>OX621219.1:90000-1290000 GCA_951640565.1 Petrophora chlorosata
AAAAAATGTTAACTTAGAAAACGACAAGAGCGAGATCTCTCCCACTCTCGTACACATTCTAAACCATATACAATTTGTGTTTGACGAACGCATTCTAGAACGACTCGAGTTATGGATTTTTAACCGTCAAAATCGTTTATACTAGAACGCGACGCGATACATCTCGTCGTGTCTCTTTTTCAAAAGCGCGCGCGCGAGATGGCATCTTTTATTGTGTAAAGTTAAATAACTTTGGATGGATTTGTATTATAATAATAATTATAAATTATTATTAACATATACGTTAATGATCCTTCCGCAGGTTCCCCTACGGAAACCTTGTTACGACTTTTACTTCCTCTAAATGATCAAGTTTGGTCAACTTCCCAGCGACGCCGACGGCCGTGAAGCCACCGCGTGTCAGTCCGAAGACCTCACTAAATCATTCAATCGGTAGTAGCGACGGGCGGTGTGTACAAAGGGCAGGGACGTAATCAACGCGAGCTTATGACTCGCGCTTACTAGGAATTCCTCGTTTATGGGGGATAATTGCAAACCCCAATCCCCAGCACGAAGGAGTTTCAACGGGTTGCCCGGGCCTCTAGGCCAGGGAGAACATGTTGATTCCTTCAGTGTAGCGCGCGTGCGGCCCAGGACATCTAAGGGCATCACAGACCTGTTATTGCTCAATCTCGTGCGGCTCGAAGCCGCCGGTCCCTCTAAGAAGAATTTTAATACGTCGCCAGTGAGTTGCGTGCCGAAACACGCACACCGAAATGACGACGCCTATTTAGCAGGCTAGAGTCTCGTTCGTTACCGGAATTAACCAGACAAATCGCTCCACCAACTAAGAACGGCCATGCACCACCACCCACCGAATCAAGAAAGAGCTGTTAATCTGTCAATCCTTCCGGTGTCCGGGCCTGGTGAGATTTCCCGTGTTGAGTCAAATTAAGCCGCAGGCTCCACTCCTGGTGGTGCCCTTCCGTCAATTCCTTTAAGTTTCAGCTTTGCAACCATACTCCCCCCGGAGTCCAAAATCTTTGGTTTCCCGGAAGCTGCCCGCCAAGCCATTGTAGTAACGTTGGCGGATCGCTAGATGACATATTTACGGTTAGAACTAGGGCGGTATCTAATCGCCTTCGAACCTCTAACTTTCGTTCTTGATTGATGAAAACACCTTTGGCAAATGCTTTCGCTGATGTTCGTCTTGCGACGATCCAAGAATTTCACCTCTAACGTCGCAATACGAATGCCCCCAGTTATCCCTATTAATCATTACCTCGGAGTTCTGAAAACCAACAAAATAGAACCGAGATCATATTCTATTATTCCATGCACGAAATATTCAAGCAGCATTTTGAGCCCGCTTTGAGCACTCTAATTTGTTCAAAGTAAAATTGTCGGCCCATCTCGACACTCACTGAAGAGCACCGCGATAGGATTTTGATATTGAACCGGCGTGTTACCGCCGGCTCACCGACGATATGCTCCGCAAACGTGTCAGTATCACCGCGGATGCGGTGCACCGACAGCGCGGCGCACAAATGCAACTACGAGCTTTTTAACCGCAACAATTTTAGTATACGCTATTGGAGCTGGAATTACCGCGGCTGCTGGCACCAGACTTGCCCTCCAATTGTTCCTCGTTAAAATATTTAAAGTGTACTCATTCCGATTACGAGGCCTCGTAAGAGTCCCGTATCGTTATTTTTCGTCACTACCTCCCCGTGCCGGGAGTGGGTAATTTGCGCGCCTGCTGCCTTCCTTGGATGTGGTAGCCGTTTCTCAGGCTCCCTCTCCGGAATCGAACCCTGATTCCCCGTTACCCGTGACAACCATGGTAGTCGCAGAAACTACCATCGAAAGTTGATAAGGCAGACATTTGAAAGATGCGTCGCCGGTACGAGACCGTGCGATCGGCAAAAGTTATCCAGATTCATCAAAATTAACGACTTTGGACGCGAGGCCCTCCGTCGATTGGTTTTGATCTAATAAAAGCACTCGTCCCATCACTGGTCAGAGTTCTAATTGCATGTATTAGCTCTAGAATTACCACAGTTATCCAAGTAACTGAGTAAGATCTAAGGAACCAAAACTGATATATTGAGCCATTCGCGGTATCGCCTTAATACGGCTTGCACTGAGACATGCATGGCTTAATCTTTGAGACAAGCATATAACTACTGGCAGGATCAACCAGGGAGCTCACACGTTGTTTGCGAGACGACGAATCGTCACAACCCTCGATCGGAGAGAGAATCTCCAAAATCGAGGTGTGTCTTTTCATTCATTCCACACAACACATACGTGATTGAGAGTTGTTGTTGTTAAATTATTATGGATATGTTTCAATCCAATGTCGAACGTTCTCGACCAAGACTCTAAACACTTGTAAAAATCTTTTCGAAATCGTTTTAAACTAATACGATTCCGCCCGGAATTAATAGAGTCGAAACGTGTATGCAAAAAGCACGCGTTTCGCCTGTCAGCGGCATGTGGTAACGGCTGCCCTGGACGTATCTCTCTATATAGAATATATATATAGAGACACGTCGTCGGACATGTACCAATTAACTAACTACAAAACTAAATACTACTAACTACACTAGTTGGCGATTGGACAGCGTCTTCATTCCGTATCGTCAAAATGCCGTACGGAAATTAGAGTGCGCAATCTTAAACGACCGTTCATGATACAGGTTGCCAGCCGTCGGTAGTATTGTGCATACACATGTTACACACGATACAACTGACATTTGGGTCTGTTCGGTCGACACAGCGCAATAAAACATGCTCCACCATTCTACGGTCTCCGTTCTGTACACGAGAGATGAAAGATTACACTCTTGATACACTATGGTCACATTTCGATCATATAATATGTGCACACTATATCGACGACTGCGATAGTCCAAGAGTATTTAAACACTCGAAAAATCACACTCGAAATAATGTACACACTTAATCGTTAACCGAATTGTAACACAGCAGTGGAGAGTAACATTTCATTTCTTGCTCCTCAACGGCGGACCGATTTCTATGTATATATATATATATATATGGTATGTGTTTTAACGTTTTCTAAACAGACACTCATAAAATAGACAGAAATCTCGTCTCTGTCTATTTTATAATACAAAAAAAACGTTAAAAACAAACTCTATACTATACACACACATAGAGCGAACTCGTGTCTCAACAGATAGGACGCCGCCGCCGTGCGCCGTGTAGTACATTATTAACACATCGCGTTCAATACGCGACGTATCAGTAACTGTGCCACAAGCGCCGGTTTGGCTCCTCTCTTGTTAGACATGAATTCGATTTTCTCTATATAACCCGATACTGGCCGCGTACGTACACATATGCGCGTGCGCATATATTTTTGCCAAAGAAATTAGAAAAAACGGCCGAAAACGGCCGAAAACACAATATTTTTATCATTTTCTTCATATTCCCTTCAGGAATACGTGCTCGGGACGCTAAATAATAATAAGAATGCATCAATAAGTGGAAAAAAAAAAAAAAAAAAAAAAGCCACATTCCACAATATCACATTTCCAAAATTTTTAGGAAAGGTCATTCAAGCTCGATGCAACGATTATGATGTCATCAAGGTATACAAACAAAATGTGCCAAACGCTTTACGCACATACGGCTGTGCGTAAACCTAAATAACTCGTTGCGTTCGAGTTCAGTTCGGTTAAAATATTTAAAACACACGGCAACAGTGAAATTAATAATAATAAAACTTAATTTTAACATATTTTTACCATTTTTGTGCAAAACTATTATAAAATAAATAAATTAACAAATATATTTTTTTTTTTAATTTTTCATGTCGACGGGCAAGCAAATGCATGATAAATAAGTATTTAATGACGATATTTAGAAAAAAAAAATTTAGATAATAATAATAAAATTAAAAACACTCGGCGTTTACCGCGCGCGTTTTGGACGCCCGAGTATTATATGGCTAGAGGCGGCGCACTATTTTCCATCTATACTACACACAATAATAATAATAATAATAATTAAACACTACTACACTACAGACAACAATAATAATAATAATATTTTTCTTTTTAAAAAGCAAAGGAATCATAAACTCCACACTCGGCGTTTGCCACGCGCGTTTAATACGCCCGAGTATTATTTTGTGAGAACTACACAATATTTTCCATCCATAACGAAACCTACTAGTAAAACATCTTTATCTAGGCAGTACAAAATTATATGTACCTGTTACTATACTGTTTGATACAAATGCAATAAAAACAAATTATTTTATTTACATATACTCACCGCAGATTTTAAGTGTTTAAAATTCGTAACGGCTGAATGTGCGATACTCGCTTTGCCAATTTTCTAACAATTAAAAACTGCGCATAAAAACGCGCCCTTTTGTTTGGTAAATATGCAATCTGCACAGAGTTTTGTTGTTAAAACATTATTATGAGTGGTTCAAGTGATGAAATAGATGGTAAAATATGTATATAACACAGTCCGATGTTTTAAATGAGGTACAAATCGCGCCAAATAATCGTATGCCGCCAAAATCTCGAGATTAGTAGTATCGATACCAACCCAGGTAAGCACCTTATTGATTCCTTTTGCAAGTCGCTAGCCAAAATAGTTTTACTAATGCCACATTTACTATAGATAGCTAGCTACCTACTCATTATACTAGGTATGTCTATTCCTATTATAAAACAGCAAATTGTAAGTATGACAAAACCTTCAGAGCCACGCCCGTCACACTAACTGTCCATATCAATCAAAATCAACATAAGAAAAAAAAGTCATTCGTCACCCAACGAAAACAGATTCAAACATAGCACGCCGCACCCTCTACGAAAGTACATAGCTGTAGTTGCGCTTTATTTTACAAATATAAATAATTTGATTTTCAGCGGCGCTGCGTTGCCAATGGGGTTGAATGCAGCGGAGGTCCGCTGCCATATTCTGCGGCATCAGTCGTCCAAACAAAACCAGCAAACGGAGCACAAGGACACCGTTCAAACCTTAAACTGTTACCGATCTATTACAATATTACTATGTGCGTAAGTAATTAAATGCAACGTTTTGATAAAGCTCAAACATTCGATTCAAAAGAACGCGTCGCGTGAAGCAAAAGCGAGCTTCTATACAAACAGGTATATATATAGGTAGGTAGGTAGGTATAGTTACTTCGGCCGGCGGATGTGTTGTCAGTAATAGAAAAATAATATCCACATGATTTTAAATTTCTTTTTTTAAACACCATTTTTAGCATTTTTTTGTGATATTTAAGCAATTTTTATGGTATTTTGGAGTTTTTTTTAAGTAATTTTTTTTTTGATTTTTAAGTAATATTTTGTGATTTTTAAGCAATTTGTGTGATATTTAAGCAATTTTTATGGAATTTTGAAGTTTTTTTTTTAGTTTTTTTTTTGTGATTTTTAAGTAATTTTTTGTGATTTTTAAGTAATTTTTTGTGATTTTTAAGCAATTTGTGTGATATTTAAGCAATTTTTATGGAATTTTGGAGTTTTTTTTTTGTAATTTTTTTTTTGATTTTTAAGTTATTTTTTGTGATTTTTAGCATGTTTTTGTGATATTTAAGCAATTTTTATGGTATTTTGAAGTTTTTTTTTTTTAATTTTTTTTGTTCAATTTGGTGTTCTTAAAGTAATTTTTAGGTAAGTTTGAAGTAAATTTGAAGTATCGTCTTGTGATTTTAGGTGTGAAATGAAGAAAACCCGTCAGTTCCCGTCTCAGTTCGGAGGCAGTACATAGAATATAGTCAGTTCCCGTCTTTGTTGTGAGACGTACGTTTGTTTAGAGAGAGGTAAAATAATAATATATTCGCGTCATAGTTCTGTTGTAAAGTTGTTGTCATCGTCCTCGGACGAATCACCTGGCGTAGGGCTGAGTCTCAACAGATCGCAGCACGACGCTGCTCTACCGAGCACAACACCCCGCCAGGAACGTAAGTCGTCTACAGACTATTCCTGAGCCCCGACATGGCGCGCGATGCGCGCGTCGCTACATTTTTCCGTGTCAATTTTTAATTTTTCCCCCACTTCCCCAGGTCGCACCTCCAACATTTCGCTACGAGTACAACAACAGAGCCGGCCTCTACAACAGCAACAAAAAAAACGAGGCGACCGCAACGAAATTTTTTGAAAAAAAAATGAAATTGTTCCAAGGTAACTTTTTTTAATTTTTTATTTATTGATTACTACGACCACTGGATGCCTATTACGGGTAACAAACAAACCCGGCGGCGAGACGTTAGTTCTGTATGTATTTTTACAATACATATTTTCTATGGACAATCTGCGAATATTAAACATCCAGTATAACAACCGGAGCACCCCCTATAACGTCAATAAAAAAAACCGCAGCTGCCAGAACTGATTTGTCAAGAAAAACGTAAAAACGTTTCTAACCACGTCACCACGCACCCACCTACGTTAGATACCTTTATATTATATCACGTAGTAGGTACAAACCCTTAGATCACAAAATTCAAATCAATTCAAATCAACATATTCAGTCACAACATATATATACTTATTCAATGTACACAGCCCATCTCTTTTCCAGATATCTACCAGCTCCTAGACCTACTAGAACAAAGCGCAACTTCCTACTACCTACCGGCTAGCACTACCTACCCAGAATCAACAAAAAATGTACCTACTTACATAGACACCTAAAAAGGTACCCAAATTATTTTATTTACCTACAACCAAACAGCTACATAGGTCTTATCAAAATACCTACTTAATAAATACCTATTAAAGGTACCTACATCAAGGTATCCCAGGATTCAATTAACAAACCCTTAACTCATTCCAGATACCTACCAGCTCCTAGACCTACCGGAACCAGGCGCACCTTCCTACTACCTACCGACTAACTACCCAAAGACAACAAAAATATCTACCTACCCAGAACTACCCAGAAATAATAAAAAGGTAATTCAAATTTAAATTCTCTTATTTACCTACAACCAGACACCTACATAGATACCTATAGGTATAAAGGCATAATTACTTTTAATAAATACCTATTGAAAGTACCACCATCAAGGTATCCCTGCGTACCTAGGTATCTATTATAAATTAATGCTAAAGTTTACATTTATCCAAGTAAGTGCCACCTTAGGCCACAACAGCTGAACAGATTTTGATAAAATTTACTATGGAGACAGGTTATACACTGGATTAACACAGGATACTTTTATCCTGGGAAACCGCGGGCAAAACGACAGAGCGCAGCTAGTATCATATACCTACTTAATACTATCAACACCTACCTACGTACATAAACCTATAAAAAGGAAAGAAAGAAAAAGAAGACATTTACCTACAATGACTTCCACTCAAACAGCTAAACAGCTTAATAGTAAAGCCATAACTTCATTTCGATATAACAACTAATTGTACCTAAACCTACTAAAAATATAATTATCCATGCTTCTATGACTATTTATTTGCCTCCTTTCTAAAATACCGCCGTCGGCATACTTCAAATACAACTTCAAAAGCATCACCGCCAGTTATGATTGGCTACTCGGCACACTGTAATAACTAGAATAGATCAAACGTCCCGCTTGGCCACGCCTTCTGCCGGCCACGCCCACTGACGCGGTGAATTCAAAGTGAACACCTAAGTAGGTACCTACATTATCACTGTACCGGCCAGCCACCGTCACCCCGTCACAACATCACAAGAGCTATTTCAAATAACTCATAAGCAGGTATCTACTGACATAAATCAGTAAAATCTCTAAAAAATTCACTACAATTAGGTGCTTTATATTACCTACCTGGTACTGTATGTCAGAATATCTAAGACACGCATCAGATACTGATTACGATGGTAATTTACAAAATGATTCCTAAGTACGTAATTATTTTCAGAATCTAAATAGCTATGTATACCTACCTACATACAAAAATCCATTGAAATAGGAACCATTATATAAAACAACTAAAATTATCTTCAATTACTCTCATACCTACATAATTCATGATTATTTAGATAGTATTAAAATTCGGAGAATCTTCAAACGATACAACTCTCGCACGATTGGCTAATACTCGAGGAGGGCGGAGCTTCGTCATGGACGGTAAAACTCAAAGAACATCAAAGTCGGCCCGATTGGCCGCCACAAACGAGCGGCGACTTTGTAACTCCTCCTTTGGCGCCGCAATGCTGCGCCTTAGTCTACAAGTTCTTAGGGTACCGCATCTACAGCGACTAAGGGAACTTTTATTGTATGTTATTCAAAAGTTTATACAAGTGTCTAATTAAACATTTTGGTATGAAAATAAATTGAAACCTAATTATGACAACTACACCATACGTAGGGAACAAGAATGATTGTTTTATAAAAACTTAACTGTGTTGTATTAATAAACAACATTTCTTGAAAAATAAATTTTTTAAGAAAAGCTTTTAACACATTCGTAATTGAAACCGCGAACACATTAAAATGAGCCCAAAAACTAGTGGTTTACGATTAAGTATGATTATCCGTCAAGGAGATCGATTTCCCACCTTCCATCTCCATCATCAGATCAGCTGACTGTCACCATAATATTGCATTCTCATCGGATTTTGACAACTGTGCAAAATTTCAACTCCGTAGGATAAGAGAAAGTAGTTCTGATTTAACTTACAAGATTTGACCCAAATAATAAACATGGCAAGTTAAATAAGAGCTTGTAACAAAGAAAAATATAATTATTTTTAGAAAAAAACAAAAACCGACTTCAATGTATCTTCGAAATCCAAGGTCACATATCGATGAAATTTATATGGGACCACTTCGTAGCTATACTGAACCCAACGCAAAAAGAATTTTCCAAATCGGTTCATAAATGACGGAGTTCTGAGGTAACAAACGTAAGAAAAAAAACAATTGAACAGAGAACCTCCTCCTTTTTGCAGTCGGTTAAAAAGTAATAAATTCGAAATTCGGTAGTATATACATATTTTAAAATTATATTTTCCTAAGTCCCAACCCAAATACTAAATTAATAAGTAATAACTATAAACACATATATCCTATTATTAGCAAATTATGATATTGTGGCCGGAACCCGCTGTGATAGTTGATTCGCACTTGGCGGCTGCTGGCGGCTTTCATTGTGACTGTGCCCGTCAGTAGGTAGGTATTGCCATAATATAATGTGATAGAACCCGAGGCTTCATGGTATTGCTCCCACACCTTGACTAAAGTTAGGTATAATAAATTATGTAGATACCTATTAAATTAAATTCTATTCTGTGTCCACACTACAAACTAGGTAGATATCTATGAAAAATAATAGGTAGGCTTCTATTAAACCTAATTCCAATTATATTTAACCAAAATAATAACTCCACGCGTTGAGTGCCGTTATGTCTCAGGGTGACGAGCGCAGTGCAGCTCCGGGTTTTACAAAACAAAGTTCTGGGTGTTGTTGTTACTGTTATGGGCTGGCGTATTGCTTACCATCAGGCAACGACCAGCTCGTCTCGTCACTTACAGTTACATAAAAAAAAATAGCAGCGCCTGCAGTAGTTAGCACAGTATTTGTGTCGCACGCACGTATTAGAAACACAATTTCTTAGAATTCATACAATAAGAAACAACACTAATAACAAAATCGAGTTCCTGGATTAATTTGCAATAAACTTACCAGTGTTTTGTAGAATCTTGATTAAAATAAATACACAGTATCACTAAATCATTGCCAAAAAGGCCACCATCAAAACTGTCACGATAACTTTCACACTTTTTTCATCAAGATAGGTACCTACTCCTACGTTTTTTTTCCCCGCGGGTAGTTGTAAATGAAACATCACTTGTAATTAGCTCTTATATAATTTATTAAAATATATATATAATCAAGTATTTTGAGTCTGAATTTTATGTTTAATTAAATAATACAAGAAAATACCTGCCGGGAAGTGTTATCTCTCACTTAGCACTAATTATTCTCAACTTTTATCTTCACTGATAATTTCACTATAACTACACTGACAAGATGGAAGCTGTTTTGGAGTCACAAGCACAGCTACAAGCTCTCTGTGTGCAAAGGATGGATGCATTCCAGGCTGAACTACAGAGGAACCCTGCTTCGGCTAACACTTTGACTGCAGAATTCACATCATTCCGGGTGTTTGTGATGGCTGCTCTGAAGTCTCTGCAGGACCAGATAGGTATTCTTGCACGCGAGTCGGACAGTCTGGAAATGCGAGCCCGCCGTAAAATCCTTCTTATCCACGGCTTGCCTGAAGACAAAAAGGAAGACACTACGGCCTGCATTGTCAAGGCGGTCATTGGACAATTAAAGGTGCCTGAGTTTTCAGCTACGGACATCAGTCGCTGTCATCGAATGGGCCGTTCGTCCGCCCCTGAGAGACCACGGCCAATACTCCTCAAGGTCCGCGACTTGTCTCTCCGTAACAAGCTGTGGTTTGCCAAGACTGCTCTCAAAGGGACAGGCATAACGTTGTCAGAGTTTCTGACAAAGCCGAGACACGATGCCTTTATGGCAGCCCGTCAGCGCTTCGGCCTTAACAAGACGTGGACGCGCGACGGATTTGTGTTCTTGCTTGGCAGTGATGGATCGCGTCATCGCGTCAGCAGCATCACCGAATTGGAGAAAATTGAGGCTTTGGCTCCCCCAAAACCGGTAGCAGCCAAAGAGTCAACAGTAGGAGCCGCCGCTAAAACAAGACGTGCCGCGAAGAAGTGATCCCAGTTTCCATTGCAAATATCGGTGCATTGTATGTGAGGAATTTTGTACACATCTTTGAAGTTTTCTGTTTTCAATGGTAGGGTAGCACTATTTCTCAATATTTATTTACCCTCTGTTATTCAATTCATTTTATTTATTTATTTTGTTCACTTTCTTTTCAACCCTCAACTGACAATTCTCAGCTGACTCATGTGTCAATGTCAGTTACCTCGAATGTCATGTCGTCAAATGTCACTTTCTACCTTTGTCATAATGTGCCATAGACTATAATTATTTTTTTCTCTACTCAATGTAGTCATATTATTAATATTGTTTTCTTTTCTCAGTTTTAATGTTACGTTCCTTTCTTTATACAAATATTATGAATGATACAAAAATTTTAATTAATTTTCTTGTGCTTAGTGCTAATGTTACTTAGGCTTTGCATCTCTCACACAACCGGCAGGTGGAGTGTTAATATTGATTGCATATAAGTATTTGTCCCACATAAAATATTTATATATTTGTTTTTAGTATATATTATAATATTATTAATACCTATTTATATTTATATATATTATATATTATAATGCTTAACCTTTTTAACGCTAGTAGCAGCGATAATGAATATTTATCTGCCTCTTCACTTGATACAACTTGTAGCAACGACGATAGTTACACTAGTATACCTTCACTATTTGAGTTATTGGAGTCAAATTATTCCGATGTACCTAAAAATTTCAATGTCATCCATATAAATGCGCAGAGCATTCCGGCACATTATTCTGAAATGTTGGCGTCTCTTGACCAAAAAAATATTCACGCAATATTAGTCTCCGAATCTTGGCTCAAACCTAGTCTCCCGACCACCTCCTACTCTCTTCCTGGTTTTCTCCTCATCCGTAATGATCGCACAGGCAGCGGTGGCGGAGGCGTAGCTATTTACCTGCGCGCTAACATTCCTTTCACTGTGATTAGCAAATCGCCACAACCTCCCCCTGCTAATGCCGGTGAGCATCTCTTCATCGAAGTCCTCCTGTCACATCACAAAATTCTTCTCGGAGTCTACTATTGTCCTTCATTGCGTATTAACTATTTTTCTTCTTTTGAAAAGATCTTAGAGGATCTTAGTCCCTCTTATAGTCACTCCATTATCATGGGTGATTTCAACACCTGTCTCCTAAAAAAGGATTATCGTTCTTCCTCAATAGAATCTATTGTAAAATCTAGCAACATGCAAATTCTCCCTCTCAGTGCTACACATCATTTCCCTAACTCGACTCCCTCACTCTTGGATTTAATGATTGTGTCATCACCTCAGCATGTTGCTAAGCACGGTCAATGTTCTGCAGACGGCTTTTCGTATCATGATCTAATTTTCCTGTCATATAAAATTCGTCCTCCTAAGCCCAAACCTCAAATTATTCTGCAGCGCAATTTTAGTGGTATGGATCGTGAAGCATTTCTTGATGACGCTAGAAAAGTGGACTGGACACCGGTGTCTAATGCGCAGTCAGTGGATGACCAGATAGCTATTTTCAATTCTATTGTCACGGAATTGTATGATATCCATGCGCCTCTTCGTGCAATCAAAATAAAACATTTACCTGCACCATGGCTCACGGACAGTATTAAGTCACTGATGCACAAAAAGGCTGCAGCAAAAACTAAATATAAACTACGACCTACCGATGTCAATAAATCCAAGTATGCCCAGTCCCGAAATCGATGCAATATGGTGTGTAGGGACGCCTTACGTCGCCATGTCCATGAATCTGTTAATAATGAGGATCCAGCTAAGGTCTGGAAGTTCCTCAGGTCTTTGGGAATTGGCAAATCGCGTCAGGACTCCGTTCCTAAAAGTTTAGATATAAATTCTCTTAATGTTCATTTTTCTTCTTCCTCCGACATGAAAACTTCGGACAAAAATAATACAATTGATTATCTTTCTGCCATTTCTACGCCCGACTACCCTCCGTTTGTCTTTAATCGATTTACTGAATGTGATGTTCGAAGGAGCGTGCTGTCAATCACCTCAAATGCTGTAGGTGGTGACAGCATTAGTCGAAATATGTTAGTGCCTATCCTAGATATCATCCTTCCCGTTCTCTGTCTCCTCTTTAATAATTCCATCTCCAGCGGTGTCTTCCCAAGCACTTGGAAAGACGCCCAAATTATACCTTTACCTAAAAAATCCAATCCTAAATCATTTTCTGAATATCGCCCAATCTCCATTCTACCCTTCTTATCTAAAGTCCTTGAGCGTCTAGTCCACAGGCAACTAAACTATTTCCTCTCCCGCCAAAATCTCTTTAACCCCTTCCAGTCTGGCTTCCGCCCTGGGCACAGCACGGTTACTGCGCTTGTTAAAATTACCGACGACATTCGTTTAGGTATGGAGAACGGCCAGGTAACCGTGCTAACATTATTAGACTTTAGTAATGCCTTCAATACGGTTAATTTCGAAATTCTCCTTGCATTACTTCGCTCCATCAACATATCTCCATCAGTAATCGAATGGTTTCATAGTTACCTCTACGGACGTCGTCAGCGGGTTCGCCTCGAAGAATCTTCTTCTTCATGGTGCAACTTGTTAGCCGGTGTTCCGCAAGGCGGCGTCTTATCTCCTTTGTTATTTGCAATATTTATCAATACAATCTCTCAACATCTTACTTCTTCCTACCACCTATATGCAGACGATCTTCAAATCTATTCCCAAACCTCTCTTGCTGAATTAAATACAACCATTGAAAACACAAACACTGACCTGCGCCGTATCATTGAATGGAGTAAATCTTTTGGACTGAAAGTAAATCCTACCAAGACACAGACCATCATCATAGGTAGCTCCAGAATGATTGCGAAAATTAACTGGCTGGCACTTCCACAGATTGTTTTTGATGGAATTGCCATCCCTTACAGCGAAACTGTAAAAAACCTAGGTCTCATAATGGATCGAAATCTAAGCTGGGGACCTCATTTGGAAGCTACTAGCTGTAAAATGTATGCCGCGGCAGCCTCTCTAAAGAGACTACGCAATTTCTTACCCACTGCCACTAAAGTTGCGCTCGCACAGTCTCTCCTGCTCCCCATATTAGATTACGCTGACGCCTGCTTCCTCGATATTACGGAGGACCAGCTTAATAAGCTTGAGCGCTTACAAAACTTCTCTATTAGGTTCATATTTGGCTTGCGTAAATATGACCATATCTCCCAATTTCGTGTAAAGCTCAAGTGGCTGCCCATTCGCCTTCGTCGGAATGCTCACATCTTATCCTTACTGTTCAATATATTGTTTAATCCCTCAACCCCGCGCTATCTTAAAGAACGCTTTGAATTCTTACATATTTCCGAATCCCACTCTCTTAGGTCATCGGAAAATTTTGCACTTAAGACACCCTCGCACGGTAGCACTTTTTATGACCGCTCTTTTGCCGTCCAAGCTGTTCGCCTTTGGAACGCACTGCCCGTGCCTATCCGACGTGCGCCATCATTGCAGGTGTTCAAAGAGAAAGTGAAGAAGTTCTACCTGGAAGATTGCTGACGTTTCTTTATTTATTTTATTGCTGTGATATATTATATGTATATAGATGTATATATATATATATATATATATATATATTGTATATGTTATATATTATATAATTATTTATGTAGGTTTATAATATAATATAATATAATGTGTAATAATGTGTACCTAGTATATGTATGTTTATGCAGGCATTCAGCATGTTGCTGTTGTTCTGTATCTATTATTTAAGTTTATTTTATTGACATTGTTTATGTTTATGTTATTATTGTAGACCTTACATCCCCGTCTTTAAGATAATTCCTCTCCATCCAAAGGTTGCCTGGAAGAGATCGCTTTTAGCGATAAGGCCGCCCATTGTAACACTTTCTTTAATTGTTTTTATGTTATGTCTGTAATTTAATGTTTGCAATAAAGCGTTCATCTATCTATCTATCTATCTATCTACTCGAAAAACTGACTAAAACAAATAGTTTATACACACACTACACGAAAGATCCCACAAAATGATATATGACACATTACTATTCACTGTACCGTTACTTTATACCAAACATTTTAAAATTGCAATAAATCGGGACAACCGCCTTAATGGCGGACTCGCGAAATACTAGATACTCATACTAGATTACTAGTCGACTGCGCTCGGAATTTAATTTATTTTCAAATTATTTTGCGGTTGGATGCCATGGAATCGAGTGTTGTTATGTTGTCTAATATATGATTGAACCAATGACGTCTTTAGTTAGGCAGCTAATCACTAAATATAAAAATTTCGGACGGTTTAAAATGGCGAGTTGCGTTAGAGATACACGTGTGTCTTTAGAATGCTACAGGCCCAAAATCGTTAGAGACACACGTGTGTTTCTAGTTCTAGGACGTGCAAGGGCAGTGCTGCTGTCAGTCAAACAAGAAAAGTCCGAGATCGAAACAAAAAGTACACGAAATTACCTGTTTTTGTCCGACTCTGGCTAAACAATGAGTAGAGTTTTGTTTTTAGCACTTACTAAGACGGCGCAAGCGACCCAAAGTGAGTCTTGGCCTCCAATAAAAAGTGTCCACTTGGATCTGTCTTGCGCCACCTCCTTCCATTCCTTGTTTGTTTTTAGCAGCTTATGTGTTTTTTTTTAATTTAACTTAGTTATGAAACGAGCAAGTCGGTCGCCTGATGGTAAGCGCCACGCCTGCCCATAACAATCACATTAATTAATTATTGTATGAGTTTAAGCGCACAGAATTGACCGATTATAAGTGTATAAGGCATTGTTATATTCGTATCAACTAAACGCATCTCATACAACTCATATCGAAAACTTGCGATTTGATGTAATAGGTTACTTTGAGTGAAACATTCCTGATGGGAAATAGGGTCGACTAAACCCATAGTTTTAATATAATACAGTTTTTCAAAAATCCAAAGCACAGTTTTTATTTTCGTCGAATTATAATGTTTCCTGAGAATAAAACTTTCCCACTGCAAAGGAAATGGTATCTACATACTCTGAAGATCCTAAAAATTAGCTATAAATTCATGTGGTAACTTCTATTTTACGTGAGTTCTGAGGACTGTTTCGGTGTCGTAGAATTCTCGAATTGATAAATCAAGTTTTTTTGTGGCACTTCACTGTGAAATAAGTGGAGTCATCTTGTACAGTATACACAAGATGGATATTCTTATATTTTAAGTGATTCTCGTAAAATAACCCGGCAGACATCGAAAACTCGCTTATGGCTGAATTACCCGAAATCGGGTAATTTTACGCTCACCGGCAGCACTGTTATAGGGGATTTTACACTTTAAAACTCCCCTCCCTAAGATGGGGTAACATTATTTTTATGGCAACAATCGTAAAGAAGGACCAATCTGTGCGCTCCAAAAATTGACAGCTATTGAAATATATTTTATCTACCATTTTCTAGAGATTATCCATGTGACTAGGAAATAAATTAATGTTAAGTGATATTTAAATCAGAAAATAAAAGTGTTCAATGAGCAGTTCCTAAAATACTTAGCAAAAGCTTAACGCTAAAATGCAAGTGACGGACGTCCAACGTCAAAAATATGTTTAGGGTCGTAGTTTTATCCTAAATCTGTGGTCAAAACAAAACTCAAATCTTATTCCAATCAAAATCACCCCGCTTGAAAGTGTAAAAAGTGTTATAAAACCTATAACTAAACTAAAAAACGTGACCCTATTTATGAGACGGACAATGACGGCTCCGATTTGATCAAGTGACAAAAGTTGACGCTATCGTGATATCCTCCTGATGCACTCTTTCTTCGTGTAATCCTGACTTCTGTTGAGATCAGAGGCGTTAATGCTGCGAGGTAAGCAAAATTCCAACAGCCGTAATTTCACTTTGACCATTTGAAACCATTGAAAAAACAAATATAACCTCCAATATCTTATAATCCTAGACGCCGATCTCACAGGAGTTCCGCGTACACTGCAATCTGTGCGACGCTAGTTAGCACTGCATATTATGTATAATAAACCACGGAATGTGCTCAAGAACTGCACAATCTGATCTCCCCCATCACCATTCCACCATCAACAACTAGACGATCGGCACAATGGCACCCCTACATGGTAGAGGTTCCGCCTGTTCGTTCAAAACGTTTTGGGTCATCCTTTTTAGTGCGAACGTCAAGGTGGAATGCCTTGCCGTTGTCTGTTTCCACATAAATACAATCTGGGTGTACAAGTATCTAGAGTGAACAAGTATTTACTGGGTAAGCGTGCTACATCTTATCATCACATCGGGTGAGATTGTCATCAAACGCAGACCTAGTCTGTGGTAAAAAAAAAATATTCTGTAGCCCTTGAACTGCCACGAGAACTTCAGCTCGGAACTCTTGAAGCGGCCTTTGTAATTTAAACAGGCTGGTTTCTATTTATTGTATTTGTATGTAATAAGACCAACGGCACTTCTTTTAAAACAATGGGTTCTTGCAGATGCATATATAATAATATAATAATAAATTAAATTATTTCAGGCAATAATACAGTTAACAAAATAATAGTACCAGAGGCCCGTAAAATATAATTACAGAATAGTATATAAATAAAAATATAAAACACTACACTAGGATAAGGGGCACTTCAATGTAGCCTCTCTGTAGCGCCAGAACTCTATTCCCTTATATTTTTTGGGAAGCCGTAGCACGTAGGGCTTAAAACTTGTAGTCCTTGTTGACTCCAGCCACGACAGGTTCAGGTCTTGGACCCTTACTCTGCACCTCTCGTCGATATACTTAATGATGCCGTTTCCCAAAATGCTCTAGATATATATAAATCACGTACAAGATCAATTACAACCTGCCATATACGTATATAGACTAAACTAGAAGTAAATATTAAAAGAATACCAAAATCATTAGGGCACCATCCAACGGGGGTCACAGGTGTTGTTTATCATGATAATTAAAAAATAAAAATAAAATTCAGCCACAGCCACAGAACTATAGACTTTTTACATACATACATACATATATAGTTAGGACATAGTTTTTTTAGTAGGTACATACATCTTAATCACTATAGTTAGCTCAAAATTATAATTACATTGTAATTTTATTGATCAAATTGAATCATTTCTAATAAAAAAATCATCTATTACTATTTTACTATGTATAAAAATGGATTTAAGTCAATTCCGTACATTGAAGATATTTTTGAAAAACCACCTGGGATGGACTATTTAGAGGGTACTGAACATGATTCCACTTTTTTTAGAATTTTGCCTGTTTGTTTGTTATCTATGGAGTCAGAAACGGCTGAACGGATTTTAATGTGGTTTTCAGGGTTTAGTAGCCTTATACCAACTTAAATTATTTGGTACGTCACATCGAAATCGGTTTATTGACTACAAAGATACAGGTTGACCTCTTCATAGTATGCGCTTTCATATACTGAGTCTTACTAAAATGGTTTTGGAAAAAACACTAATATCAGCTCGAGTGGGGCACGCGGACCAAGTCGCGGGGAAAAGCTAGTTAAATAATAAAACTAAAAATAATAATGTGAGTTTTTAAATGAAAATGGAACTTATATTTTCCAGATCTGAGTGCGGTGACAATGTTAAGGGGACGCTGTCAGCTGGGAACAAATGAAACAAATGGGGTACTTGTGGTGTTCTAATAACTCCACACGAAGTGCATCGTGAAGCTTCCGTGTGGCAACATGCGACGAAGCAAAGGGACTCATGCTATCCGTTGAGTGAAGAATGCAGCACATCAAGGTATTAATTACTTTGCATACTCACAATGCTTCTTTTTAACCAACATCAAATAATTTTTAGAAAAAAAAACCAACTTCAATGTATCTTCAAAGTCCAAGGTCAAATATCGATGAAATGTATATGGGACCACTTCGTAGCTATACTGAACCCAACGCAAAAAGAATTTTCCAAATTGGTTCATAAATGACAGAGTTCTGAGGTAACAAACATACAGGTTTTTTTGTTTGATATAACATATACTTGTTACAAGCTTTTATTTAACTTGCAATGTATGTATGTATGTCACAACCGCTTTGCCAGTTATTCAGCCGTCAAGCAGTAGTGCGCAAGCATTACTGTGTTCCAGTTTAAAGGGCATTGTAGCCAGTGAAATTACTGGGCATTATAAGTGCTGCGCTGCAGGATTTTGCTAAACAAAGTTCTGGGTGGTGATGTTATTGTTATGTGCTGGAGTAGTGCTTACCATCAGGCAAACAACCAGCTCTTCATTCAGTTACAATAAAAAAAAATGTATGTATGTAACTATGTTTGTTCGGGTGGAATTTTGCAGCTGAATCAGAACCACTTCCTCATATCTGAATAATATATTTTTCAATAATAAACTTATTCCTGTCCATTCAAAAGTTGTCTGTAAGGAATTGCACATAACAATAAGGCCCATTGCACATTGCTAACCAATAAATTATTCATAAGTAGTGCTATTATTTTATTTCATAATAGTTTAAATTCCAACTTGTTGTGACTCAAGCCACCAAACTAGGTGTTGACACAACTAGGTGTTGTATCTTGACAGCTTCTGCCCAGCTTTGTTCTTGTAAATATAGGTAAATTAAATTAAGTTGATTTACAATAATAATATCTAGGAATAATAAAACAATAATAATAACCATCAGCCCATCACGGTCCCACTGCTGGGACACGGGCCTTCTCTCGTGGAGAGAGTATGGGACATCCACCACGCTGGCCCAGTGCGGGTTGGTGGATGTCACATGTCCTTGACTTTTTGTGATTACGATGTTTTCCTTCACCGTTTTTAGAGCGAGTGTTAAATCCGCACATAACTTAAGAAAGTCAGTGGTGCGGCGCCAGCGGGATTCGAACTCGGGTGCGTCGGATCAAAAGTCACACGTGCTCCCACTGAGCCACACTCGCTCCTTATATAATAATACTAGCGACCCGCCCCGGCTTCGCACGGTTATTATACATATAAACCTTCCTCTTCAATCACTCTATCTATTAAAAACCGCATCAAAATCCGTTGCGTAGTTTTAAAGATGTAATCATACATAGGGATATAGGGACAGAAAGCGACTTTGTTTTATACTATGTAGTGATAAGTTTTAAATCAATTACATAAATATAGCAGTAAAGGAATTAAAATAAAATAAAAAAAGTAAATTATAAAATTAATTTATATTAGTACAGTGAATGTATTTAGGTATGTATATACTGCAGTCAATTATTTTATTTTCAACCGACTTAAATAAAGGAGGAGGTTCTCAATTCGACAATTTTTTTTGTATGTTTGTTACGCGGTTACTCCGCCAATTATGACATGATTTTGATTTTTTTTTGATTGGTAGGTCATACTTTAGAGTTAGTCCCACATACATTTTATCAAAATTGATTCAGCACTTTTAAAAAACATAACAAAAACAATAAATATAAGTTAAGTCCTGAAGTCGGTTCTGATTTTTTTCTAAAAATTAATTATTGTTAGTATATTAAATAAGATATTTTTATTTATGTTAACTTTTGTTCTCCGTTTTGGTATTAAGTATTATTGTATCAATGTATATAAAATATGTAGGTATCAGCCCATTATATTCCCCCTGCTGGGCCATAATCCACCATGCTGGCCCAGTGCGAATTGATAAATGTCCTTGAATTTTAGTGATTCTTCTACATGTTGGTCTCTTTATGACGTTGTGGCGACCTCAGCTGCCACATATTTCAACAACATGCTCACAGATGGCGCTGTTTCTGTATAACGTTGTGGCGACCTCAGCTGCCAGATATTTCAACAACATGCTCACAGATGGCGCTGTCTCTATAACGTTGTGGCGACCTCACCAGCCAGATATTTCAAAGACATGCTCACAGATGGCGCTGACATAAAGTAACATAAACGCCCATTTAAAGTCGCAGATTTAAATCCTGCATCGCGCAAATGAAGTTCGCACGACAGACTGTCCCCAGGACAATAACACGAGGCTCGATTGGAAGATCTTCCTTATTAAATAGAGGTGCTTCTACAGTGGAAACCTATATATATAATTATATACATATCCACTACCCCCACTCCTCTATTTATAAGTAGTACTATTTGTATCAATGTATGTATGTATGTAATGTATTTGTTGGTATATTTGTGATATTAAGTTATTGGCGATGAAAACTCATTCTTTCTTTTTTTCTTTCTTTCATAATGTCATTCTTATTATA
Organism: Petrophora chlorosata; assembly: GCA_951640565.1. Lineage (NCBI taxonomy): Eukaryota > Metazoa > Arthropoda > Insecta > Lepidoptera > Geometridae > Petrophora > Petrophora chlorosata. The sequence goes on from OX621219.1 coordinate 110,923, forward strand.
ACACCTTTACAATACCTTGACAATATTATTATTACAAGCTTTTATTTAACTTGCAATGTATGTTATGTTTGTTCGGGTGGAATCTTGCGAGCTGAATTAGAACCACTTCCTCTTATCCTACGGAGTTGAAATTTTGCATACTTGTCAAAGTCCGATGACAATGCAATATTATGGTGACAGCCAGCTGATCTGGTGATGGAGACGGAAGGTGGGTAATGGAACTCCTTGACGAATAGGCAGGCGTGGCGCTTACCATCAGGCGAACGACTTGCTCGTCTCATAACTGTTCAAAAAAACTTTTAGTTTAGATTGTAGATATTAATAAGATAAAATTGTTACAGGAAAATATATTTTTGGCGTGGCTGCATAGCAGGGAAGATTTATACGCAATAAGTATACATCCTGGATAACGAAGACAAAAATTTACTTTGAGTGTGATGCATCTAAGCAAATGTTCTCTTGGTTCTAGAGAACGGTTCACGGAGTACTGAGAACTATTGTTGTGAAGTGACTAGTCAACTTGTAGTGAATTATGTGGAACTTAGCTGTGGTTAATTTATTTAGTTTTACTCGGCAAATGCCTTTATTACTGAAAATTCTACGGTGATAGTCATGGTGATAATTTGACGTTCATAAGTGCATCTGTGATGCCAAAACTTAAATAAGAGGTTATGATTTGACTTACTCTGTTTATTAAGGTGTATAATATATTTTTAATTTGTAATTTATAATTTTTAATCCTTGAGGGATCGTCTGATATTGGAATATCTTAGAAAGAGAAGCGATTGGACAACCCACAGACCATTAACGGCCTATAGATAGCTGAAATGCTCCAACCCACTACCAGTTGGCAGCGTACCCAAGATGCTGGCAGTATTGCCCCGTTGGAGTGCAATACTGATACGTTGAGCCAAATAAGTCCCAGCATTTTGGTCACGTCGCATCGATCAGGCGCTCTGACAGACTGCAAATATGGTTAATTGATATTAGATAATACTTCCTAAGATGGCGCAAGGGACCCAAAGTGGGTCTTGGCCTTCAATAATAACAGATTACCTATGTTAATTGTCAAAAATCTATGAGCGAATTAAATTGTCAAAACACCCTTTCGTCCATCATCATCGCCACTTCCTTACTAATATTATAAGCGCGAAAGTTTGTATGTATGGATGTTTGTTACTCTTTCACGCAAAAACTACTGAATGGATTTTGATGAAATTCGAAATGGAGATAGCTTATACCCTGGATTAACACAAAGGCTACTTTTTATCCGGGAAACCGCGGGTGAAACCGCAGGGCGCAGCTAGTACATAAATATTTGCATGTCTGCATGGAGACATTACAATGACTATTGTACTTTTTAAGTTCATTCTATCAAAAACCACTGTCCTTCCTTTTGTTAGTCCTTTCTGTTCAAAGATTGTGTCTGGGAGAGATCGTTTTGAACGATAAGAGCGCCTATTATGCTGATTACTTTGAAATGTACTTGTTTTCATGTAAATTATGTAGGCTACAGGCAGGAGGATGCAAAGTAAACCAAAATGCTTTTGGTTCTATGTTTAATTAAATATAAAAAATACATTTTAAGTGCCTACATGCTAATTATCCTAATGGGTGACAACGGTTCGATGTGAGAACCAGAAGTGACTGTGTGGGGGAAAGCTATATAATGTAAAAAGGTAGAAAGAGAGGGCATGAGATGCTGCGTCGGCGCCTCGTGACTCGCTCCTGCGGGCAGTTGGTATGCACCACGACATCATACGTAACATGTATCTATTTTTAGGTGTTTAACAATAAAGTGTTTATTTTGCAAATAAATGATTCTTATTGGTATTTATTCAAATAATTAAAGTTGTATCAAGCCTAGCGCACTCCGCACTGTAGGTACGAAGCTACAAGTACATAGCCGGACACCGACGGCGGGTCGCGCGTCGTTACACGTGCCGCGTCAGAAGAGATAAGAGCGGCGCGATAGAAAGAGACGCGCTCTGTAGGTTAATATGACTGGTAGGTATGCAGCGCTACGCGAGCTGGATTGAATTTTATTGCGTCATTGCAAGAGTCTCTATTTGTTTACATTTCTTTGCGGAATGATGCTTCTGTTCCTTAGTATTCTGTGTTTGTATGTTTATTGTGATGATGATATTTGTGATTTATCGTGTGATGTGTGATGTCAAGAATAAATGTAGTTTATTTTTTCTTTTTTCTTCTATTGCCAAAATCCTCCATAGCTCCACCGAATAAGTATGTAATAATCAATATGGGATCGGACAGTAATCGAGAAAAAATCTAAAATGTAGTTAGAACGAATGTTCGTCGAACCAGAAAGATCATTCAATCAATATTTTTGTGAAAAAATATAGATTTATATTTTTAAATCAATAAATAATTCTGACATTTTTAATCTGTTCTTCATCGCAAACGAAACAACAATCACAGCGCATGACGTCATTTGTAGGCAAATGCCGTGAGTCAAAATTGTGTTTATTTTACGTTATTGCTTTTCTTAATTTGTTTTTAGCTATTTTTTTCGTTCTATTACTACAATATAGTCCCCAAACTTAACAAAACGTTTTAGAGTCTCTGCAAATTTTATTTCGTAGAGTTTGTTGATTTCTACCTACATACGACGTCACAAGTTTTGAGGTGACCTTTTGCGCGGCAATATTTGAAACATAATATTTAAACATAGTTTTAGGTACTTTTAGAGCGTTATTTAATTAAAATAGTATTTTTCATGGCTATATATATATGGCTATATCATTGTTCTTAATTTAAAAAACTTTCTGAAAAGTTGTCCGATCCCCTATTGGCATTTATAACTCGAACCCAGACTTATAAGTGTTACAACACAACTTAGATTTTAATAAAGAAAAATTATAGTAGTCCACTCACCATATTTTGTTTAAATCACATACGTCAAGCAGCAGCAAGTCACCAGTGCCCCTAACTAGGAATCCCTATATTTAGAGAACCAGGAAATATGAGGACCATGGTCTCACAATACCTAGATACGAAACAAGTGCTTGCGCTTGTATTCTCTGTGTACATTTTATCCCGTAGCGGGAGTCGAACCCGCAACCTGTATATAGATGCCCAACCACGGAGCCTGTATGCTAAGGAAGTCAGCTTCTGCAGGTAATATTTACCCGGCTACGGCATAGCTGAAAGCAAGGGTATTATTTTTAGCAGTGTTAAGTATGTGTTTGTGTGTTCCTCCGTAACGCCTAAACTGCTCATCCGATGTTGATGAAAGAGGTGTCAATCGTTTCGTTGTTATGGTCCGAGTGACATAAGCTACAATAATCTTGTTAAATCCCTGTTAGATAGTCGGATTTTAGCATTGAGGAATGAGACCTCAATGGATTTTAGTATTTATTTACTTATTTATATACCTATCAAAATACTCGCCGCTAGATGGCGCTAAATAAACAATACCGAATGGAAAACCAAAATTTTTTTCTTTGGGAAAACCTACAAAAGGTAGCTCAGCGACCGACAGGTACAAAATCATGCATGCGTTAACAATGGTTCAAGCTATTTTCAGTAGATGGCGTAAATATCGCAAGATGACTAATAAATTATGGAATGTGGAATCTTGTCTAAGTGTAGTGTGTCCTTAATATATAATAGCAACAATCTACTAAAACATAATTATTAATTAGTAAAAATAGCCTTTCGAAAAATATTCCAAGTTATATTTCAAGAAAAGACCGAAACAATAGAACATTGTTCAACATAGTTCCTGCATTGTTGCCTAGATGGCGCTATAATCAAACATCAATTCATTAGCAAACCTAATAAATAATTTCCCTGATTTTGTTATTAATAATTCTTTGGACCTGCTGGTCATTTCGTTAGAGACATTTTCTACTATAATAAAATTATATGTCACTTAGATATTTTATCTAACACGAAATTCAAAGATATTGTATGTATTTTAAAATCTGAAAAGTCACCGTAAAACGTAATTTTCTTTACTTTAATAATAGAAAGGTCCGGCATTATCTAAAACATACTTATTATTTATTTTGTATAGTTCTAATAAAACCTTACGGACTTCCTGTGTAGAGATTGAATCAAATACTTACAGCATCTAACTTATACGCATATTGTTAGAAAAATAATACATTTTAGAATGTTAGTAGTTTATCAGCACTTAATTATAATAATCTATAATTTAAAACAATCTACAGTTATTTCGAGCTATATTCATTGCAATAATAACGAATTTTAATTCAATATAAAAACTGCCAACGCCTGAATCACTTCTTATAGCAGTCACAACACTCTGACATCAGTTTTTAGACTTTTCACAAACATTACTATTTTGTTTTAACCCAACTAGAGCAAAAGAAAGGTTATAATTTTGGCAGCGTTTGTGTCCTTTTGGTACTTTATGTTCATCTTTTCTTGATCTGTAAATGAATAAATAATAAATACGCCCACCGATCACATGCAGATCCTTACCCCTTCACCAGGATTCTCTGTATACATGGCACCAAGAACTAAGAGTTCCATGGTCCCACAACACCTAGACACGAAACAAATGCTTGCGTTTTCTGTGCCAAACATATGTCCCGTCACAGATATCGAACCCGCAACCTCAGTGGTGTATGAGATTTGAGTCAACCTGCCCAACCACTGCACCACAGAGGCTGTCAAATCTTTACCAGGCTAATTAGTAGTGCCCAAGCATTCCTATGTTCCGGTTTGAAGAGCAATGTAGCCAGTGAAATTACTGGGCATATGAGACTTAATAACTGATGTCTCGGGATGACGAGCGCGATGCAGTGCTACGCAGTACTTTTAATGGTGTTAAAATTAAAAGTTCTGGGTAGCACTGCAATTGTTATGGGTAAGCGTGGCGCTTACCATCAGGCGAACGACTTGCTCGTCCAAAACTTAGTCCATAAAAAAATGCTATTAAGCATTATCGTCCAGTTAACCTCGGTGTAGGTACTGTGGACTTTTGTAAGGCAGTGCAAATAAAATGTAGAAGTTAATTTGGAAAAAGTAAAAGTTCATACAAAAATAATATACCTAAGTACGTACTCAACGAGAGAAACTACTACAACATTATAACATGATGTACTGGTATTATCAATACCAATATATAAAAATGAATCCCTATTTCCCTTGGTCACGGCATCACGCGTGAACGGCTAGACCGATTTAGCTAATTCTAAATGGAAGAAAAAATTAAAGAAGTTGCACGGAACATTAGAAATATTTAGGAAACTTAACGGGACATATTAACTTACCTAATGTAACTTTATGGCGTTTGACATAACTGACAGAATGCGCGCTGATAGTTAAGACAGGACAACGTCTGTCGGGTCTGCTAGTACCAATATATAAAAAAATATATACTTTGAAAACACCGGTTCTCGTCCGATCACCGAAGTTAAGCAACGTCGGGCGTGGCCAGTACTTGGATGGGTGACCGCCTGGGAACACCACGTGATGTTGGCATTACGGAAACTTTTTTAGTTTTATTTACATAATCTAAGGTTGCGACTATACGTTCGACGATGGTTCACTTTCTACTACAACTACTTACTACTACTTTCTAGTCATTCTATTAAATCTAGGAAGGCCATGTCATCACTTCATGATCATCATCATCAGCCTGTATTCGTCCACTGCTGGGCATAGGCCTCTCCCGATGAACGACACTGAGCCCGGTCTTCTCTTACCATCCAGTTATTTTCGGCCACTCAGCCGCAGGGCGTCGCTCCACCTGGCCGGTCCTACACTACGCTTGCCGATTCGCGCTCCACTCAAGGACACGTCTACTCCAGCGGTTGTCCGTCCTTCGAGAGATGTGACCAGCCCATTGCCACTTCAGCTTGCTAATCCCATGGGCTATGTCGGTTACTATGTTTCTGTCGGATTACCTCATTGCGGATCTTACCTTTCAGAGAAACTCCGAGCATAGCCCTCTCCATAGCTTGCTGAGCGACTTTGAACTTTTTTTTTTATGTGACTTAATGACGAGACGAGCTGGTCGTTTGCCTGATGGTAAGCAATACGCCAGCCCATAACAATAGCAGCACCATCCAGAACTTTATTTTGCAAAATCCTGCCCGGCGCTGCACTGCGCTCGTCACCCTGAGACAATTAGCTGTTGAGTCTCATAATGCCCAGTAATTTCGCTGGCTACAATGCCCTTCAAGCCGGTACACAGTAATGCTTGCGCACTACTGCTTGGCGGTTGAATAACTGGCAAAGCGGTGGTACCCACCCAGACGGCCTCTCGCATACGAGAAACCTACCACCAGTAAAGTGAACATCAGTCTCACTGTGAGCGTCATCACTTATTGATTGCCAATTGAATTAGCTAGCAACCGTCCGCGACTTTATTCGCGTCGACATAATAAAACACAGCCTATAATAATAATAATAAATACTTGCGAACTAGCTCATAATGTTAGCAAGTATTCTTATCGAAACTTCATGAATAGTTTGGTAGTCATTACACTTTATGAGATACGCCTGTCTGTAGTAAGCGGCGCCGGCGACGGCAGCGGCCCGCGGGGAGAGTCGAGCCAATCATATTTGTTATGCTTTAGTGACCTTACTATATTCTGTTCCTTTGACCACATATTGAGTGGTAGGCTCTGGCCGTGGTTGTAATACCACCCACCGATCAAAGCCATGCCGTCAAGCGACCTAGTCGTGTTTCGGGATGAAGTTCGGCGAACCATCGGGGAGACGGGTCTGAGCAGCCGCTCAACTCCCGTCTCACTCTAGATCTATGTGCTCAATCTTAGGCCACATCATCGCTTCACATCACACGAGATAGTGGCCAAACATAGATTTATTAAGAGTAAAAAAACATATTTGCTCCATCCACAGATGGATCTGGTCTTCATCTATTAAACTGCTATCTTCGAGACTATTCCAACGGGAGCCATCAGAGACGGGGGAATATGTACATAGGTCAGTGAGTAATCGCTCAGTTGCCTTTTTCCTATGTTGTATTCTATCTTTGGCCACGTTGTATATTAATATGAGAGTGCCACGTAAATGTTTCATTTATTAAATAAATACAAAAAAACGCAATTTTAAACGTCATATACGCATATTACAAATCAATTAAAAACTTAAAGTATCATGACATACGTTGTAGAGGTCTATGAGTTCCAAAGTCAATTTGTGTCTGGTACGGACGGATCTATTCTCGTCTTAGATAAGAGGTCATTAATTCTATGTCAATACGTGTCTGTTCCCGTCTTATTTTCAGAGGTCAATAATTCAATGTCTGTCTGTTCGCGTTTTAAATTAGGTTGTCGTATGTTACACAGGTACTAAAACACGTTGCGTTGCTTGCTTCACTTGCACAAATTCAATGTACGCCTGTACCCGTCTTACATATAGAGGTCACTAATTCAATGTATGCCTGTTCCCATCTTACATATAGAGGTCACTAATTCAATGTATGCCTGTTCCCGTCTTACATATAGAGGTCACTAATTCAATGTATGCCTGTTCCCGTCTTACATATAGAGGTCACTAATTCAATGTATGCCTGTTCCCATCTTACATATAGAGGTCACTAATTCAATGTACGCCTGTACCCGTCTTACATATAGAGGTCACTAATTCAATGTATGCCTGTTCCCATCTTACATATAGAGGTCACTAATTCAATGTATGCCTGTTCCCGTCTTACATATAGAGGTCAATAATTCAATGTATGCCTGTTCCCGTCTTACATATAGAGGTCACTAATTGAATATGTGACTGTTCCCGTCTTAAATAAGGGAGCCATACAACTACAGCTACTAAAACACGTCGCTTCACATGCACCCCATAACATGCATTTGAAACTTTCTGATTTGTAATTATAGCTGTATGGCCCCCTCATAAGTAAATACTAAATTAAACTAATAAATTGTACTATACAATATTGATTGCATTTTACATTGCAGTGGTCCCAACAAGATAGCACATCCTCGGGGTAAGGATGTGCTCTATAAACATTTTTCGAATTACAATTGGCGTATAGAATGAATTTTGATTACACGTTCCAACTGAAGTTAGTTAGACGTGCAACTCAAACTACCATTCACATACAAGTGTTTTAATCGGAACGTCTTGCATAAAATACATAGAAATTATAACGACCAATAGGTCTTTTAATGAATAAAATAAATCATTAAAGTATACCTTCGTCCGTATACTTATGCATACGCTGCGCGTGCGACTCGCGCAACGCTGCATCTATGCATTGGAATAGGAAAAAAGTATTTTCCAGTTAGATTCATTCGTATTGAAATGCTAATTATGAAATAATCAGCGATTTTCAACGTTCATAGGAGCTTTATTTCATATCAATATATAGTATCATTCAATGGTTATCATACCAATAACAAACACATGGTTGCCTCAATGTAACAAATTACTATATTTAACATAGTAAATAGTTATTAAATTCCATTTACTTTACTTTCGCTTTATACAAGCTTTGTGTAAAGTACTCGACTTCTTTGTAATATACTAGCCGTTGGTATCCCACTGCTGGGTGAAGGCATCCTCAAATTTTTCACTCGTTTCTGTCCTTGAAATATGTTACATGTAAACGAGTGGAGGCTCAGTGGGATCTCGTACTTTCGATTCGACGCACCGGAGTTCAAGCCCCTGGCCTCCATTAAAGTTAAGTGCGGGTTTATTTCGCTCATGCATGAAATTACATCGTGAGGCAATCGACGTCTTTAAGAAAGTTCAAGGACGTGTGTCTATCACCAAGCCGCACCAAATTTTTCTATGAGAGAAGACCCGTGCCCCAGCAGTGGGACACGTAAAAGGCTGATATAATATGTAAAATAAGTTCTCAATCGCTTAATTTTACGAATTAGGTACACATTTATATAATTTCATAGAGAACTTATTTTCACAACTATCGGTCGAGTGAATCAACAATCACCTGAGTGACGTGACGCACTCTTAAAGGGTCGATAGATCCGTCCATCGGCAAAACTCATAATAGAGTCTGTTTCAGAACGACGGCCCACACAGCGCAATAATTTAAAAAGCTACTTTACGACTATTGCAACAATGCAATAGACCTTAAAGTAACTACCATGTATATTGTTATGTACAAAGTATATGCATTATTAAAAGAATCTTGTTGCTTTTATCGAATTCGAAATCAGAACCGCGAGCAGATCAAAATGAGCCCAAACACTATTAGTTTGAGATAACCCATCAAGGAGTTCCATTGCCCACCTTCCGTCTCCATCAACAGATCAGCTGGCTGTCACCATAATATTGCATTGTCATCAAACCTTGACAAGTATGCAAAATTTCAACTTCGTAGGATAAGAGGAAGTGGCTCTGATTCATCTTGAAAGGATTGACTTAATAATAACCTTTGCAAATTAAATAAAAACAGCTTGAAAAATTCATTTAAAAATAGTATATACTTTATACAATCATTATATATAGAAGCAAAAGACAAAGTCAATCTTTTATTACATAATGTGTATCAGCTTGTACAATGGGTAAAATGATTTGCTTGAGATATCAGACTGACTTAACATCGATCAAGGATGCACTTCGGCACTCGAATTATTTAGACCTCTATATTCGAGTGTTTGTGTAAGATGCAAGCTGCGATCGTCTTTTGTCTTCTTGTAAATTGTGTTCCGAGGATACGAAAATGGTTTAAAAATGTTTAAAATGATGTGGAATGATGAAAATTCAAAACAACTTGGAGATCCTTCCGTTAGGTTTCTCTATGACTTGCGTCACTCCTGAGGGTCTGATGATGACCAGACCAGGGCTGGTGAGGACAGGGTCAAGGAAATAAAAGAGATTGAATGGGTTCACGCGAGTTTCAAACGTGACACGCAGTTTACGTTCAATTCACGTAGTAAAGTATTGCTATGAGATCAGCTGTAGGTGCTGCGAGCACAGAATATATTACTGTACTACGCGTCTAGAAGGTTTACTCCGTCAAGACACCCCAATAAATAGCTTCAATTAATGTTTAGTTTCTGGTATGCCGCTGTAGGTATCACCGCTCTGCTAGTGATTCTGTCGCCAAGTAGTAGTGCTCAAACATCACTGTGTTTTGTATTAAAAAGTATTGTAGCCAGCGAAATTACTGGGCAATATGAAGGCCATCTGGGTAGGTATCACCGCTTTGCTAGTTAAACGGCCACCGAGCAGTAGTGCGCATAACTGTGTTTCGTTTTAAAGGGCATTGTAGTCAGCGAAATTACTAGGCATTATGAGAGCCGTCTGTGTAAGTATCACCGCTTTGTTAGTTATTCAGCCGCCGAGCAGTAGTGCGCAAACATCACTATGTTTCGTGTTGAAGATCAATGTAGCCAGCTAAATTACTAGGCATTATGAGAGCCGTCTGTGTAAGTATCACCGCTTTGTTAGTTATTCAGCCGCCGAGCAGTAGTGCGCAAGCATAACTGAGTTCCGTTTTAAAAGACATTGTTGTCAGCGAAATTACTGGTCATAATGAGACGAGCGCAGTGCAGTGCCGCAGGATTTAGCAAAACAAGGTTCTGGATGGTGCTATTACTGAAACTGCGCAGAGACGAGCATGTCTATTGCCTGATGGTAAGCGCCACGTCTGCCCGACTGCAGTGCCCACACAATTTCATCTGGATTCACTTCATGAATTGATTTTCGTCATATTTTGCTTGTTGAGAAATTAACACAGGTTCTGACGATGGAGTCAGGAATGGTTCCATTGAACTCCTGGAAGGTTTTATGTAACCCCATCCAGTTTTGTTTACCTAAATAGTCTAGACGAGACCTTTGGTGAGAATCGAAGTCCAGGGTCTGATGATGAAATCAGGAGTAGTTCCATGGAATTCCAAGGTTTAATGTTTGACTTTTAGGCACCTATTAGCGTCCTATGACAACCTCTGTGGTGTAGTGGTTGGGCTGGTTGGCTCAAATCTCATACACCACTGAGTTGCGGGTTCGATTCCCGCGACAGGATAATGGTTGTGGAAAAAATATAGTTGTTTCGTGTCCGGGTGTTGTCGGACCATGGTCCTCGTAGTTCCCTAGATACTGGGAATCCTAGTTAGGGACCGGGATCTATTGTATGTGATCGTCGAGCGTATTTATTTATTATTATTCATCAGGCGTCCGCAACATCCGCGCCTCGTCCGCGCCTCGTTCGGGGCACGGCTCGTTACCATAAATCCCATCCTACTTATATGATAAACTAGCTGTTGCCAGCGACGTCGTACGCGTAGTGCAGTATACTAACCTGTTCCAGACAATTTTCCATCCCACCCTAATCCCGCTCCTATCCCGATCCCGTCCCCGTCCTATCCCTTCACTGTCCCGCTCCTGCTTCCGTCTCGCGCTCCTATCCAGATGACGTCCTTTTCCTATACCATTACAGTCTCTAACACCAGTATCCCGTAGCCTAGGACTCAACACATCATTTTCTAGAAAACGGCATGTCATCCCATCCTTTACTTCTTTCCAGTTTAAGCTGAGCCTTGTGCACTAAGGGTGCGGTATGTTCCGTGGTTCAACTTATAGTGAACATTTATATTTTTTCCTAAATTGCGTCATAACTTCAATATTCCTGGACCGATTTTGATGAAAAAAGCCTGTGTGTTGCGCCGGACTCCACAGTACATATTTCAAAGAAACTGCATTCAAATTAGTGCCTTAGTTTCTGATTTTATCCCATGACAGACAAACAGACAGACAGATAAAAATTTAAAAACTGTATTTCTGTGTTCTGTTGCTATAATATGCTCATAAAAAAAGTGATTTACAGAAATATCTTCAATGTACAGTAACCACCTCGTTCAGTTTTATTATAAGTAAAGATGCGAAAGTGATTGAGTATGGATGGATGGATGTTAGTTACTCGATCACGCAAAAACTACTGAACGAATTTTGATGGAATTTGGTATACTAGTATCCTATGTCCTGGAAAAGGACAAAGGATAAGTTTTATCCCGGGACACCGCGGGGAGCGGGGACAACGGGGAAATGTAATTCGCCAAGCACCCACCGGCGTAGTGGACGGGCGGGTCGCAGTGCTTTATGCGGGCTGGATGTCACTGGTGCAGCATCTATCTACAAGTAGTACTTAATGGAAAGGGTATTACAATAAATGAAAATGACAATTCACCGACAGATTCTGTTCCATTACAATAACATTTATTTCTAGTCATTCTTATATTATGTTCAAGTTCAAAAGTTTTGTCGTCACAGACGCACTTATGACGGGCAATTATTACAATGACTCTACCACCGTATCGGAAAAAGAACCACTACTCAGAAGATACGGCAAGAAACTGAGGGGCATTGTTTGTAGAACTTTTGTTACAATATTTTTTATGTTTGTTTTTGACAATATTATGTTAGTATTTCTATTTTTCATCATCATCATCATCATCATCATCATAATCAGCCCATCAGGTTCCCACTGCTGGGACACGGGCCTTCTCTCATCGAGAGAGTATGGGCCATAATCCACCACGAGAGTCACTCTCTCCCGTTCTAGCGTTCGGCGAGTCGACACCTGATGATGCCTCGTGCAGACTGCGAAACACGTGTCGTACAAAGAGTGTTGTTGTTAGGAAATAACAACAACCAACATAATATTCAGCGGGATTACACTATATATTTTCATTGCGTTTCAGTTTTGAGATGAATTTCCGCAACGTCACGCCTGATTCCATTGAAGTTATTTTAATTAAAAAATATTTATCTCTTATAGATAGATACAATATATAAGATAGACTGCGCAATAAGCCTTATTAATTACTAATATTCTTACTTCCTTACAATCCTTACTAATATTATACCCTTTCACGCAAAAACTACTGAATGGATTTTAATGAAACATAGCTTAGGTATACATCAGAAAAACACATTGGCTATATTTTTTCCGGGCAAACCGCGGGGCGCAGCTAGTATGTTATAAGAACTGTTTTACTTGAAATATAATGTACACTTACTTTTAAGACCTTACTAGCTGCGCCCTGCGGTTTCACCCGCAGTTTCCCGGGATAAAAAGTAGCCTATGTGTTAATCCAGGGCATAAGCTATCTCCATACCAAATTTCATCAAAATCCATTCAGTAGTTTTTGCGTGAAAGAGTAACAAAGGTACATCCATACATCCATTCTTACAAACTTTCGCGTTTACAATATTAGTAGAAAGTAGGATGTATAGTTTTACAATAAATTTAATTCTATTCTATTGTAGTACAACAACACTTACACAACAACACACGACACCAGACAACAGGACAATACAAAAACTAAATAATGATAACATAGTACATTTGACGAACAATGGGCGGCCTTAGCGTTTAGAGCGATTTCTTCTAGACAACCTTTGGATATAATGATAACTAATAAATATATTTATTAGCATAAACGTAGATTATAAACATCTGAATTACAGGTACACACAAGTATACATTACATCAAACACAATAATTAATTTTTAGAAAAAAACAAAAACCGACTTCAATGTATCTTCGAAGTCCAAGGTCTCATATCGATTAAATTTATATGGGACCACTTCGTAGCTATACTGAACCCGACGCAAGAAGAATTTTACAAATCGGTTCATAAATGACGGAGTTCTGAGGTAACAAACATAAAAAAATAAATATACAATCGAACAGAGAACCTCCTCCTTTTTTGAAGTCGGTTAAAAACCGATTTCAATGTATCTTCGAAGTCCAAGGTCAAATATTAATAATTACCAGGAGTGGAGCCTGCGGCTTAATTTGAATCAACACGGGAAATCTCACCAGGGCCGGACACCGGAAGGATTGACAGATTAACACTCTTTCTTGATTCGGTGGGTGGTGGTGCATGGCCGTTCATCCCTTTGAAGAGAGAGTTCAACAGTACGTGAAACCGTCCAGGGGTAAACCTGCGAAACTCGAATGAACGAACGGAGAGATTCATCGTCATTCCTCGGCGCACCGGCGTTGGCGCGATGTCCTCGGTCTCGGCCGGCGGGCACGTCCGGGGACGGCGTGCACTTCTCTCTTAGTAATACATCGCGACCCTTTCGATGTAGGTCTAAGTGCCTTTCGGGAGTCCTCGTTCCCTTGCGGAATGGAGACCGTGAGTGTCACCGACCGGCCGTCGGAAGGTAGATCTGACGAAACGCTCACGCGCTCGCGCGCGTCCGGCCCGACGCAAGGCAACGCCGTATCTCACGTTCTGCCCGAGTGCGGACGAGAGTGCGGCGCGCCTGTCGTCGCTGCCGTGCTGTCTCGGACTGTGTGCGTATCTGTCTGCGATGATTCAGTTTCGGGCACTCGCAGGACCCGTCTTGAAACACGGACCAAGGAGTCTAGCATGTGTGCGAGTCATTGAGATCGTAAACTGAAAGGCTTAACGAAAGTGAAGGTGGTCGCTCGTCGACCGCTCAGGGAGGATGGCGCACGGATCTAGGTCCGTCGCTCGCACTCCCGAGGCGTCTCGTTTCCAATTCGAGAATGTAGGCGCGCTCTGAGCACAGATGCTGGGACCCGAAAGATGGTGAACTATGCCTGGTCAGGTCGAAGTCAGGGGAAACCCTGATGGAGGACCGTAGCGATTCTGACGTGCAAATCGATCGTCGGAACTGGGTATAGGGGCGAAAGACTAATCGAACCATCTAGTAGCTGGTTCCGTCCGAAGTTTCCCTCAGGATAGCTGGCGTCGATTCGAACAGTCTCATCCGGTAAAACGAATGATTAGAGGCATTGGGGCTGAAACGACCTCAACCTATTCTGAAACTTTAAATGGGTGAGAACTCCGGCTTACTCGAATGATGAAGCCGGAGATCCGATGACGGTGCCAAGTAGGCCAATTTTGGTAAGCAGAACTGGCGCTGTGGGATGAACCACACGTAGTGTTAAGGCGCCTAAAATACGCTCATGGGACACCATGAAAGGCGTTGTCTTCGGTGATCTGGTCACGTTTATGATATGAGCACGAACCAAAGGATGATTCCCCGGGGGGGGGGGGGGTTAAAGAGTCGCGCGCGCTTCTCAGTTCTGGCAACCACCTAGTTCAGTCTGTTGAAGTGCATCCGAGCTCCTGGGGTGGGGACCCCAGTTAGTCTCCCACGGTTTGCTTGACAGCCTACCGTGGGTCTTCGATAATCTTGTCGCGTTAATGAAATGAGCATGAACCAAAGGATGATTCCCCCGGGGGGGGGGGGGGGGGGGTACCAGGCCCGACGGGTCTGGAGAATCCCCCAGCGTATCCCTGGGGGCAATTCTTGCTCTCGCAGTCGTCGGATAAACCGACGGCAGCTAACTGCCGCGCTCCCGCTGGAGCAGGTGACGTGTCCAGAATGTATAAATAGTAGCATTGTATCTAATATTCAATCTGGTTGTGACGTGGGTCGTCCGGTAACGGGGCGTCGGGTGCGACCAAGAGATGCGGCGGAAGTATCTCAGGGGTCGTTCACCTGCGTCCTGTGTAACAGAACCTTTGCTTCAAAGATCGGGTTGGGCATGCACAAGCGTCGCGCTCATCCCTTAGAAGCAAACGTAGAGGCGGCACCTCCGCAGGTGAAACGGCGGTGGCTTCCTGAGGAGGTTGCGATGATGGCGCGTACCGAGGCTCGGCTGCTGTCGACCGTCGGTGGGTGTGGGAATGTGAAGCTGTTCAAAGAGCTGCCAGGATTCGGGCGCTCAAACAAGGGCATCAAGGGTAAAAGGCGAACGGAGTCCTATAAGGCTTTGGTGCGAGAGTTTCTCGCCGAGCTTGAGACTCCTAGAAGCGGCCCTCTTGAATGTCCTATCAACAGCCCCACAAGACCCGAACAAGCACCCGTCGGTGGCCCGGCAGTAGTCGATGAGACGGACCGGCCTAGCGATCTCCCAGTGGTCTCACTGAGGATCCATCACTGAGGAGGTGTCCATGGGGGTTCGGATCGAGCTTGACAAAGTAGTGGAGGACCTCCTAAAAGCGGCCGCTCCGAGGCGAAATGCCGGCTCCGGAAGGCCCCGATGTGATGATTATGGGACCACTAGAAGTAGTTTATCCGCCAGAAAGAAGCGGCGCATGGAGTACGCTAAGGTGCAGAAACTATTTCAGAGGTATTGTTATGACTATTGCGACCTGTGCTGGGGGATTGCAGAGCAAAATTAAGAGAATGTCATGCGGCTGTGCTAGACTTCTCCAAGTCGTTTGATACAGTGTGATATTGAATTGCTGAGACTGAGGGGCTTGCCAAGTGCATTCTGTGACTATATAGCTCGTTTGTACGAAACTGCAAATACCATCTTTGCCTCAGGATATGATAAAAGCGATCCTGTCGCATTTGGAAGGGGAGTTCGGCAGGGAGACCCATTATCACCACTGCTGTTCAACATTGCAATGGATTTAGTTCTGGCAAACTTACCAAAAGACGTTGGGTATAGGTTAGACACGGAGCTTGTCTCTGCTATAGCCAATGCCGATGACCTAATCTTACTTGCGGGATCCAAAGTAGGAATGCAGGCTGCCATTGACAGTGTGGACAAATATAGACAGATGATGGGCCTCAAACTAAGTCATTCGAAATGCTCCGTGATCTCAATGGTGCCGGACGGAAAGCGCAAGAAGGTGCATTACCTATCTGAACGTTCTTTTAAGATCGGGAAGAAATGGTTAAAGCAAGTTTCTTGTGTGGAACGGTGGCGCTACCTGGGGACAGATTTTGTGTCATCGGGGTCTACTATGATCGTGGACAGTGCAGTCGTAAGGCGGCCAGATTGAATTGTTGACAGATGGCTTAAGGTTTGAGTGTGATAGGCTGCCGTCGAGCCTCTTAAGGAGTCATCCATGGGGACGTTCTCGTCTCCTGTACATGGACTTGTCGAACGCGAACCCGACTCCTTTACCATCGTCCAATCGGCGCAATGTCTGGGAAGATGAACCGGTACAGGTCTGTTCACACTGGGGGATTAGCGGATAGGGATACGTTCCCGGGTCTCTCCGCTCCATAATGATTACAACCATTTTAACTGACATACTTTTATGATCGATAATTTGTCGTAATTAGAACCGATGTAGCATAGTGTATGGGAATCGGCTCGGATTGAAAATAGCCAAATGCCTCGTCATCTAATTAGTGACGCGCATGAATGGATTAACGAGATTCCCACTGTCCTTATCTACTATCTAGCGAAACTACAGCCAAGGGAACGGGCTTGGGAAAATCAGCGGGGAAAGAAGATCCTGTTGAGCTTGACTCTAGTCTGGCATTGTAAGGAGACATGATAGGTGTAGCATAAGTGGGAGATCGTTCGCGGTCGTCGCTGAAAAACCACTACTTTCATTGTTTCATTACTTACTCGGTTGGGTTGATATTAAACCGGCGCGCCGGTTCAATATCAAAATCCTATCGCGGTGCTCTTCAGTGAGTGTCGAGATGGGCCGACAATTTTACTTTGAACAAATTAGAGTGCTCAAAGTGGGCTCAAAATGCTGCTTGAATATTTCGTGCATGGAATAATAGAATATGATCTCGGTTCTATTTTGTTGGTTTTCAGAACTCCGAGGTAATGATTAATAGGGATAACTGGGGGCATTCGTATTGCGAAATTCTGGCTATAATTCTCGCAATGTCCGTGTGACATCAATTCAATCTGGTTGTGACGAGCAGAGTCGTATGGTAACGGGGCGTCCTTCGGATGCGGCCTAGAGATGCGGCGGAAGTGTCCCTGGGCCACACCTGCGTTCTGTGTAACCGAATCTTTGCTTCGAAGATCGGGTTGGGCGAGCACAAGCGGCGCGCTCATCGTGTAAAAAGAGGCGGCACCTCCGCAGGTGAAAAGGCGTTGGCTACCGGAAGAGATTGCGATAATGGCACGTAATTAGGCTCGGCTGTTGTCGACCGTCGGCGGGTGTGGAAATGTGGAGTTGTTAAATAAGCTGTCAGGGTTTGGACGGACTATAGAAGGCATCAATATCAAAACGCGGAAGGAGTCATATAAGGCTATGGTGCGAGTTTCTCGCCAAGTTTGAGACTTCTAGTGTTTACCCCGCGCACCACGCTCGCTCGGACGCCTCCACCGGGACTCGACACCGGGGCACGAGGTCGGAAACGGAAAAGAAAAGGGGATTAATGTCGTCAGGTGAGGACTAGCCCGTGCGGCCACGCGCCCGCATCGACCCGCTGCTCCGCTTACGCCTCGGCCCCAGTGACACCGACGGCTCCGTCTACGCCTGCTCCGCCCACGCCCGCGCCACCAATCGCGCCCGCGCCACCAACCGCGGCCGCGCCACCCGCTGCCGCTCCTGTAACACCGCAACCGCAACCGCCGCCCAGTGCGGCGGTTGCCATAACTGGTGCGCTGGCTGAAGAAACGGCCTCAAAGCTGGAACTGTTAGAACGGGCGCAGCGGGCTGTACGTGGCATTGTTTCAATCGCCACGGGCCCAGGATCGAAGCTATATAATAAGGGCGAAATTAATACAATAAGCGCGTATGGCCAAGACATCCTGGCCATCGTCGGGGCCCTTGGCCTACAAAACGGCGAGTTAGAGAAGAGGGCAGCGGACTCCGAACTGAAATTTGCGTCTGCGCAAATTGAGCTGTTGACCAGCGGCGCCGGCGAAGGTGGACCAGCGGCTGGTCCGAGGAGCTTCGCCGTCGCCCCCTCCGGCAGAGGATACAAAAGGAGAGCTCAAGAAGACGGTAGACCTACAGACGATGGCCATCGAAATACAGACGGTGCGGAAGGTGGGAAACGCGGGCGTGGTGGTACATACCACCTCGTCCGCGGCTGCGGTTAAACTCCTTAACGCCGCCCCACCGAGCCTACGGGTAACGGAGCCGTCGCCAGCCTCTACTGACGCTGCATAACTTAGACAGCGACCCCTCATTTGAGGAGGTAATAACCGGGCTGCACAGACAGAACATGGAAGATCCAGAGTGGCCACTGCCCCGACTGCAGGCCGATATGAAGGGCGCTTTTAAAAAGGGCAGGAGGGCACAGGGCACCACCACGGTGGTGTTCCAAGTCAGCCCGGCCCTGCGCGACCTTCTGGTACAGCGGGGCAGTGTGTTCATTGGCTGGATGACAGTGGAGGTCACCGACTTCATAAGAGTGACATGCTGCAGCAAGTGCCAGCAGTACGGGCACCCAGAAAAGTTTTGCCGCGCGAAGGAGGTGACGTGCGGGAGTTGCGGCGAGACCGGCCACCGAACCGCGGCGTGCTCGGCGGCCGCCGCTTGCTGTGCCACCTGCAAGCGCTTCCGCCGCGACGCCGCGCACCCCACGGCCTCGCGCGACTGCCCCGCTTGGCAGCATGCGGAGGAACGCCTAACCGCATCCACTCAGTATGGGGGGTGTTAACCAAATAAAAGTGGGTCAACTCAACTTGGGTGGTGCAGCGGTCGCGACACGGGAGCTACCCTCCATCGCTGGCGAGCTCGGCCTCGATATTGTTCTGGTCCAAGAACAATATCCTGAGGTCGAGTGCCTCGCCCAGTGCGGAACTAGCCCGAAGGCGGGCACCTACCTCCGCAACCGCACGCTCCCGTGCGCGACGCTGCACCACCTGAGTGACAGCCACGTGACGGTCACACACATAGGCGGCCCCAACGTGTACTTGGTCTCGGCCTACTTTCAATATTCTGACCCCATAGACACATACCTCCACCGTCTTGGCTTGGTGCTGGACCGACTGCGCGGTGCTGACGTCCTCGTCAGCGCCGACGTCAACGCGCACTCGCCCCTGTGGTACTCGCAGCCGCGACACTACACGGGCCGCGGACACGCAGTCACAGAGCGCCGAGCCAAGATGGAGGAGTTCATCTACGCCAGGCGCCTCCTCGTGCACAACAGAGAAGGCCAGCCAGCCACCTTCAGCACGACGAACGGAGAATCCAATATTGACATCACCCTCAGCACACGAGGGGTGAGAGTCTCTGATTGGACGGTGACGGAGCTATCCTCGAGCGACCACCGGCTCATCACCTTCAAGGTTAGTGGTAGCGGTTCTGGAGAGTCCGCGACGAGCGCGCCGCGTGCCACTTTCATTCAGCGTCGGTACAGGGACCGTGGAGTGGACTGGGCACGCTTCGAGGATGGCATCCATGTACGTATGGGACGACTGAATCTGCGAGAGCCGGCGGCCGTCGTGTGTGAGAGATTCACGGAGGTGATAGAGCGAACGGCGACCGAATGCCTGGGATTGGTTCGAGCGGCGAAGACGGACAAGGGCTATGAGTGGTGGACGCCGGGCCTGGATAGGCTGCGGCGCCGGCAATGCAAGGCTAGGCGTGAATGGCAGAGTGTACGAGGTAAGGGGGGGCAGAGAGAGGAGAATGCGAAGAAGGGGTTTCATGAGGCACGTCTGAAGTATAGAAGAGATGGAGCGAACGGAGCTTGAGTGGAACAAGGGAATCGCCGAGACAGGCAACGTAGACCCGTGGGGACTAGCGTACCGCGCCGCTTGCGGACGGGTACGGCCGCCGGGAAACCTGATAAACGGTGTAGAGCTCCTGGGCGCGAAGTCGGACGAAGTCGGAGGGGCAATGCGCACCCTATTGCGTGCGCTCTGCCCCGACGACGATCCGTCGAACGACACCGCGTACCACACCCAGGTCCGAGTCATGGCGATGCTTCCGCCCTCCGGGGCTGACGCGCCGCTCGTAGGCGCCGACACGCTGGGAAGGATTATTGCTTCGCTTCCGAACACGTCCCCGGGTATGGACGGGCTTACGGCGCGCGTCGTGCGCAAGGCGTGGCCCGTCGCTAAGGCCGAGTTCGTGGCCGTGTACGGAAAATGTGTTTCGGAGGGTGTCTTTCCGCCCGTGTGGAAAGAGGGCCGCTTGGTTGTCCTGCCAAAAGGCAATGGTAAGCCGCTAACAGACCCGAAGGCCTACCGGCCGATCACCCTACTCCCCGTCCTGGCAAGATCTTGGAGAGAGTGCTCCTAGTGAGTGCTCCATTACTATCGAGAAGCATCAGCGAGGAACAGACTCGGATTCGCCCCGTCCAAGTCCCTCACGCTCACCCTAAAAGGGAAACTACTGAGAGCCCCCTCCATAAGATTTGGCGGTGACGCAATCCGTGCAGAGAAGCAGGCGACGGTGCTCGGTGTCGTCATTGACGACACCCTCTCGTTCGCACCGCACGCGGCCTCCATCGGCGAGAGAGCGAGCAGGTGTTTCGGCAAGATGTCCAGGGTGTCGGCCTCGGCATGGGGGGTGCGACATAGAGCGCTCAAGGTTCTATACCGGGGCACCTACGTCGCCACCCTGACGTACGCGGCCGCCGTATGGCACGCACGCGCCGCGCTGCACGTGGTCCGCAGCGTGCTGCTCCACACACAGCGCCCGTCACTGGTGCTGCTAACAAAGGCCTACAGATCCTGCAGTACGGCAGCTCTGCCGGTTCTGGCCGGCGTGCTTCCGGCGGACCTCGAACTGACGCGTGCTGGTCGTCGCGCTGTGGAGACAGGAGGTCTCCCCAGGAAGGAGCAGTTGGCGGGGAGAAGGGCGATCGACGAGGAGGTTGTAGCGGTATGGCAGTGGCAATGGGAGGAAAGCGATAAGGGACGGGAGACGCATATGTTTTTCCCAGACGTGGGAGCGAGACTCAGGGCGGACTGGGTGGAGCCCGATTACCAGGTTTCCCAGATCCTGACGGGTCACGGCTGTTTCAGGCGAAGGCTGAATGATATGGGACTGTGTGAGGTAAGGATGTGTGAATGCGGAATGGCTGAAGAGGACAGGCACCACGTTCTGTGGGACTGTCCTCTGTATGAGGAGATGCGTGAAGAAATGATGGATGGGATCGTCCGCCTCAACGGGAGGGCCCGGTCTACTACGCGGAGCTCGTGCAGGACGCCGCCTCATTCAGGCGTCTTCGCGCATTTGCGCACAAGTGGCACGCCGCGCGCTCTGCGCGCGACTTGAAGGAACCGCCCGACGACGGAGGTCGTTTGTGTAGTAAGCAGCCCCAGAAGGGGGAGAGTGCTCGTAGAGTAAAGGGACAAATATTTGTAGGACATTCCGGCGCAAGTCGGTATGCTCCGCAGTTTCCGTCCGTATAACCGCAAGGTTGGCAGGACGATGGGAGGTGGAGGGATGTCCCCCCTCAATCAGTCCCCTCTTTTTTCCATATCCGATCTCGGGGTGGGCAGTCTCAGCAGATGCGTTCGAGCAAGCGAGGTGCGCGGCGTAAACCCCGGACTGCAGCGTCCTCATACATCGATATTCACAATACACAAGTTTAAGAACAAAAAATAAAAACAAAAGAAAACAAAATAAAATCAACAAGTTAAAACACAGATACTTCACGTCTTAGAAACTAAACAGAAGAAAAAACAAAAAATGGCCGATATGCTTACGACTACTTCACTCTGTGGCCAAAAGGCCTCGCGTCCAATTCGCACTTAACTTCGTGTCACTGTCACCAAAACTTCAACGTCACTTACCCTAACTCACGTCACCGCGACATCCATCCGCCCAAAGAAAAAATATTAAAAAATAGAAGACAAGCAAAACGATGAACTGTTATTAACCGACTTCAAAAAGGGCGAGGGTTCTCTATTTGATTGTATTTTTTTATTTTAAGTTCCGTCAGATGCAGATATGCTTTTTATTGTTAATAATAAAAATATTGTCAGATCAATAACAGTAATATATCAATAAAAAAATGTTGAATAAATAATGTTTTTTTTTTTATAAGTTAGAAATAATAAATCAATCAAATGCTCAATATTAGTGTTACTCTCTACCTATTTAATAAGAAAAAATATCGTACATAATGTAGAATGTACGTGTAATAAAATATATATGAAAACGCCCTCTACTGCAGCTACCGCAGAAAAACTATCGTCTTTTAATAATAAGTTTTAGTGATATGACGTATGTATGCATAATCCTAATTATTTATTACAGCAGCTAAGAGTTCTGAATTAGAAGTCAAAAATAAACAAATATTTAAACATTTTTGTGGCTTTGCAACTGTACATGGTTACAGATTGACAAGAAAAAAAAAGCAAATTTATTGGAATCGGGGGCAATAAGCCCGGGAGCAAACAGAACCGGGGGCATAATCCACATAGGAGCAGGTAAGTGCTACAGAAAGGTAGTTATTTAGGTGGGTAGGAAAAACTCCCATAAAACTTAAACTTCGATACAACTCTTTATTACACTAAAAATATAATAACTGTTGCCTACATTACATACTAAGGATATTACGCGTCTTTTTTAGCCTACGATTCAAAACAATCGTAGGCTAAAAATGACATGTCGAGTCACAACAAAGTGCTTGTCGAAGCAGGTCCCAAAATAATACACTCTGTTACTTCGACTTACACAGCTTGTATTAGCGTATAGCAACAGCTTCTTAGGTCAGTATGAACACACCCAAAGTAAAAAGTTCGGACATCTCGAGGAATTTATGCTATTCAGAAAACAATCAACGCCATCTAGTTTTAACTTTAAGAACTAACATGTCATAACTCTTGCTTAGATGGGTTAAACCAAACCTCCACCTCCCATCGTCCTGCGAACCTTGCGGTTATACGGACGGAAACTGCGGAGCATACCGACTTGCGCCGGAATGTCCTACAAATATTTTTGTTCCTTTACTCTACGAGCACTCCCCCCTTCTGGGACTGCTTACTACACAAACGACCTCCGACGTCGGGCGGTTCCTTCAAGTCGCGCGCAGAGCGCGCGACGCTTGTGCGCAAATGCGCGAAGACGCCTAAAAGAGGCGGCGTCCTGCACAAGCTCCGCGTAGGACACCGGACCCGCCTCATTGAGGCGGACGATCCCATCCATCATTTCTTCACGCACCTCCTCATACAGAGGACAGTCCCACAGAACGTGGTGCCTGTCCTCCTCAGCCATTCCGCATTCACACATTCTTTCCTCGCACAGTCCCATATCATTCAACCTTCGCCTGAAACACCTGTGACCCGTCAGGATCTGGGAAACCTAATAATCCTCCACTTAGTCCGCCCTGAGTCGCGCTCCCACATCTGGGAAGAACATATACGTCACCCGTCCCTTCGTGCTCTCTTCTCATTGCCGCTGCCATTCCGTCACTACCTTCTCGTCGATCACCCTTCTCCTCGCCAATTGCTCCTTCCTCGGGAGACCTCTCGTCTCCACAGCGCGACGACCAGCACGCGTCAGCTCGAGGTCCGCAGGTAACACGCCGGCCAGAACCGGCAGAGCTGCCGTACTGCAGGACCTATAGGCCTTGGTGAGCAGTACCAGTGACGGGCGCTGGGTGCGGAGCAGCACGCTGCGGACCACGTGCAGTGCAGCGCGTGCGTGCCATACGGCGGCCGCGTACGTCAGGGTGGCGACATAGGTGCCCCGATATAGAACCTTGAGCGCTCTATGTCGCACCCCCCATGCCGAGGCCGACACCCTGGACATTTTGCCGAAACATCTGCTCGCTCTCTCGCCGATGGAGGCCGCGTGCGGTGCGAACGAGAGGGTATCGTCAATGACGACACCGAGGACAGTCGCCTGCTTCTCTGCACGGATCGCGTCACTGCCAAATCTTATGGTGGGGGCTCTCAGGAGTTTCCCTTTCAGGGTTAGTGTGAGGGACTTGGTCGGGGCGAATCCGAGTCTGTTCCTCGAACCCCACCCCGCTACCAGTCTCAACACGGTGGCCGCCCTCTTCTCAATCACCGCCCTGGAGTCCCCCTGATGAGTACGGTGACGTCTTCCGCGTACGCGACCATTTCCGAAACCATCCTCCTTCTGCGGCAGAGCGAGCAGATCATCGAGCAGCACGTTCCAGAGTGTCGGACCCAACACTGACCCCTGCGGACAGCTCATAATGGAGACCTTCGACTCTGCGTGGGTGCCGGCGATCATCGTCACACGGCGGCCACCAAGCGTTGTCGAAAGCCCCACTTATGTCTAAGAATATGGCCTGCACGTACCGCTCCGACGCACCTCTCACAGCATCCAGCACCGCATCCAACGCCGTCACCGTAGACCTGCCTCGAACAAACCCGTGCTGGTAGTCGCAGATACCGCGCGATAGTAACGGAGCACTAGCCAGGAGCACTCTCTCCAAAATCTTATCTAGAACGGGGAGTAGGGTGATCGGCCGGTAGGCCTTCGGGTCCGTCAGCGGCTTTCCGTTGCCCTTCGGCAGGATCCGACGCCGCGACAGTGGCGATGGCCCGAAATCCGCCGTCTCGCTCCAAACCACAATGGCCGCCGGCCAAGATGGACAAACACCCAAGGGGAAACGAGAGCGGCCGATTCCGGAGATGTCAATACTGTCACCGCGATCTCGCGTCCCGCTCCAATCTCAACATAGCTCCGCGTTATACGGGCGGACCAACAAGAAGAAACGGTGGGGGCCGATTCGCGGCACTATCACTGCAAACACGACCGTCCTCAACAGATTAACAACGACGGAGCCCACCTACGCGCTGGCGGTCGACGCGGGCGCGTGTCGGCATGGGTTGCTTCTCAACCGCTGACGTCAATCCCGTTCTTTTATCGTCTTCGGGGCGAGCAGCTCCGGCAAAGGCATCCGGGCGAGCGAGGTGAGGGGGGTAAAGACTAGAAGTCTCAATCTCGGCGAGAAACTCGCACCATAGCCTTCTGTGACTCCTTCCACGTTTTACCCTTGATGCCTTCTATAGTCCGCCCGAACCCTGGCAGCTCATTTAACAAATCCACATTTCCACACCCGCCGACGGTCGACAACAGCCGAGCCTAATTACGTGCCAACAGCCTTTTCACCTGCGGAGGTGCCGCCTCTGCATTTGCTTTTACACGATGAGCGCGCCGCTTGTGCTCGCCCAACCCGATCTTCGAAGCTAAGATTCGATTACACTTCCGCCGCAACTCTAGGCCGCACCCGACGCCCCGTTACCAGATGACTTTCCTCGTCACAACCAGATTGTATTGTCACACAGACATTGCTACTATTATTTACTGGAGTCGTCGCCTGCTCCTGCAAGACGGCACCGCCGGCGGTACGCTGTCGTCGGTTTACCCGACGACTGCGAGCAAGAATAGGGGATCGGACAGCAATCGAGAAAAAATCTAAAATGTACTTAGAACGAATGTTCGTCGAACCAGAAAGATCAGTCAATCAATATTTTTGTGAAATAATAATGATTTATATTTTTAAATCAATAAATAATTCTGATATTTTTAATCTGTTCTTCATTTCAAACGATACAACAATCACAGCGCATGACGTCATTTGTAGGCAAATGCCGTGAGTCAAGCTTGTGTTTATTTTACGTTTTTGCTTTTCATAAAATGTATTTTTGCTAATTTTTTCGTTCCATTACTACAATATAGTCCCCAAACTTCACAAAACGTATTAGAATCTCTTTGTAAGTTTTATTTCGAAGAGTTTGTCGTTTTCTAATATTTGAAACATATTTAAACATAGTTTTAGGTAATTTTAGAGCGTTATTTAATTAAATTAGTATTTTTCATGGCTATATATATATATTCATTGTAGTTAATTTGAAACACTTTCTGAAAAGTTGTCCGATCCCCTATTGCTCCCAGGGATACGACGGGGCAGAGCGTCCAAGAGACGCTGGGGGATTCTCCTGACCCGTTGGGCCCGGTACCCCCCGGGAAATCATCTTTTGGTTCTTACTCATTTCACACACGATTCCAGATTTTTGAGGACCCCACGGCAGGCTGTTAACCTAACCGCGGGGGTTCACCTTGCACAAAGCTCGAAAGACACTCTCAATTGCTGTCCTGGAGCCCGAACAAGCTCAGTGATGTTCGGCACGCAGTTCCGCTTGACCTTGACTATAATCATCGCTCTGCCCCGTCGTATCCGGAAGGGGCAATTCTTATTCCCGCAGTCGCCGGGTAAACCGGAGGCGGCGCAACACTATGCTCCCACAGAAGCAGGTGTTGATTTCAGATACGAGGAATATTCAACCTGGTGGTGACGTGCAAAGTCGTTTGGAAACGGGGCGTCGGGTGCGGCGGAAGGATGCGGAAGTGGTCAATGCTGAAGATTCGCAAGGCCGCGCCTGCGCCCTGAGCATTCGAATATTCGCTTCAAGGTTCGGGGATTTTTATGTGTCTGAATGACCAGATGAGCTGGTCGTTTACCTGATGGTAAGCAATATGCTAGTCACTGTAATGCGCTCGTCACCCTGAGACAATTAGCTGTTGAGTCTCATAATGCCCAGTAATTTCAGTTTTCCTAGTGGGTTGGGTGTGCACAAGCGGAGCACTGATAGAAGCCAAAGGAGAGGCGGCGCCTCCACAGGTGAAAAAGCGGTGGACATATCAGATAGGGATCAGCCCTAATGCTGATCTGTTACAGGATTCTTCTACTGGAGTGGAAGACCGCTTCCTCTGAACTCCTGACTGAAGGCTGAAGGACAGACTACGCTGCCGCGCGAGTGCCTGCCGCGGAATCAAACCCTAGACCACTAACGGACGGACAGCGGCTGCCTCGACTTACGCGCTCGCGCGTGTTCAGGCCAGTGATCAGTGCTACTAGCGTTACTAACGTTTGTGGATACAGAATTTGTGCGGCTGTGTAACAAAGGACATCAAAGATGTAGTTCTGAGGCAGTGTCTTTCACTCACTCCTGTAATTATAAATAATAACGCCCAACGATCACAAACATAGACCCTGACTAAATAAGATTCCCTGCATGTAGGGACCAGGAACTATGAGAACCATGGTCCCACAACACCCAGACACGAAACAAATCATTGCGTTTTTTTTCTGTGCACAAACACTTATTCCAATAATATTTTAGTTTCCAAACTTTAACATTTATCCCGTCGCGGGAATCAAACCCGCAACCTTGGTGGATTATGAGATTTGAGCCACCCTGCCCGACCACCACACCACAGAGGCCCGCAGATGGCTAGAACCTACAGGACGTAGGTTTTATCCATCTATCTGCGGGCAGTGGGCCACTAAGCTGCCAGGATTTGGGCGGAGTTTAGAAGACATCAAAGGTAAAAGGCGGGCTGTCTTATAAGGCTGTGGTGCAAGTTTCTGGCCGAGCTTGAGAGTCAGCAGCGAACCCCTTGTGTCAGATAGAAACTTTCCAATACCCGAACAACAACCCGTCGAAGGCGGGCAGTGGTCGCGAGGCCTGGTGATCTCTTTGTGGTTACTTCCCTCACTGAGGTGCCAATAGGGAAGCAGGCGGACCATGGATACTAATGAGCGCTGCACATCTCGCGAATAGCTTTGTTTGTTACTTTTTATTTTTACGCTTAATAGATCTATGTTTGTGTACTATCTCGCCTGATGTGGCCTAAATAAATAAAAATAAATAAAAATAAAAAAAAAAAAAAAAAAAAAAAATTGTTTATTTCAGATAATACACATCCATAGTCCTAAGATGGAGCACTTAGATCTAGAGACGGCAGTTGAGCGGCTGCTCAGACCCGTCGCCCCGATGGTTAACCTATTTCCGTACATTTTAAAACAATTGCTTTTAAAATTTAAATAAATTATAAATAGACAACCACAAAGGTCGCTGTCGTCGGAGGGTGATATGAATAATTATTAAAAAAATCTAAAACCGACTTCAAGGCAAACATATTATTTGTTTTTGTTGAGTTTTTCAAAGTGCTGAATCAATTTCGATAACATTTATATGGGACCACATCTGAAGCCTACCTACCAAACACCAAAGGAATCATCAAAATCAATTCATATTAAGCAGAGTAATCGCGTAACAAACTTACAAAACTAAAGCCGGCCAAGTGCGGCCAAGACAAGCTTTTAACAAATTCGTAATCTGAACCGCGAGCAGATTAAAATGAGCCCAAACATTAGTTTACGTTTATCCGTCAAGGAGTTTCCATTGCCCACCTTCCGTCTCCATCATCAGGTCAGCTGGCTGTCACCGTAATATTGCATTGTCATCAAACCTTGACAAGTATGCAACATTTCCACTCCGTAGAATAAGAGGAAGTAATACATTGCAAGTTAAATAAAAGCTTGTAAAAAACTCACCGTCCTTCCAAATTGTGTCTTTTCTGTTCAAAGGTTGTCTGGAGGAGATCGCTTTGAGCGATAAGACCGCCTATTGTTATGCTGATCACAAAGAACTGTACTTGTTTTTCATGTACCTATTTTTAAGGTTTTGAACAATAAAGTGTTTATCTATGGCTAATGTCTAACTGACCAACAGATATAGTGAAATGTAACGGCAAAATTAGTAAAAGATCATTAAAAATAGTAAATGATCACCAAAAATAGTAAATGATCACCAAAATAAGTGAATGATCACCAAAAATAGTAAATGATCACCAAAGTAGGCTCCACCAGAAGTCTCGCTCCGCGCCTTTTATAAATATACACTAGGGGCAAGAGCGAGTTGGACCACGGAAGAGTGAGGTGTGCCTATTCGATTTGGTGATCATTTATTAAGTTTGATATAATATTGAGATATAAATGTATGGGATCTCAAAACATTATTTTGGTGGTCATTATATGTTTTCCTTTCATCTATCTATGTAGTAATTATTAAAACTAACGCTACAGCGTCGCCTCCGCTGAAGGAACTGAAGAATGCTGAACATTCACTTCTGGACTCCCGACACCTGAAATACATAAAAGCAAAATTTAAAACTTATCACTACATAGTATAAAACAAAGTCGCTTTCTGTCCCTATATCCCTATGTATGATTACATCTTTAAAACTACGCAACGGATTTTGATGCGGTTTTTAATAGATAGAGATTGAAGAGGATGGTTTATATGTATAATAACCGTGCGAAGCCGGGGCGGGTCGCTAGTAATTTATAAGTAACTACCAAATGGCACATAAAAAACATAATATTCTCATAAAAAACCGACTTCAATGTATCTTCGAAGTCCAAGTTCATATATCGATGAAATTGATATGGGACCACTTCGTAGCTATACAAAAAGATTTTTTGAAATCGGTCTACAGTTGGCGGAGAAACCGTTGAACATACATAAAACGTATATATACAGTGGAACACAGAACCTCGTCCTTTTTGAAGTCGGTAAAAAGTATATATGTTACGGCTGATAGCCGAAGTGCGGCTACACCTAGTTTTAGCCGGCTACAACTAGAAGCAGCCGGCTACAACTAGAAGCAGCCGGCTACAACTAGAAGCAGCCGGCTACAACTAGAAGCAGCCGGCTACAACTAGAAGCAGCCGGCTACAACTAGAAGCAGCCGGCTACAACTAGAAGCAGCCGGCTACAACTAGAAGCAGCCGGCTACAACTAGAAGCAGCCGGCTACAACTAGAAGCAGCCGGCTACAACTAGAAGCAGCCGGCTACAACTAGAAGCAGCCGGCTACAACTAGAAGCAGCCGGCTACAACTAGAAGCAGCCGGCTACAACTAGAAGCAGCCGGCTACAACTAGAAGCAGCCGGCTACAACTAGAAGCAGCCGGCTACAACTAGAAGCAGCCGGCTACAACTAGAAGCAGCCGGCTACAACTAGAAGCAGCCGGCTACAACTAGAAGCAGCCGGCTACAACTAGAAGCAGCCGGCTACAACTAGAAGCAGCCGGCTACAACTAGAAGCAGCCGGCTACAACTAGAAGCAGCCGGCTACAACTAGAAGCAGCCGGCTACAACTAGAAGCAGCCGGCTACAACTAGAAGCAGCCGGCTACAACTAGAAGCAGCCGGCTACAACTAGAAGCAGCCGGCTACAACTAGAAGCAGCCGGCTACAACTAGAAGCAGCCGGCTACAACTAGAAGCAGCCGGCTACAACTAGAAGCAGCCGGCTACAACTAGAAGCAGCCGGCTACAACTAGAAGCAGCCGGCTACAACTAGAAGCAGCCGGCTACAACTAGAAGCAGCCGGCTACAACTAGAAGCAGCCGGCTACAACTAGAAGCAGCCGGCTACAACTAGAAGCAGCCGGCTACATGCGGTTAAACTTAGATGTATCTAGATTGTGAACCGTCGCTTTATTTTTCGGTAGATTATAATCTATCGAAGTGATAGATGATAATTTACATTATATTAGATCTAATATACATGTTCGCGGCGTTGGGGTGGCCCAAGGGCCACCCCCGCCGCACCCTAACCTACCGAGGGCTGCAGCTATATTCACATGCGGCTGCACCTAGTTCTAGCCACTATGATGAAGGCTAAACCTAGTTCTAACCGAAGATAAGTTGGATAGATCTAAGTTTAACCGCATGTAACAGGCTGCACCTAGTTGTAGCCGGCTAAAACTAGGTGTAGCCGCACTTCGGCTTTTAGCCGTAACATATACAAAACCATCACGAACGGCATGGCTTTGATCATCAGTGAACGAAGCCATGCCGTCAAGCGACCTAGTCGTGTTTCGGGATGATGTTCGGTGAACCATCGGGGAGACGGGTCTGAGCATCCGCTCAACTGTCCGTCTCTCTAGATCTATGTACTCCATGTTAGGCCACATCATCGCTTCACATCAGGCGCGATAGTGGCCAAACATAGATCTATAAAGTGCAAAAAAAATAAATTTGAACCTAAAGTGTTACAATGGGCGGTCTTATCGCTTATAGCGATCTCTTCCAGACAACCTTTGGATGGAGAGGACTCAAAGAAACTGTGAGGGACGGTGGTGTTGTGTATAAAAACATAAATAAATATTATTATGACTTGTGGAGGCTTTTCTAAACCCATCTGTTGCAGTTTATTGTGACTTTCGTGGTTTTCCAACTGCAGGGGAAGTCCATATTCGTATTTTATACAAACCATCTTAGCGAGACCTCCCCATTGTATGGGAGCGCGTTCTACGTAGGGGTCAAGCTGTATCTTCGTAGTCACTCAACCGATTTGATGTAACATACCCTATAATCTAGGTTGGAAATAATGCTACCAAGTCCTGAAAACCGCATTGATATCCTATGAGCATGATTTCCCAGTCTTTTCTTTTTTTTATTATTTCTAGGCTTGCGGTTGACCGCTATCTCACCTGTTGTTAAGTGACGATGCGGTCGAAGATGTAGCACGCTCGCCTAGAAGAAACCCTCTGTTCAGTTCCCTCTAAATAGTCGAACCCAGTTGATTTTTCAAAAATTTCTTCGATGTACAGAATTGGCTCAGTTCCATTTTTATAATAGTAAAGAATAGCACCTCAAACATAATAATATATTTAATTTATTTTATTCCTTGTACTGCTGTTGCTTTACCTGCCTAACCACTGCGCCCAGGAAGCTATCATAACATTGGTTTGGTCAATAAGTCCAAAAAGCGCCATCTGGCGACACTTAGTTTTGGTTTTAAAGTTTAAGCATATCACCATTTAGGGACATTCTGCTACTCTCCGCTAGATGGCGCTTTTTTAATGTCGATTGACATTAGTTAATACACTATACTGCAGATGGCGCTGAAATAAAAATCTTAACCGCTACCTCCAAGCAGTAGTGCGCAAGCATTCAAGGCGTCGGGACTTATTCCAAAGACGCAGATTCGATCCCTGCCCGAGCAATATCATTTTTCTTCTTTCTAATTATTTAAAATCTTAAAAAAAAATATGCCTATGAATGATTTGAAATTATTACCTTAAGTGGTTAATAGAGCTAGACAGAGCTTCATCCAAAAGTACTGGTTCACCGCTGATGTTCAGAATGCACTCCGGGACTCCTTTCGTGGTC
Organism: Petrophora chlorosata; assembly: GCA_951640565.1. Classification (NCBI taxonomy): domain Eukaryota; kingdom Metazoa; phylum Arthropoda; class Insecta; order Lepidoptera; family Geometridae; genus Petrophora; species Petrophora chlorosata. The sequence goes on from OX621219.1 coordinate 143,481, forward strand.
CACTGCACTTCGCTGGCTGGATGTTTCCGTGGACAGCTGTCATCTACAGTGACCGCCTTCATTCTCATTGATCTGAAATCTACAATCCACAATTGAACATAATATCTAGTTAACTGTTATTTGTAGAGGCTTCTAATTCAGAGGACGGCTGCTAGAGTGCGTCACACGTCGCCGACAAAACGTGTCGCATAAATATTTTAATATAAATTATATGTATGTTAGTTCTAAGGTATATATTTATATGGGCCGTAGAATAAGTAAATAACATTTGTAACATATTTTAATGTGGCCTGAAAAAAAGATTAAATAAATAAATTGGCTTTTCCATATCCATTTGTTGAACTTTATTGTAGCAATAGCTTTTGGCGTCGCAAACATAATAAGTCATTAAATCATTTCTTATTTCTTTGTTCATTTAATCATCCTTTTTTTCTATTTAATTGTTATTTGTGGAGGCTTTTAATTGCCTTTTTTTAAATAAATTGTCAAATAAACAAATAAAACAATTAATAGATGCTTTTTTGACAATACATATTCCTTTATTTACTTTACACTTTTAAACATAAAATCATAAAAACTAACAAAATAAACGGCTAAATAATTTTAAAAGCAAAGGAAACTAAACTATGAAAATATTGACACTTTGTACATACGCGTATCGGGAGTCAACTGAATGGTCTCCAGATAATTCAACCCATACCCGTTTTATTTATTTATTTACTTGTATTCACATTTACAGTTGATCTTCCTAACCACTGCGCCATGGAAGCTGTCTTAAAATTACTATCAATAACTGCTACAAAGCGCCACCTGGCGAAAATTAGTTTTGGTTTTAAAGTTTAAACATAGCGCCATTTAGAGACATTCTGCTACTCTCTGCTAGATGGCGCTGTTTTGTGTCGCTTATATTTTTTGATTGACACATTAGTAACAACATTATTCTGCAGATGGCGCTGAAATAAAAATCTCAATAAAAATCTTAACCGCTACCGCCAAGCAGTAGTGCGCAAGCATTACTGTGTTCCGATTTGAAGGGATTGTAACCAGCGAATTTACTGGGCATATGAGACTTTATATCTGATGTCTCGGAGTGATGAGCGCAATCCAGTGCTATGCAGTGCTTTTTACGGTATTAAAAGTTCTGGGTGGCACTACAATTGTTATGGGCAGGCGTGGCGCTTACCGTCAGGCGAACGACTTGCTCGTCTCATCACTCAAAACCATAAAACTAACACATAACTGAGTTTTATGAACCGACTTTAAAAGGAGGAGGTTCTCTATTCAGATGTTTTATTTTTTTTCATGTTTGTTACTTCAAAACTTCGTCATTTATGAACCGATTTGGAAAATTCTTTTTGCGTTGGGTTCAGTATAGCTACGAAGTGGTCCCATATATATTTCATAGATATTTGACCTTGGACTTCGAAGATACATTGAAGTCGGTTTTTGTTTTTTTTCTAAAAGTAAATTATTCTTCAAAAAAAACTAAACCGACTTCAAAACCACAAATGGCACTCAAAAGTAAAAAATAAATTAATATAATTATCATAAGCGCTACCCACTCATATATTTGAAGTCGGTGCCAGCCAAGTGTAATAGGTAGCAGATAAATACTATGTATATAGTAAGTACTACTTGTAGGTAGTATCTATCTACTACTACTGAAAAATAATTTATTTTACCCTTTTTAGTGAAAAACAAGTTTTAATTAAATTAATTCAAAAAGTTTTTAAAGACAAGCTTTTATGATCTAGAAGCCACATCATGACGAAGTTTAAAACGGGCTATCACAATTAAATGCATGTACAAAAAAAAATCATGTCTGTCCTATATCTCTGTTGAGGAGTTCCCTCGCCGGAAGTCAATCCTGGGTGAAGCAGGTGAAGCAGTCGAATACAAACCTCCACCTTTAGAAAGTTGGTGGAAATCAATGCATAATTGGCGGAGTAATCGCGTAACAAACACACAAAAAAAAAATTAAAAAAAAAACATCCCGTCGAATTGTAAACCTCCTCCTTTTTGAAGTCGGTTAAAAAATGATGTCGAATTGTGAACTTCCCCGTTTTTGAAGTCGGTTAATAAGTCAACATACCATCTCTGATGTTTTCATAGATAGGCCTCCGTCGACTGGCTGCTAGCTTGATATCTGGCTCGGAGGCTGCGAGACTGCCTCTGGAGTAGCGGTGCCTTGCAAGCAATGCCATCTGGTAGAAACATAAATGACTCCTATAAGATGTTTGGTGAACAGTGATTTTTAACCGAATTCAAAACAGAAGGAGGTTCTCTATTCGATTGTTTTTCTTTTTCAATGTTTGTAACCTCGGAACTCTATCCTTTGTAAACCAATTTGGAAAATTATTTTTGAGTTGGGTTCAGCATAGATACGATGTGAACCCTTATAAATTTCATAGATATTCGACCTTGGACTTCGAAGGTACATCAGAATTTAAGTCTTTTTTTTATGTATACTTGTTTGAAGTTGGTTAATTAAGTTAACATACCATCTCTGATGTTTTCATAGATAGGCCTTCGTCGACTGGCTGCTAGCTTGATATCTGGCTCGGAGGCTGCGAGACTGCCTCTGGAGTAGCGGTGCCTTGCAAGGAATGCCATCTGGTAGAAACATAAATGACTCCTATAAGATGTTTGGTGAACAGTGATTTTACAAACACGGGACCAGTAATTTAATCACAAGACGAGCAGGTTGTCTGCTGGTAAGCAACAGAGCTGCCCACAACAATTGCAGCACCACCCAGAACATTGTCAAGCTAATTCCTCAGCACTGCACTCGTCACCCTATGATGATAGCTGCTAAGTCTGGTGTAAGTCGAATGAACCGTAGGCCTTGTCAGACAACAGGATGTCATAAACTTTTCGTACCATTGTCCCCTTTACGGAGATACAGCCACTAGGTTATAACTGTGACCACAGCGCGAGCCGAGCGAGCGAAGCGAACGTGCCGCGGCAGCGGCCGGCGAAGCGCCAGAAAGTAGTTTTTCCATATAAAGTTTACGATACAATATCCACGGAAACAGAGTAAGGGTACAATGGGACGTATTTTAAAATATTTTATTTAAGAACCGCTGTCCCTGTTTAAACGGAACACGTCTTACGGGGACAATGGACCTACACCCTAAATATCATTATGCCCAGTAATATTTATAGCCACAGTTCCATTTTTAATCGATAATGGACATTAATCTTATCAACGGGACATTCCAATTGTTACCAAATTTAGTAACCGAGCAGCTCCGAGCAGAAAAGTTGTGGAAATATCAACATCCTGTTGTCCGATCAAAGAAATCTGGGAGTCTTCTGACTAATCCAGTGTTAAGGATTGAAAAGTTGTAATACTGTGTTAAATCAGTTGGTTTCCTCTAAGCAAGCATGCTTCTTCTTTAAACACAAGGTCACTTACCATCAGGTGAGGGTGAGATAGAGGTCAAAGTCAAATTATTATAATTAACAGAAAATGAGGGTAGTTTTGGAAATTATAGACATGTCGCCGACTTTCTCAATGAATGTTTTAATCTTTTTTATTAGGCTTTAACATCTTTCTGTGTATGTAAGTTAGGTTCCTATAGTTGTAATAATAAATAATCAAATATTAAGCATGTGGATGTATCCAAGACCGGAGATTCAAAGGAAAATGTATTAAAAACATAATGAGGGTAGACAAAATTAATGTGGGAGTAGTAATTTCTTATCTTTTTGATTTACACAAAGGGACTGGCATAAACCTAACGTGGGGACTTAATCCCAAAAAAAAAGAATAAAAACAAAAAGTTTTTGATTAAAATACATACTTTTTCAATTTAAAATTGAATGTAGGTAGGAGTGGCGAGTTACAATTTTTTCAAGTATTTCAGAAGTTCTAAGCGGATTTTATATAATATATAGGTAACAACTGAATAATTGCCAAGTATAGGTACCTAATGTTAAGAAAAGTAATGCAAGATCATTATTCAAATGTGGGTGGACTTACCTCGTGCCCTCGTTGTCAGCATTTTCAGGTCTAAAAAAGGTAGGAAACACTTGATATTGATAATAAGATAACTCCTAATTAACGTATCTATTCCTCAGCTAGTCTCAAGTTTGAAAAGTTCCTGTTTCAGCATAGAAATAAAGTACTTTCTGCGAGAGATTCGCTCGCACACGCGAACAAATCAAAAAGAAAGATTTTGAATTTTCCACGGACTGATGTGGTCAGTGTTGCCGGCAGTTACACAAAAAGTCCGAAATCGAAACAAAAATAACCCGAAATTACCCGTTTTTATTCGACTTTGATGAAGCAATAAGTAAAGTTATGATTTTAGCAAAGTATGTACCTATGTATAACCACACGCAATACCACTTCTCCGATCTCACAACTACACAAAGCATCATTAGATTCGTCTCAACCATGCACGTGTCATTTTAAAAATTTGTTGAAATAATTTTCTCAAACACTTTCAATTGGATATCTTACTTAATTTACTTATGTTACTTTGGGGAAACATTAATGGGAAAATAATATACATTGATGTGAAAAAAATCGATTAAGCCCATGTATGCCCTGTACTTAAGTAATTAATTTTTTAGCCTCCCGACCTACCTGAAATCAGGTAATTTCACCCGCAGCGGAAACACTGGGTGTAATAGACCATTGGAGTTTTATTTGTGACAGTTGTGACACTATGTCGTGACAGTGACAGTCAACAGTGTAGATGCTGCCATCCTTTTATTGAAATCTACTCAATCTCAATAAATAGACCCACAATATGACTCATGGATCTCATTATTTAAAGTAGGTTTGGATAGGAAGGTTAGGTAATTTATCCTATCCGAAGTCCGTTGTCACATTTTGACTCTGGCCTACTTGCGTTGGCCGCCAACCCAACATAAAATAGCGGGAAGAGGTTAAATGTTATGTTACTGACAATTTTCAAATAAAACAAATAGTTTTTCCTTTTTTGTTAACCCAACTTTAACCCTCCGTTTCACATTGGCGCCTAAATATTTTAATTGGCCTTAATATTTTACAACGTAATGTCCTACCTTGGTCGTATCATAATTCTCATAAACTAAATTAAAAAACAGCTTTATGAGACAATTATAATCTTTAATTTTTATCCATTAAACGCAGACATGTCATTACCAATGTTTCCTGCCAACCAGTTATGCCATGCAATCAGACCGGCTCGGGCTACATGTATACATACAGCCTGATAAGGGGGAAAAGAGGCTGGGGTGGCCACACTGATTTGACATATAGTCTCTTTTAATATTTTTTAATTAAGGCTTAGCACGGTTTGTACATTCAATCCATATCAAGTAAAACATAATATTAATCATCATCATCATCGCACGCACTCATGCGAAGGGATAACGCGGTGGGTCCAAAGAATATTCGGGTCGCTAGTGAAAGTGATCTCATTATACCATTACTTTACTTTATCTGAGTACCATTATACTCGTTATGTAATGGTTGTTTACATTGGTGGAAGTTCGAAACATTTTGTTTCTGAACTCCACGACTTTTTAACAGACTTGAGAAGAGGAGGTTCTCAATCAACTGTTTTATTAATATAATGTTCGTTACGCTAGTGTATTATTGCCAATTATGAATTGATTTTGATGATTCTTGTTTTGTTTGGTACTTCAGAGGTCATACTTCAGAGGTGGTCTCATACTGTTATCGAAATTGATGCATTCTTTCTACTTTTTGAACTAATCAACAAAAAAATTAGGTAGGTAAGTACCTAAGTACAGTCTTGACCAGTTATTGATTTTTTCCTAAAAAAATATTATGACTTACCGTCAAAAATTTGCTATTATCAGCTGCTAAACTAAATGCTAAACTACGTTTCGTCCGACGTAAATTAATTGTGTATTAAAAAAAGTTACAAAATAATTTAAATCTTTTATAAAATAAGTGAATATTACAACAATATTATTATTACACAATACAACAATATTATTTTCCAACAAAACAATATTATTATTAAAGTATATACATACAACAATATTATATTTTTTTATATATATACACGTGCGTGGTACGCTATAAGCACACTTCAATCAAATCATCATTTAATTGCCAGAATGTAGTACAAAGCAGATGGTAATAATTAGAATTAGATCAGTACGTTCTACCATAATATTTTCAAATTTAATAGCAATCTAAATCAATCAGTAGGTACAGCAGTTATAAGGTGCTCCATGGCGTCCGGCGCAGGTGAGGGGGTCCAGTTGGCTCCAGCTACAGCTGGGAGCCGATCCAGTTGTAGAAGTAAGTGACTCGCATGTACCCCGCGGGGTCGCCGGCCGAGCAGCCCGCGGCCGACCCGAATGCGAACACACCGAGCTGCGGGAACGAACAACAACCATTACTTCCTTATAATTTGACAGGGCAAAAAATATAATGACAATCAAAATAATTTTTGAGATTCCAAACAAAAATTGTATCAGCAGATCAAATTTAGAAATGACCACCAAATTTAGTAAATTACCACCAAATCTTCCGTGGTCTTACCCTAAAGTGTATATAAAAAGCGCGGAGCCAGAAGTTTGCGGAGGAGGTCCTGAATGAAGCGAGCCTACGAGGCCGGGTGGAGCGAAAGGGGGAGGTGGCGAGCAAAGCGAGCCGGCGACTTCCGCAGCGGAGCGTACGCCTTATGATTGGGCTATTGAGGTGATTTTTTAATGGATGGGAACCGGTTCTATGCTATGAGACTATGGCACCTGCCAGTTCCGCCTCACACGAAAATATATAGGCAGGTGGTGACTCGCCACCCACTAAACGAGCTCCTTTTAAGGGCTGCCGTGCATTTGCGATGAGAGGGGCAACGTTGGTGTGGGTGGCTAAAGGGTGTCAAGAGGTGTGCTGCAGTTTCACTTAAAAGCTACTCCCGGCGTTATGCCCTTTAACACTTCCACCCTTGGAGCTTAGTTCTTAGCTCTTGCATCTCCACCCCCGGACGGCCAGTTAAGACAAGCCGGGGTCAGAAGTCTCATTTAGTCCCAGGGAGAATCTCGGGGTAGGCTCAGTGTCGCCACGCACCGTAGTCAAGTCGCCCTTGGCCTTAATTTTTATTATTAATAAGTCGCTCTTTCTCACAGATACATTAGTCCTTTATTATTACCTATTATTATTTACTAATAGTAGTAGTTATATTGTTTTTTTTTATTAACTATTTTATTAATAACTAGCTTTGCCCTGCGGCTTCCCGAGATAAAAAGTAGCCTATGTGTTATTTAGATGTGTAAGCTATTTTTTATGATATTAGTAGGATAGGTAATTAATTATTTTTAATTGCATTGCTAACGTGTTACTGTGTACTCACGAGGAGGTCGTTCCCGGCGCTGGAGTAGATGATAAGCGGGCCGCCCTGGTCTCCGCCGCACGGGTTCCGTCCGTTGGCGCCAGAGGAGCAGATCACCGAGGCGGCCGCGACGTTGCTCCCGTAGTACTCCGCGCACGTCGCCTGAGGGAGCACGCTGACAAACACGTCGCGCAGACTCGCTGATGTCGTGATCGGCGCCGCTGCACACACACATCATGTTTATTGAAGGACCGAAGTCTCGGATCTTACTGACCAGAGACATCAAGAAAGTTGAGCGAGTGTGGCTCAGCGAGAACTCGTGCGCCTTTCGATCCAACGCACCTGGGTTCGAATCCCGACTCGGCCCTGCACCAATGACTTTTAGTTAAGTGCAGATTTTGCACGCTCGCTCTAAAATGGTGAAGGGAAACATCGTGATGAAACCCGCTAACGCGCTTTGGAGTGGTAGGCTCTGGCCGTGGTTATAATACCACCCACCGAACAAAGCCATGCCGACAAGCGACCTAGTCGTGTTTCGGGATGATGTTCGGTGAACCATCGGGGAGACGGGTCTGAGCAGCCGCTCAACTACCGTCTCTCTCTAGATCTAAGTGCTCCATCTTAGGCCATATCAAAGTCAAAGTCAAAGTCAAATATCATTTATTAAATAGGCACAAAAGTGCACTTTTAAAGGTCATAAACACATGATACAAATAAAAAATGTCAAAAATTGTAACTTATGTTAACATGACTTTGAAAAAAAGGTAAGTATGTTTACCCATTTCTTTCCTATACTCAAATTGAAGTCTGAGTGCTGAAAAGAAATGCGAAAACTGACTCTACCAGTGCTTCGGAAATACGCCCGCTAGAGAAGATAGCACCAAGAAACTCTGCGGGGATGTCTTTTTTCAGCACAATTACGTATAAATTAGAATTAACAGAATGTAAAACAAGAAATGCGAGTGAGATGTCCCATAGTCATAGTATCAGTAACAGAAAAGTGTAAATAAAATATAAGTAGGTATGACAGTAGCAGTAGGAGTGACTAGAACAGACCAGTCCCCGCAAGCAGCACCCGTTCACGAGTATGACTTGTGGACCAGCCATCACCCCCCTCAACCATATTGGAGGGAAGGGAGTGACCCGACACACAGAGCCGCCGCAAGCAAAGACATTTGAGTGAGCATGACTGTAAAACCTAGTCACTTCCAACTCAAATACAATTTTTATAGCTTTATTTGAATGACTAACTACATTAGACATCTCACATAGCATTGTACAATCCAAGAAGAAATGAAATATAAACATCATGCACACACTGATGTGTTAATCTTCATCATCATGGGGCTTAGGGCATACAGGCCATGCATTTTTGTCATTAACATATTCATTTATTTAACATATCATATATCATCGCTTCACATCAGTCGAGATAGTGGCCAAACATATATAGATCTATTAGGCGTTAAAAAAAAACGAGAGAAATCGAGAACCACCATTTTTTAAAATTATGAAATGGGCTCACGTTTGACAACAACTCACCAGATGGTAAGCGTAGTTGCGGTCTGAGTGGAGTACGTTTGCCCATGAGGTGCCTATTCACTTCTGTCTTAAAGAGACCCAGGTTGTAATTGGAAGGAAATAAGTAGGTGTTTTGGTAGAGAATTACATTCCATAACAGTTCGTATGATGAAAGAGAGAGATATCTATTTCTATTGCGGCGGCAACACTGCGCCACCACTACCTGCAACGGAACTGCGCGGTGACTGGCCAATTTGTTGCCCGCCCGGCAGGTTTCTAAAGGATGGAAGTTTTGGACAACCGGCTCTCACGCACGACACTTGAGAGAATCACTAACTGCACCAGTACCTAAATATTAGACTTAAGCAAATACCTAGTGCAATTGTGACCACTCATTTGTGAAGTCAGAACAATACACGTTGTCTATCAACAAGTGTTTTATTTGTGTACGCGTCCGCGTTGCAGCTGATGACATCTTTACCTTGCTATTAGCAGCTGTTAGGGAGTCTCGACATTTTAAATTTTTTATGGAACTGTAAGCAACAAAAGTTCCTGATGGTAAGCGCGCTTGCTTTACAAAATATAGGTAAATACAATACAAATACAAATACAATTTTTTTTTTTGCAAAACTATGTGTTACATGTGGTTGTTGTAACTCTGCCTTTTGTTTTAGTTATTAAAACTGTGTTACAAAAGACAGCGTCTTCCCAAGATCAGCCTGTGTTTTTACAATAGTAGAATATTAAGAACTTAGTTTTTACTATTTATACCTGATTTATAGTTTAAAATTAACATGTAAGAATTTGTGAGGTACAGAAACGAAAATATATAACAGGTTTTGGAAAAAAATAATAAAATCTAAATAGGGTACACTTATATGCTAATTGAATACAGCCGTATAAAACCTATGCATGAATTCATAAATTATGTGGTGAGTGTGAGAATGGTATGTGTGTGGGAGGGTGTGCAACTGTGTGTTAGAGAGTGTGTGAAAATGTATGAGAGGCTGTGATGGTGAGCGTGTGTGTGTGAGAGGAGAGGGTGTGCGTGTTTGTGGAAAGGTGACTGTGTGCGTGTTTGATAAAGGTACAGTGCCACGCGATATTACGTCGTATGCCCAGTAATTTCGCTGGCTACAATGCCCTTTAAACCGGACCACAGAAATGCTTGCGCACTACTGCTTAGAGGCAGAATAACTGACAAAGCTGTGGCATCTATCTACCCAGACGGCCTCCCGCATACGAGAGTACCACAAGCATACGTCCTTCGAGAGATATGACCAGCCCCTTGTCACTTGAGCTTGCTAATAATTATTATATTTATTTATTGTGTAGTGTAGTGTAGTGTAGTGCGTGTACTCACTGTCGGTGGTACGTCCGTAGCCGATGGCCTCGGCGCGGGTCCACTCAAACTGGTTGGAACCGGATGCCATCGCTATCGGCTTCACATACGCTGTAGTAAACACAAACTACTTAGTTAAAGTGCGAAAACTATGGCTGATTTCGCTGGCAACAATGACCCAGACGGCCTCCCGCATACGAGAGACCTACCACGAGTAATCATGAGTGATCATGTTGGGATTTCAACATTTTGGGAGTTCAACATAGGGACTATACTTAAAATCAGCACAAACAAAAATTGGCTTAAGTACCTAGGCCTAGTAGGTATATAAGCAGCCTAAGAAAAACTCAACTTGAAATTCTGAATGGGCAATATGCATGTGTTGTCGAAAAATATGGAAATTATATTTTACGATAGATTATTCTTGTAAACATTTAGTAGTGATATAATAATTTATTATTAAAAAATTGCGTAGCTTTTTTGTTTTTCAATAACTTTTTTCTTATTTTTTTGAGAAACGGAACGTAATTGCAAAACGCTGTACGTGCAACCACGTTTTGACGTCACGCGCCTCGCTGCATAATGATCAATTTTTGACATAGAGCCCGCCCTATTGATCATTGAGGAATGACACGACCTCAATGCTATTGATAAATTATTGACACACACACATAGATGGACCAGTGAGGAGATCCTAGGTCCCCACATTTAGACGTCACACGCAAATGGCGCGTTTATGTTGATTTAAATTGATTCAAATGTTCATTTAATTATTTTATTGACGACTGATGCCGTAAATTTTTTTAACATTTTTTTCATTAATAGTATTCAATAATGAATTGATACATGCATTAAAAAAATACATGCATATGTCCCATTGAGGAATGACACTCAATGATATTTCCTATTCAGAAACCGGCGATAAAGGCCTCTATCAAGTATTTATATCCTCTATCGTAGGTTTGCAAGCTCCTGACATAAAGGACACGTTTGTCTAATTCTTCTATTGCTCTAATATTTTGATCAGGCGCGGCAAAGCCCGAACGACGCGGCAATAAACTAGCTCCGAATATTGGCAAATAAACAGACCTTTCGAAGGATTACTCACCGGTATAGAGCGAGTGCGGCTCAGTGGGAGTACGTGCGACTAACGCATCAGAGTTCGAATCCCCCCGCACCACTGACTTTCTTACGTTATGTGCGGAATTAACACTCGCTCTAAGAAAAACATCGTGAAGAAACCGGCATTTTCAAGAATTTATCACAAAAGTTCAATGACATTGTGACATCGACCAACCCGCACTGGGCGAACGTTGTAGATTATGCCCCGTGGTCTCTACGAGGGAAGGCCCGAGTCCCAGCAGTGGGAACGGTGCGATGATGATGACTCACCGGTGGGAGTCTGGTAGGGTATGGTGAGCACAGCGAGGTTGTTGTGGACCGCCGGTGGAATGTAGAGAGGGTGGACCACGATGGACGACGCGTACACCCGCGTGCCGCCAGAAAACAACGTCACGGAACCTAGCACTACCTGTACAGAGAAACTTACTGAAAACAACTTTGGATGTCTACTCGAAGGAAAACAAGGTCACGGAAATACCTAAATAATTATTATAATAATAATTGTATTATATTTTGATTTAATTTGATTTGACTGTTTTAATGTTGATTTGATTTATTTAATGTAATATATTGTAGTTTAATTTCATTATTTGCCATGTTTAATATGGATGTTATTATTACCACGTTTTTATTAAGTCACTTTCTTGTCTGTCTGTCTGCCTGTCTGTCGTTTCGGGTGGAATCTTGCAACTCAAATTCCGAGCACTTCCCGATTAGCTATCCAGCTGAAACTTTCAGGGTACTCACAACTGGATGACAATGCATTCTAAATCCATTTATTTGCCTCTTCGAGTAGACAGCCATTTTATCTGAGTTTTTTTTTACGCCTAATAGATCTATGTTTGGCCACTATCTCGCCTGATGTGAAGCGATGATGTGATTTGCATGCAATGCCGACTTAACCTCAAAAGGCGCATACAAACGTGGTTTTAGGGTACCGTACCCAGGGTACAACGGGACCCTATTACTAAGACTCCGCTGCCCATCCGTCTGTCTGTCTTTCCGTCTGTCACCATGCTGTATCTCATTAACCGTGATAGTTAGACAGTTGAAATTTTCACAGATGATGTATTTCTGTTGCCGCTATAACAACAAATACTAAAAACAGAATAAAATAAATATTTAAGTGGGCTCCCATACAACAAACGTGATATTTTTGCTCGTTTTTGCTCGATATTGGTAACGGCCACAGGTAGACGCTTGAAATAATCACAGAATATTTAGATAAATATTCACTTTAAAAATAAACAATTAAATTAATTATAGTTAATGGTACAGAACCCTTCGTGTGCGACTCCGACTCGCACTTGGCCGGTTTTATTAGATATTAAATTTGATTTATTAATGTCAATTTTTTGTTATTTTTTTTTTGTTTGTATGTTCTTTCAGGTTGATGTTCATACCAGCATGGAGTAGGCCTGGCTGTACCCGTCCCAGTAGCAGGAGCCGGTCGTAAGCACACGCGTATTGGAGACCAGCGAGCCGCCGCACACAGACGTCTCGCCAGACGTCAGGGATATCACCAGCCCCGCCTGGGGACAACACATCACACTAGTAACAGGAACAAAAGAACACAACAAAAGTAAGGAAATAAATGGGTGGATGAACTCACAAGCTACTAAATTGATTTTGATTAAATGTGGTATTTATTTTTTTTATTTATTATTAATTGCATTCATGAACATATATTTATCATGTAGGTCTTAAATTACATCTTATGTTGGTACATGAGCCCTGTAAGGGCGTTTGCAAGTCAGTGCGAGAGTACATTTAGTCATTTTAATTTATATTGATTTATGTTTTATTAAAGTCAGTATATTTTATATGTCAGTATAGTGTCACGGAATTGAGTCATTTTTTTCCACATGCTTGTCAGTTTTGAATTCATCTACGGAATAATAACATTTTTTAATTAGATAAGATTTAAGTTGGGTTTAAGTTTAGGTTGATTAGATCCTAAAAAAGGACATAGGCTACTTCTTACAAGCTTTTATTTAACTTGGAATGTATGTATGTATGTAACTAAATACCTATGTTCGTTCGGGTGGAATCTTGCAAGTTGAATCAGAGACACTTCCTATAGTTCTACGAAGTTGAAATTTTGCATACTTGTCAAAGTCCAATGACAATGCAATATTATGGTGACAGCCAGCTGTTCTGGTGATGGAGACGGAAGCAATGGAACTCCTTGACGGATAATCGTAAACTACTAGTGTTTGGGCTCATTTTAAACTGCTCGCGGTTCCGATTACGAAATGGTTAAAAGCTTGTCTTGGAAAAATATATTTTCAACAAAAAATATAAACGCGATAAGATAAGATAAACGCGAGTGAAACCGCGGGGCGATGAAATAGGCACAAAAATGTAAATTTCAACGTCATAAAAACACAATACAAATCAAGATAAAACTATGTTAATTGTAACTTAATCATGACTGAAAACATTTTGTTGAAAATATATATTTTTCAAGACAAGCTTAACAAAGTCGTAATCAAAACCGCGAGCAGATAAAAGAAGTAAATGACTATTCTAAGTGACAGAAAAGGATAGGAGCATAGGTAAGTGCGAATCGGTGCGGCCAGATGTATTTCAATCACAGAATACTAAGGGACAGAAGCATCACTCCGCAAAGAAATTTAAACAAATAGACACTCTAGTTCAAAAGTCCAATTCAGCTCGCGCAGCGCTGCATACCTACTAGTCATGTTAACCTACAGAGCGCCTCTCTTTCTATCGCATAGCTCTTATCTCTTCTGACGCGGCACGTGTAACGACGCGCGACCCGCCGTCGTCGGTGTCCTTGTAGCTTCGTACCTAGTAGTACCTACAGTGCGGAGTGCCCTAGGCCTGGTTCAACCCTTACTGACCATGAAAGGATGCTCCCCACGGAACGAGGCGAGTCCTCCTACGATCATGACGCCCGGCGCCGGCGCGTTCTGATCCGCGCGCGGCGCTTTTTCCGCCGCGGCATCACGCGGTGTTGCCAGCTCGTGCGCCGCGATGCGCGCCGCCTCGGGGACTCCTATAGGGATGTGGTAAGTTCCCGCCGACTTCGGATCGAATGCTGTCGCCTGGAAAACAAGTAAAATTTTATAACGAGTAAAAAACCGACTGATCTTTGTTTTTTAATTATTGTTATTGACATTTACATTAATATGTGCTTTATGTAATTGTATGTAACAATTATGAAATGTGGCATTTCGGCGTTCTGATGTAACAAACATTAAAAAAAAGTGTACTCCAACAAGCGCGTTGAAGTACACTTTGCGGCACTCGTACGCCGAAACTATTGACTTTATGAAAAAAGGTAGATACATAAATTGTAGGTAATTGCGCGAGGGGCAAATATACGAGGTGGCAAAGTTGAAATTCGGAAGAAGTAAATCAAAATCTATTAAATTACCAAATGTCAAAACTTTCGGAAATCTTTCCAGATAACTACTATTTGTCGAACCAAATGACTGTACTATAAGATAAAGATACAATATTAGAAAAATAAAAGTCACAAAATAATAACTACAATGAGTGGTCTTAGCGCCTAGAGCGATTTCTTCCAGAACGATAGAATGGATAGAACGGTGTAGTGTGTACGTACTTACGTAGTACGTAGTACGTAGCGTACCTGTTCCATGGCCGGCAGAGGCTCAGCTAGCCGGATCGGGACCACATCGGGCGCGGCCAACGCGCCTGCTACCAGCACACACAGCACGGCTAGATGCATGCTCACTTTTCACTGGTGACTTTTCACTGGCTACTCGTTACAGCCCCTGTACTCTGAAAAAGTAATTACGATGTTCGTTCTGTCGGATGAAAGGGACAGCGCTATGCAACAGGTTCATAAATGAAGGAGCACTGAGGTAACAAAAAAAATATAATCGAACAGAGAACCTTCTCCTTTTTTGAAGTCGGTAAAAAGTAGTGCAATTTCTTACAGGCAACCTTTGGATGGACAGAAATAACAAAAAATAAACTGCGGTAATTATTTTATGGAGCTGAGTAATGAGACGAGCAAGTCGTTTGCCTGATGATAAGCGCCACGCCTGCCCACAACAGTTGCATTGCCATCCAGAACTTTAAAACCATAAAATCTCTGCGTAGCACTGCATTGCGCGCATCACCCCGAGACATCAGATATTAAGTCTCATATGGCCATTAGTTTCGCTGGCTACAATGCCCTTCAAACCGAAACACAGTAATGCTTGCGCACTACTGCTTGGCGGCTGAATAACTGGCAAAGCGGTGGTACCAGACGGCCTCCCGCATACGACAGACCTACCACGAGTTACTTACTTGCACCGGTGCACGGCAAACAATATCTGACGAAAAAGAAGAATCCCGTTTATAAACGGCGATAAGTGGACGCTATCAGCTGTCCACTTGAGGGTCACCACTTGCCGCTTTGCCACAGAATACGTACCTAATAGTGCCACGGTGACGGTTGAACGACCACTTGAGAATATGCCAAAGCCATGCCGTCAAGCGACCTAGTCGTGTTCCGGGATGATGTTCGGTGAACCATCGGGGAGACGGGTCTGAGCAGCCGCTCAACTGCCGTCTCTCTCTAGATTTATGTGCTCCATCTTAGGCCACATCATCGCTTCACATCACGCGAGATAGTGGTAAAACATAGATCTATTAAGGATAAAATATGGTTGCCAGAACTCCGCTGAAAACACCTGAAACTTTAACTTGTGTCCAGACAAGACAAGCTTCGTATTTAAAACCGCGAGCAGATTAAAATGAGCTCAAACACTAGTAGTTTACGATTATACGTCAAGGAGTTCCATTGCCCGCCTTCCGTCTCCATCATCAGATCAGCTGGCTGTCACCATAATATTTCATTGTCATCGGACTTTATGCAAAATTTCAACTCCGTAGGATAAGAGGAAGTAGGTCTGATTCAACTTGAAAGATTTGACCCGAACAAACAAATAATAAACATTGCAAGTTAAATAAAAACTTGTAATAATATAGGTAGTCTTGAAGACAACCTTGAGAGACTAATTATCACTGGCAAGGTCGAAGGCGAGAGATCTCGTGGCCGCAGTCCGATGCGTTGGTCTGACCAGATCCACACTGCACTAGACTCCTCCATTTATGATGCTTTACACGTCGCCGAGAATAGAGGAAGATGGCGGAACATCATAAAGGAGAAGACAATGGACCATCCATTGTCTTCTGGTGGTCACGACCCTCAGACATAAGGAACACGACTCAATGAGGAGGAGTATTGAAGTCGGTTTTTGTTTTTATCTAAAAATTGATTTTGATCTATACCTACTTAATAAATCTAGGTAATAGGATATGATTTGAAAATTCGTTTCCCGTATAATTGCCCGCCTTGGCCACCAATACTTGAAACTAAATGAACAAACACTTGTAATTAAACTTATATTATATTATATTGTTATATAATATAATATAAGTTATTATATTATATTATATTATATATAAAACACTTGTAAACTAAATGTAATTGTTGTAATTTTTTATTAAATGTACTTGTAGTTAGCTATTAACTTTTGCCCGCGACTTTCTCTGGCGTGATGTGATTTTTGATTAATAAATTTTAGGGTCCGTACCCAAAGGGTAAAACGGGACCCTATTCCTAAGACTCCGCTGTCCGTCCGTCTGTCACCAATCTGTATCTTATAAACCGAAGGGCATTGTAGCCAGCGAAGTTACTGGGTGTATAAGACTTTTTTATCTGATGCTCGGGGTGATGAGTGCAATGCAGTGCTACGCAGTGCTTTTTATGCCATTAAAAGTTCTGGGTGGCACTGCAATTGTTATGGGCAGGCGTGGCGCTTGTCTGCAGGCGAACGACTTGCTCGTCCCATCATGCGGTTAAATAATAAATAAATACATACATGGCGAGTGTGCCTCAGCGCGTGTAACTTTCGATCCGACGCACCCGAGTTCGAATCCCGCTAGCCCACCACTGACTTTCTTAAGTTATGTGCGGATTTAACACTCGCTCTAAAAACGGTGAAGGAAAACATTGTGACGAAACCGGCATGTCCAAGAATTTATCACAATAATTTAAGGACATGTGACATTCACAAACCCGCACTGGGCCAGCGTGGTGGATTATGGCCCATACTCTCTCTACGAGGGAAGACCCGAGTCCCAGCAGTGGGAACGCAATGGGCTGATGATGATGACAGACATACAAAACCAATAAACTAGATATAAACATGCAAGTAAGTATTACTTAGTCAGAATTCCTTATCTAATTTTATTACATACTAGCGGCCCGCCCCGGCTTCGCACGGGTATTTAACAAAAATTTCAAAATTAAAAAGTATAATACACACACATCTCCCCTCTCGTACGGCCCGTACCCCCGTGACGCCTACACTGCATAAGGTACTTTGCGGCACTTCAATTATTTTTTTAAAATAAAAGAACACTTATTGTGGCATAACTATAATAGTTAGATATATGCTGTCGCGACACTTTTTGTAAATAATGATGTGTTCTGCAAAGTCGTAGTAAATTATTTTATTCTATCATCAATAGTTTTCGCAGCGCACGCGATGTAAAGAATTTTTTTGGTATTTGTTTTACACCTTGGGTTACATTTTTGGAGTTTTAGTAAGGTTCCCTAATTTTTTTGAAAATATCATATAGCCTATGTCACCCGAGGATAGTGTAGCTTCCCAACAGTGAAAGAATTTTTAAAAACAGTTCAGTAGTTTCGGAGCCTATTCAATGCGAACAAACAAACAAACAAATCTTTCCTCTTTATACTCGTAATATTAGTTTAGATACATGGATTGATGTCACAAGTGCTCGAGTTCGAGATATTGCTACCCGTCTCTAGGAAAGATAGATAATAAGATACGTTCCTGGTGCATTCGTTTTAATCGCTTCAAAGCAGATTGAAGAGCACAAACGTCGGGGAATCACCTCTTGTCACATGCCGGTGTATGCTCGCCGTGTGCTCTCGCTTTGTCTCTCCAGATGCGCTCGCGTGAGAGGTCTGTGCCCGAGAACAACCATTGAGATTCATGGGCTTCATTGGATTCATGGGTTTCTCTTAGCAGCGAGGTCTATCGTGGCTTACTCCTTATTTATCTTTAGGTTTTTGACTCGCTCGTGCCTCCGTGCATATGTATATGTAATATTTTGTGTTTATGAGAGATAGATAATAAATGATAATTTTTAACCGTTCACCAAAAATACTGATTGTGCACCAACTTTGGTCAGTTTTTAGCACTCAAACGTATAAGGGGCAACCCACGGTAGGTTAGGGCGCGGCGCCACCAACGCCGCGACCATGTAATATTTATAAAATAGGTGCTCATTATGAAATATTTTAATGAACATATTTTAGTGCACAATCAGTATATTTGGCGGAAAAACGGGAATAAATTGAGGAACAGTGAAATACGATCCGATAATAAATGAACAAAATGTTTGTTGAAAAATATGCAGAAATTCAATTCCGTAGGATAAGAGGAAGTGGTTGTGATTTAACTTGCAGCTAGTCAAATAAAAGCTTGTAAGAGAAACATACGCGTCGAATTGAGAACCTCGTCCGTTTTGAAATCGGTAAATAAAACAAAAGTAACATCGATAAGAAAGCTTTATTACAATACATTCCTTAATTATTTAAACATTAGCACCTACTTCGATATCTTTCACACGTCACACGACAAGCAAACAAATACCTACTATGTTTACTTTCCTTCCTTGTCAATTATATACCTAGTAGGTACAGTGAGCTGCGCTGATACGTATATGTCGCAGCCAACTAGCTTAATTCGTTCAATTAACAGCCTAGCCTCTTAACTAAACGCCGCTGTTCAACTAGTGGCCTGAATGATATTCAGCCATTTGATCAAACAGCTAGGCAAATGACTTGGATCGATGACGTTTAATTACTTGCCTAACCTGTTCATTTATACAATCTGTTTTCCAAAGTTTAATGAAAAATAGTACAATGGAAGAGTGTAGTGACAATAATAATGAATATAGCTGCAGCCCTCGGTAGGTTAGGGTGCGGCGGGGGTGGCCCTTGGGCCACCCCAACGCCGCGAACATGTATGTTA
The DNA here is from genome assembly GCA_951640565.1 of Petrophora chlorosata. NCBI lineage: Eukaryota > Metazoa > Arthropoda > Insecta > Lepidoptera > Geometridae > Petrophora > Petrophora chlorosata. The sequence goes on from OX621219.1 coordinate 162,827, forward strand.
GATACGAATATAATGTAAGTAGATTATATTCTATCACTTCGATAGGTACATGTATATCAGCGCAGCTTACTGTAGATAATTGACATGCAATCGAAGGTGTTTTAGTTCAACCGAAGTATCTTAATTACTAATTAGTTAATACTCAATCAAATGCATTATTGAGATCATTTTTTTTAATTTTTAATGCAACTAACACTATGTAAATATTAATTTGGTAAGTACGTTTGTATAAACAATTACTCTGATATACTTGAATCTTTGAAATCCAAGATCAAGCCCGCGGACTTATTGTCTAACACCAGGCCTAGTGCACTCCGCACTGTAGGTACGAAGCCACAAGTACATAGCCGGACACCGACGGCGGGTCGCGCGTCGTTACACGTGCCGCGTCAGAAGAGATAAGAGCGGCGCGATAGAAAGAGAGGCGCTCTGTAGGTTAATATGACTGGTAGGTTTGCAGCGCTACGCGAGCTGAATTGAATTTTATTGCGTCATAGCAAGAGTCGACATTTGTTTAAATTTCTTTGCGGAGTTATGCTTCTGTCCCTTAGTATTCTGTGCTGACACTAACATCTATCGCGATATCTTTCAAAGAGATAGCGACTAGGATTGCGATATTTATTTACTTATTTATTGAACGCCAATATACTATAATATAAAACATAAATTCATTGAAATGGGATCTGGGCCTAATGCCATGATAATTATAAGCGAAGACTACATGCAACTATTACAAACTAAAACTAAACTAACTACTTTTGAAGCAATTATTAATTGAAGCAATTGGGCAACCCATAGACCATTATAGGCCTATAGATAGCTCAAATGCCCAACCCACTACCAGTTGGCAGCGTACTCAAGATGCTGGCAGTATTGCCCCGTTGGAGTGCAATACTGATACGTTGAGACAGATAAGTCCCAGCAGTTAGTTTAGTTTTAGTAAGTAGAGAGTAGTTTGTTTTCAGTAATAAAGGCATTCGCCCGTTAAAAAAAATCTATTACAATAGCAAGCAAGAATTACATAATAAAGATGCAATTAATTACAAACAACAAAAGCAGAATTTTAAATTTGAAACAATATAAAACAAGTATCGATTTTAAAACGGAATTGTCTAAGTTTTTAATCACAATCGCTATCAGAACGAATGTATACATCATCATTATCATCAGCCCTTCATGTTCCCACTGCTGGGACACAGGCCTTCTCTCATAGAGAGAGTATGGGCTACGCTGGCCCAGTGCGTTTTAGAGCGAGTTTACATCCGCTCATAACGGAAGTCAGTAGTGCGGGGCCAGCGGGATTCGAACTCGTGTGCGCCGGATCGAAAGTCGCACATGCTTCCACTGAGCCACACTCGCTCTGTATTACATGTATAAAAAAAAGAAATCGATACGTAGTCGTTCAAATAATACGTTTTGTTACTTTGGGTTGTACAAATACCAGGAATTTCCAATTTAGCAATTTGGCTTTAAATTAAGAAACATTTAAACTAAACGTTCTACTGTGTTCTGGTTTGAAGGGCATTGTAGCCAGCGAAATTACTGGGCATCTGGCTTAATATCTGATGTTTCAGGGTGATGAGCGCAATGTAGTATTAAAAGTTCTGGGTGCCACTGCAATTGTTATGGGCCTATATGGCTTACCATCAGGCGAACGAATTGCTCGTCTCATTAGTCCATTACATAAAAAATGCCTAATTTGCTCTGTAATTAGATAATTGCAAATACTACAGGATGAAAGCAGCCAAACATAGGAACATTTTTCATGCCTTGTGACGTCATAGTAGGAAAAAAGTAAAAAATTGGCAAGCTTAGTTTCTGCACAAATCTTGATACATGCGCTATCTAGGTCCATCTATATCTGTGTAAGCCTTTGTCAGTATGGTACTAGGTAGCTAAAACGTTGATGGACAACCTAAAGCATTTTCATGTAATGTAACGTTCGTATGAATGTTCGGTTCGATAAAGGGTCGAAGACTACAGCGGCACCTTCTTTTTTTTCTTTTTATTGGAATGGGCATACGTTTGACGACATCTCGCCTGATGGAAAGCGAAGATGCGGCCTAAGATGGAGCATGGTTGCCCATGACACGCCTATTCACTCTAGACTTAAAGAGACACAAATTATAGTTGTTTGGGAACAAAGACGGTGGCAGAGCGTTCCACTCCTTAACAGTTCTGTTACCTACAATGCAAATTTTTGTAGCTAGATGGGTACAATCTTTTGCGCAATTGACAACATTAATTTTTTTTACCCTCTTTTTATGTTTTTTTCGAAATTAGATGGAAAAACAGGAAACACGTATTTTTATTTTAAATATGAATAAATTCGCTGATCCCGAGTTTGGCAGAATGAAGTGGTATGCCGTTGCCAACTTATTTAAATTGCCCTTTTAACTGATTGGCTCAGAGTAAGTACCTAGTTTGAGCTGATTGGTTTACAAATTTCAAAAAACATGTCAATGTCACTCATGTAGTTGACATTGACATATTTGACATAACCACACGACAACCACAGAGTACTAAAACTTTTTATTTGTTTTACTGGCCCAGGTCATAATCGACATTTTGCCAGACTCCTTACTCTTTTGCGGTTTTTCAAAACATCTCTGAAACTAATAAATGAACAAGTCTGATGCTTTTTTCATTCAGTATGCGAAATCCTCAAAATCGTTTCAAGATTCAAGTATCTTAATTAAAATTAAATGTTGTCAATTCTCTATGAACTCACTCTCCTCATTGAGACAATTTAAATTTTTTGGTAAGTAACTTGTTTATACTAAGCTCAGTTTGACCAAATAACATGCCAAGTCGTCGTTTCTTAACCTCAATTAATTGTCAGATCATCTGTTAAACAAAAAAGTAAGTTTGTAAAATTTGTGTTCTACGCAGTTCTTGGGTTCTTTTGGTTTGTGCTTTTTAACTTTGGTACAACCTGGTAATTTTGAGTTGACTAGGTTGTCTTTGAGTTGACTAAGGTCTAAGTGGTCCTTGGTTGCATGACGACGTGAATCTATGCCGTAATCTTCATTACTAGAAGAAATATCTTCCGCTTTGTCAGTATTGTCGTCTCTGTAAATCTCTATTGGTGTATCATCGGGATATATTTCATTACTGACTGAAGTCACTACTGACTGAAGTGTTGAAACACTTGCTTCTTCTAAATACAGATTTTGCTCGTCACTTGTTATGAGTTCGAGCGATTCAGAACTGATTATACTAGAAGCATCTTCAGAGGAGCTGCTCGCAGTCGATACGTCTTGCTGAGATGTGCTTGGGTAGTCTTTTTCTTCGCTACTAGACTCACTACCTGAATTGACGTTTTCAGATTCGCTGTTGCTTGGGCTATGGCTGTCTCTGTCTGAATCTTCCTTGTCAATGTGATTGTGGGCATTGTCATTCTGTGCGTCGATGCGGGAGAAATGATGTTCGTGAGACGTTGGATGTAAGCTAGCGTAAGATTGATGATCTTCTTCGGAAATTACACTTAAAATGTAGTTCTCCGGATCTTCAAGAGAGTCGGGTAAGAGGAGGTCGTGTGTCTCGCCACTAGTGAGGTCAACATGATGTTCATGATGGTATTTTGTTGCACTATATTTGTCAGGTATTACGTCTTCGTGTATCGAGTGATGGCCATGTACATTTGGGTTGTGGTGGATGTTGTGAATATCATAAGGTTCGTTAAGTAGAGAATGGAGAGTTTCTTCGCTGTCGTCTTCGATGTGAGCTTTCTGAAAGTCAGGGCTTTCATGGTTCCTCTGTAACATGTAATTAAGTGGTTTACCATGACTACTGCTTGCTACTACGTGGATGTTATGAGTTGGATCATAATATTCTTTCTCATAAACTTCTTTTCCGGGCCAGCTTGAGTGTTCTACAATTGCTACAGCTCCAGTTCCATCGTATGTATTGTGATTTTTGTGTTTCGGATGTTTATTATGCGCGGGAATGATCTCGTGGATGGAATGTTCTGGATTATTTGAGTTGTGGATGTCGTCTTTTCCGTGCTGTTTGTTACGTATGATGTAGTGTACGTGGTAGTCGGGCTCGGGATCTGCGTCCGGCAAAACTTCGTGAATTAGGTCGGCGACGTTCGCTTCTTTGTGGTCTTTGATATACATAAGCAGATTGTCGATTTTGTTGTTGATAGCGTCATCTGGATCTGGATAATTATGGATGGCTGCATGAGTCTGTGAATGGTGATGAACCGGCTTCGAGTTGGCATACACGTAATCAACTTCTGAACTGTTTGATTCTGATGATTCGCTATTCTCGGAATCACTCGAATCTATCTGCTCAGATGAATCCTCAACGCTTGAGTTTTCTTCGCTGCTATAGAAGTCACTTCTATCTGCAACCAAGTCGTCAATGGCTATCGTATTAATCTTTTGGTTCTTCAATTTACTTTTGACGATGTTTGATTTTGGGAGGATGTACGCCAACTTGTTGCCTTTCCCTTTGCCTAATTTCATCTTGTGTCTTAAGGGAACTATTTCTACGAGGTGTTTCTTATGGGGGAACTTAGTCCAGAGCTTTCCATTGTCATTGTATAGCTTTTTTATTCTGGTCACTCGGGGTTCACTTTGAGGCCGATGCTCGACGGCGGCGTCTGGCGGCACAGGGAAGACGGGCGGGAGTATTATGGGCGGGTTGAGAAGGGGGCTGGCGATGTTTAACGGGAGGAAGCCGAAGCGCTCGGCTGAGTTGAAATCCACGTGGTGTGGTACTCTGGAGACAAAGAGGTCAGGAGAACCGGAGAGCTCGGCTGGGCTGTGAGCGTCGAGGGAGTGAGTTGAGGGATAAGCGGAGACGCCGACGTCGGCGGCCTCGTCTTCAGGCGGCGGCAGTCGACGGCACCGGTGGGGCGCCACCGTCACTAGCACCAGCACTGCTACAGCTGGAAAACATTGCAAACGATTGAACTTACTAATTATGTGCTGCATAATATTAGATTATAGATTTTGATTTTGATTTTTGAATGAATAAATAAATGATAATTTAGATGTGTCTAACACCATTTCGAGCGAAAGCGAGTGTGGCTCAGTGGGAGCACGTGCGACTTTCAATCCAACGCACCCGAGTTCGAATCCCGTTGGCCCCGCACCACTGACTTTCTTAAGTTATGTGCGTATGTAACACTCGTTCTAAAAACGGTGAAGGAAAACATCGTGAGGAAACCGACATGTCCAAGAATTTATCACAAAAATTCAAGGACATGTTATATCCACCAACCCACACTGGGCCAGCGTGGTGGATTATAGCCCATACTCTCTCTATGAGGGAAGGCCCCAGTCCCAGCAGTGGGAACGTGATGGGCTGACGATGATGAAACACAATTTCGTATTCTGACGCGCACGCTACACTGGATGGTGGATTGGCTACCTATCTAAAACCATATCAGATGAATTTCAAGCTACAACCGAAAACCACATTTAAGAAATTGCTTTCATTTTTTTTTGGAACTGAGTGATAAGACTGTCATGTCGATCGCCTGATTAATTATAAAATAATAACATTTTATCTCAGACCAATTGATTATATTTTCCCCGTTCAGTAGTAGAAATAACGAACTTCACTAAACTAAACTTTAAACGAAAGGTCGAAAGGGACTTGTGCGAACTCCACGTCGAGGAATGGTAGGAGGTGGCGCAAGACAGTTGCAAGTGGAGGTTCTTATTATCGGAGGCCGAGACTCACATACACACATCTTAGTAAAATTTAAACGCCCCTAACACAAAAACCCTATAAAAAGTAAAAAGAAAACGGCTAAATTTTTTTTATTTTTATGATACTTAGTAATGAGACGAGCAAGTCGTTCGCCTGATGGTAAGCGCCACGCCTGCCCATAACAATTGCAATGCCGCCCAGAACTTTTAATAGCAAAAAAAGCAATGCGTAGTACTGCATTGCGCTCATCACCCCGAGACATCAGATATTAAGTCTCATATGCCCCGTAATTTTGCTGGCTACAATGCTTGCGCACTACTGCTTGGCGGCAGAATAACTTGCAAAGCTGTGGTACCTACCCAGACGGCCTCCCGCATACGAGAGACCTACCAAGAGTAAAACTGGTTTTAATTAAACATCTGAGAACCACTGTATGTGGTCGTATGTGGTAATATCACAGGTAATATGTGCTTATCATGAGCTAGAAAACCTGCTTTCAAATAAACAAACCGCACTCTAATCGGTTCACCCGTTTAAGAGTTATGGTGCCATAGACAGACACACAAACTCAAACTTATAACAAAAAATTAGTCCTTTTTGCGTCGGGGCATAAAAAAACTTTATTTTTTATCCTCCGATTGGTTATTATATTAATTTATAATTATGTCGCTCTTTCTCACGGGTTATACACCTGGTCCTTTGGAAGGCTTGCGCGGGGACACGAGTCCAACACGTAGAGGCCTCTTAGAGCACTTAATTTAGATATGTAAAGGGCAACACTTATCGGGGACTGTCTCTAAGTGCATTATTAAGATGATGCAATCAAAGACAGCCCCCGATAAGTGCGAGGACTATTATTGGATATATGGAAACTACTTATGATACCTATTACATATATTATATGATATGATATATATTAAGGTGAATTTTTCATGGATGAGAACCGGTCCATCTATGTATCTATTATTATTATTATTATTGATTATATCTTCTCCGTTCCGTAGTAGGAAAAAATAAAAGTTTCCGACTCACCGACGACGCGATCCATGCTGCCTTACCGTCGACTGCCTCGTGCACCAGCCGGCCCTCTTTATACCCTTCTTAATGAACTAACGTTAATAGTTCACGGTTAATTCGTTAACGCGTTCGTCTTGTTGATTAGTTATTCATTAATTAACTGTTTTAAATACCATAGCTTATAGCTGCTAACTACATGCACAGAATACTAAGGGACAGAAGCATCACTCCGCAAAGAAATTTAAACAAAAAGCTACTCTTGCCATGACGCAATAAAGTTCAATTTAGCTCGCGTAGCGCTGCATACCTACCAGTAATATTAACCTACAGAGTGGCTCTCTTTCTATCGCGCCGCTCTTATCTCTTCTGCCGCGGCACGTGTAACGACGCGCGACCCGCCGTCGGTGTCCGGCTATGTACTTGTAGCTTCGTACCTACAGTGCGGAGCACGCTAGGCCTGCTGCATGTCATGGATGGTCATTTTTCGAGTAGGCAGAGGTTGTTTATTTCACCACCTTTTTAACCGACTTCAAAAAAGGAGAAGGTTCTCTATTAATTTTTTTTATGTTTTTTACCTCAGAACTCCGTCATTTAAGAACTGATTTGAAAAATTATTTTTGCGTTGGGTTCAGTATAGCTACGAAGTGGTCCTATATAATTCCATCGATATTTGACCTTGGACTTCGAAGATACATTGAAGATGGTTTTTATTTTTTCTAAAAATTAACCACTATTATTAAGTCACTTTCTTGTTTGTCTGTCTGTCTGTCGTTCCGGGTGGAATTATATTAACTCACGAGCACTCCCGAATTAGCTTTTTTTTATGTTACTAGCAACGAGACGAGCTGGTCGTTTGCCTGATGGTAAGCAATACGCCTGCCCATAACAGTAACAGCACCACCCAGGACTGGACTTTGTTTTGAAACATTCTGCGCAGCGCTGCACTGCGCTCGTCACTGTCGCCACGCGGTGATAGCCGGATGGATGGCGGTAGCTATCCTGTTGTATTCGTAGAAGTAACAGTGGACTCGGAGACTTCGCGACGCTCGGTCATAAGGGCAGGGTACAAAGAAAACTCATCAATCCGCGTATATCTGTTTATTTATAAACTGCTTAATGGATTTTCATGCGGTTTTAAGCCCATTATTTATAGCATCGGGAGCGGGAGCGGTCAGGAGGTGAAGTCTCCATTGGCACCCACGGGTTGGTGTTTGTTATCCTACTCGGGCGGCTCCTGTTTGATCTGCACGGCTAGTGGAGGGATGCTCAACTCGGGGTAATCTGGAACGAAACATACATTGTGTTGTGTAGCCCGTTAATTTCACTGCCTACAATGCCCTTCAAACCGGAACACAGTAATGTTCGCGCAATGCAGCTTGGCGGCAGAATAACTGGCAAAGCGGTGGTACCCACCCAGACGGCCTCTCGAGAAACCTACCAACAATAAATAAAGTCATACCAGGCCTAGCGCACTCCGCACTGTAGGTACGAAGCTACAAGTACATAGCCGGACACCGACGGCGGGTCGCGCGTCGTTACACGTGCCGCGGCAGAAGAGATAAGAGCGGCGCGATAGAAAGAGAGGCGCTCTGTAGGTTAATATGACTGGTAGCTGGACCGCTACGCGAGCTGAATTGAATTTTATTGCGTCATTGCAAAAGTCGGTATTTGTTTAAATTTCTTTGCGGAGTGATGATTCTATCCCTTAGTATTATGTGGTAAAATCCCTATGTTCACGCGATTCTGAGGCCTAGGAATGTTCTAGGTACATCAACAGTTGCAGAGTTACATACCGCTGGTCGGCTCCTCCTTGACTTTAATCTCGGATTTGAGTTCCTGTTGCTTGCGTTTTTTGAGCCAGTAGCAGTACTTGCGCCGGCGGCTGGAGGAAAACACGTGTGGATTAGTTCCATATACAGAACAATACAATACAACACAATACAATACAGTAAAATAAAGAACAATACATTAGTATAAAAATAATTTATTCCGCAAAAATGAAAAGGCTTATTGTGTAACTTTAGCATCTATCGCGATACCTTTCAAAGGGATAGCAATTATGATCGTGATCCCAATTTTCAAATGGAATTGTCGAAGTTGTGAAATAACAATCGCTAACAGAACGAATTAATTACTTAGGTGAAAGAAATCGACGCGTAGCAGTACAAATAATGCGTTTTGTTACTGCCAGGTACGGCAAGCCGTCATCAATTTATGGTTGACATCCCTCCTGCTCGCACCAAGCGCTTTGCTTTGACCTTCGTAATGCGAACGGCCAAGAAGTGGAACTGTCTGCCGGCATCTGTGTTTCCGGATAGCTATAATCTGGGTGTCTTTAAGACAAGAGTGAACTGGTTTCTTCTAGGCGAGCGTGCTACATCTTCGACCGCATCGTCACTTAACAACAACAGGTGAGATAGTGGTCAAACGCAAGCCTATAAATAATAAAAAAAGGTAATCTAAATACATACCAGTAATTTCCAATTATTAGCAATTTAAGCGTAATGTTCCTTCAAATTTGTTTCAAAATGAGCCGCGATCGCAATCGCAATTGCTAGTTTATCGATCTGAAGTTCGTGAATATCGTTTAGATGTCAAATTGAAAGGTATTGCGAAAGATGGGAAACTTAGACAATAAGTCCCTGTCCCGCCGAGAGTACCGCCGCGCGCCGGTATAATATTCAAATTCAGATTATTTATATCAGACTTAGTCCATATATATGTTACGGCTAAAAGCCGAAGTGCGGCTACACCTAATTTTAGCCGGCTACAACTAGGTGCAGCCTGTTACATGCGGTTAAACTTAGATATATCCTACTTATCTTCGGTTAGAACTAGGTTTAGCCTTCATCATAGTGGCTAGAACTAGGTGCAGCCGCATGTGAATATAGCTGCAGCCCTCGGTAGGTTAGGGAGCGGCGGGGGTGGCCCTTGGGCCACCCCAACGCCGCGAACATGTATATTAGATATAATATAATGTAGATTATCATCTATCACTTCAATAGATTATAATCTACTGAAAAATAATGCGACGCCGGTTAGAACTAGGTGTAGCCAAGAGTAAGTGGCTACACCTAGTTCTAACCGGCTAAAACTAGGTGTAGCCGCACTTCGGGTATTAGCCGTAACATATATATCAAAATCGGATCGGTGTCAAAGGCCGGAGCCGCGGCGGAGGCTGCCGAAGATGCCAAGGGGCGGAAATATGCTTCACTCTGCAGTGATTACATTTTTGCGCCGCTTGGTGTCGAAACCTTTGATCCATGGGGTCCGGGCACCAAACATTTGTTTAAAAATATTTGCCCACGTGTTGTCGAAGCTGCAGGTGACAAAAGGGCTGGCTCATTCCTGGCTCAAAGATTAGCTTTAGCCATTCAACGCGGGAATGCAGCCAGCGTTCTTGGCACCTCGCCGCATGGTCACCACTTGTATATACATTTCTAGTTGTACATAGTTAAGTATCTTTTTAATAGTTTATTTTTTTAATGACAATTGTAAATTTTGAATTAATCAAAATAAATACTTACAATCAGATAAAGAAATACATAAATAAATAAAACATATAAACATACAAGCAAATAAAAAGAAATTAAAAAAATATATTTATATATGTATTTATTTAAACATATAATAAGCACGGCACAATACCAATTAAATTTCTACACTTATTATTAACTAGCGACCGCCCCGGCTTCGCACGGTTATTATACATATAAACCTTCCTCTTCAATCACTATCTATTAAAAAAAACCGCATCAAAATCCGTTGCGTAGTTTTAAAGATGTAATCATACATAGGGATATAGGGACAGAAAGCGACTTTGTTTTATACTATGTAGTGAAGTTGTTATCACGTGGTTCGCATGCATCCGCGATCATCGCATGCATTAGCGAGTGTGGCTCAGCGGGAACTCGTGCGCCCTTCAATCCGACGCACCTGGGTTCGAATCCCGACTCGGCCCTGCACCAATGACTTATAGTTAAGTGCAGATTTTGCACGCTCGCTCTAAAACGTTGAAGGAAAACATCGTGATGAAACCCGCTTACGCGCTTTGGAGTGGTAGGCTCTGGCCGTGGTTGTAATATCACCCACCGAACAAAGCCATGCCGTCAAGCGACCTAGTCGTGTTTCGGGATGATGTTCGGTAAACCATCGGGGAGACGGGTCTGAGCAGCCGCTCAACTGCCGTCTCTCTCTAGATCTATGTGCTCCATCTTAGGCCACATCATCGCTTCACATCAGGCGAGATAGTGGCCAAACATAGATCTATTAAGTGTAAAAAAAAAAAAAAATCCGGAGAGGTAGGCAAGAATCGTCACTCAATGGGAGCCTCAAGACGGGCGGAGACGACGTGGCCGGCCACGGCAAAGGTGGCGTGACGATCTCGAAACCTACCGACCCGGATGGATAGAAGTGGCTGTGGACAGAGATGTTTGGAGGGAGATGGGGAGACCTTTGCCCAGCAGTGGGACACAAAAGATTAATATATAATAATAGGTTGTAATTTTACATGCAATAAAAAAAGTTGTAGGTAATATAATGTCAAGAAATAATATAATAAATTGTATGGAGTATAAAGATGGAACCACGATAGCACTACAATATTGTCAATTACCTACCAAGAGCATCAATGTCAGCTGCCTTATCCCTTATTCATAAACTCTTAAATCATAGAAAACATGCGTTACAATAGAAGCCACCGTTGAAACAGTTAAAGTAGGGACAAGATAATAGGTCACTTTTGACAGATGTCAGTTTTATATTCATAGTGAGGTGACCTGCTTAAAAATAAATAATTAATATTGAAAATGTCAGTGATATTATAAGGCAATGAATTATAAACCCGGATAGCGCTAATTAACATTGGTGCTCTTGTCATACATCATTGATCTAACAGGCGGTAAACACAAATAATCATTTCCTCTGATAGAGGCGCTCCTCATTTCAGATTTATTTTTAAAGACTGGCAAACAGCATGTGCCTACGGCTCGGTCTGTACCTGATATAACTGTACCTTGGCGATGTTGGATGTGTGGCGATCTTGGAAATGTCTACGGGCTGGGCGGGTGCGGATGCGGATGCGGATGCGGATGCGGATGCGCGTGCGGCTGCGCGTGCGGCTGCGGCTGCGGCCTTTTGTTTCCGAGTTTTCTGCTTTTGGCGCCGTGCCGCCGCTACTGCCGGCGGCAGAGGCGGCGCCGCTGGCTTCTCTTCCTCCTGACGATACAGATTTACACCTTCATAATATACTGATAGATCTTTCATCAATAAACTTAAACTATTTGAAGTGATTACATATTTGAGACTGGTGGGGTAGAGACGCTAGGAGTAACAATTTGAATTCTTTACTATTTACTAGGACCGAGGTGTGCCCCCAGTCCCTTTGCCAGGGGATTGGAGATTCAATATGAGGATATACAATTGTGGATATTATGTGGCGGCGAAAAGTTGCAATTCGACGGCGCTGTGCCGGATTATGGAATGGCTTAAATGCCAATTGGTGTACGCCTTTCGAGACAAAACAGTTCAGAGGTTCAAACTCATACCACAGAATACAAAAGGAACTCATTCTAATAACACACGTTTTTTGCATTTTTATAAAATTAGATCAAGTTACCTGGTCTATGACAGAGTTCCACTTGCCCCCCGTCTTGTGCCGTTTTCGCATCTGTTCCGTTTCCGCCCCCCGTTTCCTGGAGATAATATCAAATTACTAACTGCGCCCAGTGTGCGGCTTCACCCACGGTTTCCCGGGAAATTAAAATTGTCAGTCTTTTCTAAGACTTAAAGATCTTACAAACCAAATGACATCAAAATCTGTTCAGTAGTTTTTGCGCGATTGAGTAACAAACATCCATCAATCCATAAAATCTTTCGCATTTATAATTTTATGTTATGATGTTAAGTACTTCGATGCTGTGGTAAGTATATTTTTCAAAATAGCTCTATAGCAATAAGTTGATAGCTAGCTATCGTCTCACGACGCTACCTTTATGCGTGTGGTAAACGGTACAACTATTCTATTTTTTTGTTTTCTGTTTGTTTTTTTTCTGTCATATTTAATAAGTTGTAGCAAATAAACGTTTATAGTGAAGAATTAATAAAATAAAAGTTAATAGTGAAGGGGGTGGGAAACTTGTGGATGCGGAATGCGCAGGACCGGAACAACTGGCGTGAGGGAGAGGAGGCCTATACCCAGCAGTGGGTGGACACGGGCTGAAATGATGATGATGATGAAATAAACGTTTATTTCTTTCTTTCTAATGAAAACTACGAGGGCCATGGTCCCATAACTCCCGGACACGAAACAAGCTTACGTTTCTCTTTCTGCGCATAAAAATTTGTTCCATCACGGAAATCGAACCCGCAACCTCAATGAGCCCAACCTGCCCAACCACTACGCCACAGAGGCTGATAAGTGCGTCTGAGATGCCAAAATTGAATAAAGAACTTTTGAATGTTGAACCACAGAATACTAAGGGACAGAAGCATCACTCCGCAAAGAAATGTAAACAAATAGCGACTCTTGCTATGATGCAATAAAATTCAATTCAGCTCGCGTAGCGCTGCATACCTACCAGTCATATTAACCTACAGAGCGCATCTCTTTCTATCGCGCCGCTCTTATCTCTTCTGACGCGGCACGTGTAACGACGCGCGACCCGCCGTCGGTGTCCGGCTATGTACTTGTAGCTTCGTACCTACAGTGCGGAGTGCGCTAGGCCTGGTGGCACTCACCTCTTCAAACCTTGATACAGTCCAGTATTGTATCCAGTGTTGAACCAGGCTATGCACAGATCAGATATGGCTTTTGTTTCAGGATCCGCGTGCCCGGAGAGGGCTTCTAGGGACGGCGGCGTCTGCATCGGTGGTATCTGCATCGGCGGCAACTGTATCTGGGGCATCGGCATCGGTGGCTTAAGCATCGGGTGCATCCGCATCGGCCGCAACTGCATCGGCGGCAGTTTGGAGTTCACCTTTAATACGTGGAGAATAATCGTTAATAGCTTGTTGAACATGCATTTATCACATATTTCTTTTTTAACCGAATTAAAAAAAAATGATGAGGTTCTCTATTTGTAGTTCTGAGGTAACAAATTAAAAGAATAAAATTAATTTGTTACCTCAGATCTCTATCATTTGTAAACAAGGTTTTAAGGCTTTTTATTCATTTTTAGAGTTCCCTACTCCAAAACGGAAAAACGGAACCCATATAGGTGAGGAACCACGTGTCGTGGGAAGGAGTACTGCCTTCTGCATCTGACCTTTGATCCAACCAACTAGCGAGAGCCTCTTTCGATCCGACGCACCCGAGTTCGAATCCCGCTGGCCCCGCACCACTGACTTTCTTAAGTTATGTGCGGATTTAACACTCTCTCTAAATCGGTGAAGGAAAACATCGTAAGGAAACCGGCATGTCCAAGAATTAATCACAAAAAAATAAATCAAGGACTTGTGACATCCACCAACCCGCACTGGGCCAGCGGTGGATTATGGCCCATACTCTCCCTATGAGAGAAGGCCCATGTCCCAGCTGTGGGAACGTGGTGGGTTGATGGTGATGATACATAAATACAAATCTTTCCTCTTATTTTTCCTCTTTATAATTGATTCATTGATTGATTGATACCGCTTTATTGTACACCATCAACATAACAACACATACAAATAGAAGTTAAAAATTTGATTGGTGGGCGGTCACAATGGATGACGACGGGCGGTCTTATCGCTAATAAGCGATCTCTTCCAGACAACCTTTGGATGGAGAGGATTTGTGAAACGACAAAAGACGGTGGTGTACTTATGTATATTATAATAACAATGTAGATGTAGATAATATTAGTGAAGCTTATTTAATTAGGATTATTATTATTAAAAAAAATTCTTGTTGAAAAACATTTTTTCAAGGCAAGCTTTTAACAAGTTCGAGCAAACTAATGTGAGCCCAAACACTAGTAGTTTACGATTATCCGTCAAGGAGTTTCATTGCCCACCTTCCGTCTGCATCATCAGATCAGCTGGCTGTCACCATAATATTGCATTGTCATCGAACTTTGACAAGTATGCAAAATTTCAACTCTGTACGATAAGAGGAAGTGGTTCTGATTCAACTTACAAGATTCCACCCGGACAAACATAGTTAGACACATTGCAAGTTAAATAAAAGCTTGTAAAAAATGTCGTACGGATGAATACTCACTGTGGCGAGAGTGGCGACCACCTTTGCCGGCTCGGGCGGCGGCTGCGCCTGCGTCGCCTCCTCCGCGAGCTGTTTAGCCTTCTTCTTCTTCTTCTTCTTCTTCGCGCTGCCGGAGACCGTCGCCATGTGCGGCCCGGCGACCGCAGGCACCGATCCAAGCGAGCTCTTATTCGGAGACGGCGCCCGCGCCGTGTTGTTCGGTAACTCACGTGTCATACTCGGTGACGGTGCCTTCACGCTTGGCAACACACTAGTCATACTCGGCAACTGATGTCTCGGAGTGATGAGCGCAGTGCAGTGCTACGCAGTGCTTGTTATGGTGTTAAAAGTTCTGGGTGGCACTTCAATTCTTATGGGCAAACGTGGCGGTTACCATCAGGCGAAAGACTTGCTTGCTCCTTCCTTAAAAAGAAAATTTAAAATTTAAAAACCCATCAATAAAACATGTCTAGAACCACCGCCAAAAACCTGATTTCAAATAAAAAAAACCGCATCCAAATCGGTTCACCTATTTAAGAGCTACGGTGCCACACACAGACACAAATAGTGGTCAAACTGATACTATCACACGTGCATCGGCGGTTAAAAAAAAATGAGGAAGTAGGTTTGAAATATGATTAAAAATCTACCAAGTACGACCTACATCTCGAACCCAGCAGAGCCGCGAATACTCAGTAATTGTAAGTCAGTAATTCAAACTAATTCAAACACAGCCCTAAAATTTTCCATGATGTAACGACTGGACAAGTACATAACAGACTTTTTTTGTAACTAAATGACGAGACGAGCTGCTCGTTCGCCTGATGGTAAGCAATACGCCAGCCCATAACAATAACAGCACCACCCAGAACTTTGTTTTGCGAAATCCCGGCGGCGCTGCACTGCGCTCGTCACCCTGAGACAATTAGCTGTTGAGTCTCATAATGCCCAGTAATTTCGCTGGCTACAATGCCCTTCAAACCGGAACACAGTATTGCTCGCGCACTACTGCTTGGCAGCTGAATAACTGGCAAAGCGGTGGTACCGACCCAGACGGCCTCTCGCATTCGAGAAACCTACCACCAGTAACGTTATAGAAACCTTGAAGTACCTTGAACTATTCTTAACGGTGTAAGAAGGTACGATAAATGATAGAAACTTAAATTTTAATAAACAATCAATCAGGGAACATAAAATATTTATAGAAATACAATAAAAACTTTACTCACCAGTAAAACACTTGTAAATCAATTAATTTGTTCACCCTCCTACCCTCAGTTTTAGTGGAACAGATGGTTGTTTTAAATCATTGAGGAATGAGACCTCAATGTTTTAAATATATTGATAATGTTGCCCTAATATTAAAAAAAACGCTTTATAGTAGCTTTTTATTTACTGTAATCGGCGCCGTTACGTGTGGTAGTGATGAGTAATGGAAAACTTTCGTTCGGAAAAGATAGAAAATGTTTAATTTCCCGTAGTTTACATTTTTTTCTTATGTTTTTCTTGTATTTTCCTAATCTGCACTATCTATGGTCAGAAAAAAAAGTGTTTAATGGTTGATTTTCATCTATCAAATGATTGATTGTTTAAACATTATGATTATTGGACAATAACAAGTAAATCTATGTAGCTACTTTCGTCTTTTTAACCGAGTTCAAAAAAGGAGAAGGGTCTCTGTTCGAATCTATTTATTTGTTACCTCAGAAATTTATGAACCGATTTGGAAAATTCTTTTTGCGTTAGGTTCAGTATAGATACGAAGTGGTCCCATATTAATTTCATCGATATTTGACAATGGACTTCGAAAATACATTAAAGTCGGTTATTTTTGATAAAATGTTTTTTTTTTTTTATTTAAATTGATCACGAGACGAGCTGGTCGTTTGCCTGATGGTAAGCAATACGCCAACCCATAACAATAACAGCACCATCTAGAACTTTGTTTTGCAAAATCCTGCGCGGCGCTGCACGGCGCTCGTCATCCTGAGACAATTAGCTTTTGAGTCTCATAAACAAACCGGAACACAGTAATGCTTGCGCACTACTGCTGTATAACTGATGTATACTTGTTTATTGGTTTTATTTTAGTAAAGATGCCTATACATAAAACGCAATTTATTTATTTTTGTCTAAATTTACAGTACATTACAATAAGCTATTTTTTTTCATTTAGTTATTTTTTCGAACAATGTCTAAGATTTGAAAAATTTCGGCCTATCACCCGTCATTATACTATTGTGGAATCGGCGGTGTAATGCGTTGTCGTGCGGCCACTGTAACTTCAGGAGGTCGTAATTGGTCTGTTAAATGTTCAAAATGTGTAGTATTCTGTACAAAGAAATAGATAAGTACCATGATAATTTACGAATTACAGTATATACTAGGAGGTCATTGCTTAAACGTATATGTTCTAGTGCACTTTTCTATTATAAATGTGAAAATAAGAGTGTTTGTAAAGACATATTTTCGCATTTAAAATAGACGGTGAGGTAAAAAAATATTTTATCTGGCAACTCTACACCGAGCGATCTGTCAAAGTCGATCAAGCCCATCCTTTGACTCTAAGAACTATAGAGGACGCTTAACATTAAAAAACGTGTGTTTAGTCATCAAACATGGAATAGAACCGTCCACCTTCTAGTACTTGCAATAAATAAATAAAAATGAAAATTGCTTATTTCTGACAATTAAAGGTCCATATTTACAAATTAAGAAATAAAAAATTAAAATGATATTTGATTTAATCATAAATTATTTAAAATTATATATTTTTGAATTATAAATTATAAAAATTATTAATTAACACTAATAAAATCTGATACACTTAGCCATTGTTGAACTTTAACCACTATAGGTACATAAAAGCACCAAATAGTCACAAATTATTTAGAAAATCACCGGAGAAAACTACGAGCCAAAATTTTAAACGTAAAGTGGTTCTGTCACCGTCACGCAAAAAAGCGGACCCAGCCAACAGGTGGAGCTACGTGACTACACCACATAAAACTGGCAAATAAACGAAATGTTTTTTGCTAACTTTTACTTTCATGAATATATACTGTGCAAAAGAGACAGACAGTATATAATGTTGCGTGTATTTGTCTTGAATAAATGTATTTTCTTTCTTTCTTTCTTTCTTTCTTTCTATTATATCAGTGTCGAATCATATCTGTATAACACACATAACGTATGTCTATATAATATTTCTTTTTTAACGGGCGAATGCCTATATTACTGAAAACAACTCTATACTTAACTTACTAATAATATTGTGTGTTAAACTGGTTATACAAATGTGATGTTGAATGCATGTTATATCTCCTTTACTGTTATAGACTCTTTGGTTTTGATTTCTTGTTACCTATGTGTTCAAAATGTCAATTGTCAATTTTGAACTTTTGATTTTGACAGCCTGTGTTTCCGTCTGGCGGCCGGTAATGCCGGTGAAATACCGAAATACTTTTAAATTTCTTTAATTCATTTCTCATGCCGTTTAGTTTTTTTTACATGAACGTGCTCCGCAAATTATTCCTTGTTCTATAACGAACCACCGAAGATTTTTTGGACTCCGACTCCGCCCTTACAATTTAAACCCGGCCGGCGCTCTCTTGGTTGTCTTTGTTGACTTGGGTCATGTCCGAAAAAGGTGCTGTGTATCTAATTGCAGCGAGACACGTAATTATTTTAAATTACATAATGTTATAGGCACCTATTATAACATTAATTTAATAGCGACTTGGCAAAGTTGGCAACTTGTGTATAAATCTGCAGTAATTTCTTAAGCTGCACCTTCGTTATTACTTGGTGATAAGTATGACGTATTTTGGAATTCGTAAACGTTTTAACGGCCACTTTTTAACCGACTTAAAGGACTTTTTAAACGACGAAAATGTGAAGTTTTGTCGATTGTTTTTTGTCTATTTTTTATGTTTGTTACCTCAGAACTCCGTCGTCATTTATGAACCGATTTACAAAATTATTTTTGTGTTTGTTTCAGTATAGCTACGAAGTGGTCCCAAATAAATTTCATCGATATTCGACCTTGGACTTCGAAGATACATTGAAGTTGGTCTGTTTTTAACAAAATGCATACTTGATCTTATTTAAAAATATTTAAAAGTGCGGTGACAACTTTACACTTGCCAGGTAAGAGATTAGTATCTTGGGAAGCGTCATTGTCAACCTCGTCGTTTACCATGAGGAAAGACAGTGGTAAAACGCCAGCCAATAATGAATTTGAAACAACTCAATTCCACCTCTCAAATCTCTAAAGCCCGGGTGACACGAGGCTAGTAAATCAAGCTAGTGAGCCAAGCTAGTGCTGCCAAGCTAGTAAGCTAGTGACACTAGCTTCGTGTAGACGGAACTAGCTTCATTTACAAGCTAGTAAGCTAGTGTGGAAGCTAGCAAGCTAGTGCCTCAAGCCAGGATAGTTTTAATAGCTTGGGGTTCTATTTTTCAAGCTAGTAGGCGCCCCCCACCACCCGTTTTACTATCCTGGCTTCGTTACTAGCTTCGTGTCAACCGCGAAGCTAGCGAACCTAAGCTAGTGTGCAGTCGGAGAGCGTGGTGAGAGTGCGTGCAATTTGTTAAAATGCCGAAATTAGCGGACGAAATTAATTTAAAATTCGTTCAATTGTACAGAGAAGAGGAATGTTTGTGGAATGCAAGTATTCCATCTTACAAGGACAAGCAAATGCGAGACTCGTCACTAGAAAAAATACGCGACATACTAAATAAAGATGGAATAGAAATGTCGATAAAAGAGATTAAAAATAAAATTAAAAATCTAAGAGCTACATATTGTCAAGAATTAACAAAGATAGAAAAATCTGAGAGGTCTGGAGCAGGAACTGCAGAAGTCTATAAGCCAAAAATTATTTGGTTTGAGGAAATGCATAATTTCATAAAAAAGGTGCCAATGAAGAGAAAAACTTTGGTAAGTTATTTTAATATTATTTACTCTTTACAATTATTTACCTTAAAAGTACTTATTGAAATATTAATAATCGTCGGCATTTTTAATTTTTCTTGTAGTTTTGTCTGAATTAACGAATCATTCTTGCTTGCCATGGTACTGCTCCATCATTGTTGAAATATCTCTTAAATTTCTCCCTTTTTTCGATAGCTGACAGAGAAGAGTGGTTACTTCCCTGTCGACTGATACTGGGTAAACATAAATTTTCCATTCTCCATGAACCGGGAATAATGTTTCCCGCTTCAATGTCTTCTTGGTCGACATCACTACTAATGCAATAAGTGCTTTTTTGCTCTTTTCGTAACCAATTATGCAGAGCACATGATGCTAGTACAATTTTGTCTACTGTTTTTACGTCAACTGCGATTGGTCTTTGATAAACACGAAATCGGCTTGCCAATATGCCAAAGGCATTTTCTACAGTTCTTCTGGCTCTACTTAGCCGGTAGTTGTATACTTTTTCTTCATGTGTTAAATTGTCACCTGGGTACGGTTTCATAATATACGATTTTAATGGGAATGCAGCATCCGCCAAAATTACTCCGCCTTGTGGTATAAGGTTATTTTCTAGTTGATTATATATGGAGCAATTCCTAAAAACACTTCCATCAGATGCCATTCCACAGGCGCCGACGTCAATATAAATGAAATTATAATCGTAATCAACAATAGCCATAAGAACAATACTGAATGTTTTTTTGTAATTAAAAAACAAACTTCCACTGTTGCCAGGAGCTATGATTTGAACATGCTTCCCGTCGACGGCGCCATAACACGCTGGAAAGTTCCATTTCACTCTGAAACCATTTTCTATAGCTGCCCATTCTTCAGTTGTAGTTGGAATCTGTAACAATATTTTTAACAAATTTTTTATTTTCAGAACAATCAAGATTCTCCAAACAATAATAAAGATGACAACAGTGCAAGCAACAGTCAGTCATTAGAACCACCCGTAGCAGAAAATCTGTCAGAAAAGACAGTTGAAATGTCTCAACCTGCAAGCGAAATGTCGTCTATTCAAGATAAAACTTCTAAATTTATTTCCCCCGGAAGTAACATTCCGCAATTTAAGAAACGGAAGGTTTCGCAAGTGAGTTCATTGATAAATGAAATTAAGGTGATTAAGGAGGATTTAAACAGTTCACGAGAATTTCAGGAACCAGAGCTGGATGAACATGAGATATTTGCAAAATATGTAGCAAGTCAGTTGAAAAAGCTTTCACCCGGACAGGCCATTTTAGCTAGGGATCAGATCAACGCAACACTATCCCGCTGTCGGATGTATGATTTAAACTTCGGAAATACTACATTTTCGTACCAGTCACCTATCAATTCTTCAGACTCCAATATGTCAACCACATTTTCTTACAATAGTTCTGCAGCAAGTCCACTCTACACTAATCCACCATCACAACTACAACAGACTGAGCAACGTGATGAACCCATCATCCATCCGCCACCACAGCAAGAGTTGGAGCAAGATGAAGATCCCATCTATCAAGCATTTCAAAATGCTTGATACATTTCTCGCCATTTATGTAGCGTAAACGTACATTTTGTCGTCATTTATGATTTCTCATTTTGTAATTTAGAATTTAATCTCGCCATTTATGTAAGCGTAAAAGTACCTACTTTAATTTGAAATAAATAAAATTCTACATACCTGTATATCTTTCTTTAATGCCTTATAAATTTCACTGCAAACTTCTGGTATAAATCTAGATATAGTAGATCTTGAAACACGATACATGTGACTTAACTTCCTGTAATTGACACCAGATGATAGAAAATCTAGAGTTATTTCCAATTTTATTTTAGCCGGTATGGCTTCTCTCATATTAGTATTTAATTTTTGTATTTGTGGTCCCACTAGATTCAGTAAATTGTCAAAAATATTAGGTGTCATTCGCAAAATACTCTTGAATTCGCCGGAATCCTCAGATCGCAGTTCTTTTAAAAGTAATGCAGATGCTCCATGACTATGTCTTCTTAAGATCCAGGGTCTTGTCCAAGTACGCTTTTCTTCTAGCAGAGCTAATATTTCATCTAGCGCATGTTGACACAACTTCCGAATTAACTTTCTTAGTAGAATTGCTTTTCTCTTACGCACACTGTTCATTTTTACGTATACGTGTTATCAGGTTAAGCACAACTCACTACTGACTTGACTAGCTTGAAATTTCCTAGCTTCGTGTAGACAGCACTAGCTTGGTTACAATCCAGGCTAGTAGGTAAGCTAGAAACCAAGCTAGTGACCCCTTACTAGCTTACTATCCTAGCTTCAAAATACTAGCCTCGTGTCACCCGGGCTTTACACATTTGCATATGTTGCACATGTTGCGCAAGCTGAGTAGTCATTTGTTTTGGGATCTTCAGGGTACCTTTTCCTCTGCGTGGTGAGGAAGTTGTGTACTTATGAAACATCTGTTGAATTTTGGAGAACATAACTTAAATATTTATGGAGCTTCATATAACTTCATATGTCAAAAGTTAAATAAATGGTTGGACGGAGAAAAGTGATGCGATTTCGAAAATTATTTTATTGATAGAAGCTACACTGTCTCAGTGCTCGGGTTATAATATGGCAATGTGAACAAAGTCGTAGGCAGTTGCTAGTAATTTATAACTTAGAAGAGTCACTAAACAGCTTTTTAACCGACTTCAAAAAAGGAGGAGGTTCTCAGTTCGATTGAATTTTTTTATTTATGTTTTTTACCTCAGAACTCCGTCATTTATGAACTGATTTAAAAAAATCTTTTTGCGTCGGGTTCAGTATAGCTACGAAGTGGTCCCATATAAATTTCATCAATATGTGACCTTGGACTTCGAAGATACATTAAAGTCGGTTTTTGTTTTTTTCTAAAAATTAATTATTTATGTTGCTAGAGACATGTTGGCTTTATAAGTTAAACAAATACTCTTTATTGCATACCAGATAAATAAATAACGCACAATGATCACATACATAGATCATGGCCCCTAACTAGGATTCCCTGTATCTAGGGAACCAGGAACTATGAACACCATGGTCCCACAACACCCAGACACGAAACAAATGCTTGCGCTTTTTTGTCTGTGCACAAACATTTGTCCCGTCGCGGGAATCGAACCCGCAACCTCAGTGATATATGAGATTTGAGCTAACCTGCCCAACCACTACACCACAGAGGCTGTCAATCAAATATAAATTATTTTTCAAAAAAAACTAAACCGACTTCAAAACCCAAATGACACTCAAAAGTAAAAAATAAATTAATATAATTATCATAAGCGCTACCCATTCATATATTTGAAGTCGGTGCCAGCCAAGTCTAATAGGTAGCAGATAAATACTATGTACATATATAGTAAGTACTACTTGTAGGTAGTATCTATCTACTACCTTTTACCTTTTGGCTGGCACCGACTTCAAATATATGAATGGGTAGCGCTTATGATAATTATATTAATTTATTTTTTACTTTTGAGTGTCATTTGGGTTTTGAAGTCGGTTTAGTTTTTTTTGAAAAATAATTTATTTTACCCTTTTTAGTGAAAAATAAGTTTTAATTAAATTAAATCAAAAAGTTTTTAAAGACAAGCTTTTATGATCTAGAAGCCACATCATGACGAAGTTAAAACCGGGCTATCACAATTAAATGCATATACAAAAAAATTTCATGTCTGTCCTATTCTCTGTTGAGGAGTTCCCTCGCCAGAAGTCAATCCTGGGTGTATCTGCCATGTCATGATGGAATTTAGAACAGGCTATTATGGTTAAATCCATTTACGAAATGTTGTGTCTGTACTATTCACCGTTGAGGAGTTCCCTCACCGGAAGTCAACCCTGGGTGAAGCAGGTGAAGCAGTCGATTACAAACCTCCACCTTTAGAAAGTTGGTTACGAAAAAAACAAGAACCGACTTGAAGATTAAACTTATATTTTTTGTTTTTGCTATTTTTTTCAAAAACTACTGAATGAATTTCGATAAAATTTATATGGGACCACCTTTGAAGTATTACCTACCAATCAAAAAAAGAATCATCGAAATCAATGCATAATTGGCGGAGAAATCGCGTAACAAACACACAAAAAAAAAATAAAAAAAAAAAAAAAAAAAAACATACCGTCGAATTGTAAACCTCCTCCTTTTTGAAGTCGGTTAAAAATAAAATACAATGGGCGGTCTTATCGCTTAAAGTGATCTCTTCCAGTCAACCTTAATAACCTAAAGATATAATACAATATTTTTTAATATTTTCAGATCTCTGCAGAAAACATATGCAATGAATGTATTGTTTAATTGCAAGATTGGATATCAAATGTGTCATCAAGGTGAAGAGGTTTCTCCCACTCTGTGACATCATATTGTATGTTTTGGAAGAAGCATCTCGATGGCAAGTTGCAGCACCTGGATTATTCTCTAACGAATATCCTGCTATGGACTCCAACTCTAGTTAGTTCGCCTGAGGGTAAGCGCCAGTCGCAGGCAGTTGCTACTTTATACTAACATTATAAAGAGGAAAGATTTGTATATTTGTAACAAATAAACTCAAAAACCACTGGACCGATTTCAAAAATTTTTTCATTAATAGAAAGCAGCGCTATTCCTGAGTCTATATGCGAACAAAGTCTTGAGCGGTTGCTAGTAATCTATAATGATTGTCTTACATATTTCTAATATTTTTTTTTAGGTGGCGCATTTAGAAAAGATTTGGGACCCTCGGGGATACGGGTCTGAGCAGCCGCTCAACTGCCGTCTCTCTCTAGATCTATGTGCTCCATCTTAGGCCACTTCATCGCTTCACATCAGGCGAGATAGTGGCCAAATATAGATCAATAAAAAGTAAAAAACAAAAAATTACCAGTGCTCTTTGGATAGCAGCAAATAGAGAGGTTCAATGACAAGCACTGTTCAACACATCTAAGCAAGAGTTATGACATGGTAGTTCTTAAAGTTGAAACTAGATGGCGTTGATTGTTATCTGAATCGCAGTGATATTTCTCGAGATGTCCGAACTTTTTACTTTAGGTGTGTTCATACTGACCTAAGAAGCTGTTGCTATACGCTAATACAAGCTGTAAGTCGAAGTAACAGAGTGTATTATTTTGTGACCTGCTTCGACAAGCACTTTGTTGTGACTCGACATGTCTTTCTATAGCCTACGGTTGTTTTGAAGTGATCGCTGCTTAGCGATAAGACCGCCTATTATCTTTATAAGAAAGTATGTAGAAACTGTTATTATTTTTTAAGTGCAATAAAGAGTTGTATCGAAATTTAAGCTTTATGTGAGTTTTTCCTACCCACCTAAATTACTACCTTTCTGTAGCACTTACCTGCTCCTATGTGGATTATGCCCCCGGTTCTGTTTGCTCCCGGGCTTACTGCCCCCGATTCCAATAAATTTGTTTTTTTTTCTTGTCAATCTGTAACCATGTACAGTTGTAAAGCCACAAAAATGTTTAAATATTTGTTTATTTTTTACTTGTAATTCAGAACTCTTAGCTGCTATAATAAATAATTAGGATTATGCAAACATACGTCATATCACTAAAACTTATTATTAAAAGGCGATAGTTTTTCCGCGGTAGCTGCGGTAGAGGGCGTTTTCATATATATTTTATTACACGTACATTCTACATTATGTACGGTATTTTTTCTTATTAAATAGGTAGAGAGTAACACTAATATTGAGTATTTGATAGTTTTATTATTTTTAACTTATGAAAAGAAAATACATATTATTTATTCAACATTTTTTTATTGATTTATTACTGTTATTGATCTGACAATATTTTTATTATTAACAATAAAAAGCATATCTGCATCTGACGGAACTTTAAATAAAAAAAAGACGTGCGGCACTCGGAGACTGCCGCGGTAAAGCTATTGCATAGCATTTTTTATCAACTTATGCAATTATACTTACGCAGTAACGCCGATACAACCAATGCCACCTAGAGGCGAGTTGCTGAACTAAAGAGACAAGCGTGATATTTCAAAAAGTCATTAAAAGTTCTGCTATTCATCGATAGATGGCAAAACTAAAAAGTATCACCGCTGTGCCGGTCGGAGTGGGGGGTGTTAGGTTATTTTCGTTACGGAATTTCTGGATTCGGTCTCCACTCCAAGGCCCGCGATAGAAGCTATGCAATAGCTTAAAAATACAACCGAATAGAGAACCTTCTCCTTTTTTGAAGTCGGTTAATAACATTTAATTTAATAATACATAGTCGCGGGCAATAAGCCCGGGTCCGGGAGCAAAAAGAACGGGGGGCATAAACCACGGACCCCTCCTAATTACCTATCTATTTTGTGTTCTACTCTTTGGTACTAGTTGTGGGTGCTGTTACTGTAATTATGTACCTAGTATAAATACCGAGTTTCATGTCATAATATAAATACCAAGTTTTACATAATGCGATAATCTGAACTGGAGATATCGAACCTTAAACAAAACTATCTGATATAATGTGTAGGTACCTAGTTATAAGTAGGTAATTACTTATCTTAATCTTTATCTATACTATTATAAAAATGGAACTGAGCCAATTCTGTACATTGAAGATATTTTTGAAAAACTAACTCGGATTGACTATTTAGTTTAGAGGGTACCTACTGAACACGAATCAACGATTTATAGAATTTTTGCGTGTTTGTTTGTGTGTTTGTTATCTATAGACTTTAAAACTGCTGAAAGGATTTTGATGTGGTTTTCAGGGTTTGGTATAAGTCCCAACTTAGATTATAGGGTATGTTTCATCAATATTGGTTGGGTGACTACGAAGATACAGCTTGACCTCTTTATAGTACGCGCTCTCATAATGGGGGAGGTCTTGCTAAAATGGTTTTGGAAAAATACGAATAGGCTTCCTCTGCCGACGACGCAGACGAAGTCAGGAGAAAAAGCTAGTATTTCATATAAAATAATGCATCAGTTTAAGTCATTAACAGCATGATTTATTATGTCATCATCAGCCCATTACGTTTCCACTACCGGGACTCGGGCCTTCCCTCGAAGAGAGAGTATGGGCATAATCCACCACGCTGGACTAGTGCGGGTTGATGGATGTCACTTGTCCTTGAAATTTTGCGATGAATTCTTGGACATGCCGGTTTTCTCACGATGTTTTCTTTCACCGTCTTTAGAGCGAGTGTTAAATCCGCACATAACTTCAGAAAGTCATTCGAACTCCGGCACGTACAGAGTATAGATCATAGCGGTGTGGTTGAGAGGTCGTAAATGAATAACGAAACATGATGTTGAAATAAATTATTTTAATAATAGTTCAGGTACAGCGTTTTTAGCCCAGTAAAATACTTATGTACTCTTGATTTGAACATACCTAGATTGTATACTATTTGTAAAAATACGATGTAGGTCCGTTGTCCCCGTAAGCCATGTCCACGTAAAACGGGGACAGCGGTACTTTAATAAGAATTTAAAAATACGTCCCGTTGTCCCCTTACTCTGTTTCCGTTGATATAGTAAAGTAATCTTTATATGGAAAAACTATTTTCTTGCACTTCGCCGGGCGCTACCGCGGCACGCTCGCTTCGCTCGCTCGGCTCGCACTGTGTGGTCACAGATGTAACATTACCTAACATGGCTGTATCTCCGTAAAGGGGACAATGGTACGAAAATTTAATGACATCCTGTTACGGCCTACGGGGACAACGGACCTACACTAAAAATACAACGGCAAGGCCATTTCTTCGACGTTCGCACTAAAAATGACCTGAAACTTTGAGTTCTAAATTATAAAACAATTTCTTTGACATTGACTAGTATGCACTTCGTAGTACATATTAGCACATTTTCAATGAGGCGTTTTCATTAAAAAATCTAGTTCTACAACGGCAGGTTGCGGATTACATTCCCGTTACTGGACAAATCTTTGTGCACAGAAAGAAGTGCAAGTTTGTTTTTTTTCGCTTAATAGATCTATGTTTGGCCACTATCTCGCCTGATGTGAAGCGATGATGTGGCCTAAGATGGAGCACATAGCACTAGAGAGAGACGGCAGTTGAGCGGCTGCTCAGACCCGTCTCCCCGTCTCCGTATTATAAGTTATAGTATTTTTGTGTCTGGGTGTTGTGTGAGTATGGTCCTCGTAGTTCCTGGTTCCCTAGATACGGAGAATCTTAGGGACCAGGATCGATACTATAAGTTATAGTTTTCAACAAATTGAGAGCTTACATATTTAAAACTTTTTGTGAATTTACAGACTGCTAAGCTTACGAGAAGAATAATCAATGAACATACCTATTCTATTAAATATATAGAATTAAGTCTAGCTTATATAAATAGCGGAAGAATTGAGTGCTCTTATAATACTGTGTATTGCTTATGGTCATAGTTACTTATATTAATTAGTTATTATTGTATAAATTCATTAAAAGTTTTCCATCATTTTTTTATTTAACCTTGTTACATAAATAAAAATAACACTTGAGGCCTTTTGCTTTCAGCAAATACTTAGTTCAAAGTATATGCAATTATAAATATTGAACGATATTAGAATTTCTAAAATAATTATGAAAGTATTAACTATTAATTTAATTTACAACAAAAAAACAGTACAAGCAACAATAAGACTTAAAACATAAGTATTTCCAACTACTTTTTTCAAGAAACTTAAAAAATATAATTTATAAATGTTCATAGTTCATTTAAATATATTGCGCTTTGAAAATATGAAAGATTCTTTATCTGAAATAGTCTATATACCTCTAATAGAATGAAGAAATAGAAATATACTTCGTTTTTGCTAATCATTACCACTCTACGTGTAGAAAGAGAATATCATCAAATGGAAATTGAAATATTTGTAAATATTATTTGATTTATATAAACTATGTAATATATTTGTAATAATATCGTAAGTTTTCTGGGCTTGGAGTACCCGTAATAGTTAAATTTAATAATAATTATTGTTAATTAATAGTAAAGATTTTTTATAAGCACTTGGTATACCTGGATGACTTTCTAGTCATAAGTGCGGAGTAATAGGGTAATAATTTTTAGACCTTAATTTCTCTTATCCTTAGACTCTGAAAAGCAGACGTTAACTTAGTGAAGTGTATAGAAGATTGGAACTTGTTTATAAAGGAGTAAGATTGGATTCAGTTTGCCGCCGCTGTGGAGGGGAAGGTCGACGACCTCTGCGCTTGGGCTTTCTCTGGGCTGTGTCTTCTGTTATCTGTAATTAATAACAAGAATTCGTATTAGATTTAAAAAATATATTAAATACCACATTTTTATGGATTTAGAATGCATTATCATCGAGTTGTGAGCTACCCTGAAAGTTTCAGCCGGATAGCTAATCGGGAAGTGCTCGAAATTTGAGTTGCAAGATTCCACCCGGAACGACAGACAGACAAGAAAGTGACTTAAAAAAAACCGACCAAGTGCAAATCGGACTCGTGCACAAAGGGTTCCGTACCATTATCTATAAAAACGGCAAAAAAATCATGTCTGTTGTATGGGAGCCCCCTTAAATATTTATTTTATTCTGTTTTTTAGTATAGGTTGTTATAGTGGCAACAGAAATACATTATCTGTGAAAATTTCAACTGTCTAACTATCAAGGTTCATGAGATACAGCCTGGTGACAGACGGGCGGGCAGACAGACAGACAGACGGACAGCGGAGTCTTAGTTATAGGGTCCCGTTTTACCCTTTGGCTACGGAACCCTAAAAACGTGGTAAATAAAAATAAGCAACTTTTTGGACAACGGATCGCGCTGCTATGACATTTGGGTCATCATTAGAGAAAATCTCTTTACTTTTTGGTTAGTCAGCACCTATTTTGAGCCAGTCATGACGCCTAAAAACGGACTACTACTACGCAGTAGTATCAGGTGCAGGAGCTGAGCTGCTCGGAACATTATTTTTTTTTAATAAAAAAAAAAAACTTTAGTTTAATAGACGTTAATCTTGGCTTGCTGTTGAATACTCACTGTGGCGACCACCCTGGCCGGCACGGGTGGCGGCTGCGACGCGCGCCTCTCAACCACTGCGCTGCCAGAGACCGTCGCGATGCGCGGCGCCGCAACACCCGGCACCGACCCGCGCGAGCTCATCCGCGGCGACGGCGCTGTCATGCTCGGCAACACTCGTGTCATACTCGGTGACGTTGCCGTCATGCTCGTCGATACTCGTGTCATACCCTGTGACGGTGCCGTCATGCTCGGCAACACACGTGTCATACTCGGTGACGTCCCAGTCATGCTCGTACAAGGAGCGCAAGGAAAGTCAGTTGTAATCCTGTTCATATTAGGCGAAGTCTCAGTCACGTGTGTTACGCTCGGCAACGCGGATTCGGAAGGGCTTTTTAGTTTGCCCGCTTTAGAACATTTCGCTTTGCTTGTAGAAGCGTGGCTATTGGAATCAGTTTTGTTGTGAGAACTGCTTGTGGCGCCGTCTGTGTGGCTCGAGAGTGTGCTTGGCATGACGATGGCGCTGTCGGTCTCGGAGTGAGGGGAAGAGGGGGTGGCGTGGTCGGGGGAGAGAGGCTGGGGGGAGGGGTAGTCCTCGACGGCTGTGGAGCAAGACGCTCGCGCTGAGTCGCTCCTGGAATCAAATCAAAACAAAATTCTCAAAATCAATTAAATCAAATCAAGGCTTTAACAAATTTGTAATCGGAACCGCGAGATTAAAATGAGCCCAAAGTAGTTAACGATTATCTATCATAACAAAGTTCGGTCAGTCTTCAAATTTAGTAGAATTTCTTTCACGCGGGCGCGCATGTCAAATATCACAACACGGTGTCGAGCGAGCTGACCGAGCGGAGCGAACAGTACTGACAACGCGTGTGTGGGCGGCGGGGGCGAGGCGCAGCGTCCCGCGCGGGCGCGCATCACAACACGGTGTCGAGCGAGCCGAGCGAGCGGAGCGAACAGTACTGACCGCGCGTGTGTGGGCGGCGGGGCTCAGCATCCCGCGCGGGCGCGCATCACAACACGGTGACGACCGAGCCGAGCGAGCGGAGCGAACAGTACTGACCGCGCGTGTGTGGGCGGCGGGGCGCGGCGGGGGCGAGGCGCGGCGTCCCGCGCGGGCGCGCATCACAACACGGTGTCGAGCGAGCCGAGCGAGCGAAGCAGCGCGGGGTCGCGGCTGCACCACCGCGCCAGCTCGTCCGGGGTCACCACGCCGTCCGCGTTCGTGTCCATCAACTAGAATATACGCAAATGTTATTTGAACTTCTACATTCGTTATTTTTAAGCGAGTCAAAGTCGAATATCATTTATTAAATAGGCAATGGATTTGGATAGACTTATTTGGAGTTTAAAGCCAAAATATAAATTTCAGTTGAAACTGATGAACATAAACTAATGAACAAACAATAAACTAATAGTTTACGCTTTAAATGTCGTTGTACCTACCCGTGACTTTATCCGCTTAGAAAAGTCAAGTCAGAGGTCAAAATACTTTATATATATATGCCTATTTAGGCACAAAAAATGTCATAAACACGATACAAATCAAATTAAGAGAATGTTAAAAATTGTAACTTTAGTTCATCATGACTGAATAAAAAGGTAGGCATGTCTACCCATTTCTTTCCTATACTCACGTACTGCGTATTCACTATCTGTTATTCGGTAGGTTTGTATACTGCTAGCGACGGGCGCGAATATGAATGTATTCGCCAATCTTTTTCTTAATTATAGTGAACTCTAAAGACGTGGTTGCAAACCCGAGTAAATAATTTTACTTCTTTCTAAACATCTTAAAGTATTCCCACAAATTGTCACTCATCTAAGTGGTGGACCTGTTAACGACGAAGCGAGCTACGCCACGAATGCTACTTAAAGTCCCATAGTAGTACTTACATGGAATATCCTATCGACATGGTCCTTGGCCGCCCCCTGGCCGACCGGCGGCGCGGCCGCGCGGCCGAGCAACTCGTAGATAGCTTGCACGACCTGAAACACACAACATCAAATTTACTACACATTATACAGTTTGGTAAGCCAGCGAAATTACTGGGCTTTATGAGACTTACGAGACATTGTCTCAGTGTGACGAGCGCTGTGCAGTGGCGCCTAGGATTATGCAAAACAAAGTTCTGGACGGTGTGCTGCAATTGTTATAGGCAAGCGTGGCGCTTACCATCAGGCGAACGACTTATTCGGTTCATAATTCAATTTCATAAATAATAAATTTTTAGTAATACAAATTTTTACGAAATCAAAAACCGACCTCAATGTATATTTGAAGTCCAAGGTCAAATATCGATGAAATTATAGATTTGGAATGAATTATAATTATAGATATGGCACCACTTCGTAGCTATACTGAACCCAACGCAAAAGTAATTTTTGAAATCGGTCAACCATTGGCGGAGAAATCGGTGAACATACCCACCTAGAATTTTCCAATACGGTTCATGAATGACGGAGTTCCGAGTCAAGAAACATAAAAAAAATACAATCGAACAGAAAACCTTCTCCTTTTTCAAGTCGGTTAAAAAGTACGCTAATACCGGCAACCTGTATAAATCCTGATACTGATTCTAATTAATATTGATACCAATAAGTACTCATACTGATACTTCAGAATCCAATTCCATTGCTTAATTAATACTGGTATCGATACTCCATTACCTGCACCATCTCAGCGCGCGAGATGCGTCCATCGCCGTCCACGTCGTACAACGTAAAAACCCAGGACAGCTTGTCCTGCACCGAGCCGCGCGCCACGCGCGACAATATCTCAAGGAACTCCTGGAAGAATACAATAGAAGTAACTTTATTGTAAAACTGTGTATAATCACAGAATACTAGGGAACAGAAGCATCACTCCGCATAGAAATTTAAACAAAAAGCGACTCTTGTTATGACGCAATAAAATTCAATTCAGCTCGCGTAGCGCTGCATAGATATATGACTGGTAGGTACCAGTCATATTAACCTACAGAGTGCCTCTCTATCGCGCCGCTCTTATCTCTTCTGACGCGACACGTGTAACGACGCGCGACCCGCCGTCGGTGTCCGGCTATGTACTTGTAGCTTCGTACCTACAGTGCGGAGTGCGCTAGGCCTGGTATAATGTATACGGTAGCGGCGGCTCTGTGTGTCGGGTCACTCCCTTTCCTCCAATATGGTTGAGAGGAGTGATGGCTGGTCCCCAAGTCATACTCGTGAACGGGTGCTACTTGTGGGGACTGGTCTGGTCTGGTCACTCCTAACTGCTACTCTCATAGCTATTTATATATATACATTATATTTTTTGTTACTGATACTATGACTATGGGACATCACACTCGCACTTCTTGTTTGAGATTCTATTAATTTTAATTTAGGTAGGTATACCTAAATGTTTTATTTATTTATTTATTTAATAGTTTTGCACAAAAATGGTACAAGGAATGACTTAATGCTATTTAGCATTATCTACCAGTCTTACAGGTCGTGAAAGAAATATAGTGGGTGTGCAGCTAGGTTTTGAGCAAAAGTACGTTGAGATATACTAAATAAATGACATCAAAATAAATATAATAAATTGTATAACAATAGAAAAATATATACAACATCACATTATATTTATAATTATATAATATAACAATATATATTATATATATATATATATATATATATATATATATAAACATATATATAATTATAAAGTGATAGGATCACATGTAGGTTTAGGTATAGGTAAGAAAAAGCGGATTGAACTTTTCAAAACAGCAGTATTGAAGATAATGTTAGTCATTAGGGTAAACTTGCTTAATAAAATGTTCATGGACGAGACGCTTAAAAATGTCTTTACTATTACTTTTTTGGATATTACCTGGTAACGCATTCCACAGCCTTACTGCTACGACAGCAAATGAATTATCCATGAAACAAGTTGAGTGTTTAGGTGTGGCGAGAAGTAAATTATTTGAGGATCTTAGCTGTCGGTCATGAGTGTCCCCAAGAATGTTCAATTATATCTCGAGACATTTTAAAAGAGTTGATAAAAGAGACATCCCGCCAAGTTTCTTGGTGCTATCTTCTCTAGCGGGTGTATTTTTATATTTCTAATATTATATGTAGTTTAGCCCAAAACAGTTTGTACATGGAGGACTTAATGCTGGATCGTATTTCCTACCAGTCATCCGGGACGTGCAAGAAAAAATGGTTTATGTTCATTAGCTTCAACTAAAATTAATAGTTTGGCTTGAAACTCCAAAATATGCATCCAAATCCATTGTGGCGGCTAATTTGGCGCAAAACTCAAATATAAACAACGCTAAGTAGCAGAGCTACAATGAAACCATTTGGCGAAGCCACCTGGCATCGAGCGCACAGACGAATGGAAAGGCAATATCTGTAATACTTTTTTAATATTGCATTAGCGAATGCTTGGTGAAAAATAATTCAGAATTTATTCAGAGATGATATAATTTTACAGCAATCGGACTAGTAAAAATAAAAAGGGCTGAAGCATGAACTCGTTGTAGGTGTATTGTATGCGGGAGGCCGTCTGGGTAGATCCACTTTGCCAGTTATTCTGCCGCCAAGCAGTAGTGCGACAGCATTACTGTGCTCCGGTTTGCAGGGCGTTGTAGCCAGCGTAATAACTGGGCATATGACACTTTAATATCTAATATCTCGGGGTGAGATCGCAATGTAGTACTACGCAGTGCTTTTTATGGTATTATAAGTTCTGGGTGGCACTGAAATTGCTATGGGCAGGCGTGGCGCTTACTATCTTGACTTGTTCGACTCATCACTCAGTTCCATAAAAAAAAACTTCGCCGATTTCTTCTCTAACGGAGTGCAGTCGGCGCCCGCGGCTTAAGTGTTTGATATCATCATTGAAACGACAATAGCTGAAGAGTATTATTTCTGGCGCTCCGCCAGCGGAGCTACTTCGTAACTCCAAGTTTTTACTTTAAGGCGGTACGTTTTTCATTCAAAATTCAACCATTATAACCTTTTTCCCTCATCATCATCATCATCATCATCATCAGCCAATCACGTTCCCACTGCTGAGACACGGGCCTTCTCTCATAGAGAGAGAATGGGCCATAATCCACCACGCTGGCCCAGTGCGGGTTGGTGAATGTCACATGTCCTTGACTTTTTGTGAAAAATTCTTGGACATGCCGGTTTCCTCACGATGTTTTCCTTCACCGTTTTAGAGCGAGTGTTAAATCCGCACATAGCTTAAGAAAGAAGAATTTCCCTGAATAGTAGAAATGTTTAAATTTATGCGTGGTGAGATTTATGCGTGGTTATTAATTCAAAATTAATAAGATGGTACAATTAAAAAAAAACTAGTCAATAGAATTCTAGTTAGGAGCCAGGATCTATATATGTGATCGGTGGGCGTACAGAGAGATGTGGCTATATTCTTTTATTATTATTATTATTATTATTATTATTTTATGATGCACTAGCAGCTCAACAGCTCAACAGAGCTGATGCGTGCATATCGTTGCACTTGTGATTTATTTTTAAATGTTTGTCAAGTCTGTTTTTAAAACTGTTCACTGATGGCGCACTGATCACTGACTCTGGTAGATTATTCCAGTGGTTAACTACGCGACTTGGCAAAAAGTGTGTCCTAGGGTTGCTAGTACTAGGAGGCTTGGTAAGTTTCAGTGAGTGTCCTCTTAAGTGTGTATTTGGATTCATTCTGTACAGGTTTTCAAAGTCTCTAACGCACGAGGGAATCTCCTTGTATTATTCGTGTTAGGTCTCTCATATGCTGGAAGCCATCTGGGTAGGTATAGGTACCACAACTTTGTCAGTTACTTTGCCGCCAAGCAGTAGTGCGCAGGCATTACTGTGTCCCGGTTTGAATGGCATTGTAGCCAGCGAAATTACTGGGCATATGAGACTTAATATTTAATGTCTCGGAGTGATGAGCGCAATGCAGTGCCACGCAGTGCTTTTTCTGGCGTTAAAAGTTATGGAAGGCACTGCGATTGTAATGGACAGGCATGGCGCTTACCATCAGGTGAACGGCTTGCTCGTCTCATCACTCAGTTCCATAAAAAAACGAAATTAAACCTTCGTGTAGGTTCACAGTACCCCCTCTTCCAATGAAAACATAATACCCTTACGGCTGTCTTTCCTATTTGCGGGAGAGAGACAGACACATCGCTTAACAACGCGTGCGAAAAGGACAGAACATTAAATGTGATGAGTTAATGACACAATTAAGTTATTGAGGCTTCTAATGAGAAACATTATTTTAGCGATTCTGAGGTTACATGAAATTAGATATCTGTTATTCGGTACAACAACGGCTACTCTGGCGTAGAAAATAAGTAGGTATCTATTGCGATCAGCATGCGGGCGGGTTTGATTCCCATCGAGGAAATAAATTATAATAAGTTTTTTGTTGACAATTATTTTTTTCAAGACAATCTTTTAACAAATTTATAATCGGAACCGCGAGCAGATTAAAATGAGCCCAAACACTAATAGTTTACGATTATCCGTCAAGGAGTTCCATTGCCCACCTTCCGTCAAACCTACATAATAAAGATAAAGATAAATAAGATAAATTTATTTAAATTTCAACAAACTTATATATATCATATACATTCAGAAGTGATTGTAACAAGTTTTTATTCCTGGTTGGAGAACATTGGTACCCAAACTAGGAGACCTGTGTTTTGGCATACCAATACCCCCCCGCCCATAATATTTTAACAACAACCTACATATCATTCAGCGGAATTCCACTACATATTTTCATTGCGTTTCAGATTTGAGAGGAAGTTCCGCAACGTCACGCTAATTTAGATTCCATAGAAAGGGTTTACTCACTTCAAAGTTGACTTTCCCGCTCTGCTTGTGTTTGATAGTGTTGAACACGTAGTGCGCGTATTGGGACGCATCTGAAACAGTAACTTATGATTTAAAACCGGCCAAGTGCGAGTCGGACTCGCGCACGAAGGGATGCGTACCATTATCTATAAAAACGGCAAAAAAATCATGTCTGTTGTATGAGAGCCTCCTTAAATTTTTATTTTGCTCTATTTTTTAGTATTTGTTGTTATAGCGGCAACAGAAATACATCATCTGTGAAGATTTCAACTGTCTAACTATCACGGTTCATGAGATACAGCCTGGTGACAGACGGACAGACAGACAGACGGACGGACAGACAGATGGCCGGACGGACAACGGAGTCTTAGTAATAGGGTCCCGTTTTACACATTTGGGTACGGAACCCTAAAAACAGATATATGAAAAATATATTTTTCAAGACAAGCTTTTCACAAATTCGTAATCGGAACCGCGAGCAGATGCCGCGATAAAATGAGCCTAAACACTAGTAGTTTACAATTATCCGTCAAGAAGTTCCATTGCCCACCTTCCGTTTCCATCAACAGATCAGCTGGCTGTCACCATAATATTACATTGTCATCGGACTTTAACAAGACAGCAAGTATGCAAAGTTTTGACACGTATGATAAGCAGCACCAACAACTTTGTTTTGCAAAATCCTGCGCGGCGCTGAACTTTAGCTCGTATGCAATTTCGTCATGTCTCTTCATGCTTACCTCCAAGCGGAAAGAACTGGGAGAAGATGTGTTTGAATGCTTCTTCATCCACCACTCCCGACGGACACTCCTGGAACAAAAAGAAAAAAAATAACTAAACATATAATTAACAACTATACGTTGTACCAGGCCTAGCGCACTCCGCACTAGGTACGAAGCTACAAGTACATAGCCGGACACCGACGGCGGGTCGCGCGTCATTACACGTGCCGCGGCAGAAGAGATAAGAGCTATGCGATAGAAAGAGAGCCGCTCTGTAGGTTAATATGACTGGTAGGTATGCAGCGGTACGCGAGCTGAATTGAATTTTATTGCGTCATAGCAAGAGTCGCTATTTGTTTAAATTTCTTTGCGGAGTGATGCTTCTGTCCCTTACATGGACGAAATATTTACTCCATGGTTCCTTAGTATTCTGTGGCACATGCTGAATTTACTTTGTTCGCACTCTGGCTGTAGGTACATTGCTTATGTATAGTTTTCATTAGATACTAAGTAAAATAAAAAAGAAGTGTGGCACTCGGAGACTGCCGCGGTAAAGCTATTGCATAGCATTTTTATCAACTTATGCAATTATACTTACGCAGTAACGCCGATACAACCAATGCCACCTAGAGGCGAGTTGCTGAACTAAAGAGACAAGCGGATATTTCAAAAAGTCATTAAAAGTTCTGCTATTCATCGATAGATGGCAAAACTAAAAAGTATCACCGCTGTGCCGGTCGGAGTGGGGAGTGTTAGGTTATTTTCGTTTCGGAATTTCTGGATTCGGTCTCCACGCTCAAGGCCCGCGATAGAAGCTATGCAATAGCTTAATAATAAATAAGTGATTTATTTACCAAATTAACAATAATTCACTGTACAATTAAATTACAATATTAATTTACACATACCATGATTTGATATACAATAGTCGGTGGGCCCCAAACTAGGCTAGGCCTGTATCTTGGCGACCCTATAAGATGTTACAATACAGAAATTGCGCTTGCTTGCGTTTAGCAGTAACATAATGTCATAATGTATTAACGGTAACTTCGAGTAGGTTTATAAGTACTCGAAAAAGCTGTGTATCTGTTGTTTGTTGTTGCAATAAAGAATTTATTATTATTATAATTGAATTTGATCGTCAGTTCCCTGGCTGGATCGAATTAATTTCACTGAACGTCTCATTCATTTGCCAACAGCTCGTTGTAATTTCATTTGCCGTTTATTAATTATTGACGCCTATTTCATTTTCATTTTTTGTTTACGGAATGAAAATCTGGCCGCAGTGAAGTATAATGACTTCGTAATAAATTATTTTTCAAAAAAAACTAAACCGACTTCAAAACCACAAATGGCACTCAAAAGTAAAAAATAAATTAATATAATTATCATAAGCGCTACCCACTCATATATTTGAAGTCGGTGCCAGCCAAGTCTAAAAGGTAGTAGATAAATACTATGTATATAGTAAGTACTACTTGTAGGTAGTATCTATCTACTATATAGGCGCTTATGATAATTATATTAATTTATTTTTTACTTTTGAGTGCCATTTGTGGTTTTAAAGTCGGTTTAGTTTTTTTTGAAAAATAATTTATTTTACCCTTTTTAGTGAAAAACAAGTTTTAATTAAATGAATTCAAAAAGTTTTTAAAGTCAAGCTTTTATGATCTAGAAGCCACATCATGACGAAGTTTAAAACGGGCTATCACAATTAAATGCATGTACAAAAAAATTTCATGTCTGTCCTATATCTCTGTTGAAGAGTTCCCTCGCCGGAAGTCAATCCTGGGTGTTTCTGCCATGTCATGATGGAATTTAGAACAGGCTATTATGGTTAAATCCATTTACGAAATGTTGTGTCTGTACTATTCACCGTTGAGGAGTTCCCTCACCGGAAGTCAACCCTGGGTGAAGCAGGTGAAGCAGTCGAATACAAACCTCCACCTTTAGAAAGTTGGTTACGAAAAAAACAAGAACCGACTTGAAGATTAAACTTATATTTTTTGATTTTGCTATTTTTTTCAAAAACTACTGAATGAATTTCGATAAAATTTATATGGGACCACCTTTGAAGTATTACCTACCAATCAAAAATAGAATCATCGAAATCAATGCATAATTGGCGGAGTAATCGCGTAACAAACAAAAAAAAAAAAACATACCGTCGAATTGTAAACCTCCTCCTTTTTGAAGTCGGTTAAATAGCGAGGGTATTTTTAACCGACTGCAAAAAAGTTTATTTTTATTTTTAACCGACTTCAAAAGGGAGAAGTTTCTCTATTCGATTGTATTTTTTTATGTTTGTTACCTCAGAACTCCGTCATTTATAAACTGATTTGGAAAATTATTTTTGCGTTGGGTTCAGTTTAGCTTCAACATGGTCCCATATAAATTTCATCGATATTTGATCTTGAACTTCGAAGATACATCAGAATTGAAGACGGTTTTGGTTTGTTACAAAATGAATTAATTATCTTATTTTTTATTGAAATTATAACAATATTTAAAAAAAATCTAAACAATATGTAAAAAAAACTCAATACTAAACAATTTTTTTATTCTTTTTTGTTTTCCTGACAAGTAGCCGAACCCGTGTGTTTTTTATTTAAAGTTGCTATTGTGGCACCACGCTGTATGTATGATATGACGTGCTTAAACTCGCCTCTGCTTACCTTTTTAAACCCGCCCTTGCTTACCTTTTTAAACCCGCCCCTGCTAACTTGCTTAAACCCAATCCTGCTTACCTTTTTATACCCACCCCTGCTTACCTGCTTAAATCCGCCCCTGCTTACCTGCTTAAGCCCGCCCTGCTTACCTGCTTAAACCCGCGGTACATGAGTTTGATCTCGTGCGGGCTGAAGCGCGTGCTCTGCGCCAGCGCACTGAGCCCCTCGGGCCGGTGCCGGCTCGGCGTCAGCGAGCTCTCTTCGCACTCCTCCTCTGGAACAAACACAAAACTGTGAAGAAAACCATCAGAAACCCTGAGGAGCATCATATCATCTCGCAACGTCCGACGAGGACGCGCCTCGTTAGAGAACTGTTCTAGTAGCTGCCTGCGCCAAATATATATAGTGTGCGAGCAGGCGGCACGATCTGAATCGTTTAAGCTAAATTGGTGTGCACATATTACCAGGAATTTTATTATTATTAAAATTCGTAGAATTTGTATTAATAAGGAACTGCTAGTAATAAATATGTTCGTTGACTATTTAGTATTGGATTTTCACTGATCTCTGACCTAGAACTCCAAAAGGATTATCCGTCAAGGAGTTCCATTGCCCACCTTCCGTCTCCATCATCAGATCAGCTGGCTGTAACCATAATATTGCATTGACATCGGTCTTTGACAAGTATGCAAAATTTCAACTCTGTAGGATAAGAGGAAGTGGTTCTGATTCAGCTTGCAAGATTCCACCCGAACATACATAGTTAAATACATACATATATTGCAAGTTGAATAAAAGCTTGTAAAAACTATTATAAATTTTTGTCACCAATCGAAAGGGTCAATAAGAATCAGGTCGGTTAGTAATTACATAGAAGACAAATATGCATGGAACATTCCGCTTCTGCCAAGTAGCCAACTGGTACATAAGAAACATAATATTGTCAAAAACAAACATAAAATATTGTAACAAAAGTTCTAAAAAATTACGAATTTGCTAAAAGCTAGTCTTAAAAAATATATTTTTCAAAAAAAAACTTGTTTTTAACTGACCTCAAAAAGGAGAAGGTTCTCTATTCGCTTGTATTTTGTTTTTATGTTTGTTACCTCAGAACTCCGTCATTTATGAATCGATTTGAAAAATAGCTACGGAGTGGTCCCATATAAATTTCATCGATATTTGACCTTGGACTTCGAAGATACATTGAAGTTGGTTTGTGTTTTTTTTCTGAAAAGTATTTATTGAAAACAAGTTTAATAAGCTGTCTTGCATTTATTTAACTTCGAAATTGAAACACTTGGTACTTACTATCTTAATTATTCAACAACTTTAAGCATTAAAAACATACTGTAACAGCTGGTTATGACGACTGCAGAATAAAATTTAACACGGGAAATTCAACAAAAGTTTCCGACAAAAACTGTGTTGCAACGAAAAGTTTCAGAAAAAGGGTTTTCAACGACATGTATAAAAACTAAACGCAATCCAAATGGCGCCGAAAGAACGAGACTGAAGGGAACTACTATGAGTTCAATCTCGACTGTATCTCAATTCAATTGTTCCATCTATGACTGTCTATGCTATCTATGTAAACTTCACCTACCTATTCATGTATTTCGTATTGTCTTGTTTTGTTATAAATATTCTTTCTCTCTGTTTCTGTATTTTATCTTACGTGTGTCTTTTTCACAATACAATACACAATACTTTATTGAACACCAAACAAAAATAAAATCAGTAAGTACATGAAAAGAACTTAAAATCTAAAGTACAATGGGCGGACTTATCGCTAAAAGCGATCTCTTCCAGTCAACCTTTGGATGGAGTTAAAAATCGGAGCGAGAGAGGTCGGCGGTGTAAATAAAATAATAATAACTTATGTGGCCTAATTTAAAAATAAAAAAAAAGAGGTTTTTAAATTTTATATATTTTTTTTTATTTAATTTTTTTTTTAAATTTAGGCCTTTTTCATTTATTTCTTTGTGGTTGTCAAATAAATGCTTTTTCTTTCTTTATAATTTTTATTTTGTTTTATAACGCCCAACGATCACATACATAGATCCTGACCCCTAACTAGGATTTCCTGTATCTAGGGAACCAGGAACTATGAAGACCATGGTCTCACAACACCCAGACACGAAACAAATGCTTGCGCCTTTTTTTTCTGTGCACAAACATTTGTCCCGTCGCGGGAATCGAACCCGCAACCTCAGTGGTGTATGAAATTTGAGCCAACCTGCCCATCCACTACACCACGGAGGCTCTCAAAAGTGCCTAAAGTGAGGCGGACGCGCTAGGCGTCACGCACTATATAACACCGCTATTTCTTGTTAACCCCTGACGAAAAAGGACGGGTGTTATAAGCTTGACCATTATGTGTCTGTCTGTGGCATCGTCGCTCTTAAACGGGTGAACCAATTTGGATGTGGCTTTTTATTTGAAAGCAGGTTTTCTAGCTGTGGTTCTTAGACATGTTTTATCAATATCGGTTTACCCGTTCTTTATGTTTTATAGGTTTTTTGTGTCGGAGGTTTTTTAAGCTATTGCATAGCTTCTATCGCGGGCCTTGAGCGTGGAGACCGAATCCAGAAATTCCGTAACGAAAATAACCTAACACCCCCCACTCCGAATGCTATGCAATAGCTTTACCGCGGCAGTCTCCGAGTGCCACACGTCTTTTTTTTTAGTTTACTGAAATTCGCTTGTTGGCGTCCTCCTGACCTGTTTCGCGAAGACTGGTACCTGAGTTAGGCATATAATGCCTGTATCACAGGTTACCAGGCCCCTTTCCCCTCTCTACAAGTGTGTTCCCAACGAGTCACTCCGCGTGTAACAGTGTGACTCGATAGGAAAAAATCTCATAGAGTAACACTATGACACCATTAGGTGTAACTCTTTGAGAAGCCTTCATTTTTATTTGATACTAGCAGCCCGCCCCGGCTTCGCACGGGTATTTAACAAAAATTTCAAAATAAAAATTATAATACACACACATCTCCCCTCCCGTACGGCCCGTACCCCAGTGACGCCTACACTGCATAAGGTGCTGCCTAGCTAGCCGAGCAGGGTGAGCGGCTACCACGCAACTTTTTTCTAATACTTACCTACATTTTTAAACTCGTGATATCTTTCGAATGGAATGTCCGAATTGAATAATTCAAAAAGTGATATAAAGATATTGAAGCAGTTTTGAATATGAAGTAATTTCTTTTGATAAGGATTAATACCAAGATACAAATAAAGAGCATTTTCTAGCGGTGGCATTTCAATTAAAATTTTAAAATATATGAACACTTATTATGGCATAACTATAATAGTTAGACATATGCTGTCGCGACACTTTTTGTAAATAATGATGTGTTCTGCAAAGTCGTAGTACATTATTTTATTCTATCATCAATAGTTTTCGCAGCGCACGCGATGTAAAGAATATTTTAGATAATTTTTTACACCTTGGGTTACATTATTGGCGTATTTAGTAAGGATCTCTAATTTTTTTGAAAATATAATATAGCCTATGTCACCCGGGGATAGTGAAGCTTCCTAACAGTGAAATAATTTTTCTATTCAATGCAAACAAACAATCAAATCTTTCCTCTTTATAATATTAGTTTAGATAGAAGCAGCCATAAGATCCCTTTTGTTGTTACAACTACATCAAAATTGTACAACCATAACCTAACATTTCATTTTAACAATAGAACGACGTCATAGACATCGTGACAAGTCCATTTCGAGATTGTTCGAAATGTTTGTTAGTTTCCGACAAGTAATCGAGTGTCCATAGTAGAACCCTCCGCCAGGTCACAATGGCTTTTGATCTCCCGCGTCGGATTACCTCACGTCAGTTGATTCGCCGCGCGTTTATAATGGTTGCGGAAACTATCAAATTTATACGAGGGACTACAGATTCGACGCATCCTTTGTTCTAAGAGGACAAAGACCGCCAATTGCATTACCCTAGTTAAGGTCTATATGTTTTCATGTAATTATGTTTGTGGTATGCATTAAAGTTTTTTTTTTACGGGCGAATGCCTTTATTACTGAAAACAATTCTACACTCTACTTATGTACTAAAACTAAACTAACTACTTACAAGGAGAAGCAATTGGTCAACCCAT
Organism: Petrophora chlorosata; assembly: GCA_951640565.1. Taxonomy (NCBI): domain Eukaryota; kingdom Metazoa; phylum Arthropoda; class Insecta; order Lepidoptera; family Geometridae; genus Petrophora; species Petrophora chlorosata. Next base: position 206,946 of record OX621219.1, read on the forward strand.
AGACTATTAAAGGCCTATAGATAGCTCAAATGCTCCAACCCACTGTAATTGAAATGTAAGTGTAATTGAATAGTATTGTATTCTATTGACAAAGGTTATTTCGAAAGTCAGCCTCTGTGGTGTAGTGGTTGGCTCAAATCTTATAAACCACTGAGGTTACGCGATCATTTCCCGAACGGGACAAAATGTTTGTGCACAGAAAAAGAAAAGCGCAAGCTTTTGTTTCGAGTGTGGGTGTTGTGGGACCATGGTCCTCGTAGTTCAGGGAATTTCAGGGAATTCTAGTTGTTACCGCCATATTTGCATTCGATGCAACTTCAATATGATAGGCTTTCCCTTTCTTACATGGTAATTAGGTGATTTGCTTTCCTTGTCCCTCACCTATCCATATCCCGCCACGCATCTTGTCACCGCAGTAGTAGCAAAAATATCTTATCCGCGACCAGTCATAAATCTGGGGAATTAGACAAATCTTGCAGAGTGCAATTACATTGATTACCACAACCGTGAAGTGCATGTGAGCCATCTGCACTGCCGCGAGTGCCTAACGTGAGTGCCTACTGCGATCTCTGCCTAAGGCAAGATTCATGACTTCAGGATCAACGGGACGTCCCACAGGAGCGACACAAGAGAAAGAAGGTGCGTGGTGTCCAATTTTCTGTACCTAAGCAGATCTGCCGAAATACCATGTAGGTAACTAGTGTACCTAACGATTTTCAAATACAGTCCACTAAAATCATTATATACTTAATTGACGCCATAAGGGCGCATACTGCATCCCGCAGCGGAAATATAAAAGGCCGCTTCACTAGTTAGAGGCCAGGGGAAACAAAGTGATGAGACGAGCAAGTTGCCGGTATCGGTCACCTGATGGTAAGCGCCACGCCTGCCCATAACAATTGCAGTGCACTCAGAACTTTTAATACCCTAAAAGCATTGCATAGTACTGCATAGCACTGCATTGCGCTCATCATCCCAGACATCAGACATTAAGTCTCATATGCCCAGTAATTTCGCTGGGTACAATGCCCTTCATACCGGAACACAGTATTGCTTGCGCACTAGCACAGCTTGCGTGAGGTCGTCTGGGTAGGTACTACAGCTTTGCCAGTTATTCTGCTGCCAAACAGTAGTGCGCAAGCATTACTGCAATTGTTATGGGCAGGCGTGGCGCTTGCCATCAGGCGAACGACATGCTCTTCTCATCACTCAGTTCCATAAGCAAAAAATAAACTTCAGCTGGCTAATCCTGTGAGATATGTCGGTGACTTTAGTTCTCTGTCGAGTTACTTCGTTCCGGATACGATCCTTTAGATAAACTCCAAGCATAGCCTTTTGGCATACACATTTAAATGCAAGCTACAAAGGTTTTTACATTGAACTTTTTACAATTCTTTACGTTGGGGTTAAAAGGCTATTATTTGTGTTGAGCCCAAGAGTTCAATCCATGTCGACGGTAACAAAACGGTGCGAGAGCTCCGGGTCCCGTATTGAAGGGCACAAATACTCCTTCGGGACATTGAAACTGCAAATGGTTAGCAATAATGAAATGCTCACGATAATAGTAAATTTTAGTATGAAAGTTTTCGTAAGTTTGATTTATTATAAATCTATCTATCATCTATCTATCATCATCATCATCATAAATATATATAAAATTCTCGTGTCACAATGTTAGTTACCTTACTCCGAAACGGCTTTACTGATTTTTACCAAATTTTATATGCATATTCAGTAGGTCTGAGAATCGGCTACTATCTATTTTTCATACCCCTAAGTGATAAGGGTTGTTTACCCTTAACATTTTTAAGCTATTGCATAGCTTCTATCGCGGGCCTTGAGCGTGGAGACCGAATCCAGAAATTCCGTAACGAAAATAACCTAACACCCCCCACTCCGAATGCTATGCATTAGCTTTACCGCGGCAGTCTCCGAGTGCCACACGTCTTTTTTTTAATTTATATGGCAAAACAACTTTTGCCGGGTCAGGTAGTACTATTATAAAAATGAAAAAAGCCAATTCTGTACATATATAAGATATTTTTGCAAAACCAACTGGGATCGACTATTTAGAGGGTACTGAACACGAATCTATGGTTTTTAGAATTTGTGTCTGTTTGTTTGTGTGTTTGTTATCTATAGACTGAAGAAGAGCATCGGATATGTCCGATGCTCTTCTTCAGGGCGAGCTTACGCTGCGAGATCGCGACCACTGGATATGCTCGACCTAGGTTTCAAGCATCGGATATGCTCGAAACCTAGGTCGACTAATTCGACAAACTACGTGAGTCCTAGCCGTGTTATTAATTATACTTAGTTATTAGTAAAGTTTGCAAATAACTTGTGTATGTGTATATCACATACACCAGGCCTAGCGCACTCCGCACTGTAGGTCCGAAGCTACAAGTACATAGCCGGACACCGACGGCGGGTCGCGCGTCGTTACACGTGCCGCGTCAGAAGAGATAAGAGCGGCGCGATAGAAAGAGAGCCACTCTGTAGGTTAATATGACTGGTAGGTATGCAGCGCTACGCGAGCTGAATTGAATTTTATTGCGTCATAGCAAGAGTCGCTATTTGTTTAAATTTCTTTGCGGAGTGATGCTTCTGTCCCTTAGTATTATGTGCATACACACTAATATTATTAATGCGAGAGTTTGTATGTGAGTGTGTAAGAGTGTGTAAGAGTGTTTGTTTTCTCTTCACTCCGCAACGACAGAACGTATTTGAGTGAAATTCGGTATGGAGATAGCTTATACCCTGGATTGACACATAGGCTACTTTTTATCCCGGGAAATTGCGGGTGAAAACGCCGGGCGCAGCTAGTGAATATATAATAATTAATAAAATTATTTTTAACAAAAACAAACCGACCTTAAAATTTCGTCAAATGTCCATGAAATTTATATGGGACCACTTGGAAGCTATACTGAACTGAACGAAAAATCCAAATCGGTTTATACATGACGGAGATCTGAGGTAACAAAAATATACAATCGAATTGAGAACTTCCGTTAATAATTAATTTTTAGAAAAAAAAACAAGAACCAGCTTCAAGACTAAACTTATATTTTTTGAGTGCTGAATCAATTTCGATAAAATTTATATAGGACCACCTCTGAAGACCACCTACCAAACAAAAAAAAAAGACGTGTGGCACTCGGAGACTGCCGCGGTAAAGCTATTGCATAGCATTCGGAGTGGGGGGGTGTTAGGTTTTTTTCGTTACGGAATTTCTGGATTCGGTCTCCACGCTCAAGGCCCGCGATAGAAGCTATGCAATAGCTTAAAAAGAATCAACAAAATCAATTCATAATTCGCAGAGTAATCGCGTAACAAAGAAAAAAATATATGTACCGTTGAATTGAGAACCTGAAGTTTAAAGTCGGTTGAAAATAGAGTATGCCCTACGGGTACACAAGACAAGCCGACTCACGGAGTTCTTAATCCAAGCAGTTCGTCACGCGGCGCGCGGCCGCGGGGACCTTTACAACTCAACTGTGAACTTCTAACGTTTGTTTGACTTACCTAAGTAGCCGTAGTTCTAAGTTGTAGCGGTGCGGTGTGATGTTTGTATGACATTTATAAACAGCTTTTAGATAGCCTCTGTGGTGTAGTGGTTGACAGGTTGGCTCAAATCTCATACACCACTAAGGTTGCGGGTTCGATTCCCGCGACGGGACAAATGTTTGTGCACAGAAAAAAAGCGTAAGAATTTGTTTCGTGTTGTGGGACCATGGTCCTCATAGTTCCTGGTTCCCTAGATACAGGAAATCCTAGTTAGGGGTCAGGATCTATGTATGTGATCGTTGGGCTTTATTGTTATTATTATTATTTTTTTATTATACCGAATAACGAGACGAGCTGGTCGCCTGATGGTAAGCAATACGCCAACTCATAACAATAAAACCACCACCCAGAACTGTTTTGCAAAATCCTGCGCGGCGCTACACTGCGCTCGTCACCCTGAGACAATTAGCTGTTGAGTCTGGTAGCAATGCGACTGTCGAGGCTGGAGTCGACTAGGACCACTGAATTTAAGTCCTGTAGGCTCCAAGTTCCAGCGGTGCATAAGGAACTGTTCCTGAATTCTGACTTCTGGCCTATAGGGGTAGTGTACCGGAGATACAGGGAAGGAGCGAAATTTTTGAACCCTGTGAAGTAGTGTGTGTGGTTTATTTAATGTAATGTTATATTGTTGTATGTATGTAAGTCTGTAAGGTATATATTCTATGGGCCTCTGTTAATTTTACTTTGTTGTCCTTTTATATTGCCTGAAATTAAAGAGTTTAATAATGCCCAGTAATAATTTATGTTGCCAAAGTTTCCTCTGAACAAAACTAGCTCACTGCAAAGGAATAGATCTACCCTGAAACTCCCAAATAACACATCCTGTATAAGTAAGTAGGTATGTAGATAGGTGCCTACTTAGGTTAGAGACGATTCACAAAGATGCGCAACGTTGACAGACTATGTATATAAGAGAGAAACAAACAATAAATATACCAAGCTGAATGCCAATTACTCGTGGTTACTCGTGGTAGGTCTCTCGTATGCGGGAGGCCGTCTCGGTCGGTACTGCAGCTTTGCCAGTTATTCTGCCGCCATAGAAGTAGTGCGCAATCATTACTGTGTTCCGGTTTGAATGATATTGTAGCCAGCGAAATTACTGGGCTCTATGAGACTGAATATCTGATGTCTCGGGGTGAGAGCATTGCTATTAATGGTATTTAAAGTTTTTGTTGACGCTGCAATTGTTAAGGGCAGGCATGGCACTTACCATCAGGCAAATGACTTGTTCACCTCATCACTCAGTACCATTAAAAAAAGTCGCAGATTAAAAAGCGCAAAATTACTATATTGCGCTCATCTCTACACTACCAAACTTTTTTAAAGAATCTTAAATAAGGAAATGGCATTCACACTGTTGGCCGGCGTTATGCAAGAGCTCGCCTGAATAGCTAATACTGCAGTCCGTTTGTGCTCTCACGTTGAACACGACCAGATTTGGGTGTTAAGACTAGGGATGTTACCAGAAGTGGTTAGAAATATCGGAAATGGAGCGGAAAGTTTAATTGGTGTCGGAGTCGAAAGAAGACGCGGAATTAAAAAAAAACATTTCAATACACAGGTTTATTAAAGCACGTCAGAATAAGAATCAAGTTTGCAAGGAATCAAATGAAAACAGGCGCAACGTTGCGTCAAATCTCAAATCTCGTATTCAGGTATTTAGTTGTAATTAACAAATTTTGTTGTACACCGCCGTCTACTTCTTCTTCCGATACTGTCCATCCAAAGGTTGTCTGGAAGAGATCGCTTCAAGCGATAAGACCGTCCATTGTACTACCATAGTTAAGGACTGTGTTATTGTCTATTTCTATAATTTGGTATACAATAAAGAGTTTTTCTATTCTTTTCTATTCTATCTCAAACGCAATGAAAGTATGTAGTGTGATTCCGCTGAATATTATGTAGGTTGTTGTTTTTTTATTTTTTACGTCTGACTGGGACCACGATCTCACCTGATGGGAAGCGACGATGTGGTCGAAGATGTAGCACGCTTACCCAGTAAGTACTTGTTACTTACTTATACTATACTATACTATACTTGTTGTTAGAATATAATATATATAGGGGTTGATAGCAAATGTAAAATGAATTTATACTAAGCTTAGGTTTAAGGTCTACTGCATGGGTATTATTGTCTCAGGGTGACGAGCGCACCTAAAATATTTCACAAAAAGCTCTATGTGGTTCTGCAATTGTTATGGGCAGGTGTGTTGCTTACCATCAAGCGAACGACAAAAAGTCTCGTCAGAGATTGAAAAAAAACCCTAATTTAAAATGTCGGAAACGAGGATCCAGTTTTGGAGATGATACCCGCCACATCCCTGGCTTTCTTACCTTCTAAGAGAAAAACTGAAAAGATTTTCGTGAAAAGATACATTTCATTTTGTGTAAAAACTTGGGATTCTTGGGTTTTCTTTTGAATATGGAGGAGGCCAACAATTCTACCAAGGGCAAAGCTATATCACAGGGACCGACACCGATACATACAAAAATAACGTTAATTTACCCGTTTTTTTCGGTGTATGTCTTAAACCGGTAAAAACGGGTAAATACATTAAATACCGGTATGTAGGTATCGATACCAAATATCGGTTATAATTATATTGGTAATTAAGTATCGGTACTGGTGACGCTGAAGTGGCAATGGGCTGGTCACATCTCTCGAAGGACGGAAAACCGTTGGAGTAGACGTGTCCTTGATTGGAGACCGTGAATCGGCAAGCGTAGTGTAGGACGCCCACCGGTCAGGAGGAGCGACGCCCTGCGAAAAGCGGCCGGAAGAAACTGGATGAGAAGAGAAGACGTTCATTAGGAGAGGTCTATGTCAAGCAGCGGACGACTACAGGCTGATGCTGATGATGACTGGCGGCGTTACCAGCTTGGCCCGTGTTGAGCCGTGCGATCGAGACAAGCAGTGCAGCGACAGCTGGTGGGTTTTGGGGTGGCAGAAAGAAATAATCAATTAAAGTTAATCCCCTTTCTCTTTTCGTAGAAAGTATCGATACCTACTAATATGGTTGCAAATAAACTATTTCATTTCATTTCATTTCATTTGAGGGGTGATGGCTGGTCCACAAGACATACTAGTGAACGCGTGCTGCTTGTGGGGACTGGTCTGGTCTGGTCACTTTAACTGCTACGTCATTGTTCATCGTTATATTTAGAGACATTTTAAAAGAGACATCCCCGCAGTTTTGTTGTGCTATCTTCTCTTAGGGGCGTATTTCCGAAGCACTGGTAGAGTCAGTATTCGCATTTCTTTTCTGGGCCCGGACTTCAATCTGAGTATGGGACAGAAATGGTTACACATGTTTACCTTTTTTTTCAAAGTCAATATATCTTAAGTTACAGTTTTAAACGTATTTTTTTAAATTTGTATTATGTGTATATGACTTGTGCATTTTCGTGCCTATTTAAATAATATCTTTTTACTTTTGAATTAAAGTTAATTCTCTTCCCCTTTTCCTAGGAAGTATCAATACCTACTTATGAACCAGTATTTCATTTTACCGATACTTTTAACGTTACTTAACGGTATTTCAGTCCCTGTATATAACACGGACACGCTATGTGTGTATGTATGTATGTGAGACACTAACCTCGTAGATATAGCGAGAACGTAAAGAGCGAGTGTGGCTCAGCGGTAACTTGTGCGACTTTCGTCCGACGCACCTAAGTTCGAATTCTGCTGGCCCCACGCATTTTAAATCAGATATTATACGTATGTGATATTAGTATGCGTTATTATTATTATGCTGCTCTTTCTCACGGGTTATACACCCGGTCCTTTGGAAGGCTTGCGCGGGGACACGAGTCCAACACGTAGAGGCCTCTTAGAGCATTTAATTTAGATTTGTAATGGGCAACACTTATCGGGGACTGTCTCGGAAGTGCATCATTAAGAAGATGCAATCAAAGACAGCCCCCGATAAGTGCGAGGACTATTATTGAAGATATGAAAATGACTTATGATTGGGCTATTGAGGTGAATTTTTAATGGATGAGAGCCGGTCTATGATGAGACCTCGGCACCTGCCAGTTCCGCCTCATAAGCAAATATTTTGGCAGGTGGTGACTCGCCACCCACTAAACGGGCCCCTATGAGGGCCACCGTTCATTGGCGACGAGAGGGGCAACGTTGGTAAGGGTGGCTAAAGGGTGTCGAGAGGTGTGCTGCAGTTTCACTTAAACGCTACTCCCGGCGTTATGCCCTTTAACACTTCCACCCTTGGAGCTTAGTTCTTAGCTCTTGCATCTCCACCCCCGGACGGCCAGTTAAGGCAAGCCGGAGGTCAGGGGTCGCATTTAGCCCCAGGGAGAATCTCGGGGTAAGGCTCAGTGTCGCCACGCACCGACGACTCGCCACAAAGTCGCCCCTTGCCTATTATTCTTATTATTATTATTCTGATTATGATGCCTTTCAAACCAGAACACAGTAATGATTGCGTACTACTGCTTGGCGGCTGAATGTGGCAAAACGGTGGCTGCTAAAGTACCCATAGTACAACACAATTACCTATGTATGTCACTACAGTCAGGCTGTCCGTCTATGGAACGCGTTGCCCGTGGATATACGACAGGCAAAATCTATCGCAATCTTTAAAAATGTTGTGAAAAAGCACTACTTGTCCAACAACTGCTAAATTATATATCGTAATATATGTATCTGTTAATCATATCATGTTTGTTTGATATAATATAATTATATATAATATTTATCGTATTTTATATATATGTATTATTTTGTTTGTTTGTATTATTATGTCTATACTATTATATTTTTGAAGTTTTGTATTTACTAAATTATATCTTTTATATTAGGTAATTACTTTATACACCAACTGACCGCAAATTTTTACAATTTTATTCCTGTCCATCCAAAGGTTGCCTGTAAGAAATTGCACATAGCGATAAGGCCGCCCATTGTTCTACCACTATTATTTGTAACTATAAACTTCTGTTTCCTGTTTTGGTGATCAATAAAGTATTATTGTATTGTATTGTATTGTATTGTATTGTATTGTATTGTACAGTCTTGATAAAAAGCCTGTCACGAATGTACCTCTCTAGTCTCTCAAGTAGTATAAAATAAAATCGCTATCCGCGTCCTCATTTCTGTTTCTCCACTTACTTCTAAATCACGCAACGGATTTTATTTTATTTTTAAGCTATTGCATAGCTTCTATCGCGGGCCTTGAGCGTGAAGACCGAATCCAGAAATTCCGTAACGAAAATAACCTAACACCCCCCACTCCGAATGCTATGCAATAGCTTTACCGCGGCAGTCTCTGAGTGCCACAAGTCTTTTTTATTTTATTTGATTTGGAAAACATACAGTGATACATTACTAAATCACCAAAGTTAAAATATCTAGACACTATTTAGACGTTTTCGCATTCGCATTTAGATACGGTTTTCACTATCATTTAGAGAATTTTTACGTAAGGTTAATATTATGTATTATAATATTATTTATAATACATTCTAATTAAGTTTTTGTTTATTTGAAAAAAATAATCTTCTGTAATCAAGTCGTCAAAAAATTACACCAAATTAGTAAATTGCTAACGTGCGAAAACAACAGCCGTTAGGCTATGTCGGAGGCTTTCGGGCGGTCGAGAAACTCCGACACCAGGTTTGGACACTCCCACAATTAAATTCAATTTATTTTAATTTAATTACACGGTTTACACCAATTACGTTATTAAATTACAGATTAAAAAGATACAATAGTCACAGGACACTAATTAAAACTATGTCAAAATATGAATTTTAAATTAATATGTCAAATTATAAATTAAATAGCAATAGTAAGAATACAAAGAAAAATTATTAAAGTATATTTTATCTTTGTAAGTATATATGTCATTATCTTTCAATGTCAAAAAAAAATGACATAGCTATACTAGACACCATCTCATTCATCATTCTCGCAGAACTTCAAACATGTTGACAATATTATAGCAAACAGATCACTCTCAGGGTTGGCGGCCAGGAGAGCGGTAAAAGCGAAACACACACCAGAGAAAAAGAACGTGGGAAGCCGGGGCGGGTCGCTAGTTGGGCATAAAATGGCTAAGAAAGTTCGAATCCTTCAATATATCGTCGCTGCAGGGTTGACACGTATTGCGCTGTACGTCAGGGCCTCCAGTTGACGAATAGATGTGTTCGATTGGAGCGATCTCACAGACAAACTGTCACTTTGCAATAAAAGCCGGGATCCCGGGGGTCCCGGGATCACACATCATTTGCAAATGTCTACTTAGAGCCTTGCGACGTGCTATAAGATCTTTTTGAACCGCTTTCAAAAGCCTACCCCAGTTTAGTGCGATGAAAGGCTGGTTTCGAGATATTAGTCGAATTTATAACCAAATGGTAGGTAGATATGATTTGAATTTGTACGAAAAAAGAGAAAAAATAGGACTTGAAAATCCCTTCTATTTTACCCGACTACGGCATCGTAGTGCCTAAACTGTTCACCCGATTTTGATGAATCGATTAGTTATTATGGTGGGCGACAGGCTACAAATCAAACGTCAAGAGATATTTATTACATAAACACAAAAAATGCACTTTTTAATAATATATATGTAAACATAGATCATCATATATGTAAATATAGAGCGAGTGTGGCTCAGTGGGAGCTCGTGCGACTTTCGATCCGACGCACCCGAGTTCGAATCCCACTGACCCCGCACCACTGACTTTCTTAAGCTATGTGCGGATTTAACACTCGCTCTAAAACGGTGAAGGAAAACATCGTGAAGAAACCGGCATGTCCAAGAATTTTTCACTAAAAGTCAAGGACATGTGACATTCACCAACCCGCACTGGGCCAGCGTAATGGATTATGGCTCATTCTCTCTCTATGAAAAAAGGCCCGTGTCCCAGCAGTGGGAACGTGATGGGCTGATGATGATGATGTAAACATAATAGAAATCAATTAAAATACGTTAAAAATTGTAACTTAAAATATCTTTGAAAAAAAGTGAACATGTCTACCCATTTCTTTCGCACACTTAAATTGAAAGTCCAGAAAAGAAACGCGAAGATGATTCTACCAGTGCTTCAGAAATACGCCCGCTAGAGAAGATTGCACCAAGAAACGCTGCGGGGAGGTCTCGTTTTTTATATCTTTTAAAATGCCTGAAAACATAACAATGAAGTATAAATGAAAATTAACAAAATGTCAAACTAGAAGTGTGAGTGAGATGTCCCATAGTCATAGTATCAATAACAGAAAAATATAAATAGATGACAGTAGCAGTTAGAGTGACCAAACCAGACCAGTCCCCAGAATTAGCACAGTACATTTTTTTGCAATCATATTCTTATAAACTTTTTAGTTTTAGTTGAATTTAAATGTTGTTTATTAATTAAGGAATCGACGTGATTGAAGCAAGGAATCGCCAAGTGGTCGTAGTGAATTAGGGCCCTGGGTTTTAGCAATATTATGTTTCCTATGTGCCACTTGGCTACTTGTCAGAAGCAAGATGTTCCACGTAATTCTAGATCATCCTATCGACACTATCATCGCTACGTTACGGGAGTAGCTATTTCTTCGAGTGTCTCGATTAATTATTTTTCAATTTTTTTACGTTATGCTATTTTGGCTCTAACTAAGATTTTCTATTCAAGAGAAACGAATGCCTACGTTTTGTATACAACCTCCGCGTTATATGATATTTTATTATTATTTATAGGCTTGCGTTTGACCGCTATCTCACCTGTTGTTAAGTGACGATGCGGTCGAAGATGGATCACGCTCGCCTAGAAGAAACCTGTTCACTCTTGTCTTAAAGACACCCAGATTATAGCTATCCTGAAACACAGATGCCGGCAGAGAGTTCCACTCCTATATACTCCTATTATATTTAAGCTGACCTTTCCTATCACTACGCAGAGGTAGTACATTTTTCATTAATATTTATTCCGTGGTTTAGCCCAAAAAGCAGCCGTATTTTCTTTATGAAAAACGTTTGGAAAAGTAATTTTCTAATACTTACATACAAATAAACCGTACTTCTTATTCCTTTCATGTTCAGGCGTTAAAAGAAGCAGGTTCTTGGGCGCAAATTATTGTTTTTGTCCAGCGAATGCCTTTGATATTTGGCCACAAATTATTTTTCCAAAGTACGTACAGTGCCGTCATCACTGTGGGTCCGAATCACTACGTTTCCTTTTCCCTCGCAAAGAGCCTTGTATCGCAAAGGAAACGGCGTTGCAACAAACAACCTTTCAAACAGTATGGACATAACTCAGAAATTTAAATTATTTTTACAAGCTTTTATTTAACTTGCATTGCGCTGTATCCTCGGAGTAAAACTTACGGACCGCATTAAAAACACCACACTGCGCTCCCAAACTCAAATTATAGACGTCATCCAAAAAGCTGCCGGCTTGAAGTGGGACTGGGCTGGACACATTTGCCGCATGCCGAACGAACTTTGGGCAAAAATAACAACAGAGTGGCCCCCTAACAACGGCCGACGGCCCCGCGGCAGGCCTCGACGGAGATGGCGGGATGAAAGACTGGATGACAATGGCGAAGAGCCTTGAAACGTGGAAGAATGAAAGGGAGGCCTTCGTCCTGCAGTGGGACACTTTAGGCTCTAAATAATAATAATAATTTATCATTTGTTAGTTTCGGTCAAATCTTGCAAGTTGAATCAGAACCACTTCCTCTTATCCTACGGAGTTGAAATTTTGCATACTTGTCAAAGTCCGATGACAATGCAATATTATGGTTGCAATACAGCTGATCTGATGATGGAGACGGAAGGTGGGCAATGAAACTACTTGACGGATAATCGTAAATTTCTAGGGTTTGGGCTCATACCTGCTTGCGGATCCGATTACGAGTTTGTTAAAAGCTTGTTTTGAAAAATATATTTTTTAACAAATTACCTACTTATTTACAAATTTCAAAATATTCTAAAGTGTTCATTCAAAGACGTAACAAGTGTGACTGATTTACTGTGTGTTGCCAGGAAATTTTCGTAACTACGCGTGAGTCCGATTTTTGTCTGACAAGACAGTACAAAATAAATGGCAAAGGCAAAATCTCTTTATTGAGTTTTGGCATCACAGACGCACCTTATGAGAGTAATCGCGTAACAAAGAAAAAAATATATGTACCGTTGAATTGAGAACCTGAAGTTTAAAGTCGGTTGAAAATAGAGTATGCCCTACGGGTACACAAGACAAGCCGACTCACGGAGTTCTTAATCCAAGCAGTTCGTCACGCGGCGCGCGGCCGCGGGGACCTTTACAACTCAACTGTGAACTTCTAACGTTTGTTTGACTTACCTAAGTAGCCGTAGTTCTAAGTTGTAGCGGTGCGGTGTGATGTTTGTATGACATTTATAAACAGCTTTTAGATAGCCTCTGTGGTGTAGTGGTTGACAGGTTGGCTCAAATCTCATACACCACTAAGGTTGCGGGTTCGATTCCCGCGACGGGACAAATGTTTGTGCACAGAAAAAAAGCGTAAGAATTTGTTTCGTGTTGTGGGACCATGGTCCTCATAGTTCCTGGTTCCCTAGATACAGGAAATCCTAGTTAGGGGTCAGGATCTATGTATGTGATCGTTGGGCTTTATTGTTATTATTATTATTTTTTTATTATACCGAATAACGAGACGAGCTGGTCGCCTGATGGTAAGCAATACGCCAACTCATAACAATAAAACCACCACCCAGAACTGTTTTGCAAAATCCTGCGCGGCGCTACACTGCGCTCGTCACCCTGAGACAATTAGCTGTTGAGTCTGGTAGCAATGCGACTGTCGAGGCTGGAGTCGACTAGGACCACTGAATTTAAGTCCTGTAGGCTCCAAGTTCCAGCGGTGCATAAGGAACTGTTCCTGAATTCTGACTTCTGGCCTATAGGGGTAGTGTACCGGAGATACAGGGAAGGAGCGAAATTTTTGAACCCTGTGAAGTAGTGTGTGTGGTTTATTTAATGTAATGTTATATTGTTGTATGTATGTAAGTCTGTAAGGTATATATTCTATGGGCCTCTGTTAATTTTACTTTGTTGTCCTTTTATATTGCCTGAAATTAAAGAGTTTAATAATGCCCAGTAATAATTTATGTTGCCAAAGTTTCCTCTGAACAAAACTAGCTCACTGCAAAGGAATAGATCTACCCTGAAACTCCCAAATAACACATCCTGTATAAGTAAGTAGGTATGTAGATAGGTGCCTACTTAGGTTAGAGACGATTCACAAAGATGCGCAACGTTGACAGACTATGTATATAAGAGAGAAACAAACAATAAATATACCAAGCTGAATGCCAATTACTCGTGGTTACTCGTGGTAGGTCTCTCGTATGCGGGAGGCCGTCTCGGTCGGTACTGCAGCTTTGCCAGTTATTCTGCCGCCATAGAAGTAGTGCGCAATCATTACTGTGTTCCGGTTTGAATGATATTGTAGCCAGCGAAATTACTGGGCTCTATGAGACTGAATATCTGATGTCTCGGGGTGAGAGCATTGCTATTAATGGTATTTAAAGTTTTTGTTGACGCTGCAATTGTTAAGGGCAGGCATGGCACTTACCATCAGGCAAATGACTTGTTCACCTCATCACTCAGTACCATTAAAAAAAGTCGCAGATTAAAAAGCGCAAAATTACTATATTGCGCTCATCTCTACACTACCAAACTTTTTTAAAGAATCTTAAATAAGGAAATGGCATTCACACTGTTGGCCGGCGTTATGCAAGAGCTCGCCTGAATAGCTAATACTGCAGTCCGTTTGTGCTCTCACGTTGAACACGACCAGATTTGGGTGTTAAGACTAGGGATGTTACCAGAAGTGGTTAGAAATATCGGAAATGGAGCGGAAAGTTTAATTGGTGTCGGAGTCGAAAGAAGACGCGGAATTAAAAAAAAACATTTCAATACACAGGTTTATTAAAGCACGTCAGAATAAGAATCAAGTTTGCAAGGAATCAAATGAAAACAGGCGCAACGTTGCGTCAAATCTCAAATCTCGTATTCAGGTATTTAGTTGTAATTAACAAATTTTGTTGTACACCGCCGTCTACTTCTTCTTCCGATACTGTCCATCCAAAGGTTGTCTGGAAGAGATCGCTTCAAGCGATAAGACCGTCCATTGTACTACCATAGTTAAGGACTGTGTTATTGTCTATTTCTATAATTTGGTATACAATAAAGAGTTTTTCTATTCTTTTCTATTCTATCTCAAACGCAATGAAAGTATGTAGTGTGATTCCGCTGAATATTATGTAGGTTGTTGTTTTTTTATTTTTTACGTCTGACTGGGACCACGATCTCACCTGATGGGAAGCGACGATGTGGTCGAAGATGTAGCACGCTTACCCAGTAAGTACTTGTTACTTACTTATACTATACTATACTATACTTGTTGTTAGAATATAATATATATAGGGGTTGATAGCAAATGTAAAATGAATTTATACTAAGCTTAGGTTTAAGGTCTACTGCATGGGTATTATTGTCTCAGGGTGACGAGCGCACCTAAAATATTTCACAAAAAGCTCTATGTGGTTCTGCAATTGTTATGGGCAGGTGTGTTGCTTACCATCAAGCGAACGACAAAAAGTCTCGTCAGAGATTGAAAAAAAACCCTAATTTAAAATGTCGGAAACGAGGATCCAGTTTTGGAGATGATACCCGCCACATCCCTGGCTTTCTTACCTTCTAAGAGAAAAACTGAAAAGATTTTCGTGAAAAGATACATTTCATTTTGTGTAAAAACTTGGGATTCTTGGGTTTTCTTTTGAATATGGAGGAGGCCAACAATTCTACCAAGGGCAAAGCTATATCACAGGGACCGACACCGATACATACAAAAATAACGTTAATTTACCCGTTTTTTTCGGTGTATGTCTTAAACCGGTAAAAACGGGTAAATACATTAAATACCGGTATGTAGGTATCGATACCAAATATCGGTTATAATTATATTGGTAATTAAGTATCGGTACTGGTGACGCTGAAGTGGCAATGGGCTGGTCACATCTCTCGAAGGACGGAAAACCGTTGGAGTAGACGTGTCCTTGATTGGAGACCGTGAATCGGCAAGCGTAGTGTAGGACGCCCACCGGTCAGGAGGAGCGACGCCCTGCGAAAAGCGGCCGGAAGAAACTGGATGAGAAGAGAAGACGTTCATTAGGAGAGGTCTATGTCAAGCAGCGGACGACTACAGGCTGATGCTGATGATGACTGGCGGCGTTACCAGCTTGGCCCGTGTTGAGCCGTGCGATCGAGACAAGCAGTGCAGCGACAGCTGGTGGGTTTTGGGGTGGCAGAAAGAAATAATCAATTAAAGTTAATCCCCTTTCTCTTTTCGTAGAAAGTATCGATACCTACTAATATGGTTGCAAATAAACTATTTCATTTCATTTCATTTCATTTGAGGGGTGATGGCTGGTCCACAAGACATACTAGTGAACGCGTGCTGCTTGTGGGGACTGGTCTGGTCTGGTCACTTTAACTGCTACGTCATTGTTCATCGTTATATTTAGAGACATTTTAAAAGAGACATCCCCGCAGTTTTGTTGTGCTATCTTCTCTTAGGGGCGTATTTCCGAAGCACTGGTAGAGTCAGTATTCGCATTTCTTTTCTGGGCCCGGACTTCAATCTGAGTATGGGACAGAAATGGTTACACATGTTTACCTTTTTTTTCAAAGTCAATATATCTTAAGTTACAGTTTTAAACGTATTTTTTTAAATTTGTATTATGTGTATATGACTTGTGCATTTTCGTGCCTATTTAAATAATATCTTTTTACTTTTGAATTAAAGTTAATTCTCTTCCCCTTTTCCTAGGAAGTATCAATACCTACTTATGAACCAGTATTTCATTTTACCGATACTTTTAACGTTACTTAACGGTATTTCAGTCCCTGTATATAACACGGACACGCTATGTGTGTATGTATGTATGTGAGACACTAACCTCGTAGATATAGCGAGAACGTAAAGAGCGAGTGTGGCTCAGCGGTAACTTGTGCGACTTTCGTCCGACGCACCTAAGTTCGAATTCTGCTGGCCCCACGCATTTTAAATCAGATATTATACGTATGTGATATTAGTATGCGTTATTATTATTATGCTGCTCTTTCTCACGGGTTATACACCCGGTCCTTTGGAAGGCTTGCGCGGGGACACGAGTCCAACACGTAGAGGCCTCTTAGAGCATTTAATTTAGATTTGTAATGGGCAACACTTATCGGGGACTGTCTCGGAAGTGCATCATTAAGAAGATGCAATCAAAGACAGCCCCCGATAAGTGCGAGGACTATTATTGAAGATATGAAAATGACTTATGATTGGGCTATTGAGGTGAATTTTTAATGGATGAGAGCCGGTCTATGATGAGACCTCGGCACCTGCCAGTTCCGCCTCATAAGCAAATATTTTGGCAGGTGGTGACTCGCCACCCACTAAACGGGCCCCTATGAGGGCCACCGTTCATTGGCGACGAGAGGGGCAACGTTGGTAAGGGTGGCTAAAGGGTGTCGAGAGGTGTGCTGCAGTTTCACTTAAACGCTACTCCCGGCGTTATGCCCTTTAACACTTCCACCCTTGGAGCTTAGTTCTTAGCTCTTGCATCTCCACCCCCGGACGGCCAGTTAAGGCAAGCCGGAGGTCAGGGGTCGCATTTAGCCCCAGGGAGAATCTCGGGGTAAGGCTCAGTGTCGCCACGCACCGACGACTCGCCACAAAGTCGCCCCTTGCCTATTATTCTTATTATTATTATTCTGATTATGATGCCTTTCAAACCAGAACACAGTAATGATTGCGTACTACTGCTTGGCGGCTGAATGTGGCAAAACGGTGGCTGCTAAAGTACCCATAGTACAACACAATTACCTATGTATGTCACTACAGTCAGGCTGTCCGTCTATGGAACGCGTTGCCCGTGGATATACGACAGGCAAAATCTATCGCAATCTTTAAAAATGTTGTGAAAAAGCACTACTTGTCCAACAACTGCTAAATTATATATCGTAATATATGTATCTGTTAATCATATCATGTTTGTTTGATATAATATAATTATATATAATATTTATCGTATTTTATATATATGTATTATTTTGTTTGTTTGTATTATTATGTCTATACTATTATATTTTTGAAGTTTTGTATTTACTAAATTATATCTTTTATATTAGGTAATTACTTTATACACCAACTGACCGCAAATTTTTACAATTTTATTCCTGTCCATCCAAAGGTTGCCTGTAAGAAATTGCACATAGCGATAAGGCCGCCCATTGTTCTACCACTATTATTTGTAACTATAAACTTCTGTTTCCTGTTTTGGTGATCAATAAAGTATTATTGTATTGTATTGTATTGTATTGTATTGTATTGTATTGTACAGTCTTGATAAAAAGCCTGTCACGAATGTACCTCTCTAGTCTCTCAAGTAGTATAAAATAAAATCGCTATCCGCGTCCTCATTTCTGTTTCTCCACTTACTTCTAAATCACGCAACGGATTTTATTTTATTTTTAAGCTATTGCATAGCTTCTATCGCGGGCCTTGAGCGTGAAGACCGAATCCAGAAATTCCGTAACGAAAATAACCTAACACCCCCCACTCCGAATGCTATGCAATAGCTTTACCGCGGCAGTCTCTGAGTGCCACAAGTCTTTTTTATTTTATTTGATTTGGAAAACATACAGTGATACATTACTAAATCACCAAAGTTAAAATATCTAGACACTATTTAGACGTTTTCGCATTCGCATTTAGATACGGTTTTCACTATCATTTAGAGAATTTTTACGTAAGGTTAATATTATGTATTATAATATTATTTATAATACATTCTAATTAAGTTTTTGTTTATTTGAAAAAAATAATCTTCTGTAATCAAGTCGTCAAAAAATTACACCAAATTAGTAAATTGCTAACGTGCGAAAACAACAGCCGTTAGGCTATGTCGGAGGCTTTCGGGCGGTCGAGAAACTCCGACACCAGGTTTGGACACTCCCACAATTAAATTCAATTTATTTTAATTTAATTACACGGTTTACACCAATTACGTTATTAAATTACAGATTAAAAAGATACAATAGTCACAGGACACTAATTAAAACTATGTCAAAATATGAATTTTAAATTAATATGTCAAATTATAAATTAAATAGCAATAGTAAGAATACAAAGAAAAATTATTAAAGTATATTTTATCTTTGTAAGTATATATGTCATTATCTTTCAATGTCAAAAAAAAATGACATAGCTATACTAGACACCATCTCATTCATCATTCTCGCAGAACTTCAAACATGTTGACAATATTATAGCAAACAGATCACTCTCAGGGTTGGCGGCCAGGAGAGCGGTAAAAGCGAAACACACACCAGAGAAAAAGAACGTGGGAAGCCGGGGCGGGTCGCTAGTTGGGCATAAAATGGCTAAGAAAGTTCGAATCCTTCAATATATCGTCGCTGCAGGGTTGACACGTATTGCGCTGTACGTCAGGGCCTCCAGTTGACGAATAGATGTGTTCGATTGGAGCGATCTCACAGACAAACTGTCACTTTGCAATAAAAGCCGGGATCCCGGGGGTCCCGGGATCACACATCATTTGCAAATGTCTACTTAGAGCCTTGCGACGTGCTATAAGATCTTTTTGAACCGCTTTCAAAAGCCTACCCCAGTTTAGTGCGATGAAAGGCTGGTTTCGAGATATTAGTCGAATTTATAACCAAATGGTAGGTAGATATGATTTGAATTTGTACGAAAAAAGAGAAAAAATAGGACTTGAAAATCCCTTCTATTTTACCCGACTACGGCATCGTAGTGCCTAAACTGTTCACCCGATTTTGATGAATCGATTAGTTATTATGGTGGGCGACAGGCTACAAATCAAACGTCAAGAGATATTTATTACATAAACACAAAAAATGCACTTTTTAATAATATATATGTAAACATAGATCATCATATATGTAAATATAGAGCGAGTGTGGCTCAGTGGGAGCTCGTGCGACTTTCGATCCGACGCACCCGAGTTCGAATCCCACTGACCCCGCACCACTGACTTTCTTAAGCTATGTGCGGATTTAACACTCGCTCTAAAACGGTGAAGGAAAACATCGTGAAGAAACCGGCATGTCCAAGAATTTTTCACTAAAAGTCAAGGACATGTGACATTCACCAACCCGCACTGGGCCAGCGTAATGGATTATGGCTCATTCTCTCTCTATGAAAAAAGGCCCGTGTCCCAGCAGTGGGAACGTGATGGGCTGATGATGATGATGTAAACATAATAGAAATCAATTAAAATACGTTAAAAATTGTAACTTAAAATATCTTTGAAAAAAAGTGAACATGTCTACCCATTTCTTTCGCACACTTAAATTGAAAGTCCAGAAAAGAAACGCGAAGATGATTCTACCAGTGCTTCAGAAATACGCCCGCTAGAGAAGATTGCACCAAGAAACGCTGCGGGGAGGTCTCGTTTTTTATATCTTTTAAAATGCCTGAAAACATAACAATGAAGTATAAATGAAAATTAACAAAATGTCAAACTAGAAGTGTGAGTGAGATGTCCCATAGTCATAGTATCAATAACAGAAAAATATAAATAGATGACAGTAGCAGTTAGAGTGACCAAACCAGACCAGTCCCCAGAATTAGCACAGTACATTTTTTTGCAATCATATTCTTATAAACTTTTTAGTTTTAGTTGAATTTAAATGTTGTTTATTAATTAAGGAATCGACGTGATTGAAGCAAGGAATCGCCAAGTGGTCGTAGTGAATTAGGGCCCTGGGTTTTAGCAATATTATGTTTCCTATGTGCCACTTGGCTACTTGTCAGAAGCAAGATGTTCCACGTAATTCTAGATCATCCTATCGACACTATCATCGCTACGTTACGGGAGTAGCTATTTCTTCGAGTGTCTCGATTAATTATTTTTCAATTTTTTTACGTTATGCTATTTTGGCTCTAACTAAGATTTTCTATTCAAGAGAAACGAATGCCTACGTTTTGTATACAACCTCCGCGTTATATGATATTTTATTATTATTTATAGGCTTGCGTTTGACCGCTATCTCACCTGTTGTTAAGTGACGATGCGGTCGAAGATGGATCACGCTCGCCTAGAAGAAACCTGTTCACTCTTGTCTTAAAGACACCCAGATTATAGCTATCCTGAAACACAGATGCCGGCAGAGAGTTCCACTCCTATATACTCCTATTATATTTAAGCTGACCTTTCCTATCACTACGCAGAGGTAGTACATTTTTCATTAATATTTATTCCGTGGTTTAGCCCAAAAAGCAGCCGTATTTTCTTTATGAAAAACGTTTGGAAAAGTAATTTTCTAATACTTACATACAAATAAACCGTACTTCTTATTCCTTTCATGTTCAGGCGTTAAAAGAAGCAGGTTCTTGGGCGCAAATTATTGTTTTTGTCCAGCGAATGCCTTTGATATTTGGCCACAAATTATTTTTCCAAAGTACGTACAGTGCCGTCATCACTGTGGGTCCGAATCACTACGTTTCCTTTTCCCTCGCAAAGAGCCTTGTATCGCAAAGGAAACGGCGTTGCAACAAACAACCTTTCAAACAGTATGGACATAACTCAGAAATTTAAATTATTTTTACAAGCTTTTATTTAACTTGCATTGCGCTGTATCCTCGGAGTAAAACTTACGGACCGCATTAAAAACACCACACTGCGCTCCCAAACTCAAATTATAGACGTCATCCAAAAAGCTGCCGGCTTGAAGTGGGACTGGGCTGGACACATTTGCCGCATGCCGAACGAACTTTGGGCAAAAATAACAACAGAGTGGCCCCCTAACAACGGCCGACGGCCCCGCGGCAGGCCTCGACGGAGATGGCGGGATGAAAGACTGGATGACAATGGCGAAGAGCCTTGAAACGTGGAAGAATGAAAGGGAGGCCTTCGTCCTGCAGTGGGACACTTTAGGCTCTAAATAATAATAATAATTTATCATTTGTTAGTTTCGGTCAAATCTTGCAAGTTGAATCAGAACCACTTCCTCTTATCCTACGGAGTTGAAATTTTGCATACTTGTCAAAGTCCGATGACAATGCAATATTATGGTTGCAATACAGCTGATCTGATGATGGAGACGGAAGGTGGGCAATGAAACTACTTGACGGATAATCGTAAATTTCTAGGGTTTGGGCTCATACCTGCTTGCGGATCCGATTACGAGTTTGTTAAAAGCTTGTTTTGAAAAATATATTTTTTAACAAATTACCTACTTATTTACAAATTTCAAAATATTCTAAAGTGTTCATTCAAAGACGTAACAAGTGTGACTGATTTACTGTGTGTTGCCAGGAAATTTTCGTAACTACGCGTGAGTCCGATTTTTGTCTGACAAGACAGTACAAAATAAATGGCAAAGGCAAAATCTCTTTATTGAGTTTTGGCATCACAGACGCACCTTATGAACGTCAAATTATCACCATGACTCTACCACCGTATCGGAAAAATAACCTCTACTCAGAAGATACGTCAAGAAACTAAGAGGCATTTTTTTAGAGATATTGTAAAAATTTTTTGGGTTTTTACAATGTTATGTTTCTTATGTACCAGTTGGCTGTTTTGCACAAGTGGAATGTTCCAAGGGTCTTTGTCTTCTATGTAATTACGAACAGTATAGTATGCTTCCTCATAAGATCAGTTTTAACGCGCAAATTAATTTACTTTCTGTGAGCTCCGTTATACATTTTGGAATTTTATTATAAATCGTACGCAGTTGCCCATAAAGGACTTATTCATTTTAGTCAATCTAAACCTAGGTACAACAGTCCTATCCTCATTTCTAGTGCTTATGTTATGATGGTCACTTACTTACCAAGTGCCCATACTGTCTGTACGTGTACAAAGGTCCCACCCACACTCCGTAACGTGTTAATGAAACAGTCTGTTGGAATTTCAAATACTTGCGACGACGTATTGTTAATTATTTGTTTTGCAAATATTTGCGTATATTTGTTGTACAAATGTTAGACGAGCGTTTGTGCTATTGATCGCCTCTCAAGAGTTTTGGCTTTGAATTGTTTGTAAGTTTAACATTCTTGGACATGCTTTGTAAACGAAACAAAGGAGCTGGAAGTTTTTACTCGTGGTTGGCCTGTAGTATGCGGGAGGCCGTCTGGGTAGATACCACAGCTTTGCCAGTTATTAGTAGTCCGCAAGCATGTGTTCTACTAAACTCTTGTTTATTGGTAAATAGGCAAGCGGTTGGCTGATCATCTCGCCTGATTGAAAGCAAAAGATGTGGCCTAAGGTGGAGCACGCATGCCCATGAGATGCCTATTCACTCTAGACTTAGAGACTAGTTGTAGCTGTTTGGAAACAAAGAAGCTTTTGTAGCCAGCGAAATTACTGGGCATATGAGACTTAATATCTGATGTCTCGGGGTGATGAGCGCAATGCAGTGGTGTTTTTTATAGTATTAAAAGTTCTAAGTGGCACTTTTAATATGGGCATCCGTGGCTTACCATCAGGCGAACGACTTGCTCGTCTCATTACTCAGTACCATAAAAGATAACCTAAGCATAGATAAGATATTTTTGTCAAACCTCAGATGGCTACAAGCACGTAGCGCTGTCTACGAGCTCCGAATGTCTACGAGCCTCTACGACGTAGTACATTTATTACATAAAAACTGACATTTTGTAAATACGACTCGCGTCGCTCAAATAAATTGTGAGATTTGCATTTATTACTTCTCGTTGAAGATGTTTGTAGATTTTTTGGTAGAACAAAACACAGCCTCCTGTGGTGTAGTGATTGCACAGGTTGCCTCATACATAGGTTGCAGGTTTGGTTCCTGCTACACGGCATATTACGAACATTAAATAAACTGCCGGATCAGTCCAGCCGTTCTCAAGTGATGCGTTTACTAAAGAACAGCATTTTATTTTCATTCAGGCCGCTAGTTGAACGGCACTGTTTAGTAAAGAGGCTAGGCTGTTGATTGAACGGTTGATTAAGCTAGTTGGGTGCGACATATACACAGTTTTACAATAAAGTTAATTCTATTCTATGCTCGCCTGGATCATTAACGCTGCGCTGTCTAATTGTAATTTAGAACCAACAAAGATCGTCAGGTTAGATAACCACAAACACGCGGCTAGCCAGTTCCAAAGTTACGTTTATGTTGCGAAATAATCCAACGAGCGGTCAAAGTTGCTACGAAGTCGCTACAGCGCTAAGAAACTGCTACTGTGGCGCGGGGTACTTACATAAGAAAATTCATCAAAAAATAACAACTTTAATTTTGATTCTTCGAAGTCCAAGGTCAAATATCGATTAATTTTACACGGGACCACTTCCTAGCTTTACTGAACCTGAAAGAGTTTTCCAAATCGGTTCATGAATGACGGAGTTCTGAGGTAACAAACAAAAAAATAAAATATAATAGAGAACATTCTCCTTTTTTGAAATCTGTTAAAAAAGTATTCTTTTTTGTATGTTAGTTAAATTAAGTACATTATATTGTGTTTTCTGATATTTTTTTTTTTGTGTATTTTACTAATTGTTATTTTTATGTTTCAGGTTGCACTCCAAGTGTTGTCAAGTATAGGTATTTATATGTGGATGATGACGCCACAGCCTAAATATCATCCACATTCTTAATAATACTTGTCAACTACAAGCAGGCAAACTGTTTACTTCATGTAAGCACCCACGAAGCGTCTAAACCAGAGAAATGGAGAATAGGAAAGAATGGCGGAGTCAGCGAGGTAGACGCGCCGCGATCATGCGATTGAACAATCGTATTTATGTCAACGGCGTAGACGTATAATCCGGAATTCGGTTCATTAAATCAATGCGAAATCCAGCGGATATACGCACTTCAGTTACCTAGTTTTAGCCGGCTAAAACTAGATGTAGCCTCACTTCAGCTATTAGCCGTAGCATATTTACATAGATGTTTTATTTAATTAAGTGTGTGCGATTGGCGACACTGTTTTTAAGCTATTGCATAGCTTTTATCGCGGGCCTTGAGCGTGGAGACCGAATCCAGAAATTCCGTAACGAAAATAACCTAACAGCCCCCACTCCGAATGCTATGCAATAGCTTTACCGCGGCAGTCTCCGAGTGCCACACGTCTTTTTTTATACAATGTGTTAACCACCATTCTAACCTATTCTCCATTTCTCTGGTGTAAGCGGCTGCGTTAAGCTTGCGGCTCCTTTGCTTGCGGTTTCCAGCTTACGGTATGTAAAGCTATGGAAATGTTCGTCTAAATGACGCGTAACATGAATCGGTCGTTAGTAACAGCACAGAGGGAATAATAAACGATTCTGAACTGTGTTGGGTTAGGCAGGCGACAAGCTTATTGTGAAACAGTATACTATTCAATTTAAACTTCAAAATATGTTCTTGAATTATATTTAACTAGCTGATGCCCGCGACTTCGTCCGCGTAGTGGAGTATTCATCCTGCATCCGAACATTTTTCGTCCCATCATATTCACGTTCCAGTTCCCGTCCCGCTCCTATCTCGTTACCGTACCTTACCACTTCTGTTCCGTTACCTTCCCACTCCCATCCTTTTATGTTTCCGCTCCTATAGCGTTACCGTAATGCTCTGGTCATGATTCCGTCCCGCTCTTATATCATTTTCGTCCTGCTCTGCTACCGATCATATTCCGATCCTAACCCTTTATCGTCCTCTCTAGTGAACCTCCTATCGTGTTATATTTCCTTTCCTATACGTTACCATCCCCTTTTTGTCCCTTTGTCATCCCACTCCGGTCCCGATATAATTACCAAACTTCATTTTCCGTCTCACCATATTTTCCGTTCCAGTTCCCGTTCCGTTCGTATTCATATCTCGTTACCGTACCGTACCGCTTCTGTTTCGTGTCCTTTCTACTCTTATCCTGTTATCGTCCCGCTCCTATCCCGTTACCGTACTGGGCCCCATTTCACTATGACAACTTGGTGATTCCTTGCTGTGAGGAAACGTCGTATCCTTCATTAATAAACGACATCTGCGAAATTTGTATTATCTATGACGCGTCATATATATGAATATATGAATTCGTCATAGAGATGTCGTTTATTAATGAAGGAATCGACGTGATTTCGAAGAAAGAAATTACCGAGTTGACATAGTGAATTGGGGCCCTGCTCTGGTCCTGATACCCCGTCCCACTCCTATCCCGTTACCGTCCCGCTCCCATCCTATTACAGTCCCACTCTTATTCCGTTACCGTCCCTCTCTGCTCCCGATCCTATTCTAATCCTAACCTTTATCGTCCTCCCTAGCAAACCTCCTATCGTGTTATTGTTCCCCTCCTGTACCATTACCATCCCCTTCCTAACCCGTTATCGTGCCACTCTGGTCCCTATATAATTACCAAATTTCCTAGCCCTAATTTCAATTGTGGATCATGTGTTTATAGTTTCTTTGACGAAATATCAAACGTACCGTACGTATATGTATATTCAGTAGTTCTGAGAATAGGATTATAACTAATTTTTATATCCCTAAGAGTTAAGAGTGGCTCACCCCAAAAAAAAATATCTTTTCAGATGAAAAAAAAATTTGACAAAAACTTAACTTAACTTAACTTAACTGGACTTTGTAACTTAGGTCGATAGCTGATCAATGGGTTCCGTTTTGCCAAACTTCTCCGCTTGGGAGCAGCAACATAGCAAGTTTATATTGTACTAAAACCCATTGCAATAAAAGATTAATTCTGTTGACTAATATTTACAGAATTCGTTGTATATATAATTTAAAAATAAAAGCTATACAATAAATTAAAAAAAAAACTATTTGTTGTGTTGTTATTTTCACATTACGTCATCGTTCACAGCGGTCCATGCGTCTTCAAATTCAAATTCAAATTTAAAAGTTCTTTATTTCAATTTTGTCGTCACAGACGCACTTATGAACGTCAATATACCACTTACGCACACACTTTCAATAAATAAAATATATTTTCTTTACAAATTTACCACCCGTTTAAACCTGTCAGTGGCTGGTATTCAAAACAATGGTAATAATACATGTGTCAATAATTTTTTTGGCTAAGTATATGTAAGTATTTTGGCCAAAAGTC
This sequence comes from Petrophora chlorosata, assembly GCA_951640565.1. Taxonomy (NCBI): domain Eukaryota; kingdom Metazoa; phylum Arthropoda; class Insecta; order Lepidoptera; family Geometridae; genus Petrophora; species Petrophora chlorosata. The sequence continues at coordinate 233,608 of OX621219.1, forward strand.
AATCGTCGCAGCTCCAGAAAAAATATTGTATGTCGCAAGTAAATGAGGATACCAGGGATTTCATGAAATCCCTAGGGATACGACGTACAGTTTTAATAAATAGGCTCTCGCCAGAACTCTCGCTTCGTCATCCTTTCGCTCCACTCGCGCACTCGACCATCACTCCACTCGGGAGGTTGCCGGCTCGCTACGCTCGCCACCTCTCCCCCTCGCTTCATTCTTTCGGCCTTGCGCACTCGTTTTGCTAAGGAACTCCTCGCGAGCTTCTGGCTCCGCGCTTTTTATATACACTCTAGGGGTAAAAGCTAGTCGGACCGCGGAGAAGTGGTCCTTCCTATACGTGATTATACCATCCCTAGGAATTTCGCGAAATCCCAGATATCCTCATTTCCCGATTTGCGACACGTACGGTCAACGACAAAAGTTGCTGAATATTTGAAAATCTTCGATGTAGTCAACACCTTGAGTATTTCTTACTTTTCTGAATGTTGAATTTTAAAAGTCTATTAAAGTCTTGTACGAATAAAGAAATTGCAAAAAATTGCATTACGTTAGAATTCATTTCTTTTGCCTAGTCTATATACCAAGTTTTGCTTTCACCTTATAAACAAAGGTTTTTCACTAAAGTATTTGCCATCCCGTTGAGCCTTTGAACCTTTTAAGATGTTTAAATAGTGGTAAAACATGTGCGTATAGTATCGTCGATTAGTATTTGTACCAAATTTCACCGTCGTAGGTTTAGAAAAAATGTTCAATTCCACCCTGTTTAACATTTTTAGAAGTTAATTAATATAGTGAGTTTCATTTTAATTTATTACTTTTGTTTTGTCTGTATACGAAATTTCATTGCTATAACTTCATAAACAAAAATTCTCCATACAAACTTTACCAACCTGTATAACCCTGTTATAGGGATGATTTCAAAACATGGTGAAATACGTGTTTAGAATTTTATTGGCTGAATATTTGTAACAAATTTCAACATCGTAGCAATGAAATATATTTGATACTTTCCACCCTGTTTAACCTTGTTAGAGGGTGAATTTCAAAAAATGGCGAATTACGTTTAAGTTTATTTCTTTTGCTTACTCTGTGTACCAAATTTAATTGCCATAACTTCATGAACAAAGATTATCCATATACACTTAACCACCCCGTTTGTACCGGTTTAGGGATGATTCCAGCAAAATGGTGAAACAGGTGCTTAAAGTTTATCTGTCTGAGTATATGAACCGAATTTCATCGTCGTAGCTTCAAAAACTTCATAAACAAGCCACGAAACTTCATATACAAAGATTTTCTATACAAATTTTGCCACCCCGCTTAGGCTTGTTAGGGGATGATTTTCAAAAAATGGTGAAATACACTTCTATAATTTCATTAGCTTACCACGTTCACGACATTTCATCGTTGTACCTTAAAAATAATAATCTTTACTTTCCACCCTGTTAACCCTTTTTAAGGGATGATTTTCAAAAATGGTAAATTACATTCTAATAATGTTTTGTTAGGTACGTACCAAGTTTCATCGCTATAAACAATGATTTTCAATGTAAACTTTACCACCTCGTTTAACCCTGTTAGGGGTTGATTTTTGAAAAACACTGAAAACATATTTTTAAACTTGATCAAACTTAATTTATATACCCTGTTTCTTTACTATAGCTACAGTGTCGCATTAATAAAAAATCCTACTCCATACAAACTTTGCGGCCCTATTTAATGACCTTAGGGGTTGATTTTTGAAAAGTTACTGAAAATGTATTTTTATATTCTTATGTTTAGTCAATCTACTAAGTTTCATAACTTTACTGAAAAAACCTACACCATGGAAACTTTGCGACCCCAAGAAATGACCTTAGGGGTCGAATTTCGAAAAATGCCGAAAATCAATTCCTAGTATTCATATGCTTAATGCTCACACAAAATTTGATAACTACTGGTCAAGAAACAATCACCGTAGCATACATTATATTTTTCGCATTCCAATCTAAAAAACCACAATAAACCCCCTTTAAGGGTTGATTTTCAAAAAACTGTGATACATGTGTTCCTTTATTTCTTTTGCATAGTATACTGCCAAAGTGTTGTGACCGTGCGACAAAAGAATTTTTTTTCCTCATACATCCTTTATGACCCCATTTGACCCACTTAAAGGTCAAATTTCGAAAAATCCGTTCTTAAATGACGCCTTCACTACTTGTAGAATACGTGTTCCAAATTTCAGGTTTCTATGTTAAGCGGTTTCGGCTGTGCGATGATTGTAGAAAAAAACCCTGTTCTTTTATTATAAAGATACAGTCCACAATATTTACATCAACTCACAACATTGCTTATGCTAATTTAGCTTAGGTTTTTAGTCGTTCTTATTTCTCCGTTGAACAGACCGACCCGCCCGTATCTTTTTTTTCTACTTTCTGATCTTTTTTTTAACTTTCTTTCAATCGACCTCAGTCTGCATTGTACGGAAAAGAACGAACAAAGACAATGGTACCGGAGAACATTTCAAGCCTAATAAATACTTTTAACTTCCTAATTAATAGTTTATTTTTTTTGTGTAAAAATTATATTGTATTAAATAAAATTATGTATTACTTTTAACTTTTAAATATATAGTTTTATTTATATGTATATAAATTAGCAAGTAAACAGAATATTTATTTTATAATACTTAATGCATATATTTTAACACTAACAATTGCAAGTTCGATTCCCGCTACGAAATTACTATTAATTTGTACACAGAAAAATCTCAATTCCTTGTACTTTTTACAAGCTTTTATTTTAGCTAGCAATGTATACGTTTGTTCGGGTGGAGTCATGCAAGTTGAATCAGAACCACTTCCTCTTATCCTACGAAGTTGAAATTTTGCATACTTGTCAAAGTCCGATGACAATGCAATATTATGGTGTCAGCTAGTTGATCTGATGATGGAGACGGAAGGTGGGCAATGGAACTCCTTGACGGATAATCGTAAACTACTAGTGTTTGGGCTCATTTTAATCTGCTCGCGGTTCCGATTGCAAATTTGTTAAAAGCTTGTCTGAAAAGTATATTTTTCAACATAAATCTTATTATTCGTCAAAGTCCGTCACCAACATGTTGTTTTTAGGGTTCCGTACCCAAAGGATAAAACGGGACCCTATTACTAAGGCTCTGCTGTCCATCTATCTGTCTGTCTGTCCGTCTATCACCAGGCAGTATCTCATGAACCGTGACAGTTAGACAGTTGAAATTTTCTGTTGCCGCTATAACAACAAATACTAAAAAAACAGAATAAAATATATATTTAAGTTGGGCTCCCATAAAACAGATATGATTTTTTTTAATTATAGATAATAGTACGGAGTCCGACTCGCACTTGGCCGGTTTTATATGTATACGTAGCAATTCGTGTATTTTTGATATCTCGTATTTCCAGCCTACGTGAGTGATGGCCGCACGGTGCCGTCATGTTAGTTTTACGTAATATGTGTGCGCCGGAGATTGGCGCTGCGAGCCGTTGGATACCTAAACCAACACCGACAGTCATTATAATGAAACTTAAACATGTTTTAGTATACTGCCGTAATAGATAATAGTCCAAGGAGATCACCATAACATTTGTTCAAGGCTGGCTCAAGCTATTAGGCGCAGATTGTTCAACTAATAATGAAGACAACAAAAAATAATTATTAAGCTATTGCATAGCTTCTATCGCGGGCCTTGAGCGTGGAGACCGAATCCAGAAATTCCGTAACGAAAATAACCTAACACCCCCCACTCCGAATGCTATGCAATAGCTTTACCGCGGCAGTCTCCGAGTGCCACATGTCTTTTTTTTATTTGTTAGAACAAGTATACATTTTATAAAAAAAAACCCGACTTCAATGTATCTTCGAAGTCCAAGGTTAAATATCGATGAAATTGATATGGGACCACTTTGTAGCAAAGTAAAATAATATTAAAAAAAACAATTGAACAGAGAACCTTCTCCTTTTCTGAAGACGGTTAAAATTGTCCCTCAGTTTCTTGCCTATCTTCTGAGTAGTGGTTCTTTTTCCGACACGGTGGTAGTCATTGTAATAATTGACGTTCATAAGTGCGTCTGTGACGACAAAACTTCTTTCTTCTTCTTTATTCAGAACTTCACTTCGAGCTTCGGACGTTGAACTTCGATTATTATTATTGTTAATCTAATTTGATTTGTTATATTATTAATTGTCTTTTATTTTACTTTCCAATGTTTTTTATTATACCTTTTATTACATGCATAATTCTTAATTCTAATTGACATTTGACTTACCCAGTGTTTTTTTTACTAGCCTATACTATTCCACTGCTGGGCAAATGCCTCCCCCAATGCCCAGTGTAACAAACAATATTACAAGGCCAATAAATAATTCTATTCTATTCTGTGTGTTGTAAACACCATAGGTACATCAAACACAAATAAACTCACTCATTAAGCCCAAACTGGATTACACAGTTAATTTGTAATGGAATGTTAATTACCAATTACGTACCAGCTTTACGGGATTATTATGTGTGTAAGGGTACATACATGTGTGTGCGGTACATTTTTGATGCGGGGCGTTGATATATATGTCGCAGGCAAATGATGAAAACAGAGATTTGATCAAATAACTAAGGTAGATGAGAGAGATCGCTTTTAGCGATAAGTCCACCCATTGTACTGTAGTTTGTAAGCCAATCTCTGTAACTTCTTATTCTTTGCTATGGTGTACAATAAAGCACGTTTGTATTGTATTGTATTTTATTGTAGATGATCAAATCACAGAGGATGTTAAAATAACAACACGATTTTATTGTTTCCCTAAACAACATCTAGTGATTTGAACAAATACCAGAACTGGTTCCGTGAAATGACAAAAATACCACGAGATCACGGTAAAATCATGTATTGGAAGAACCACTTCTCCGTGGACGCGCTCTTACCCCTAAAGTGTACCTATATAAAAAGCGCGGAGCCAAAAGCTCGCGAGGAGTTCCTGAGCAAAACGAATGCAAAAAGAGAGCAAGGCGAGGGGAAGAGGCGGAGGGCGTAGCGAACCAGCGACCTCCCGAGTGGAGTGAAGGTCAAGTACGCGAGTGGAGCGAAGGGACGAAGCGAGAGTTCTGGTGAGAGCTCATTTATTAAAACTGTATCTAGGGATTTCGTGAAATCCCTGGTATCCTCATTTCCCTGGGACAGGTATGTGTTCTAATCACTAGATCTTGTTTAGATGTTGATAAATTCATGTTGTTATTTTAACATACTCCGTGATTTTGTCAAATCACTTAGGGAATTGACAAAATCTCTGTTTTTATCATATCCCTCTGACATATATTTATTTAACTCTTACTCTTGCGTCACCAGTGGGGTGAAATAAGGTGCAATTATGTGAATTAGTATTCCCTGTATTTAAAGAACCAGAAACTACGAATACCATTGTCCCACAACGCCCAGACGCGACAGCGTGTCAGACAGAGTGTGCGACGGAATTACATGAACTTATTCCACCATCCCCATTCTATCACCGGACGACCAGACGTACGGCAAGCCGTTATCCATTTATGGTTGACATTCCTCCTGCTCGCACCAAGCGCTTTGCTTCGCGACTTTCGCCAGCTTATAAATAATAAAAAAAGACGCAAAACAAATACTGAGTTTTTTGGCAAAAATATTGGTGCAAGGGAATCGAACCCTACATGCTAAAGCCGACCTGCTTAACCAATATGCCACACAAGCTGCCAGAGGGTAAGCAAGTGAAAGCGATCAAGACTTCACTTATCTAACGGAGTTCGAAATAGGTTGCAGTTAAGCGGAAGACAAGCCCTTTTAGGCTAGGGACGCGTTCACGATGAGAGCGGGTGCGGACGCGGGTGCGGGTGCGGGTGCGGAAGTTCATCATCATCATCATCAGCCTATTACGTTCCCACTGCTGGGATACGGGCCGTCTCTCATAGAGAGAGTTTGGGCCATAATCCACCACACTGGCCCAGTGCGTGTGCCCAGTGGATGTCACATGTCCGTGAATTTTTGTGATTAATTCTTGGACATGCTAGTTTCCTTTCGATGTTTTCCTTCACCGTTTTAAGAGCGAGTGTTAAATCCGCACATAACTTAAGAATGTCAGTGGTGCGGGGCCAGCGGGATTCGAACATGGGTGCGTCGGATCGAAAGTGCTCCCACTGGGCCACACTTGCTCTGTGCGGATGTTAAAGTCAAAGTCAAATATCATTTATTAAATAAGCATAAACGTGCACTTTTAAAGGTCATAAACACATGATACAAATAAAAAATGTTAAAAATTGTAACTTATGTTAACATGACTTTGAAAAAAAGGTAAGTATGTTTACCCATTTCTTTCCTATACTCAAATTGAAGTCTGAGTGCTGAAAAGAAATGCGAAAACTGACTCTACCAGTGCTTCGGAAATACGCCCACTAGAGAAGATAGCACCAAGAAACTCTGCGGGGATGTCTTATTTCAGCACAATTACGTATAAATTAGAATTAACAGAATGTAAAACAAGAAATGCGAGTGAGATGTCCCATAGTCATAGTATCAGTAACAGAAAAGTGTAAATAAAATATAAGTAGGTATGACAGTAGCAGTAGGAGTGACTAGAACAGACCAGTCCCCGCAAGCAGCACCCGTTCACGAGTATGACTTGTGGACCAGCCATCACCCCCCTCAACCATATTGGAGGGAAGGGAGTGACCCGACACACAGAGCTGCCGCAAGCATTTGAGTGAGCATGACTGTAAAACCTAGTCACTTCCAACTCAAATACAATTTTTATAGCTTTATTTGAATGACTAACTAAATTAGACATCTCACATAGCATTGTACAATCCAAGGAGAAATGAAATATAAACATCATGCACACACTTATGTGTTAATCTTCATCATCATGGGGCTTAGGGCATACAGGCCATGCATTTTTGTCATTAACATATTCATTTATTGAGTAGTATGCTTTTTTCATAAGGTTTATTTTGATAAATGATTTAAATCTACGCATTGGTAATTTGTCAATGCCCTCAGGTAGTTAGTTATGGCATATCATCGGTACGGTATTCTGAAAACGCGGATTCAATGCATCTCGCTGGCACTGTTCCAAATGAAGCTATTTGATGAGATAACTCGTGTTTTGCCCCAAACTAAGACCATGCGATTTCCACAACATTTTTTTTATGGTACTAATTGCAGGGACGAGCAAGTCTTTCGCCTGTTGGTAAGCGCCACGCTTGCCCATAACAATTGCAGTGCCACCCAGAACTTTTGATAGCATAAAAAAAGCTCTGCGTAGCACTGCATTGTGCTCATCACCCCGAGACATCAAACCGGAATATAATAATGCTTGCGCTCTACTGCTTGGTAACTCATATCCCATAATCTCAACACCCGCTGGCTGGATCGATTAAGTTCGAAGGATCTCGATGGCAGCTACCCTTACTGTTAGAAATAGAATAATTTGTTGTTAGATATCCATCTAAAGTTTTGGATTCTTGAAAAAAATATCATTCTTCGTACAAAATATGCGTTTCTCTGTAAAGCTTGTAGAAAAATGAACACTACGTCTCTCCAATATTCAAAAATGTACCCAGTCATTAAAAAACTAAAAAATAAAAAAAAATACTAGTAATAAATATAAATAGGAGTGAGTACGAAATTTAGTCCGCGTCCACGCCCACGCCCGCATCCGCATCCGCGTCCACACCGCGATCACACCGCGTCCGCACCGCGTCCACACCGTGTCCGCACCGCTTCCGCACCCGCGTCCGCACCGCGCCTCCACCGTGGATAAAATCGGTTAGAGTCCATAAAAACGCGCCGCACTGTGGGCAGTCACGCACGAACGCACTTTAATCTTGGAAGAAAAGAGGTTCGGCTTTCTTCCATTAAGGCGAAATTGGTAGATCTTTTGTCTTTCTATTAGCGACAGCCCGCGGGTTTGTCTGCGTTTTTCTACTTCCCCCGGTCTTATTTATAATGCACTAGCGACCCGCCCCGGCTTCGGATGCAATTTACTAAAGTAATATCATTTTTTGACGACTTGATTGACAAAACCTTTAATTTTCTTTTCTAAACAAAAACTTAATGTATTGTACACCTTACATAACAAGTATACATTTTTGATATTGAATGCATTAGCGCATGCTGGGCGAAAATCTTACGATTTTAAATAATTAGGGAGAAGAAAAATGATATTGCTCGGGCAGGGATCGAACCTGCGTCTTCTGAATACCGTCCCGACGCTTTAACCACTGGGCCACCGACCCAACTGCTCGAGCAACCAAATTTCTTCTATCCTTCTTATATCGTCTAACGGGGACGATTCTACGTCATCTGTCGTCAATGCTTCCATTGGTTAAGCCGTCGGGACGGTATTCGGAAGACGCAGGTTCGATCCCTGTCCGAGCAATATCATTTTTCTTCTTCCTAATTATTTAAAATCTTAAGTATACGTTTTATTTAAAAAAACCGACTTTAGTTTATCTTCGAAGTCCAAGATCAAATATCGATGATATTTATATGGGACTACTAAGTAGCTATACTGAATCAAAACCAACCAACCCAACGCAAAAAGAATTTTCCAAATCGGTTCATAAATGACAGAATTCTGAGGTAACAAACATAAAAAAAAACATACAGCCGAATAGAGAACCTCGCCTCCTTTTTTGAAGTCGGTTAAAGAATCTCTAAATGACAGTGAAAATCGTATCAAAATCCGTTATTTAGAAGAAGTAAGCGAAGAACAGAAATGAGGACGCGGGGTAGCAACTTTGTTTTATAAATACTAATTAGAGATTAGAGTGAATTTAATCTTGCAAGACTGACATATCTCTATAGATTGACATTTTGAAAACCAATCAGCTCGTTACTCTGAGCCATAGAGTAGAAATCTATAGACGTTTTGAACCAATCAGTTACAAGGACGTTTTTTTTTAAATTTGGCGATGCCTTTATGGCTGTGTTGAGGTAGGTACTTACAAACACCTTAGCGTATGCTGAGTCGGAACCTTTTCCTGACATCGCGCAACATTTCACTGTGTTGTATGTATTTTGTCTTTACTTTAGTATGTTCAGTGTAATGTGTCATGTCCGGAATAAATGTTTTTACAAGCCTTTATTTAACTTGCAATGTATGTATGTTTGTTCGGGTGGAATCTTGCAAGCTGAATCAGAACCACTTCCACTTATCCTACGAAGTTGAAATTTTGCATACTTGTCAAAGTCCGGTGACAATGCAATATTATGGTGACAGCCAGCTGATCTGATGATGGAGACGGAAGGTGGGCAATGGAACTCCTTGACGGATAATCGTAATCTACTAGTGTTTGGGCTCATTTTATTTTGCTCCGATTACGAATTTGTTAAAAGCTTGTCTTGAAAAATATATTTTTCAATATAAATCTTGTTTTTTTTCAATAACTTCTTTGTTGTCTTGTTTTTTAATGTATAAGCATATTTAAGTTACAATTTTTAACATTTTTTAAGCTATTGCATAGCTTCTATCGCGGGCCTTGAGCGTGGAGACCGAATCCAGAAATTCCGTAACGAAAATAACCTAACACCCCCCACTCCGAATGCTATGCAATAGCTTTACCGCGGCAGTCTCCGAGTGCCACACGTCTGTTTTTTATATGTATCATGTGTTTATGACCTTTAAAAGTGCACTTTTGTGCCTATTTAATAAATGGTATTTAACTTTGACTTTGACTTTGATTTCGGTACACGAAGGTTAGAATAATCGGGATTTTGGCTTTCAAATGGGAACAGCTACAATGGCTCCAAAAACGGACAATTAGGATGTCCGAAACCTAGTCGAGTTATTCCGATACAATCATAACATGAGTGTACCCGTTTATATTTATAATGAATATTTCGACTCACATTAGTTTCCTAACTTTAATTGAAAGAGTAACATAATAAATAAAAGAAATAGGAAATAGTTGCAAACCGACCTCAACTCAGCGTTGTGCTGGTCGTGCGGCCAGCGCTGCTCTTCCGTTGAGGCCGTTTGAGTAACTGTAATACATGTATACAAAACAAAAACACACAGAACTTATTCAAGAAATTAAAACTAGAAACAATTCAACAACAATTTTAAACAGCTACTACCAGAGTTCGGAATGATACTTATATCCACCAAAAAATTATTATTTAATAAATATTTTTTGACTTTGACTTTGACTAAAACAAAGAGCGAGTGTGGCTCAGTGGGAGCACGTGCGACTTTCGATCCGACGCACCCGAGTTCGAATCCCGCTGACCCCGCACCACTGACTTTCTTAAGTTATGTGCGGATATAACACTCGCTCTAAAAACGGTGAAGAAGAACATCGTGAGGAAACCGGCATGTCCAAGAATTTTTCACAAAAAGTCAAGGACATGTGACATCCACCAACCCGCACTGGGCCGTGGTGGATTATGGCCCATCCTCTCTCTATGATAGAATGCCCGTGTCCCAACAGTGGGAACGTGATGGGCTTATGATGAAAACACTCACCAGCCTCACCCTCACTGGATCACGCCTACATTTACGCAACAAAATAATATGCGAAATGTATTTATAACTAAAACTCGGGGTCGAAACCCGTCAGTATATTTAGTTGTCCCTGGTAAAATATTTGAACGGCGGCATTTCAACTTCTAGTAGGGTTGATAGAGTATCGATATTAATATCGTCCATTTTATCGATATAATGCCGGAAAGTTAGAAAGCTAGTTAAGCAAATGAAACAATTTCTTCTCGGTACGTCACAAGCAACTTCTTCGAGCCCGCATCGACGCGGGTCTCAAATTATATAATTGGGATTAGTTGTATAAAATCTACAGTCGCCTTGACTTTTGTCGAATTTATGTTTAAAAGATTCTTAAGTTAGTTGACGTCAGCAACAATTAACAAGAAAAGAAAATACATAAATCTTTACAAAAACATAATAATGGGCAATATCTTGAAAGCGTTCTCGTCCCTGGAATATTTGGATAGATAATGAATTTCAGTTAACTAAAATTAAAAAAAACCCGACACAAGATACCTATAAAAAGTAAAAAAACGGCTGAACCGATTTTGATAAAACAGTCTAAGAACCACCGCTAGAAAACCTGCTATCAAATAATATAATTGGTATAATACCGTATTAATTGAAATAAATAAATAAATAATAAATAAAAATCGATATATAGACTTTTTCACGCTTAATAGATACAAGTTTGGCTACTATCTGGCCTGATGTGAAGCGATGATGTGGCCTAAGATGGAGCACATAGATCTAGAGAGAGACGGCAGTTGAGCGGCTGCTCAGACTCATCTCCCCGATGGTTCACCGAACATCATCCCGAAACACGACTGGGTCGCTTGACGGCATGGTTTTGTTTGGTATTACAACCACGGACAGAGCCTACCACTCCAAAGCGCGTAGCGGGTTTCATCACGATGTTTTCTTTCACCGTTTTAGAGCGAGCGTGCAAAACTGCACTTAACTATAAGTCATTGGTGCAGGGCCGAGTCGGGATTCAAACCCAGGTGCGTCGGATCGAAAGGCGCTCTAGTTCCCGCTGAGCCACACTCGCTCTACACACTCACAACTATCGATAGCTAGTGTCCCATCCCTACAAAAGGTTAAATTATCGCACATATTTATTTGCACCGTGTCGACGCAACTGTTTCCGTCCGGAACGGTATTCGTTTTCAATTATGTTGTAGTAAATCTTTAATAGTTTTAAAGGTTTTTTAATAGCACATTATGTTACAAGGGAGCTGTTGTACACACTCAAATCAATCATTCACCCCGACGCACCCGAGTTCGAATCCCGCTGGCCCCGCACCACTGACTTTCTTAAGTTATGTGCGGATTTAACACTCCCTGTAAAAGCGGTGAATGAAAATATCGTGAGAAAGCCGGCACGTCTAGTAATTTATAACAAAACATCAAGGACATGTGACATCCACCAACCCGCATTGGGCCAGCGTGGTGGATTATGGCTCATACTCTCTCTATGAGGAAAGGCCCGAGTCCCAGCAGTGGGAACGTTATGGGCCGTCTGCTGGTTTACCTATAAGTCATATTAAAAAAAAACCAGCCTAACCTGGTCTCTGAGGCCGTTTGTGATGTCGATGTATTTTCTGTCGAACTAATACAAAGAGGATCAAATATTAGATCAATTAGATTTTGGAGGATCAAATAATATTTTAGAGGATCAAATAATATTTTAAAGGATCAAATAATATCGTCCCATATATAAATACCCGAAAGCTACAAACACCCCCGTCTCCCCCGCCGCTCCCCCCTCGGACCCCAAGAAACTGGTTAATGAATTATTCCATTTAATTAAAGAGCGAAGCCGCCCTTAATGAGGGTGGAGCACTTGTACTAGTAAATAAATACAAGAAGTTTTGCACACGAAAACTATGCCGTTTGGATTTTATGGCCAACCGTATAGAAACACTACTATTTATATATGCCATATATATATATACTTATTAGCTGCGCCCTGCGGTTTCATTCGCCGATTCCCAGGATAAAACGTAGCCTATGTGTTAATTCAGGGTATAAGCTATCTCCATACTAAATTTCATCCCAATCCGTTTAGTCATTGCAGCGTGAAAGAGTAACAAATATACATCCTTACATACTTTCACGTTTATAATATTCAATTCATTTATTCATTCAGATAAAATACAATCCAGTTTTGTTAGTAAAATAAAATAAAATAATTTCCATTAATAATAAAAAGTAGGATCGGTATTTTATAGGTATTATTGTGTTATTGAACGGTGAAGGAAAACATCGTGAGGAAACCGGCATGTCCAAGAATTTTTCACAAAAAGTCAAGGACATGTGACATTCACCAACCCGCACTGGGCCAGCGTGGTGGATTATGGCCTATTCTCTCTCTATGAGAGAAGGCCCGTGTCCCAGCAGTGGGAACGTGATGGGCTGATGATGATGATGATGATTGTGTTATTGTTAGTCTACATACCTACGTACTTATGTCTGCACACTATCGTCTATAAAATATTGTCTCTATAGCTTACGGTTGTCTGGAAGAGATCGCTGTTTAGCGATAAGACCGCCCATTGTACTTATCATAAGAAAGTATGTTCAAAATGTTCCTTCTTAAATGCAATAAAGTGTTAAAGGAGCTTATATTAAAGAGGAAGTGGTTCTGATTCAACTTGCAAGATTTGACCCCAACATTGCAAGTTAAATAAAAGCTTGTAAAAATTACCTACTAATATTATCCGCGAAAGTTTGTAAGAATGTATGGATGTATGTTTGTTACTCTTTCACGCAAAAACTACGGAACGGATTTTAATGAAACTGTACAATAACATTGCTTATAGATCTTAATAACACATGGGCTATATTTTATCCCGGGAAAACGCGAGTGAATCCGCGGGTGCAGTCTTACAATACAATACACAATACTTTATTATACACAAAACAAAAATAATCAGTAAATAATAAGAAATAAGAAAAAAATAATAAGTACAGTAAACGGACAAAAGTGCATTAGCACCTTAAAGTCGATAATCGCCCACACGGTGTAAGCCCGCGCATGCTGCATATTTTATCTCTGTGTGTATAATGTCCTTACGCACACAACAAAACGTCATACGGTATAACTATGAGGAGGTGCACTTCGTCAGATGCATGTGGTAAACATTAGAAAAAGATAACAGTATATACTCGCTTTCTTCTTAGTGAGTTATCCGGTTTTTACGCTGAGCCGACTCAAAACAACAGCTTAAATTCGTTTATTTAAAAAATGTGACAATGGTGGAGTGGAGTAAGTAGTAAACACTTATACGATGGTCAATAAGGGTATGGGTTCAATCCTGAGTGCCGTGATCACTTTTTGGTATTTATTATTAAGTTTAAATCCCTGTTAATATAACAAACTATAAGTTGCAGCCTTTGTTAAACATGAATTAAAATAGTCGTTCATAAGGGAACATTTATTAAAATCCAAGTTAAAAAACATTTTGTAATTTAATAATTAATAACCTACTTATGATAAACATTTATTTACTTATAGTTTTTAAAAGAAATAGAAACCAATACATCTCTTATTACCTATTGGTTATTAAAGGTTTATATAAGCTTAAAATATTCATTTTCTCAAGGAAAAGAGGTTTGAAGCTTAACCCCTTATAACCACAAACTACAAATTTTTCTTTAAAAAATCATTCAAATTTACCTACTAACTATTACTATTACTAACTATGACTTAAAAGTTTTATCATCGGTAAATATTGTAGTAGTCTTCCAGTTAAAATCCATATATTCTCGAGCAAAACGCAATCATTCCTGTTTATATGCCTTCGCGTCAAACATGATTTCTTAGCAGGTATTCGGTGATGTAATCCTTCGGCATGGAGTCCGCGGTGGACAGTGCGCAATTACGTTTCCACTTATTGTTCTGTATTCGTTTCATATTGTTCCACCATAAAACGTCGCTGAGACTGGTTGATAACCAGCGGGCTTCACTCCATACATGACTGCCTTCCTCGTTGTGTCGTTTTACCCAACGACTCACAGTATTTCTCTAAAACAGAGTAATCTTTATTATATTAGAACACTTTTAAACTAGCAATTTACACCACAACGCAACAATAATAATATCATCACATAATCTATTATAACTTACACATAAGCCACTTTCATTGGAAATTTGAGATATATTAAGTCCATTTTTCTATAAAAGGCCACTATATTTGCCCTTTCATCGATATTTCTATTTGCTTGCATTTGTAATAATAACTATCAAACGAAACAACACCAGTAACAATAAATCTACCGCTCGCAACAAAGTTCACCAACCGACAAGTTCACTATTCTATTGCAGCTTGTTTCAAATCTACCTTCATCTTTTGAGAAACTGGTTAAAACATTAAAATAAAGAAACAACACCACATCGATGACATTTCAAACAAAATTCTAAAAACTAAAATGTAAAAACGATTTATAGTACGAGAGGATTCGAACCGACGTGTCGCATATCATGGTTTATGACATTTAAACACTGTGCTAAACCACTGGGCCAGATTGACACTTATCCAGTGTTTCGAAATTAAAAGTTATTAACTTGAAAAGTTTACGACAGGAAGACGATTGATAATTTCGCTCTTTGATTGGTTCATAATGAAAGAATACATTGTATGGGTGTGTGTGTGCCTGCAAACGCTTTGTAGAAGAAGGTCATTAGTGCGATTTACTTTGATGCTATTGCTTTGTGAGACTGCTACTGGATTTTTGACCGCCACTGTACATGAAAACAACTTAAAAACTAAAGTATGTGCGGACTTATCGCTAAAAGCGATCTCTTCCAATCTGAGGTTTTATGTTTGACTGTGTTTGGAGCTTGTATTTTGTTTGATTAGGACCTCTTTTTTGTAATATCTAACATTTTTACAAGATTTTTAAAAGGGGGGGGGGGTCTTACATACAAATACAAACCACCCGAGATTCATATACCCTTTTGTCTTTGCCGTAGAAAGAAGAAAAACAAACCCAGTTGTTACAAAGGGAAGAGGCTGCAACTATTGTGTCGGATGTTCCGATGGGAAGCAACAAGTGGCGTTGAATAATGCAGTGCCTCAATCAGAGGCGACCGGCCGTACAGAGAATATTCACAAGTTTGACGAGTAGGCGAGAGTTTAAACAGGATTCAATGTTTATAGCCTACGAGCTGGCCCGACAGACGTAGTCCTATTCAAATTAAACAAAGTAAAACAATAGTTTTGGTGAAATATATATTTACCAAGACAAGCTTTTAACCAATTCGCTATCGGAACCGCGAGCAGATTAAAATGAGCCCAAGCACTTACAATTATCCGTCAAGGAGTTCCATTGCCCACCTTCCGTCTCCATCAGATCAGCTGGCTGTCACCATAATATTGCATTGTCATCGGACTTTCACAAGTATGCAAAATTTTAACTCCTTAGGAGAAGACGCAGTGGTTTTGATTCAACTTACAAGATTTAACCCAAACATGTTAAATAAAAGCTTGTAAAAATGTCACATAATAAAAAAGAGGTCCTAATCAAACATTTATACAAGCTCCAAACAGTCAAACATAAAACCTCATTAAAGAAACATGACAGGCAAAAATTGCAAGTTAAATAAAAGCTTGTAAAAAAAGAAATAGGTATGTATGTTTTTTATGATTTTCTAGGAACTTACCCATTTCTCGAACTTCTCTGTTGACTCCCGACGGCTGTGGCACTTGGACACTAGATTTCGGGGTTACACTCACTTAGTTTTGCAATTTAAAGTTTAACAATATTCACTTCACAAACAATTACCTAAAATAAAATGTTGACGCGTTCAGAAGGAGGTCACAAAATACGTAAAGTTCTTGATTGAATTTTGTCGTCACAGGCGCACTTTAACGTCAATTATCACAATGACTCTACCATCGTATCGGAAAAAGAACCACTACTCAGAAGATACGGTAAGAAACTGAGGGGCATTTTTAGCCAACTTCAAAAAAGGAGGAGGTTCTCAATTCGACGGTATGTTTTTCTTTGTGTGTGTTTGTTACGCGATTACTCCGCTAGTTATGAATTGATTTTGATAATTCTTTTTTGTTTGGTATGTCATACTTCAGAGGTGGTCTCATATAAATTTTATCGAAATTGATACTGTACTTTAAAAAAAAATAAAAAATATAAGTTTAGTCTTGAAGTCGCTTCTTGTTTTTTTCAAAAGAATATTTTTTTTAATTTTGTTACAGTATTTTTTGTTTGTTTTTTACAATATTATCTTTCTTATGTGCCAGTTGGTTTCTTGGTAGAAGCGGAATGTTCCAAGCATCTTTGTCTTCTATGTAATTACTAACGGACACCTGAAGACCCTATTTATACACGGCAAGACGCGTCTACCTAAAAAAAAAATATTACAAATACTCCAAAGAGTGTTACTGGGCATTATCAAAGAGAGCAAGTGTCCTTGAAATTTGTGATTACTTCTTGGGCATGCCGGTTTCCTCACGATGTTTTCCTTCACCACTTTTAGAGCGAGTGTTAAATCCGCACATAACGAAGAAAGAAATGGTGCGCAGCCAGCGGGATTCGAAGTCGGGTGAGTCGGATCGAAAGCCACACATGCTCCCACTGAGCCACACTCGTTCAAATTACAATATTCGGCATTAATGACATTACCCAACATTACTTTTACATCCGAGTTCATCCAAAACATTATTCGGGTTCATCCAACATTATCCAGTTTTATCCAACATTATCCGGTTTACACTGCCATTTGCAGAATACGTCGTATCGTCTCGGAATAAAATTATACCATTCTCTGGTGGTCCGGGTGCGGGCAATCCGGGTGATCGATGCGGCAATATGTTTCAAACGCGTGGCAGCGTATTGTGGTAGGAAAACTTGGTATGTATTGCATTATTTATACAAACTACAAGGTCATGGCGAGGGGATTAGACTGCCCGCCCACTTCAGAGAATCGGTCACCGATATTTTTGTCAGGGAAAGTGAAACAAACGGAGTCTCTTTTCTGAGCCCGGACTTCAATTTGAGTATAAGAAAGAAATGGGTAGACATGCTTACCATTTTTAACCGACTTCAAAAAGGAGGAGGTTTACAATTCGACGGTATGCTTTTTTTTGTGTGTTTGTTACGCGATTACTCCGCCAATTATGCATTGATTTCGATGATTCTTTTTTTGATTGGTAGGTAATACTTCAAAGGTGGTCCCATATAAATTTTATCGAAATTCATTCAGTAGTTTTTGAAAAAAATAGCAAAAACAAAAAATATAAGTTTAATCTTCAAGTCGGTTCTTGTTTTTTTCGTAACCAACTTTCTAAAGGTGGAGGTTTGTATTCGACTGCTTCACCTGCTTCACCCAGGGTTGACTTCCGGTGAGGGAACTCCTCAACGGTGAATAGTACAGACACAACATTTCGTAAATGGATTTAACCATAATAGCCTGTTCTAAATTCTATCATGACATGGCAGATACACCCAGGATTGACTTCCGGCGAGGAAACTCTTCAACAGAGATATAGGACAGACATGAAATTTTTTCGTACATGCATTTAATTGTGATAGCCCGTTTTAAACTTCGTCATGATGTGGCTTCTTGATCATAAAAGCTTGTCTTTAAAAACTTTTTGAATTAATTTAATTAAAACTTGTTTTTCACTAAAAAGGGTAAAATAAATTATTTTTCAAAAAAAACTAAACCGACTTCAAAACCACAAATGGCACTCAAAAGTAAAAAATAAATTAATATAATTATCATAAGCGCTACCCACTCATATATTTGAAGTCGGTGCCAGCCAAGTCTAAAAGGTAGTAGATAGATACTACCTACAAGTAGTAAGTACTTACTATATACATAGTATTTATCTGCTACCTATTACACTTGACTGGCACCGACTTCAAATATATGAGTGGGTAGCGCTTATGATAATTATATTAATTTATTTTTTACTTTTGAGTGCCATTTGTGGTTTTGAAGTCGGTTTCGTTTTTTTTGAAAAATAATTTATTTCAAAGCCTTTTAAAGTTACGGTATATATTTTTAGTATTCATTTGATTTGTATTATGTGTTTATGACGTTTAAAAGTACATTTTTGTGGCTTTTTAAAAAAATGATATTTGACTTTTTTTTTTAACGGGCGAATGCCTTTATTACTGAAAACAACTCTACACTCTACTTACTAAAACTAAACTAACTACATACAAGGAGAAGCAATTGGACAACCCATAGACCATAAAAGGTTGGCAGCGTACCCAAGATGCTGGCAGTATTGCTCCGTTGGATTGCAATACTGATACGTTGAGCCTAATAAGTCCCAGCATTTTGGCCACGTCGGCGGAGCCAATTAAAGATGATGGATTCAATTAAGTTTGTAAAGGCCGTTGTGTAGGTAGCACCGCTTTGCCAATTATTCTGCCACCAAGCAGTAGTGCGCAAACTTTACTGTGTTCCGTTTTGCAGGGCCAGCCAGCGAAATTACTGGGTATATGAGACATTATCTAATGTCTCGAGGTGATAAGTGCAATGCGCAATACGCAGTGCTTTTTTAAGTATTAAAAGTTCTAGGTGGCACTGCAATTATTATGGGCAGGCGTGGCGCTACTATCAGGCTAACAACATACGGCCTCTTGCACACGAGACACTTACCACGACTTCATAAATAAATATCGTTTAATTTCATTATGAACATATTTTCTGTGGAATCAAGATTTTTGTTGAATAATATATTTTTAAAGACAAGCTTTTAACAAATCGTAATCGGAACCACGAGCAGATTAAAATGAGCTCAAACACTAATAGTTTACGACATTGCCCATCTTCCGTCTCCATCATCAGATCAGCTGGCTGTCACCATAATATTGCATTGTCATCGAACTTTGACAAGTATGCAAAATTTAAACTCCATAGGAGAAGAGGAAGTGGTTCTGATTCATCTTGCAGGATTTGACCCAAACATTGCAATTTAAATAAAAGCTTGTAAAAATGTCAGATAATATAAAAAGAGGTCCTAATCAAACATTTATACAAGCTCCAAACAGTCAGACATAAAACCTCATGAAAGAAACATGATACCCTTTTATAATGCGCATAAAAAAAACTTCACGCGTCAAAACAACATAAAGAAGTCACCCCTAAACTGGAGACCGCAGGTCGTATGGCCACGGAGGAAAGTCGGCAGACGCCGCATGTCAAAACGCTACGCAACGATATGGCGACATCTTTGACCGACCGCTTTGCCAGTTATACAGCCGCCAAGCAGTAGTGCACGAGCATTACTGTGTTCTGGCTTGAAGGGGATTGTAGCCAGCGAAATTACTGGGCATTATGAGACTCAACAGCTAATTGTCTCAGGGTGACGAGCGCAGTGCAGCGCCGCGCAGGATTTTGCAAAGCAAAGTTCTGAAAAATCCTTATGAGATTAAATAATCATTTATGTTAATTAATTTCATATAATATAAGCAACTGCCCGTGACTTCGTTCGCTTCTTCATAATAAAATATAGCCTATCCTATGCAGGGATAATGTAACATTCTAATGGTGAAAGAATTTTATAAATTGGTCCAGCATTTTTGAGTTTATTCGTTACAAACATACAAAAATACAAATCTTTCCTCTTTATAATATTAGTAGAGTATATATTATTATTAAAATACAATGTTTTTATAGTGTTAATAATCTTATTTTTATTGACTGTATTGAATAATTATGAATAAATAATAATGTCAACGTCCATTTATCGCTAACTAGGGTGTTGTGGGACCATGGTCTCATAATTTCTGGTTCACTGGATACAAGGAATCCTAGTTAGGGGCCAGGATCTATGTATGTGATCATTGGGCGTAAAAATAAAATAAAAACTTAAAAAAAATATAAAAGAGCCGCTGGGCTCAGATTGTTACGCAGTGGGTGCCAGAAGATGGGCGACGGCGCCTAGGGAGGCCGAGAAATCGCTGGCGAGATGATCTCGTGGCCTTTCAAGAGGAATGACTCAACATAGCGGGGGATCGGGATGCGTGGCAAGAGATGGGGGAGACCTTTGCCCAGCAGTGGAACAGTATGGGTTAGATTAAAAAAAAAAATAAGAGAACTTGCGAGATGCGGCCTCTACTGGCTATCGTCAACGGTTGTATTTTTCTGTGGCGAGCCAATTTGCATAACATTGAAGTATTTTGCATATAAAATGACCAAATATTTGGCAAACAGACATGACAGCAGTATAAAGTTATAATCGTATATTCGAACCAACTGTCCGGTCGCGGGCGTCCGGTTAATATTTGATGAGTTGACTAGAGATGCCACTTGGTCCGGATATCAGTTATATCTCCGTTACTGAGAAGAAGTATAATCCTAGTTATATCCTACTATCGTATTCTAATCCAACGAATCTTACTTTAATATTATAAAAAAGAGTCTGTCTGTATGTTTGTTACTACTCCACCTTTGTTTTTTTTTTTACTCTTAATAGATCTATGTTTGGCCACTATCTCACCTGATGTGAAGCGATGATGTGAGCTAAGGTGGAGCACTTTGATCTAGAGAGAGATGGCAGTTGAGCGGCTGCTCAGACACGTCTCCCCGATGGTTCACCGAACATCATCCCGAAACACGACTAGGTCGCTTGACGGCATGGCTTTGGTGAAATAAGTAAGTACATAGGACATGGTAGTTTTTATTCCGGAATCTTGACTTGGTAGGTAAAACTGCGGGGCGCATTGATTGATTGATTGATAACGCTTTATTATACACCAAAAACCTAATAAGAACAAATAATGATAGAACTTAAAAATTTTATTAGTACAATACATGTCTTATTGCTAATAAGCGATCTCTTCCAAACAAGCTTTGGATGGAGGGGATTTGTGATACGACAAAAGTCGGTGGTGTACTTAGTTTACTTAGAATGAATTGTAATGTTGACATACACTATCGAATTGGGAAATTCCTGTGATGATAGTTGTAATTTGAATTTGAATAAATAAATAATTTAGACTTGATTTTATCTTTATTTATAGATAGATAACACTTTATTGCACTTAAAAAAGAAAACATAATTACAGTTGGTAACACATAATCAATAAGCACAATAGGCGGTCTTATCGCTAAGCAGCGATCTCTTCCAGACAAACATAGGGTAAGGAAAACAATAAATAAAATTTATTTTTAACACTAAAAAAAAATACATTTAAAATTTATTTTTTTAATTTATTTTTATTTTATTAACCTTGGTAGTATCCTCCGTTCAAGATATGCTAGTTTAACCTATTTAAATTCGCGCCATGACTCAAATAACCGATGGATTAAACAACATTCGCTGCGGTCATCACTTAGATTGTTTGTGTGGTTTTACACCTGAGCGCTACCGTGATTACCAGACCAGAGGGCACGTTAAGCCGCCGGTCCCGGTTGTTAATACAACAGTCGTAAGGCCATGTCGATGCCAGGTGAGCGAGTGTGGCTCAGTGCATGTGCGACTTTCGATCCGACACGCCCGAGTTCGAATCCCGCTGGCCTCGCACCACTGACTTTCTTAAGTTATGTGCGGATTTAACACGCGCTCTAAAAACGGTGAAGGAAAACATCGTGAGGAAACCGGTATGTCCAAGAATTAATCACAAAAATTCAAGGGCATGTGACATCCACCAACCCGCACTGGGTTTATGGGATTATGGCCCATACTCTCTATATGGGAGAAGGCCCGTTTCCAAGCTGTGGGAACGTGATGGGCTGATGATGATGATGATGATGATGAAGGACATGTCGGAGGCCTTTGGGTGGTCTATGATTCGGAACCCAGAGTTGGCCACGAACATACAATTGGGCCTTTAGTTTTCCAATGTTGAACTCCCGAAATGTTGAATTTGTTAAATGATGAATTTTCATATTCCATCACGCTAAAACTAATGCATTGACTGTCTTTTTACTCCACAACAAGTTCAACTTTTGTAATTTCACCTTGTCGGGAATTCAACATTTTGAGATTTACAACAAGTTCAACAATTTATGAAATGAAATGTAATATGAAATGAAATAAGTTTATTGTAGCAAAAACATACTTACCTAAACATTAATACTAGGTATTGCCACAAAACGGCCCTACTGAGCACAATGCCGGCTAAAGCAACCAGCGCTGATTTTCCGTAGGAGCCACCCGGTGGAAATTGAGGAATTCTACTTTTTAGGATTTCAACATTTTGGGAGTTCAACATTGTGGGACCAAAGGGAAATGAGTGATTCTCAGCAGGTCCTTCATATCCTATAGTTGGACGACACGTTAAGGTCACAGGTTCGAGTCCCATCGAAGCTCCATCATTAATCATTTTGAATTTTGCGGACATTAAGTGACCGGTAAGTCTAGTAGTGTCCGGACTATCTCTAATATCGACCGGTAGTATTTATATCCGGGTGGCGTAAACAAACCCGGATATAGTTCAAGTTCGTTACTGTTGAGTGAACCTCTCTGACTACATGAAATATGAGTAATTTTGGACAAGTTATGAATTAAAAATTTAAATAACGACTGTAACTGCTCTTTCCTGCTCTATCAGCAGACCGTAATCACCATCTATCCATTGAGAGCACCTACCATACCTACCTCCTATAAAGTACCTATTCATTAAGAGCATTCCAATGAGCTGAAACACGATACCTCTGCTGTGAGTTGGTGAGGAGCTGGGTATCCTGCAGACTCCTGGTGATGCTGCTGCGTCAAAGTACAAAGTTTACAATCCTGGCAGGTAAACAGACAAAGTTATCAGCTTCGCTCCGTTGATCCGCAGGGATAAATATTGGGGCTGCTCTTATTTTTAACCGACTTCAAAAGGAGAAGGTTCTCTATTCGATTGTATTTTTTAATTTTTTTTATGTTTGTTACCTCAGAACTCCGTCATTCATAAACCGATTTAGAAAACTCTTTGTGTGTTGGGTTCAGTATAGCTACGAAGTGGTTCCACATAAATTTCATCGATATTTGATCTTGGACTTCGAAGATACATTGAAGTCGGTTTTTTGTTAGATAAAACGTATACTTGTTCGCATATGTAAATGATTTACTCTTTATGGTTAAAGACCTTGCAGACATTGTTCTATTCGCTGACGATACATCCATAATTTAAAGTAGATAAGAAAGATAGTGAATTGGCGCATGTAACTACGTATTGGATGTTGTTTCGAAATGGTTCTCTGCGAACAATTTGTTACTAAACGCGAAAAAGAAGAAATGTTTAAAGTTCTCTTTGCCTAATGTTAGACATGTAGATCCAAACGTAATGCTCAATAGTAATAAACTCGATACAGACAAGGCGACGGTATTCCTAGGTATAGGCATAGACTCTAAGTTGCAATGGGGTCCTCATATCGATGCTCTATCTGGAAAACTTAGTTCTGCGGCATATGCGGTTAGTAAAACACGGCTCGGTTAGTTTACTTTGCATACTTCCACAGTTTTTTTTTAAGCTATTGCATAGCTTCTATCGCGGGCCTTGAGCGTGGAGACCGAATCCAGAAATTCCGTAACGAAAATAACCTAACACCCCCCACTCCGAATGCTATGCAATAGCTTTACCGCGGCAGTCTCCGAGCGCCACACGTTTTTATTTTATGGAGCGGAGTGATGAGACAAGCATGCTCCTCAGTTTAGTGCCGTATCTTCCGAGTAGTGGTTCTTTTTCCGATACGGTGGTAGTCATTGTAATCATTGACGTTCATAAGTGCGTCTGTGATGACAAACATGAATAAAGAACTTTTGATTTGATTATTAACCCTGGTTGACGCAAGTCTCACTTTACAAGTAAGGACTTTTGGAAATGATTGCGAAACTCAAAAGCTAATTGTCTCAGGGTGACGAGCGCGGTACAGCGCCGCGCAGGATTTTGTAAAACAAAGTTCTGGGTGGTGCTGTTATTATTATGGGCTGGCATATTGCTTACCATCAGGCAATCGACCAGCTCGTCTCGCCATTCAATCACATGAACAAAAGATCAAGGGAAACCGCGAAAAAGCACGGGAAAGTTCAACATATAAAAAGCTGACGGCGCTTGCAATAATTCAGAGTGCGGGTGTCAGCGGTGCGCCGTCGCTTGAATTATAAATCACCCGCGGGCTCGTAAATAGTACCGGCGGACAGCATTATATACTAAACGTGTATAAATTAGCTGCAGCGAGTTAATACATAAACTGTGATTTATTACAAGCTTTTATTAGGGTTCCGTACCCCAAGAGTAAAACGGGACCTTACTAAGACTCCGCTATCCGTCCGTCTGTCTCTCTGTCTGTCCGTCTGTTACTAGGCTGTGTCTCATGAACCGTGAGTAATTTTGCTGGCTGTCATATTAGTGTTAAAAACCTAACAGCTTGCAATTTATTATTATTGTACCATGCAGTATAATAATCATCAGTTAGTATTATGTTTACAAACGTTTGCAGAACGTCCCGTTTCTTCGGATCTCTTTTCTAAATCCTAAGTGTAATCTCGGTTCAAAATATATTTACGTCGACAAATGTCAAGAAACGGTCGTCTAGAGACCTCGGATATTTCATACTGTAATTTGAAATTATTGCATTCCATTTCTGAAGCTTCCTTCAGCCCAAATATACGGGGTGTGGCAAAATTTTGGGGTAGGTACTGTTCTAGCTGCGTCATTATTTTTTTCTTAGTAATTTGCTTTCTTAATTCAAATCTTATCTCTTCAAAAAGTAAGACATTATCGAGTGGTTTCAAACGTACATAAAAATCGATAGTTTTAGAGGGTAATTTGTAAAAAGTAGTAGTTTTTAGTACCCAAAGGGTAAAACGGGACCCTATTACTAAAACTCCGCTGTCCGTCCATCTGTCTGTCTGTTCGTCTGTCACCAGGCTGTATCTCATGAACCGTGATAGTTAGACAGTTGAAATTTTCACAGATGATGTATTTCTGTTGCCGCTATAACAACAAATACTAAAAAACAAAATAAAATAAATATTTAAGGCGGCACCCATACAACAAACTTGATTTTTTTTGCTCGTTCGTGCGCGGGTCCGACTCGCACTTGGCCGGTTTTTTGTCTTACTAATTTGCTTTCTTAATTTAAAATAGTAAGAAATTATCGCGCGGTTTTCGAACGTATAAATTATCGATGGTTTTAGAGGGTAATTTGTAAAAAGTAGTAGTTTTTTTATATTAATTTTACCAGAGAGGGTAGTTGCTTGTTGTTTTACCGCTCGCTGGTTAGCCCACCGCTGTCTCGCCCTACAAATGGACTGCGGAGCACGTCTAGCTCGCAGTAGATCCTCATTTTGACCTGATTCGGAAGGTCTGAAGCCTCAAATACTTAAGCACAGTGTTGGCAGTGCCTCCCCTTGCTCTGTCATTGCTACAGCCAGCGGAAATCGCGCGTGTACTATTTGTGCCTGGTGGAATTCTAGCCTGTCTAGTAGTTCTAGTCTAGCTTGCCATCATCTTCTCTGCACGGCACCGCCTTCATACGAGGGCCGAGTACGTGGAGATCGGTGAGTGAGCTTTCAGCTGTTGGCTATTCTTTCACTGGTATGGTAGGTCTTTATTCATGAGCTATCGACAAAAAAAAAATTGTTTTACATTGCCGAGTGAGCAGTTTAAAGTGTTTGGGCTCATTTTAAACTGCTCACGGTTCTAAATACGAATTTGTTAAAAGCTTGTCTTAAACAATATATTTTTCAACAAAAATTTCGTTATTCCGGGAAACCGCCAGTGGAACCGAGGGCCACAGGTAATTATTTTTATAAAAGCCTATGTCATCGCTTTCAATTTATGTTTAAGAACGTAAATAATTGTATGGAACTGTCACGTCGGCACGTGGTGGCACGCTGACGAGCGTCACGTTTTACGATGTGTGCGGGACATGAAGAGGTACTCAGCGGAAAAAATTAAATGAACAATTTTTAACATTTTTATGAAAACAATAATAAATATGAGTGTGGCTTAGTGGGAGCACGTGCGACTTTCGATCCGACGCACCCGAGTTCGAATCCCGCTGGCCCCGTACAACTGTCTTTCTTAAGTTATGTGCGGATTTAACACTTGCTCTAAAAACGGTGAAGGAAAACATCGGGAGGGAACCGGCATACGGTCACTGGTAAATATGAACTTACCTGTTTTCTAGTTTAACATGTACAGTCAGCTGCGCTGATATGTACACATTCCCAAGTTTTCATATTTATATATACCTACTCATAACTTTCAAAGAAAAGTGCACGCAAACATTTTACAAATATAATGTAGTCATCTTATTTGTGAGAATGCGGTATACAATTTATCATAATTAATTTTTATAAAAAAACAAAAACCGACTTCAATGTATCTTCGAAGTCCAAGGTCACATATCGATGAAATTTATATGGGACCACTTCGTAGCTATACTGAACCCTACGCAAAAAGAATTTTTCAAATCGGTTCATAAATGACGGAGATCTGAGGTAACAAATATAAAAAAAAAATTAAAAAAAAATACAATCGAACAGACAACCTCCTTCTTATTTGAACTTGGTTAAAATTATGTATGTATAAAGTCCCGACCTCGACCCCATCAACACTTGGGAGTGTATACATATCAGCGCAGCTGACTGTACCTCATTTTCATGGCTCTATTTGGAATCTGTACGGGACCCTAAAATCTGGCAGGTTTCTAAGTTTTTAGCCGGAAGCATTTCATGCATTCGCGCCCGGAAAATAAGTGCTTTCATTTTAAAACTTCGCAAAACTCATCCAAAAGTTGCTAGTCCTATCCCAAGGTTGCGAACATTAAAACAAATTGTTCTCAAACTTTTCATGTCACGGGACCGAGAGAAGCGGAGTGCGTAATAAAAAACAAATAAAATATATGCGATTTGAGAGTTCCACAAATTGCGGCTGTATTGTTTCATTGCTTCGGTGAAGTGTCTCGTAAACGAATAATTTTGGGGAAATTCCCTGAAGGATCGTATCCGAGCAAAACCGGTTAGAAAATGGTAGCATATAATGGTGGTATATATTCTTAAATTCTGTTTAAATTTTCCATAGTTGACTAAATTTACATGATTATTCACTGTATTGTATGAACATGACATCTAATTAATTATTCCCTATAGGTAATGTATGAATTTGTATGACACATTATTAATTATTAATAATTTATATTATACGGTGAAGGAAAACATCGTGATGAAACCCGCTTACGCGCTTTGGAGTGGTAGGCTCTGGCCGTGGTTGTAATACCACCCACCGAACAAAGCCATGCCGTTAAGCGACCTAGTCGTGCTTCGGGATGATGTTCGGTGAACCATCGGGGAGACTGGTCTGAGCAGCCGCTCAACTGCTGCCTCTCTCTAGATCTATGTGCTCCATCTTAGGTCACATCATCGCTTCACATCAGGCGAGATAGTGGCCAAGGCATTGTAGCCAGCGGAATTACTGAGCATATGAGACTCGAAACCCGTCGCAATATCTCTGATTTACGTTACTTGATGAAAATAGTACAATCTAAAGTTGGCTGTCCAGAATTAGTTTCTCCAAGGCATTGTCGTGTTCGAAACCTGCTCCATGTGCCACTTGCACGCACTATTTACCGGCAAAATTCATATATTCTTCGATCATCTATAGCTTTTAACGGCATCATGAAGTCTGAAGTCTCCAGTATAGATCTGTTTACTAGTAGTATAGCGTCAGCAAATGCAATAATGTTCAAAAAGTATACCACCGCCTACGAATCGTAGTGGCTATGCAAGTTAATTACTCAGAAATTTACTATTAAGACACTATTTTGTACGTTTTCTTTTTTAGCTTAGTTTAGCAAGCATGCAGTAATGCTTGGAGGAAACGTTCCGGTTTGAAGGGCATTGTAGCCAACGAAATTACTGGGCATTATGAGACTCAACAGCTAATTGTCTCAGGGTGACGAGCGTAGTGCAGCGCCGCGCAGGATTTTGCAAAACAACGTTCTGGGTGGTGCTATTATTGTTATGGGCTGGCGTATTGCTTACCATCAGGCAAACGACCAGCTCGTCTCGTCACTCAGTTACATTAAAAAAAATGTTTATTACTATCTGTGGAGACGTGTAATTGGCTCTTTGTTAGCTACTGTATTCATATTTTGTAATTGATAGCTATCCCTCAAATAAAATAAAATAAAATTAATATCTGATGTCTCGGGGTGATGAGCGCAATGCAGTGCTACGCAGTGCTTTCATGCTATTAAATAAAATAAAAACAGTCTAGTATTTATTTATTGCTTTTCCTCTGTTTTATGTTTGACTGTATTCAACATTCATCAGTGTAACAAAACTCGTTTGTCTGTCGGTCCGCGGCCGCGGGACAGGAGACAGACTGCACAATGAATGTGTATCGTGACGCGCGCGAGTCTAGGCCAAGTTCAGACAAACAAGCACACCTTGTACACAGAGACAGAGTTGTATAGTATTATATTTTTAACCGACTTCAAAAGGAGAAGGTTCTCTGTTCCATTGCTTTTTTTATATATTTTTTTATGTTTGCTGCCTCAGAACTCCGTCATTTTTGAACCGATTTGGAAAATTCAGTTGCGTTGGCTTCAGTATAGCTACGAAGTGGTCCCATATACATTTCATCGATATTTGACATTGGACTTCAAAAATACATTGAAGTCGGTTTTTGTTTTTTTTCTAAAAATTAATTATTATTGTATTAAAAGTTCTGGGTGGAGCATTACCATCAGTCGAGTGACTTGGTCATCTCGTTAAAAAAAAAACTATTTTTTTACGCTTAATAGATCTATGTTTGGCCACTATCTCGCCTGATGTGAAGCGATGATGTGGCGTAAGCTGGAGCACATAGATCTAGAGACGGCAGTTGAGCGGCTGCTCAGAAATATATTATGTCTTACTACCTATACCAGAGTATTTATACCTAAATAAACAATCCCTGTCAAGAACCTAATAATGGAGCTTGACTGTTAGGCCTGTACAAAAAGACGAGCGACAAAAGGCCCGTGAACTAGTTCCTGTAGGCATATTTCTAAAAAGATATTGAGGAGGTATCCTTCAATTCAATAATTAATTTTTAGGAAAAAACAAAAACCGACTTCAATGTATTTTTGAAGTCCAAGGTCAAATATCGATGAAATTTATATGGGACCACTTCGTGGCTATACTGAACCCGACGCAAAAAGAATTTTTCAAATCGGTTCATAAATGACGGAGTTCTGAGGTAACAAACATAAAAAAAAAAAAACAATCGAACAGAGAACCTCCTCCTTTTTTGAAGTCGGTTAAAAAAGAACTGGACAAATGCGTGTCTTACTCGCGCACCGAGGGTTCCGTACAAACTTGCTTCACCGAACATTGCTTTAACGAAACTTACCTTTGTCGTTGGAAATAATTTCTCCCATATATCGATATAAGTCACGGTCAATTCTCCAAGTGCAAATATAAGTTTGTAAAGGCATTTGTTTATGTGATGTAATTACAAATTAAGGCTTTTCGAATTTTTTCCTTTACTTGTGCTGTGAGTCCTTGCTTCTTGGCAAAGGAAAGGTTTTCTTTGTATGGACCTTGGTTTTTTATTCGGAGTGCACCGAACCAGCTTACATCAGATGTAAAATGAAAGATCAACCTTCGACGACTTGAATTTTTGTGATAAACTCTTGGACATGCCGGTTTCCTCACGATGTTTTCCTTTACCGTTTTTAGAGCTAGTGTTAAATCCGCACATGACTTAAGAAAGTCAGTGGTGCGGGGCCAGCGGGATTCGAACTCAGGTGCGTCGGATCGAAAGCCACACTCGCTCTTATGGGTAGACCTATATTTAATATTAATTTCAACTTGATACCTCTAGGCGTACTTGAGAAATAATGTCTTGATAGACAGACGGATAACGAAGTGATTCTAAGGGTTCCTTTTTTCCTTTTGAGGTACGCAACCCTAAAAACGAGTAGGTATGGCCAAGAGTTCTTTTACGAACGCCATAGAAAGGTTTCGCAGTCAAATGTACCTTTTCGTTTTGTAACCCATTCCTTTCGAACCTCATTTATCTCGCTCAAATACTCGAACCACGCCGAGTGGGGCCGAGTGTCATTATTATGTTTTTATTGGTCGTGTGCGTTTGACGGCTCCCCCTCGTCCCGGGTGGAGCGAAATGATCGCCCCTTCAGAAGTAATAAATGTACTTCAGCTGGGCCTTTTTGGAAAATACATTACGGCATACTAGTGACTCGCTCCGTTTCACGCGGGCGCAGTATCTCAAAGTCAAAAGTAAATAATTCTTATTTAACCGACTTCAAACAAAGGAAGAGGTTCTCTATTCGATTGTGTTTTTTTTTATGTTTGTTACCTCAGAACTCCGTCATTCATGAACCTATTTGGAAAATTCTTTTTGCGTTGAGTTCAGTATCGCTGCGAAGTGGTCCCATATAAATTTCATCGATATTTGACCTTGGACTTCGAAGATACAGTGAAGTTTTTTTTTTCTAAATAATAAATATTAACAAAAAAATACAGAACACTACCGATTTATCTTTGAAGTCCAAGGTTGAATATCGATGAAATTTATATGGGACCGTGTTGAAGCTATACTGAACCCAACGCAAGAATTTTCCAAATCAGTAAATAAATGACGGATTAATTGCGTAACAAACATACAAAAACATACCTTTTCCTGACATCGCGCAACATTTCACTGCCGTTGTATTTTTAAGCTATTGCATAGCTTCTATCGCGGGCCTTGAGCGTGGAGACCGAATCCAGAAATTCCGTAACGAAAATAACCTAACACCCCCCACTCCGAATGCTATGCAATAGCTTTACCGCGGCAGTCTCCGAGTGCCACACGTCTTTTTTTTTATTGCTTGTCTTTATATTTAGTATGTTCTGTGTAATGTTGCGTTGATGTCTTGAATAAATGTTTTTTCTTTCTTTCTTTCTTTATAGTCGAATTGGGAACTTCATCCTTTTTTGAAGTCTAGTAAGTAGGTTCTATCTAAGTACCTTTTTATTGTGAATACCAATAGAGACAGGATGGAACCAATGGAACCAATGGAGTACCTACGACCAAACTCTATCTAACCAGAAAGTGAATAAACATGCGTATTGCAACATTGTTAGGGTTCCGTACCCAAAGGGTAAAACGGATCCCTATTACTAATACTCCGCTGTCCGTCCGTCTGTCTGTCCGTCTGTCACCAGGCTGTATCTCATGAACCGTGATAGTTAGACAGTTGAAATTTTCACAGACGATATATTTCTGTTGCCGCTATAACAACTAATACTAAAAAATATAATTAAATAAATATTTAAGTGGGGCTCCTATACAACAGCCATGATTTTTTCGCTGTTTTTATAGATAATGGTACGGAACCCATCGTGCGCGAGTCCGACTCGCACTTAGCTGGTTATTTTTTATTGCAATTTGTTTTTTTTATTGCAACCTTTTTTTTACTACTGTGTTTTATTTTTTAGAGATTAGTGATGCAGAATGTCTGTTTTTAGCCAACTACGTCGAAGCAAAGGAATGGTTATGACGGTAAGTTTAATAGCTTTTTTAGGTTAAACGCGCACTACAGGGCTTTGAAACGAAAAACTCTGGCATCGCAAATATATCTAATGCGGACATAGCACTCATCAAATACGTTAATGCATAAAATATGAGACAAAATGACCGCAATGTAATACGTTTACCGAGTACATTAATAATTTAGGTAGGTATTGATTATATCAAACTAGGCGTGTCAGCCGACTGTGCTTGTTGTAAGTGTGCTAATATTATTAATGCGAAAGTTTGTAGGTAAGTGTGTTTGTGTGTTTGTTACTTCGTCACGCTGTAACAACTTAACGGATTAGAGTGAAATTCTGAATGGAGATAGTTTATACTCCCTAGATTAACACATAGGTTTATTTTTGCCTCGCGGGTGTAACTGCGGGGCGCAGCTACTACAAAATACAAACACCGTCTGAAAAAAACACTTGTCTGTTATTAAAAACATGAGATGACATCATGACTTAACACCCATGACTAAGTATACCTATAATATTATGAATAAATGTACATTATTGCAATAAATAAATAAATATTTTTTTATTCGTTTTAGTAAAAAAACCTATTTGAAAAAATCTGAAACGCAATGTAAATATGTAGAATAATTACACTCAATACATTTTTTTTAAATTATTTTTAGCTATTGCATAGCTTCTATCGCGGGCCTTGAGCGTGGAGACCGAATCCAGAAATTCCGTAACGAAAATAACCTAACACCCCCCACTCCGAATGCTATGCAATAGCTTTACCGCGGCAGTCTCCGAGTGCCACACGTCTTTTTTTTTTTTTTTTGTTTATTGGAAGTCCGGTAAACTAAAATACATTATTAATTAATTTAACTTAACTGTCTAGCATATTTTTTACAAAAATAGACCTGGCATGCACAAATGAACTAATTAAGATGCTTTTTTAACCGACTTCAAAAAGGAGGAGGTTTACAATTCGACGGTATGTTTTTTTTTTTTTTTTTTTTTTGTGTGTTTGTTACGCGATTACTCCGCCAGTTATGCATTGATTTCGATGATTCTTTTTTTGATTGGTAGGTAATACTTCAAAGGTGGTCCCATATAAATTTTATCGAAATTCATTCAGTTGTTTTTGAAAAAAATAGCAAAAACAAAAAATATAAGTTTAATCTTCAAGTCGATTCTTGTTTTTTTCGTAACCAACTTTCTAAAGGTGGAGGTTTGTATTCGACTGCTTCACCTGCTTCACCCAGGGTTGACTTCCGGTGAGGAAACTCCTCAACGGTGAATAGTACAGACACAACATTTCGTAAATGGATTTAACCATAATAGCCTGTTCTAAATTCCATCACGACATGGCAGATACACCCAGGATTGACTTCCGGCGAGGGAACTCCTCAACAGAGATATAGGACAGACATAAATTTTTTTGTACATGCATTTAATTGTGATAGCCCGTTTTAAACTTCGTCATGATGTGGCTTCTAGATCATAAAAGCTTGTCTTTAAAAACTTTTTGAATTAATTTAATTAAAACTTGTTTTTCACTAAAAAGGGTAAAATAAATTATTTTTCAAAAAAAACTAAACCGACTTCAAAACCACAAATGGCACTCAAAAGTAAAAAATAAATTAATATAATTAACATAAGCGCTACCCACTCATATATTTGAAGTCGGTGCCAGCCAAGTCTAAAATGTAGTACATAGATACTACCTACAAGTAGTACTTACTATATACATAGTATTTATCTGCCACCTATTAGACTTGGCTGGCACCGACTTCAAATATATGAGTGGGTAGCGCTTATGTTAATTATATTAATTTATTTTTTACTTTTGAGTGCCATTTGTGGTTTTGAAGTCGGTTTAGTTTTTTTTGAAAAATAATTTATTCTAGCAATAGCGCAGTACTTATTATTATTTAGCGGAATTACACTAAAAATGTACTTTGCTTTTCAGATGTGAAATGAATTTCTACAACGTCATGCCATATTACATTAGATTGTTTTCAAAAGTTCATTTTTACTTACGTTCTTTTTTTTCAGATTTTTTAAAACAATCAAAGCCAATGGCCGAATCTAATCGAACCACCGAATCTAAAGTCGATTAGTTGATTGGCGTCGGGTGGCGCCACACGTGGGGGGAATTATTAAATAGCTCTTTATTGATCTGTGTACCCTTATAGCCTAAGTGGAGTCCATTTCTATTATTGTTTTGGAGCCGCTGTAGGTATTTTAGGTACATAGCTACGTACTTTCGGTTTATTTTCTTAACTAGCTGACCCGACAAACGTCCAATAAAAAATCCAATAGAAAAAGCACTTTCAGTTTCCCGAACTTTCAAATTTCCTGGAAAACTTTCTATTTTTACAAGCTTTTATTTTTTTGCAATATTTATTATTTGGGTCAAATCTTGTAAGTTTAATCGGAACCACTTCCTCTTACCCTACGGAGTTGAAAATTTTCATACTGTCAAAGTCCGATGACAATGCAATATTATGAAGACCGCCCGCTATTCTGATGATGGAGACGGAATGTGGGCAATGATAGATAATCGTAAACTACTAGTGTTGGGGCTCATTTTAATGCTCGCAGTTCCAATTACGAATTAGTTTAAACTTGTCTTAAAAAATATATTTTTCAACAAAAATCTTGTTATCTCGAGAAACTGCGGGTGAAACCGCGGGGCGTAGTTAGAGCAAGGTAATAATGTGCTTGATTTATATTTTTACTTGGCTGAACCTTAGGAAGCCATACCGCGCCTAATTAGTTATTCCTTACGCGTGTTTTCCTTTTAAACGATATCCTATTAGGTTATACATTTTTATCTTGAGCTACTTCTGTAAATATAGGTGCTACTATGTTTATATAGATAGTAGTAGTAGGTCTCTTGTATGCGAGAATAAACTAACAAGATAAACTTCAAATCAATGTCAAAAGAAAAACAAACTTGCAACTTGCAGCAAACTTACGTTCCATTACTGCGACAAATTTACGTATCAAATCAATATAATAGAAAAACAAACTTGCAGCAACTTTTCATTCCATTGCCGCGACAAACTTGATGTATCAAATCAATATCAAAGGTAAAACAAAATTGCAGCAAGCTAACAACGTGCTATCTGGGCTTAAGTCTCATATGCTCAGTAATTTCGCTGGCTACAATGCCCTTCAAACCGGAACACAGTAATGCTTGCGCACTACAATTAATTGTAAATAATAATGTATTCTGGCAAATAAATACTTGAACTGATTTGATTTACTGCTTGGCAGTAGGATAACTGGGAAAGCTGTAGTACCTACTCAGATGGCCTCACGCATACGTGACACCTACCACCCAGCTTTAATTTTCAAAATATTCGAACACACTTTAGATTATATTTTAAAATAATTTACAATACAATACAATACAAATGTGTTGTTTTAGTGAAAGTTAATTCAAATTACGCGTAAAGAGTATTGGAATGGGAAAAACATACTATACTGTTCGTAATTATATAGAAGACTAGCTGCACCCTGCGGTTTCACCCGCGGTTTCCCGGGATAAAAAGTAGCCTATGTGTTATTCTGATGTGTAAGCTATGTTATGGTAAAGTTTCATCAAAATCCATTCAGTCGTTTTTGCGTGAAAGAGTAACAAAGGTACATCCATTCTTACAAACTTTCGCGTTTATAATATTAGTAGAATTCTTGGAACATTCCGCTTTTGCCAATTAGCTAACTGGTACATAAGAAACAGAACGTTGTAGAAAACCAACGAATTGTACCAAAATCTCTAAAATATGCCTCTCAGCTTCTTGCCGTATCTTCTGAGTAGTAGTTCTTTTTACCACGTTTTTATGAAGCCTTTTTAAGCTATTGCATAGCTTCTATCGCGGGCCTTGAGCGTGGAGACCGAATCCAGAAATTCCGTAACGAAAATAACCTAACACCCACTTCGAATGCTATGCAATAGCTTTACCGCGGCAGTCTCCGAGTGCCACACGTCTTTTTTTGCTTTTCTGTCTGTCTGTCGTTCCGGGCGGAATCTTGCAACTCAAATTTCGAGCACTTCTCGATTAGCTATCCGGCTGAAACTTTCAGGGTAGCTCACAACTCGTTGATAATGCATTCTAAATCAAAAACATATTTATTAAATTATTTTTAATCTATTACAGATTTTTTTATTCCGATGCGGTGGTAGAGTCGTGGTGATAATTTGAATTTCATAAGTGCGTTTGTGATGACAAAACTGAAGAGAGATTTTGATTTAATATGAAATATCTTAACGCAATGTCCATGATTGTAACGATGAATAGTTTTAATCTTTAAACGTAGAACCAAATATTCAAAGTGGAATCGAATGCGATATTTTTCTGAAACAAATGTACTCAGTCCATGTTCTAGAATAAATCTATAGCGTAAACAATGTGCAAGCATTTGTATCGTGTCTGTGTGTTGGGATGGGACCATGGTCCTAATAGTTCCTAGTTCCCTAGGTACAAGGAATCTTAGTTAGGAGCCAGGATCTATGTATGTGACAAAACAAGTATATATTTTATTAAAAAAAGACGTGTGGCACTCGGAGACTGCCGCGGTAAAGCTATTGCATAGCATTCGGAGTGGAGGGTGTTAGGTTATTTTCGTTACGGAATTTCTGGATTCGGTCTCCACGCTCAAGGCCCGCGATAGAAGCTATGCAATAGCTTAAAAACCGTCTTCAATTCTGATGTATCTTCGAAGTCCAAGGTCGATTATCGATGAAATGTAAATATGACCACTTCGTAACTATACTGAACCCAACGCAACAAAAATTACAAATCGGTTTATAAATGACGGAGTTCTGAGGTAACAAATAGAAAATAGAAACCTTTATTAAAAGTCAATTAAAAAAAAGACGTGTGGCACTCGGAGACTGCCGCGGTAAAGCTATTGCATAGCATTCGGAGTGGGGGGTGTTAGGTTATTTTCGTTACGGAATTTCTGGATTCGGTCTCCACGCTCAAGGCCCGCGATAGAAGCTATGCAATAGCTTAAAAATTATAGGCTTCACGGACTGGGCGTATTTTCGCATGCAACTCATGCAAGCTCGTTTCGTAAGTGCAAAAAGCTGGCGCATAAAAGCCCTAGGGCTTGCACGTCCTACAGAAAACTTCAAAACCATTTTGGCGACAAAACGTACCTACGTATCCTGCTTAGTGAAATAGGCATTTTTTTTTTATTCCTAATAGATCTATGTTTGGCCACTATCTTGCCAGATGTGAAGCGATGATGTGGCCTAAGATGGAGCACATAGATCTAGAGAGAGACGGCAGTTGAGCGGCTGCTCAGACCCGTCTCCCCGATGGTTCACCGAACATCATCCCGAAACACGACTAGGTCGCTTGACGGCATGGCTTTGTTCGGTGGGTGGTATTACAACCACGGCCAGAGCCTACCACTCTAAAGCGCGTAAGCGGGTTTCATCACGATGCTTTCTTTCACCGTTATAGAGCGAGCGTGCAAAATCTGCACTTAACTATAAGTCATTGGTGCAGGGCCGAGTTGGGATTCGAACCCAGGTGCGTCTGATCGAAAGGCGCATGAGTTCCCGCTGAGCCACACTCGCTCGCATTTCAGCTGATTGTCAATTATTTTATGGTCATTTATTTAATTTTTTTTAATTTACCACTATTGATTTATTCTAAAGCATGTACTAAGTACATACATTTGGGAAAAATATCGAATTCAAATCCAGGGTGTACAAATTGGAACGACTGATAATATCGATTCTCCGTCGATGTTCAGACACTCGAGTTAATCGATTTCTTACTAATAATTATTAAAGCTCCTAAGTATTTTTTTGAGGAACAGTATTTAGATAGGCAAGTCATTCGCCTGATGCTAAGCGCCACGCCTGCCCATAAAAATTGCAGTGTAGCCCAGAACTTTAATACCATAAAAAGCACTGCGTAGCACTGCATTGCACTCATCACCCCAAAATATAAGATATTAAATCTCATATGCCCAGTAATTTTGCTGGCTACAATGTCCTTCAAACCAGAACACAATAATGCTTGCGCACTACTGCTTTGCGGCAGAATAACTGGCAAGGCCGTGGTACCTACCCCAGATGGCCTCCCGTATACGAGAGACCTACCACGAGTAACTGGTTTTTTAACCTATTTGGTCCCACTGCTGGGCAAAGCAGTAACTTAAATGGTTAAAAATATTATTATTTTATAAGATCAGGTGAACAGCCATGTCTTGAACAACTCAACAATCTCATTATTTGCTATCGATGCTAAATTGGTTAAAACTTAAACATAACTTAGATCGATTAACCAAAAATAGTTGTTCAAAAAAAGAAAACAAAACGACTGACCTTGCGACCTCCTTCTGATTACGAGTAACGTTCTACAGTTGGGTTCGTTTGTTTGGTTTAACAGGTGGTTGCGCGGCGCGAGGCGACGTGCGTCCTGCGCGGAGGCTCGGGTGGTACTGACTTCCCGTATATGTGTATAGTCTATGGCAGAACGGCGAGCGCGGGAAAACGCGCGTGCGTGTGAATAGAGATGAGGTTGTGAGTTCTTTTGTTCAGTCCACAGTCCACATAAAGTCTCTTAAGAGTCTCTCATACAGACTCGTTTTTAGGGTTCCGTACCCAAAGGGTACTACGGGAATTACTAAGACTCCGTTGTCCGTCCGTCTGTCACCAGGCTGTATGTCATGAACCGTGATAGTTAGACAGTTAAAATTTTCACAGATGATGTATTTCTGTTGCCGCTATAACAACAAATACTAAAAAACAGAATAAAATATATATTTAAGGGTGCTCCCATACAACATACAAGAATTTTTGCCGTTTTTATAGATAATGGTATGGAACCTTTCGTGCACGAGCCGTTAATCTTAATTGCCTTAATTGATTCTATTTCTCATCAGGAATGTTTCGCTCAAAGTGACCCATCAAATCAAATCGAAAGTTTTTAAGAAACCAAGACTGCGTGTGTAGTCCCATCTCTACCCGCCACTCTAAATTGGGAAAGTCCTCTATCACGTTGCTATTAAAATGCCACCCTATACTCCCGACATTACGGTCGTAATTCCTTTGCACTAATACGTTGAGACAAACGGTATTGGTCAAAAGTAAAACGTCGTAATTACGTCCACCATTAAGATGATATTTTACCTTAAACATAGTGTCTTTAAGATGATTTTAGCTTAAATCAAGAATTGTAAGCTTGAACTGTTGAATCTGTAAGCGAATTTAATGGATCAAAAAACGTTGCGTACGCTTTAGACTGAGTTGAACCTTACGCGTATACATTTATGATAGAAATTTAATTAAGCAAAAAAGTGTTTAAGATATTTTTGCGAGACGATGCGACGCCGACAAGAAAAGAAAGGAACAAGATTTGTTTTCATTTGAAAATACATTTTTCGGAATTCCTCATTTCTGAAACATTCGATTTCAAAGCGGTTCAGGTAGTTGATAAAAAAACTCATCACTGGATACAAATTTATGATGTTAAAGGTCAAAACTCACCAAAATAGTCCACTTTTTGAGTTTTTAAAGTTTTTTAACAATGATTTGAATGACGCGGTTATACAGGATAAAAATCCTGTGTCCTGTTCCAGGGCCTAAAGTAAACATATCGTATTTCATCAAAATCCGTTCAGTAGTTTTACGTGAGTAACAAACATCCATCCATCCTCACAAACTTTCGCATTTATAATATTACTTAGATAGGATAGGATTAGTAGGTTAAGTTATTTTCCCTAGTGTTTTGGTGCCCGGTGAGTTTAGACCCTCGCTCATAATTGGTCGTTCCATTCGCTCGTTATTTGAAAGGTCTAAACCGAAGCACTCGTAGCATAACGACAATGTAGCGCATTCGTAGCACGTCCGTAGCAGAGCTACGCCCGTAGCATTTCTACGGTGACGTAGCGGATTCGTAGCACTAAAGGTGCCAACACATTCAATGAACAAACGGCGCTGCAATTGTGTCATGTGGCACTGTATTGTTATGGGCAAGCGTGGTTCTACCATCAGGCGAAAGATTTGCTCGTCTCGTTACTCAATTATATAAACAAGATTTTTGGCGATAATTTTTTATTTTAATATTTATTAACCTCTTGTCGGAGGAGATTGATAGTTTTAACTGTAAGCTGTCGAAGTTTTCAGAAATAGCTCGAATTTTTTTTAGAAAATAATTATTAATATTAAAATTGAGTATTATATAAGGTACCTATAGCCTGGTATTGGCTTTTTTAAGCTGTAAGGATGTTATATATTATGATTGAAATAAATAAATAAACTTTTCAAGACAAGTTTTTAAGAAATTCGGCATTTTACTCATATTTTCATGTTACTATGACTATGGGAAATCTCACTCACGCTTCTAGTTTAACATTGTGTTATTTTAATCATAATTTATACCTCATTCTTTAGTGTTATATTTTTAGACATTTAAAAAAATAATATATAAGAGACATCCCCGCAGAGTTTCTTGGTGCTATCTTCTCTAGCGGGCGTATTTCCGAAGCACTGGTAGAGTCAGTTTTCTCATTTCTTATCTGAGCCTGGACTTAAATTTGAGTTTGGGTTAGAAATGGGTAGACATGCTTACCCCTTTTCAAAGTCATGTTAACTTTAGTTTAAATTTTTAACTTATGTTTAATTTTATTTGCATTGTGTTTATGACTTTTAAAAGTGCATTTTTGTGCCTATTTAAAAAAAAATTGACGTTGCCTGCGAAATAGAATGCGTCTGCACCCTAAGAAAGTTGGCACGCGTTTCTGGAACTCGTGTAAACTGGCCCTTATCCGCAGTAATTTCGGTTGGATAATTTCAGAACATGGAACTTAAACAAAATGGAACGAATTTAGAACAAGAATTCAAGTTCTGTTATTGTCTTTGTTATTGAAATTGTTTGTTCTCGTCCCATCTCTAATTTAGGAGAAGATTTTTCTGCAGAAAGTTTCGAGACTGCAGTGTTGTGTGTTGGAAAAATTACAAATTAGTTTCTTTTTTAACGGACCTCAAAAAAGGAGGACGTTCTCTGTTCTTTTTTTTTACGTTTGTTACCTCAGAGCTCCGTCATTTATGAACCGATTTGGAAAATTTTGCGTTGGGTTCAGTATAGCTACGAAGTGGTCCCATATAAATTTCATCGATCTTTGACCTTGGACTTCGAAGATACATTGAAGTCGGTTTTTGTTTTTTTTTTCTAAAAAATATTTATTATGTACCCATGTGTAACAATATTATTAAGCTATTGCATAGCTTCTATCGCGGGCCTTGAGCGTGGAGACCGAATCCAGAAATTCCGTAACGAAAATAACCTAACTCCCCCCACTCCGAATGCTATGCAATAGCTTTACCGCGGCAGTCTCCGAGTGCCACACGTCTTTTTTTTTCTTTCTTTTTTAACTCCCGACGCAATGAGGAGGGGTGTTATAATTTTGGCCACTATGTGTGTCTGTCTGTATGTCTGTGGCACCGTAGCTTTAAACGGGTGAACCGATTTGAATGCGGTGTTTTTATTTGAAAGCAGGTTTTCCAGTAGTGGTTCTTAGTCATGTGTTATCAATTCCATTATTTTTTACTTTTTAAAGGTTTTTGTGTCTGGAATAATTTAAACTTTAGTTTACTGAAATTCGCTTGTTATGTAATTAATTAAAGAGACGAGCAGGTCGTTCGCCTGATGGTAAGCGCCACGCCTGCCCATAACAGTTGAAGCAGCACCCGTTCAAGTGCAAGTTGGACTCGCGCACGAATGGTTCCGTACCATTATCTATAAATACGGCAAAACCATCATGTTGTATGGGAGCCCCTTAAATATTTTTTATTCTGTTTTTTACTATTTGTTGTTATAGCGGCAACAGAAATACATTATCTGTGAATATTTCAACTGTCCAACTATCACGGTTTATGAGATACAGCCTGGTGACAGACGGACAGATAGGCAGACGGACGGACGGACAGCGGAGTCTTAGTTATAGGGTCCCGTTTTACCCTTTCGGTACGGAACCCTAAAAACTAAACAAAGACGAGTTCTATTATACCAACAAATACGTTTATTCGGTAGATTCGCTCCAACTAAACGCTGATATTTATGTGTACGGACGAGACTAATGTGACAATATGCGCCATTGGACGTTGTTACATGTGGCATGTTTATTGATATGCCGCGACATGGATACTAAATACACATGAATCTCGTACCCAGCTACTATTTACAGTATTTTACAAAATTAAATTCAAATGCTGGTCAAGGGTTGCTGGTAGCGACTGGAGAAGGAAAGCTAAAGATCGGGCTCAGTGGCGTGCTATGGTAGAGGCCAGCAGTGGACTGATGTGGGCTGATGATGATGATGATAAAATTCAAATATTACAATATTAAAATCATTTCATTTGACAGCCTGCGGGGTGGTGGTTCGGCAGGTTGGCTCAAATCTCATACACCACTGAGGTTGCGGTTTTGATTCCCGCGGCGGGACAAATGTTTGTACAGAGGGAAGAAAAGCACAAACATTTGTTTCGTGTCTGGGTGTTTTGGTACCATGGTGTCTCGTAGATCCTGGTTCCCTAAATACAGGGAATCCTAGTTAGGGGCCAGGATCCATGTATGTGATCGGTGCATTGGGCGTATTTATTTATTATTTATCTATTTATTTGGCTATACCTAAATTATTAATGTATTAAATCTCTTCCGGTCAACCTTTGGATGGAAAGAACTACCGGAGTGAGAGAAGTTGGTCGAACAATTTATATACTTAATTACTACCTACATAATTTAATAACTTATAAATATAAATATTATGATTCGAAAGTTATTATAACCTTTCATATGTGCTGCTTTTTATCCCGGGAAACCACGGGTGAAGCAGGGGGAGCAGCTAGTTTGTAATGCTAGTGATTACAAAGCAACGCTCTAGCATGAGTAATTCCCACGAGCTCAAAATAACCGGTTATAACTGGAATTTTCCACTTTAACCGGTCATTGTTGGCATCACCACTTTACCCGGCCATTGTCCGGATTAACAATCATTATCCGCCGGCGGTATGCTTTTGTTTAATATTATTAATGACTCCATAGCACA
This sequence comes from Petrophora chlorosata, assembly GCA_951640565.1. Classification (NCBI taxonomy): domain Eukaryota; kingdom Metazoa; phylum Arthropoda; class Insecta; order Lepidoptera; family Geometridae; genus Petrophora; species Petrophora chlorosata. The sequence goes on from OX621219.1 coordinate 276,645, forward strand.
ACACTTACTGTCCCTACATACTATACAAGCAGTAGGCAAACTTCTATGATTGACACTATGTCCGTTTGGGGTCGCCCATTAGCAATCATCATTATCAACCCATCACTATCATATCACTATCATAACTACATTTTAGATGTTTTCTCGATTATTGTCCGATCCCCTATTGCGGCCTCAACGAAATAATAAATACACGTGATATCTTGCTACAACGTATGACGTCACACGTAGGCAAACGAAACGACAAGCTCTACAAAAGCAAACTTGCAAAGTGATTTATACGTTTTTGTGAAGTTTAAGGAATTTAGGGTCGTCATGGCATGAAAAACATAGAGAGAAAGATAATAAACGAGAGATTTAGAAAAGAAGCAATAAAATAAAAATAAACACAAGCTTCGCACACGGTATTTACTTTGAAATGACGTCATGCACCGTGTCGGTGTTTTGGTACAGATAAAAAAAAAGACGTGTGGCACTCGGAGACTGCCGCGGTAAAGCTATTGCATAGCATTCGGAGTGGGGGATGTTAGGTTATTTTCGTTACGGAATTTCTGGATTCGGTCTCCACGCTCAAGGCCCGCGATAGAAGCTATGCAATAGCTTAAAAAGACGTGTGGCACTCGGAGACTGCCGCGGTAAAGCTATTGCATAGCATTCGGAGTGGGGGGGTGTTAGGTTATTTTCGTTACGGAATTTCTGGATTCGGTCTCCACGCTCAAGGCCCGCGATAGAAGCTATGCAATAGCTTAAAAATGACAGAATTATTGCGATATATTTATTAATTTAAAAATATATTTTTTTATTATTTCACAAAAATATTGATTGAATGATCTTTTGGATTCGACAAACATTCGTTCTAACTTCATTTTAGTTTTTTTTTCGATTACTGACTGTTTTTTTAATGTACTGTGTCTTCGAGGACACAGCACAAAAGAATCCGCAGTATTTAGTCATAATAGGGAATTCATGAAAATGTACACTGAAATATAAGTAAATAGGTTGTTATATTAATAAATAGTCAATAATGGTACGTCTCTCGTATGGAGGCTGTCTGGGTAGGTACCACAGCTTTGCCAATTATTCTGCCACCAAGCAGTAGTGCGCAGGCATTACTGTGTTCTAGTTTAAAAAGTATAAGCTCCACAAAAGAAACGTGCATATGTTTTGCAACTGCAAAATTCAAATGTCCAATGACATTTATTATTGCACTGAGTAATGAGACGAGCAAGTCTTTCGCCTGATGGTAAGCACATGCCTGCCGCAATAGCAGTGCCACCCAGAACTTTTAATACCATAAAAAGCACTGCATAGCACTGTATTACGCTTAACACCCCGAGGCATCAGATATATCATATGCCCAGTAAAAATAGTAGTAAGTTATGTATGTACAATTGTTTTTACTGGTGGTAGGTTTCTCGTATGCAAGAGGCCGTCTGGGTGGGTACCACCGCTTTGCCAGTTATTCAGCCGCCAAGCAGTAATGCGCAAGCATTAGTGCGTTCCGGATTGAAGGGCATTGCAGCCAGCGAAATTACTGGGCATTATGAGACTCAACAGCTAATTGTCTCAGGGTGACGAGCGCAATACGGCCCCGCGCAGAATTTTGCAAATCAAAGTTCTGGGTGATGCTGTTATTGTTATGGGCTGGCGTATTGCTTACCATCAGGCAAACGACCAGCCCGTCCCGTCATTCAGTTACATAAAAAAAAATTACAAGTAACACTGTATTTCTAACCAACTTCTAGAAAAGGAGGAGGTTCTCAATTCTATTGTTTTTATTAGGTAGGGAGATAATATAATAGTTACAGTAGGACAATTTCTGGTTTCTATCTCCCTTACTAATAACAGTTTGAAACTTATTCCAGTTAGATGAACCCTTCGATTGTGAACTTCAATTTACGATCAGAAGGCCCTAAAGTCAAATCCGTACCCCTAAATACAGTCATAGGCAAATAACATTTATTAAATAGGTGTGGCAGGCGTAATGAAAGACGGACTAACGCAAACTGACTTTATTTCCATGCATGCAGTGCACCTAAAATACAAACATCGCGAGGATTAGACTTGGCTGGCACCGACTTCAAATATATGAGTGGGTATCGCTTATGATAATTATATTAATTTATTTTTCACTTTTGTGTGCCTATTTGTGCTTTTGAAGTGGGTTTAGTTTTTTTTAGAAATAATTTATTTTCAAAGTATTATGTGTATCAAATATGAGGTTTAAAAGTTATAGCGGCAACAGAAATTATCTGTGAAAATTTCACGAACATACAGACAGACGGACGGACAGCGGAGTCTTAGTAATAGGGTCCCTTTTTACCTTTTGGCTAAAAAACTTTACTCGTAATATATGCAAAATTGTAGAATCACCGGCGACTATAAAAGTCGTGTCCTATCGGATTCGGTGATTTACATTGAACGGATGCAAATGTAGTCGAGGATCGCATGTCTTCTTTAATAATAATAAATAAATAAATTCATTTATTTCAAGCAATAATACAGTTGACAAATTAAAAGTACCAGATGCTCATAAAATATATACCTTACAGACTAGCAAATATATACAATTTATAAACACTAAAGCTACGATTAGGGAATTAACTTCGGCTTCGCCTCCCTATAGCGCCGGAATGCTATGCCTTCGGGCCAAAACTCAGGAGCCAGGAATGTCTCCTCATACTTCGCTGGAAGCCGGAGCACGAAGGACTTGAAACTCGTCGTCCTCGTTTAATAACGAGAAGAACTTTGAGTCTTTTAAAAGAGGTATTAATAGAGTCCATACGGGTCAGTGGAAGAGTGAAATTGACTCGGTAAGACGTGCACGTGCTTCATTCGATCCCAATCAAAATTCTGATCCCACTAGTCCCGGACTTTCTTCAGTTATGTGTTTAATACTCGCTTTAAAAACGGTGAAGGAAAACATCGTGAGGAATCCGGCGTGTCCAAGAATTATTCACAAAGATTCCAGTTGTGACATCCACCAACCCGCATTGAGCCAGCGGGTTGTATGGCCCATATTCTCTTTAAGATATGTCGGTACACAGTAATGTTTGCGCACTACTGCTTGGCGATAGATTAACTGGCAAAGCTGTTCCTACCCAGACGGCATAAAAGAGATCTACCACTAGTAAAGTCATTTTTGAGGTTCCAAACCAAAGGGTATAGCGGTACCGCACTGCTAAGACTCCGCTATCCGTCCGTCTGTCTGTCTGTCCGTCTGTGACCAGGCTGTATCTCATGGACCGTGATAGTTACTTTAAATTTTCACAGATGATGTATTTCTGTTGCCACTATAACAAAAAATACTAAAAAACAGAATAAAATAAATATTTAAGGGGACTCCCATACAACAGACATGATTTTTTTGCCGTTTTTATAGTTAATGGTACGGATCCCTTCGTGCACGAGTCCAATTTGCACTTGGCCGGTTTTTCTAATGCTTCCGAGTCGTTACAAACTGAAGCATGTTCTTTCAAACTACATCATTTGATAGTACATCGAAATATCTATTCGTGCCATCCGAGTCGCGAACTCGGCCCATTTAACAGATCGTCTGCATTTTGTACTTATTTGACACTATTTTTTTCCGGCGACTTCGTCCACGTGAGCTCAAAGTCGCCTTTTTCCAAGCAAGCCAGATTAGCAAGACCTCCCATACATAGAATGAAGAAAGAAAGAATAAAAAATTAAAGAAAGTAAAAAGAAATAAAGAATAAAGAAAATAATGAAGAAAAGAGAATAAAGAATCAAGAAAGAAAGAAAAAATAATTAAATTTTCTTTTTAATAAAGAATTTCTTATCTTATCCCTTCTCCCAGTATATGAGAGCGCATGCTACGAAGAGGTTAAGCTGTATTTTTAACCGACGGAAAAACGGAGGAGGTTCTCAAGTCGACGCGTATATATTTTTTTTATGTATGACCACGCATAACTTTTTACTTTTTTTGTTTGGTAAGTCATACTTCAGAGGTGGTCCCATATAAATTTTATCAAAATTGTATCAGCACTTTTTGAAAAAATCATCTAGAACAAAAAATATAAGTTCAATCTTGAAGTCGGTCTTTGTTTTTTTTCTAAAAATTCAATATCGTAGTCACCCAACCGACTTTGATATAACTTGATTATAACTTAAGTTGGAACAGCTACCAAACACTAAAAACGAAATTAAAATCCGTTCAGTAATTTTTGAGTCTTAGGTAACACACACAAACAGATTAAATTTTTAAAAACCGTAGATTCGTGTTTAGTACCTTCTAAATAGCCAATATCAGATGATTTTTCAAAAATATCTTCAATGTACAGAATTGGTTTAGTTACAATTTTATAATAGTATAGATTTGTGCCATTTCTGGCATTTGTGCCTGGTATTTGGCAACGTTGCCGTATTTGGCAGGAATAGCCATTTCGAAGTTATTGGATTGAAAATTGCATTGCTTTCAATTACTTTCTACAAGGTTTCTTTTGCGATGCCAATAGGCAACTTTGACGAGAAAAAGCTGCTATCGGCGCTGGTCACTACAGAGTTTAATTGGTCACTTACGCTGGTCACTTAGATTCGCTACAGAGCTGGTCACTTATCAAGTATTTAGTAACAGACGAGACGAGAGTATCAATGAGAGACTGTTGTACTGTCACAATAATAATTTCAATGCGAAAGTTTGTGTGTAAGTGTGTTTGGTTCCTATTCTAATGAGAAAAGCATACTAAACTGTTCGTAATTACATAGAAGACAAAGATGCTTGGAACATTCCGCTTCTGCAAAGTAACCAACAGACACATTAGAAACATAACATTGTAGAAACCAACATATTGTAACAAAATCACAAAAAAATGCCCCTCATTTTCTTGCCGTATCTTCTGAGTAGTGGTTCTTTTTCCGATTCGGTGGTAGAGTCTTTGTGTCAATTTTACGTATATAAATGCGTCTATGATGACGAAACTGAAGAAAGAGATTATGATTTGATTTGACCTCTTTACGCCGCAACAGCTAAAGGGATTTTCAAAAAATTTGATATAGGAATACTCTAGGTCTTGAAGAGATCGCTATAAGCGATAAGACCACCCATTGTAAAACTTTAGCTTTGAGTATTGTTTTGTAATTTATTTCTTGTTAATGTGTAACAATAAAAGAAAATTAAATTATTTTATTTGTTATTTATAATTATTACTGTAACACCTACATTACCTACCTATATTCTAGCAATAAATGATTATGATTATGATTATGATTAATAAAGCGTTATTTAGGTCCTTGAATAAAACAGGATACCTTTCATTCGCGGGCGAAACCGCGGGGCAGTCTAGAGATACTTGACGTTAATGTGCATACATTCAATAGTGACTAAATCGCTAAACTAAATCATTAAAATTAATGGCTTACGGAAAATAACTATTAGCCGGAGAATTTGCTAGTTTCGGGAAATAAACAGACGAAAATTAATGATGGGCAAACGAGATACCGTTTGTCATCGTGCTAACCGTATCCGTATCTACTAGCTCAGTTAGTGACTAAGATCCAACTATCACATCAGACTATCCATTCTTCCCCTAGTACAAATAAGTTTTTTGTTGAAAAATGTGTCAAGACAAGTTTTTAACAAAGTCGTGATCGGAACCGCGAGCAGATTAAAAAGAGCCCAGCACTAGTAGTTTACGATTATCCGTCAAGGAGTTCCATTGCCCACCTTCCGTCTCCATCATCAGATCAGCTGGCTGTCAATCAATCAATCAATCAAAAGTTCTTTATTCAATATTGGCATCACAGACGCACTTATGAACGTCAATTATTACAATGTACCACCGTATCGGAAAAAGAACCACTACTCAGAAGATACGGCAAGAAACTGAGAACATTTTTTAAGAACTTTTGTTACAATATTTTACGTTTGTTTTTGACAATATTATGTTTCTTTTGTGCCAGTTGGCTACTTGGCAGAAGCGGAATGTTATTAGTAATTACCAACTGTATAGTATGCTTTTTTCATTAGAATAATTTTCACACTCAATTTGAATCTACTTTCTGTGAGCTCCGTTATACATTTTGGAATTTTATTGTAATAATGTACACAATTGCCCATGAAGGACTTATTCGTTTTACTCAGTCTAAACCTAGGCACTGCAATTCTATCCTTATTTCTAGTGTTTATGTTGCATTGTCATCGGACTTTGACAAGTATGCAAAATTTCAACTTCGTGCATAGATAAGAGGGGAGAGCGAGTTTGGTTCAGTGGCGGCATGTGCAACTTTCAATCTGACGCTGAAGATTCCAAAATTTTGTCGTACTCTGGATACTGTGGCGGTGCTTCATTGCTATCACATCTGTGTTCAGTCACCCGGCGACGGCCCGCTGTGGCCCCATCTGAGTAAACTCACTCGAGATTGACAGCGAGTGATGGATGACCACACATTATAGTGCGGTGCGAGTCCTAGCGGAGAGCGGTCATTTCAGCCTTAAAAAAAAGAAAGAAAGAAAGAAAACATTTATTTTGACAAAACTTCACACGGTACAACAATGATCACAGCACAATAAAACTAAAAAAAAATAATAAATGAAATACTAGGTGCGAGAATCAGTGACGTCAAAAAAGGTCTGAACTCACCAAAATGCTGTGGATAAATCCACAACGCTGGTTTTCAGCTCAAACCTCTGGTGACGCACGTGAAAAACGTAAAGAAAATAAACAATTTATATAGATACATACAGAACAGAATAATAAATAAAAACAGACTTAAATTTTAATAAACCAATATATGTACAATATACAATGCATATTATTTCCTTATTTGCAGTCACACTAATTACTAACTTACAGATGTTCCTGGACACAATCTGCCTTGGCCGACATGGAAGTCTTTAAACAGACTCCGGACCCAAGTCGGTCGTAACAAGGAAAACATGAGCAGGTGGGGATACAGCTCGGATAGTGTATGCGGGCGCGGTGTCTCTCCCCAGACTATGGCACACCTTTTGTCCTGCCCTGCATGTCTTGCCATCTTTACACGCGAGGACCTGTACAATGCCATGGACAATGCTGTGCTATGTGGTTGAGGGTTGTGGGTCCAAGAAAATATAAGGAAGGATCGACTTGCTAAGAAGTAGATTATAAATGTGAAAGTTTGTATGTGTGTTTGTGTGTTTGCTGCCTCGATGATGATGATGATTTGGATTAATACATAGGTTAAAACAGTTCCCTCAGAGAGCACAACATACAAGTCGTGCAATACTATACAAATCTTGCATCGTGCAAACGAAGTTCGCACGACAGATAATGCCTATACAAGTTCCAAGTAGATTGTGTCGGATTGGCCCCGGGCCAACAACACTTGGTTGGAAGATCTTCCCTATTAATTGGAGGCGCCTAACTGAATGACGAGACGAGCTGGTCGATTGCCTGATGGTAAGCAACATGCCCACAACAATAATAGCACCACCCAAAACTTAGTTTTGCAAAATCCTGCGCGGCGCTGCACTGCGCTCGTCACCCTGAGACAATTAGCTGTTGAGTCTCATAATGCTTCTACAATGGATACCTATCAAGCACCCACTCCTCCATAAACTAAACATTATTTGGTTGTTTTACATACAGTGCTGTTATATAAAAGGAGTAGCGATTTTATAAAACAGCGGATTTTACAATCTAACTACGACATAACTACGACCTTAAACGAATAAAATAGGCGGACGCCGCGTCGCCAAATTCAAAAGTCAGCATTCAAAATAATGCCGTTCGCTTGTTCACACACAAGCCACACGCACACGTTTACATCATGCTATGCCGATCGGTCGTCACATCGGCTTGACATCGGCCCTCCGTCCACTCACACAAACATAACACCATGCTTCAGTAGTTGCTTAGCGAGGTACCGTCCGCCTTCCGTTTGCCGTTTGACGATAAAATATTTTTTTGATGAAAAATATAAGTTTCAAGACAAGCTTTTAACAGCAGATTAAAATGAGCCCAAACACTAGTAGTTTACAATTATCCGTCCAGAAGTTCTATTGCCCACCTTCCGTCTCCATCATCAGATCAGCTGGCTCTCACCATAATATTGCATTGTCATCGGACTTTGACAAGGATCAAAATTTAAACTCCGTAGGACAAGAGGAAGTGGTTCTGATTCAACTTGCAAGATTCCACCCGAACATACGTAGTTAGATACATACATTGCAAGTTAAATAAAAGCTTGTAAAAAGGAATGTAGTCAATGAATATAGTCGTGTGCTTGACTATATAAATTGTTCGTTGTCCAAGTCCAACTACTAGGTCGAGTTGAGAAACGCGGTCAATACTCTCTCAGAGATAAGATCTGACCATCAGAAGTAGGAATATGAATGAGATGCAAGTAGCTAGGACATATCTTATAATTTGATGAACAGATAGGAACAGTCGACAGCAGGGCTCCGGTTGGACACTGTATAAGCACAGAATACTAAGACAGAAGCATCACTCCGCAAAGAAATTTAAACAAATAGCGACTCTTGCTATGACGCAATAAAATTTAATTCGGTTCGCGTAGCGCTGCATACCTACCAGTCATTTTAACCTACAGAACGCCTCTTTTTTTATCGCGCCGCTCTTATCTCTTCTGACGCGGCACGTGTAACGACGCGCGACCCGCCGTCGGTGTCCGGCTATGTACTTGTAGCTTTGTACCTACAGTGCGGAGTGCGCTAGGCCTGGTATAACTATAATTATAAACATAGAGAAAGAAAAGGAGAGAGATCGTAAGCGACGACAAGTTATGAACAAGGCTATAATGTAGATTAAAAATAATCTAAAACCCGCGTTTTTATGCGCCTTAAAAAGAATAAATGGATTTAGAATGTATTGTTATCGAGTTCCCTGAAAGTTTGAGCCGGATAGCTAATCAGGAAGTGCTCGAAATTTGAGTTGCAAGATTTCACCCGGAACGACCAACAGACAGACAAGAAAGAGATTTAACAAAATAGTCGATCTTAGTTGGTTTTTTGACAATTTAATTGTAATTTTTAATCGACTTCAAAAAAGTGGAGGTTCTCAATTCGACGGTATGGGAGTTTTTTTGAATGTTTGTTACGCGATTACTCCGCCAATTATGAATTGATTTTGATGACTCTTTTCTTTGTTTGGTAGGTCATATTTTGGAGGTGGTCCCTGATAAATTTTATCGAAATAGATACAGCAGTTTTTGAAAAAAATAACAAATTCAAGAAATGTTACTTTAGTCTTAAAGTTGGTTCATGTTTTTTCTAAAAATTAATTATTATATTATGTTTGTTACCTCAGAACTCCGTCGTCATTTATAAACTCATTTGGAAAACTCTTTTTGCGTTGGGTTCAGTATAGTTTAAACGTGGTTCCCTATATATTTCATCGATATTTGACCTTGGACTTCGAAGATACATCAGAATTGAAGTCGGTTTTTTATACATTATTGGCTTACGTTTGACCACTATCTCAATTGATGGTAAGCGACGATGCGGTCGACGATGTAGCACGCTTGTCAAGATAGTACCTGTTCACTGGAAAATTGAAGATTCCAAGATTACAAGTACTGTTTTTTTTTGTTATAAAATTGACATCTGTGTAACTCGTGCCGCATCTTTATACGCCAAGCTATTAGTACCAAAGTACCTACCCGTATCGCGTTCCGTTGTTCTGACGGTCGCGTCGCTCGACCGCCGCCGCCGTCGCTATATTGGAGCTGTTATGATGACGTCATAGAGTTGATTGTTATTAATGAATGGTACATTAAATCCATATATCGTCAGCGTGAACTACAGCTTATTTATTTATTGATTGAGGGGAAGTCCGACAACATCGTAGTTAGGCTTTATTTAACGACATTCACATTCAGTTAGTTAATTTTACCAAAATACAGAAATTCTTCTAAAAACCTTAAAAAATATAATACTAAAATATATTATTAAAAGGAGTCCCTTTAGGCAAGGTTACATCGTAGTTAGTTGGGTTATATATTAGACCTAATAATAAACAGTAAGAGATTAATAATTAATTTTTAGAAGAAACAAAAACAGACTTCAATGTATCTTCGAAGTCCAATGTTAAATATCGATGAAATTTATATGGGACCACTTCGTAGCTATGCTGAACCCAACGCAAATCGGTTCATAACTGACGGAGTTCTGAGGTAACAAACATTAAAAAAAAACTAAATATAATGATAAAAAAATAAATAAAAAAAATACAATGGAACAGAGAACCTTCTCCTTTTTTGAAATCTGTTAAAAAAGACATCCCCGCAAAGTTTCTTGGTGCTATCTTCTCTAGCGGGCGTATTTCCGAAGCACTGGTAGATTCAGTTTTCGCATTTCTTTTCTAGACCCGGACTTCAATTTGAGTAGATATGGAAAAGAAATGGGTAGACATGCTTACCTCTTTTCAAAGTCATGTTAACTTTAGTTTCAATTTTTAACTTATGTTTAATTTTATTTGTATTGTGTTTATGACTTTCAAAAGTGCATTTTTTGTGTTTATAAAATAAATATTTTTAGACTTGACTTTTAAGAAGGTATCTTGCGGCGGGGGGTCGTTTTTATTAAGCTATGGTATCCTATTATATTTTGAGCGAGTGTGGCTCAGTGGGAGCTCGTGCGACTTTCGATCCGACGCACCCGAGTTCGAATCCCGCTGGCCCCGCACCACTGACTTTCTTAAGTTATGTGCGGATTTAACACTCGCTCCGGAAACGGTGAAGGAAAACATCGTGAGGAAACCGGCATGTCCAAGAATTTTTCACAAAAAATTCAAGGACATGTGACATCCACCAACCCGCACTGGGCCAGCGTGGTGGATTATGGCCCATTCTCTCTCTATGAGGGAAGACCCGTGTCCCAGCAGTGGGAACGTGATGGGCTGATGATGATGATCCTATTATATACCGTTTAAAAACTGAAACGCAATGAAAATATGTAGTGCAATCCCGCTGAATAGACACATACACACACTGTGCACGCATTATATATCTGTATATTTTTATTCCTAATTGTCACTGTACTTCGCTGTTATCTGTGGGCCGTCGTTCACTCAACGCCCATGATGGTTCAAAATTGAGCTGTTATTGCGGCACTACTGACGAACACGGTAGAGGACACGTAAGGTCATCGGTTAGTAATTACATAGAAGACAAAGATGCATGGAACATTCCGCTTCTGCCAAGTAGCCAACTGGCACATAAGAAAAATAATATTGTCAAAAACAAACATAAAATATTGTAACAAAAGTTCTAAAAAATATGCCCCTCAGTTTCTTGCCGTATCTTCTGAGTAGTGGTTCTTTTTCCGATACGGTGGTAGAGTCATTGTAATATTTGACGTTCATAAGTGCGTCTGTGACGACAAAATTGAATAAAGAACTTTTGATTGATTGATTGATTGTTACTTTAGCGGCGCCGAAATCACCATCAAATTACAAGTAAGTGCAATTCTGAATATAATTATACGGATTTATTATGTGTGTGCATACTCTCGTTTCCTGAAATTGATAGTCAGTCCACTTAAAGCTTATATTGACGTGCCAGCGTGCACTCACACTGCACACTACATATTTTCATTGCCTTTCAGTGGTAGGTACCACCACTTTGCCAGTTATTCAGCCGCCAAGCAGTAGTGCGTGAGCATTACTGTGTTCCGGTTTGAAGGGGATTGTAGCCAGCGAAATTACTGGGCATTATGAGACTCAACATCTAATTGTCAGGGTGACGAGCGTAGTGCAGCGCCGCGCAGGATTTTGCAAAACAAAGTTCTGGGTGGTGCTGTTATTGTTACGGGCTGGCGTATTGCTTACCATCAGGCAAACGACCAGCTCGTCTCGTCATTCTATATAATAAAAAAAAAACCGCAACGTCACACCTGATTCCATTGCATACCGTTTAAAAGTTATTTGCATTTTAATTTTGTATGGCGGCCATGTTAGTAGAAGGCCGGCCATCATTTAAAAAACAATCTAAAAATGGCTCAATGTTTTGAGCACATTTAGTTCAAGCGGTAGCATATTTAGTCCCCCATCCGATTTGTAGTGACCTAGATCTCCTGATCACATGGACATAGACTACTTTTATTCCGGGAATCGGCGGGTGAAACCGTAGGGCGCAGCTAGTTTTCAAATATGTCAAATATCAATCCCTTCAGAAAGGCAGTTTTCATAATAATGAATTATAAACGAACTCTCCGAGGGATTCGATATTAAATATTCATGGTTGAACTTTTCGCGAGCGGTTCTGTGATTTCAATGATGTTTGAAGTACTGGTGAACGCATGACAATGGTGTCCCTTTTAATTAATATACACGTCATACCTACCTGTATTATTAATTTTTATTGAATTTGCATGTTAACTAGGACCATGTATACTGACATTTTTAACCAACTTCAAAACAGGAGAAGGTTCTCTATTCGATTGTATTTTTTTTATGTTTGTTACCTCAGAACTCCGTCATTCATGAATCGATTTGGAAATTTATTTTTGCGTTTTGTTCAGTACTACGAATGGTCCCATATAAATTTCATCGATGTTTGACCTTGGACTTCGAAGATACATTGAAGTTGGTTTCTTTGTTTGATAGAACGTATACTTGTTACAAGCTTTTATTTAACTTGCAATGTATGTATGTAACTATGTTCGGGTGGAATCTTGCAACTTAAATTAGAACCACTTCCTCTTATCCTACGGTGTTGAAATTTTGCATGCATGTCGAAGTCCGATGACAATATTATGGTGACAGCCAGCTGATCTGGTAGAGACGGAAGGTGGGCAATGGAACTCCTTGACGGATAATCGTAAACTTCTACTCATTTTAATCTGCTTGCGGTTCCTAAAAGCTTTTCTTGAAAACGAATTTTTTCAACAAAAATTTTTTTTTATTGCGGTGAACTAGAAGCTTGATTTTTTTATATCTTCAAGGATCTATACGTAGTGTTTCATAATAATTTCAACTTGATACCTTTACGCGTTCCTGAGAAAAAGGGTCTTGACAGACAGACGGACAACGAAGTGATCCTCCTCGTATAAGGGTTTCTTTTTACCACGATTTTAATAAGTCACTTTGTTCTTTGCCTCTCTGTCTGTCGTTCCGGGTAGAATCTTGTAACTCAAATTTCAAGCACTTCCCGATTAGCTATCCGGCTGAAACTTTCAGGGTAGCTCACAACTCGATGACAATGCATTCTAAATCCATACAAACGTGGTATTTAGAGTATTTTTTTAATCTATTGCGGATTCTTGTTTCCTTTTGAGGTACGGAACCATAAAAATAAGGATATGGCCAGACATCGCGTCCAAACCATTTACCGCGCGGTTGCCTCGCTCGTGAAGGCAGCGCTTTATTTTCGTCTAGCGTAATACAAGAATATTTACGATGCCTTCACAAAAAAGATCTGCATATAAATAACCGCCCGCGCCATTCAAAACGTATCCTAAATCCTAATTTATAGTTCACTAGTTTTTGGGGTTATACCTTGAAGTCAGAAAGCATATTAATACGAGTATAGATGTGAAAGCTTCATCATCATCAGCCCATCACGTTTCCACTGCTGGGACACGGGCCTTCTCTTATAGAGAGAGTATGGGCTATAATCCGCCACGCTGGCCCAGTGCGGGTTGGTGGATGTCACATGTCCTTGAATTTTTGTGATTAATTCTTGGACATGCTGGTTTCTCACGATGTTTTCCTGCACCGTTTTTAGAGTGAGTGTTAAATCCGCACATAACTTTTTTTTTTACGCTTAATAGATCCATGTTTGGCCACTATCTCGCCTGATGTGAAGCGATGATGTGGCCTAAGATGAAGCACATAGATCTAGAGAGAGACGGCAGTTGAGCGGCTGCTAAGACCCGTCTCCCCGATGTTTCACCGAACATCATCCCGAAACACGACTAGGTCGCTTGACGGCATGGCTTTGTTCGGTGGGTTTTTTTTTTTTTTACGCTTAATAGATCTATATTTGGCCACTATCTCGCCTGATGTGAAGCGATGATGTGGCCTAAGATGGAGCACATAGATCTAGAGAGAGACGGCAGTTGTCTCCCCGATGGTTCACCGAACATCATCCCGAAACACGACTAGGTCGCTTGACGGCATGGCTTTGTTCGGTGGGTGGTATTACAACCACGGCCAGAGCCTACCACTCCAAAGCGCATAAGGCTTCATCACGATGTTTTCCTTCACCGTTTTACACTACATATTTTCATTGCGTTTCAGTCATCTTGACAAGTGGAAAGCACTCAGTTTTTTTTTGTTATACGCCCTACACATACATACATAGATCCTGGCCCCTCACTAGGATGTCCTGTATCTAGGGAACCAGGAACTACGAGGACCATCCCACAACACACAGAGGCGAAACAAATGCTTGCGCTTTTTTTCTGTGCACAATCATTTGTCCCGTTGCGGGTTTTGAACCCGCAACCTCAGTGATGAATGAGAATTAAGCCAACCTACCCAACCACTACACCAAAGAGGCTGACAATTTCACCATAGTGACCTTCCTTGAGACCTTTGACTGTATTTTGATGTCGTATCTTATTGTACGGACAGCCGTGGCAATCTCAGGATTGGCAATACATATTTAAGTCCAAACACGTCTTGTGGCGACACAGAGAATACAAGGCAGTAGGAATCTTCGGCTAATTATGCGATTCGAGTTTCACATGGGATTATGAGTTTGATTGAACGTGGTTTTGATATTTATTCATATGAATTTGCCCTATGAGTACGTTTCTTTAATGTGACAGACAGACCCTGTTAGGGCGCAGCAAATGACAGTTTTTAGGAATTTTTTTTATGTTACTGGATGACGAGACGGGCTGGTCGTTAGCCTGATGGTAAACAATACGCCAGCCCAAAACAATAACAGCACCATCCAGAACTTTGTTTTACAAAATCCTGCGCGGCGCTGCACTGCGCTCGTCACCCTGAGACAATTACCTGTTGAGTCTCATTATGCCCAGTAATTTCGCTGACTACAATGCCCTTCTAATTGGAACACAGTAATGCTCGCGCTCTACTGCTTGGCGGATGAATAACTGACAAAGCGGTGGTACCTACCCAGACGGCCTCTCGCATACGAGAAACCTACCAACAGTATATACTATGATACTGACACTTGACATTTGTGGTGAACGAAAACCCCTTTTGGCACCACATATATCAATCAATCAATAAGCCCTCTATCCTGAACTCTCGTCTGTTTTGAACTGTTTGTTTTCCTCATTTAGAGGATATCTCTGAGTTCAGTGTGCCTTTTGGCAAAGGCCACCTCTAACGTTTTCCATTGTGTTCTATCTCTGGCAACCCTTCTCCAGTGAGGGCCCGCTGTAAGCTTCAACTCATCTTCCCATCTCTTAAGTTGTCTTCCCCGCTTCCTTTTTCCATCTCTGGGATACCAGTCTGTCACAATTTTACTCCACATATGTAGTAGTCATTTAAGATTAATTATCTCTTCATTCTGTTTATATATTTATTTTAAGCTATTGCATAGCTTCTATCGCGGGCCTTGCGCGTGGAGACCGAATCCAGAAATTCCGTAACGAAAATAACCTAACACCCCCCACTCCGAATGCTATGCAATAGCTTTACCGCGGCAGTCTCCGAGTGCCACACGTCTTTTTTTCTTTTTGTAATTATGTTTTCTTTTCTTTCTTTATTTTGTTAGTGTATTGGTCGTCAGATAAATGTTTTTTACTTTCTTTCTTTTTCTTTCTTTCTCGATGAGATGAGCAAGTCTTTCGCCTGATGATAAGGGCGACAGCTTCCCATATATAACAATTGCAGTGCCACCCAGAATTTTTTACCCATAGAAGATCTAATTTTGGCCGCGTTTTTCCGATTGTAGCATTTTAGTGTGCTGTCTTCTCTCAACTGTGGCAGTACTAGTAAGATTGACGTTTCATAACAATATTGTACAAGTGACAGTCTGCCGCAGCCGTTTCATAAATAACTGAACACCTTGAATAACTGAACACTATGTTCTGTACTAGGATTAGCTACTATCTGATCAGGTATGAATAGTGTAGCCAGAATACGTTTCATAACAAAAGCCGACATCAATTCTTTTTTTCTTTCTTTATGTAACTGAATGACGAGACGAGCTGGTCGTTTGCCTGATGGTAAGCAATACGCCAGCCCATAACAACAGCAGCACCACCCAGAACTTTGTTTTGCAAAATCCTGCGCGGTGCTGCACTGCGCTCATCACCCTGAGACAATTAGCTGTTGAGTCTCATAATGCCCAGTAATTTAGCTGGAATTAAATAAAAAGTTAAAGTTAAAATAATTCTGATGTATCTTCAAAGTCAAAGTCAAAATCTTTTTAATCATATTGGCATCACAGACGCACTTATGAACGTCAAATTATCACAATGACTACCACCGTATCGGAAAAAGAACCACTACTCAGAAGATACGGCAAGAAACTGAGGGGCATTTTTTTAGAGATTTTGTTACAATTTTTTGGGTTTCTACAATGTTATGTTTCTTATGTACCAGTTGGCTACTTTGCAGAAGTGGAATGTTCCAAGCATCTTTGTCTTCTATGTAATTACGAACAGTATAGTATGCTTTTCTCATTAGAACATCTTAACGGGCAATTTGCATTTACTTTCTGTGAACTCCGTTATACATTTTGGAATTTTATTATGAAAACGTACGCAGTTGCTTCGAAGTCCAATAATCGAATATCGATAAAGTTAATGGGACCACCTTGAAGTGTGTATTCCGGTTTGAAAGGCATTGTAGCCAGCGATATTACTGGGCATATGAGACTTAATATCTGATGTCTCGGGATGTGCAATATTCCAGACAGAATCGGGAATACGGGAATATTTCAACGATTACTTTCCGGGAGCACAAACCGTGTAATTCTCGAAAGCCACCAATCTTCTTTCTAACACTGTCTTTAATTATTTTTTACGGGCGAATGCCTTTTTTACTAAAAACAACTCTACTCTTTCTTTAATTGCATTATGTAACGTCGGGAATTTAATGTTTGCAATAAAGCGTTCATCTATGTATCTATCTATCTTCTACAACTACTTTATATATAAATATTAATAACTAACTTACATCTACCTATTATTTCTATATTCTTGTTTATTTATTAAGTACCTACCTACATATACCACAGGGTGATGAGTGGTTCTTTTTCCGATACGGTGGTAGAGTCATTGTATTAATTGAAGTAAAACCACAGAATACTAAGGGACAGAAGCATCACTCCGCAAAGAAATTTAAACAAATAGTGACTATGACGCTATAAAATTCAATTCAGCTCGCGTAGCGCTGCATACCTACCAGTCATATTAACCTACAGAGCGCCTCTATTTCTATCGTATAGCTCTTATCTCTTCTGACGCGGCACGTGTAACGACGCGCGACCCGCCGTCGTTGTCCGGCTATGTACTTGTAGCTTCGTACCTACAGTGCGGAGTGCGCTAGGCCTGGCAAAACTGAATAAAGACATTTTGAACTTTAAACTTTGACGTATTACCGACTATTGTAGCAATTAGATAGCCCTATATTTTATTTGTTAATTCATTTACATACACGCAACATTACAGACTATTACATACAAAAAAGTTAACATAGATTACCTACCAAACATACAAAAAAAGTGGCCAAGTGCGTGTCGTGACACGCATAAAGTACGGTCCCGTAGCGACTGATTTTACAAGCTTTTTAATTTATTTAACTTTTTACTAGGTTTTGCTTAACTTGCAATGTCCTCTTATCCCACGGAGTATAATTTTGCGATGACTTCCGATGACAATGCAAATTCCAAATTCCAAATTCCAAATTCCAAAATATTTATTTGCTTTAAATATGGTACATTAAATTACACAGGTCTTAAATGTTTAGTCGTTACACATGTTTTATTGCTTTATCAGTGTGCAAATGTTTATAATATTGTATTTAATAAATATCTAATTATTTGAAATGTCAATGTTTCAAATAAATTCCAAAGTTTCATACAATATAAATAGTACATAATTGATAACGTCGAGCCTTTACGCTTTTTATAAATAATAATAAATTAAGTCACAAAATTTTAAAGATAAAACAACTATATATTTACACTCGAGAGCAATGAATCCGGGTCACTTAAAGAATGTTAAAAATCTCGGAAACTAAAAATGATAGGTTAATGCAATAAATTGTATTTAATAGACAATGTAATACTCCTTAAATGAAAGTAAAAAAAATATGAGTCACCATACATTTTATTAACACAAAATTACATAAAGAAAAAAACTGCTGATCTCTCCTTAAAACAAAAATAGGAAACATGAAATTTTTGAACTTTATTACGATTTTCTTGAATTTTAATACTTCGTATTGCCTCCTCGTGCTTCCATTACTGCGTTTACGCGGTTTGGCATGCTGTACACCAAGTTCCTTATACGATTTTGGGGAATATTCTCCCATTCCTCTGTGAGAGCAATTTTGAGCTCACGAAGCGTGATTGGGGGAGGGTTTCGTTGTTTTACGCATCTGCCTAGCTCGTCCCAAGCATGCTCGATCGGGTTGATATCCGGGCTGCGCGCTGGCCACTCCATACGAGTAATGTTCATCTCTTGAAGGTAGTCATTCACAATCCTACCTGTATGAGGTCGGGCATTGTCATGCATAAATATAGCATCCTCACCTAAATTGACCATAAATGGACCAACGTGATCATTGAGGATTTCTTCCACATATCTTACGCTAGTTAAAGAGCCGTTTTCTATGATCACCAGCTCTGTGCGACTTTCAGAAGAAATTCCGGCCCACACAAGTACAGACCCACCACCGTAGGCTACTTTTTCTTCGATGCATGCTTGCTTGAATCTTTCCCCTGGTCTTCGATACACTCTGTGTCTTCCATCGTGCTTGTAGAGCATAAATTTTGATTCGTCGGAGAACATAACTTTTGACCAATCTTCAATACTCCAATTTACGTGGCTCTGGGCATATCTTAGTCTCGAAATACGATGCCCACGCTCCAGTTTAGGGCCGTTTGCAGGTCTAAGGGGTTTTAAGTTAGATTCAGCAAGCCGACGTCTTACTGTCCATGCACTTGGGTTACTTCCTCCGAGGCGTCGAAACTGATTGGTGAGTTCAGTTCCTGTGAGAAAGCGATTTCGAAGCATGGTGTTCACCAAGTATCGGTCTTCTCGTGCTGTGGTACACCTGGTTCTGCCCGTTCCTGGTCTGCGTAGGTTAGAACCAGTTTCTTCGTAACGTCGGAGAACTCTTTGTACTGTTGACAGCGACACACCGACAGTCCTGGCTGTATCGCGCTGACTCCGGCCGGTTTCCAGCATTGTAAGTATTCTGGTGCATTCTTCAGGCGTAAGCGACATAATTTCAGCTTGAATAATGAATATAGAGCACTATCAACATGGTTTATGTACCCACATAAATGACAGATTACAAACAAAAGCAAAACCAAATGCTGTAATTTCGTAGTTCCATCTTCGAAAGTGGCCCTTTTTCAAATTTGATTTTTTTATGATATAACTTTACAATAACTAAGAAGTTTTAATACCTTCATTTAAGGAGTATTACATTGTCTATTTTGAGGGTTTTTTTGAGGGTAGGTCTCGGCGAAGTAAACATTTTTTTGAGCGGCCTCCGTAAATAATTAAAGATTTTTCTGAATTTAAGAAGTGTTATGGCAAATAAATAGTGCGAATAAGAACAATAACCCATTGGACTTGTGATACAGTGTAGACAAGGTTAAAATAGAAGTTTGTGAACAGTACAGAAGCAGAATTGAAATCACCAACTCGGACTAAAGTAAAGTGAAATAAAACAGTGTAATAACATTAAAAGTGCGGCAGGCTCGATAATAACTTCGATTTCAGTGCTATGTGGACTTTTTGTGATTTATATTGCAAACACTGATAACACTTTCATCAAGTTATAATCAAAAAATTGGTCATAGAGCAAGTGACATCTATTACGGAGTAGCAAAACCCTTCCTAGCTAACTCCAGCTCAGAAATATAGAGGGCGCTGAATCAAACCCGAGCAAAACCGCCATCTAGCGTTAAGTAGCAAGCCAACCAATTACTGTAGTTTACAAAAAACTCACAAGAGGGCACTTACAGCAAAAATGTCAGTGGATCTAGAAAAGCTCTTAAACGACCTCAGAGTCAAAATAAAAAGCGATATGAATATTATCGTGAGCGAACAGGAAGAAAAAATAACCACAAAAATAAATGAACACATCGATCAAAAGTTTGATAACGTTAAAAAAAGATTGAAAAAATCAACCAAACAAACGAAGACCAAGAAAAAAGGCTCAGGATTATTGAAAAACAAATAAGAGCAAGAAATATTATATTTTTTGGAGTAGAAGAAGGCGAAAAATCGTATGAAGAATTAGAAGAAAAAATTATTGCTACTATCGGCGATATGGGCATAAAATGCAATAAAAATGAAATAGAAATAGTCAAAAGAATGGGAAAACAGATAGAAAATAAAATAAGACCCATAAACATTACACTCACAACACATGGGAAAAAAATTTCTATTCTTAAAAATAAAAAGAACCTAGACAACACCAAAATATACATTAAAGAAGATTTCCCGCCTCGAGTACTTGAAATACGTAAATCACTGCAAGAACAACTACAGAAAGAAAGAAACGAGGGCAAAATCGCATATCTTAACTACGATAAAATTATTATAAAAGAACCTAACCAGAAAAACAAAGATGGAAACTTTAACTCAAATTTTAAAAAGAGAGATTTGGAAATCACTCCTCCGCATCAAACAGCAAATCCCGAAGGGCTAATAAAATATCAAACGGCCAAAAAAAATAAAACATCGCAGGGAAACCAAAGCTCCATATCCAACTTCATTCAAAAAAGGAAAGGACCTCAAAGATTGGAAGCGCCTTCAACGCCCTACATCGATCAATAGCAATTACAAACGCCTCCTCACACCGCCAACGACTCTACCGAAAAACTACATTATGAAATATCAACTGAAAAACCTCCCCCAGAACGGCTGGTCCCCGCGGGGGTAGTAGACTATAACCCTCCAAGTACTCATAAATACTACATAGCAACCTTTAACGTAAGATCATTAGCGAGCGAAACAAGAATAATTGAACTGGAACATGCAATCTCTCTAATAAAATGGGATATCATTGGTGTTTCTGAAGTAAGAAGACAAGGATTCAAAATTGAAGACAGAGGCAATTACCTCCTTTACTATTACGGAGAGACACAAGGAGAAAAGGGAGTAGGCTTCCTTGTTAAAAAACAGCAGCATATCAAAGTAGAGGACTTTATTGCAATATCAGAACGTATCGTAATATTGCAAGTTAAAATAAACGAGAATATATACTGTTTAATTCAAGTTTATGCACCTACAGAAAAAGCTAACGATATAGAGATTAAACAATTCTACAACAACATAGAAATAGCTTTGGACAAATGCACAGAAAACATAATCTTTTTGGGTGACATGAACGCAAAAATAGGTATACCACAATCTAACGAACGCCTTATTATGGGGGACTACGGTTACGGAAAAAGAAACTTAAGAGGACAAATGTTTATAGACTTCTGCCACCAACACAAACTAAAGATAACCAACACAATGTTCAGAAAGTCAAAAAAGCTCAGATGGACATGGCTATCTCCAAATGGAAAAGTAAAAAACGAAATAGACTTTATAGCTACCAATTTACCCAACAAGATAGAGAACGCTACCGTTCTCAGCAGATTATTACACTCCAGCGACCACAGGATGGTAAGAATTACTCTGAACATTCATAACGTTCAGAAAAAAACTCGAACAAATTATAAAAACTGTACACTAAATTATATAGATTTTGAAAAATTTGAAGAACAGACATTTAAAAATAAGCAGAATGATGAAGAAACAGTGCAATCATATTATGACAGACTTGAAAATAGTTTACTGAACTGTTCAAAAAATGAGAAAATTTCAAAAAAAAATATCTAAAACAACGCACTTGATAACAGAAGACATAATACAGTTGAAAAACCAAAGACACGAACTTAAAAATAAAGTGAATAAAACGAAAGAAGAAAAACTTACACTCAGCAAACTATACAGAGAAATAAATAGGAAGATAAAAGAAAACCTCAAGAATTACAGACTACGAACATTGAATGACTTTTTAGAGAGAACGGGAGGAGTAAAAAAGGCTTATAAAAAACTTAACAAGACAAAGCAGTTAATGACGCACCTACATAACACCTCAGGATCTACTGTTACTAATAGAAAGGAGCTCATGAAAATAGCCACACAGTTTTATGAAAGTCTTTACAATAATTCATGTCCGCATGAAAAGATAGACACCAGCTGGAAAAGCAACACAGAACCCGCTTTACCTATTATGAAAAGTGAAGTGGAACTGTCAATCAAAAAGTTAAAACCAGAAAAAAGCCCAGGTTCAGACGGCATCACAAATGATATGATCCTAGCAGGCAAGGATAAACTAATATTTCCACTTACAGAACTATTTAACCTAATTTTGAAAACTAAAAAACTTCCGAAACAATGGGCATGCTCAGAAATAGTCTTGCTATATAAGAAAGGAGACCCTAAACTTATCACGAACTACAGACCTATTAGTTTAATGTCGTGCCTATATAAAGTTTTTACATCAACACTTCTAAGAAGAATAACAAAGACAGTTGATGAAAATCAGCCAGTCGAACAGGCAGGATTTCGGAAAAACTACTCTACAATCGATCATATACACACAATCAAGCAACTAATAGAAAAGTACTCAGAATACGACAAACCTTTATATATCTGTTTTATTGATTACTCCAAAGCATTTGACTCTATTTCTCACAACTCTATATGGCAATCACTAACGGAACAAGGAATATTGAAAGATTATATAGATATCATTAAAGAAATATATAAAAACAGCACAGCAAGAGTCCGGCTAGAGTCAGCGGGTCCCTCATTTCCAATACAGCGAGGAGTAAAACAAGGAGATCCACTTTCACCAAAACTGTTCATCGCAGTGTTAGAATATATTTAGAGGCTTGAACTGGAAGAATATGGGTATAAAAATTGACGGCAAATACCTCTCACATCTTAGATTCGCAGATGACATAGTCTTGCTATCAGAACATCCCGAAGAATTACAGATCATGATCGAATCCCTTAGTCAACAAAGTAAGGCCATAGGCTTAGAGGTAAATCAAGAAAAAACAAAAATCATGACAAATAAACACGAAGCATCAATTTCTATAAATGGAACTGCTCTAGAATACGTCGATGACTACATATACCTTGGCCACCTCATCTCATTTAAGAAATGCACTGAAAAGGAAATAAATAGAAGAATAAAAAGCACTTGGAATAAATACTGGGCTATGAAAGAAATCTTTAAGGGCACTCTATCTACAAATCTGAAAACAAAAGCTATGAATATTTGCCTGACTCCATGTCTTACGTACGCTTGCCAAACATGGCCATTAACCAAAAAACATCTTGAAAAACTTAGAATTTATCAAAGAGGAATAGAACGAAGCTACCTTAATCTCAAACTAAAAGATCGAATAAAACATTCAAATATAAGGAAAAAAACAAAAGCAAAAGATGCGGTCAATCAAATATTGAAATTTAAGTGGAAATGGACGGGACACCTTCAAAGACTAGAGGAAAATAGGTGGGCCCAGATCGTAACGAACTGGGTTCCAAGAGATAAGAAAAGGAGACGTGGCCGACCATTCAAGAGATGGAACGACGACATAGTAAATGTCGCTGGGAAGTTTTGGGCAAGAAGCGCCAGACAAAGAGAGGAATGGAAACGCTTGGAGGAGGCTTTTACCGCCACAGGCGGTCCTTACACTACGACTACTAACACTTAGAATAGTAAATAACTAACATAATTTTAAGATTCTTATACTAACAAACTAATAAAAAAGATAAATAATAATAATAAGATGTTTAAATAATTTAGAGCATAGGAAATTTATATATAAGAATATTTAATAAGGAGAAACTTTTATATTTCAGAACATTTTGGTGTAGGGAAATAAAAAATAAAAGCTAAAAAAAAAAAAAAAAAAAAAACATTGTCTATTAAATACAATTTATTGCATTAACCTAGCATTTTTAGTTTCCGAGATTTTTAGGATTCTTTAAGTGACCCGGATTCATTGCTCTCGAGTGTATTTTAATAGAAAAAATTCATGGACCGAATAAAAGCATCTCCCAAGCAACCATTTATGTAATCTATGTTTAAAAATGTTGAAAGTCGCGTTCTTTAAATTTTCAGGTAGGTGGTTATAAATTTTGACAGCTATAAAATGAGAATTTTTTTGTAGAGACAACTTGCAAGATGGTAGGAAAAGTCGCTTATTTATTCTAGAACGGAGTTGAACGGAGTTGCAATATTACGGTAATGTCATAAAACTAATAAATAAACTAGTATTGTTTACATTTACAAACAATTTAGGAATTATTACTAATTAGTAATTATTAAGGCGTCGGGACGGTATTCCGAAGACGCAAGTTCGATCCCTGCCCGAGCAATATCATTTTTCTTCCTAATTATTTTAAATCTTAGTATTATCTTTGATACCGAAACCCCAAATTCTGTTTACATCTTCCAAGAAACAATACCATAATTACTTCTATTACATAAGCACAGAACAAAATGTATAGAAAACTAACGATGCCTTCTTAGTCTCGAAGGAGAACTCGTTACAAAAACTTGGCGAGTAAGTAACTGTTCTCTCGGGGTTTGACTGGTATTTGATCGGTCTGCGCGGCCTCTGAAGTATCACGATCTATGTCACTAAATTTTACCTTATTGTTTTTTTTAGCAGACTGGGTCTGCGTTTGACCACAATCTCACCTGATGGGAAGTGACGATGTGATCGAAGATGTAGCACGCTTATCCAGTAAATACTTATTCACTCTAGATTTGAACACACCCAATTAAATTTTAATTTTGTTCTTTTTATATTTCCCCTGTTATTTGTTATTTAAGTACCTACCTAATGAAATTTGTAAGAGCTGTATGTGCGAACACGTTAGGACTGCCGCGACCCCCGTGCATCGGGTCGGGTGCGGCCCGTTTTTGCGCAGCACACTCCACACCTATTATAAGTTGCATGTTGTGTTTTGAAACGCAATGAAAATATATAGTGTAATCCCGCTGAATATGTATATATATTCAATAATATATAATAATTGAATATGTATATGTATGTATATTCAGCGGGATTACACTATATATTTTCATTGCGTTTCAGTTTTGAGATGAATTTCCGCAACGTCACGCCTGATTCCATTGCATGTTGTGTTTTCCTATTATTGTACCTTCACTATAGTTTTGATGTCTTTGCTTATGATGTATATGATTTTTTTTGTGTTAAGTCTGTTGGAAACCCTAATAAATAAATAAATGAATTAGTAATAAGTAAGTGAATTAATAGAGTCAAAGTCAAAGTCAAAGTCAAATATCATTTATTAAATAGGCACAAAAGTGCACTTTTAAAGGTCATAAACACATGATACAAATAAAAAATGTCAAAAATTGTAACTTATGTTAACATGACTTTGAAAAAAAGGTAAGTATGTTTACCCATTTCTTTCCTATACTCAAATTGAAGTCTGAGTGCTGAAAAGAAATGCGAAAACTGACTCTACCAGTGCTTCGGAAATACGCCCGCTAGAGAAGATAGCACCAAGAAACTCTGCGGGGATGTCTTTTTTCAGCACAATTACGTATAAATTAGAATTAACAGAATGTAAAACAAGAAATGCGAGTGAGATGTCCCATAGTCATAGTATCAGTAACAGAAAAGTGTAAATAAAATATAAGTAGGTATGACAGTAGCAGTAGGAGTGACTAGAACAGACCAGTCCCCGCAAGCAGCACCCGTTCACGAGTATGACTTGTGGACCAGCCATCACCCCCCTCAACCATATTGGAGGGAAGGGAGTGACCCGACACACAGAGCCGCCGCAAGCAAAGACATTTGAGTGAGCATGACTGTAAAACCTAGTCACTTCCAACTCAAATACAATTTTTATAGCTTTATTTGAATGACTAACTACATTAGACATCTCACATAGCATTGTACAATCCAAGAAGAAATGAAATATAAACATCATGCACACACTGATGTGTTAATCTTCATCATCATGGGGCTTAGGGCATACAGGCCATGCATTTTTGTCATTAACATATTCATTTATTGAGTAGTATGCTTTTTTCATAAGGTTTATGAGAGTCCTGAAAGGTCGCCAACGCATCAGCAATGCCTCTGGTGCTGCAGATTTCTATAGGCGACGGTAACCGCTTACCATCAGGCGGGCTGTCTGCTTGTTGCTGACATATTAAATTAAAAAAAAGTACGACCCTATCACTAGGTATAGTTTTCCAAAAGGTAAACTACTACCGATTACGAATAAACCATCTCTTAACATCGGGTTTTCCCGTGGGTCTAACCGATCGGGCGATAGACGAGCGATCTCTCTAGGGAAGGGTTAACCCGTAACAGAAAGACGGACAGACAAGCTGTCTTCAGGGAGTTTTATATAGATGAACAGGTAACATCTTTCAGGCGTAAAGACTGAAAATACGTACGTAGGGAATAAACACATTAATAAATAAATAAATAAGCCCAACTATCACATACATGCGACGTGGACACTCACGGTACGGCTGACCCACAAATTTAAAGTCGCTCAGCGGGCTATGGAAAGCTATGCTTGGAGTTTCTCTGAAGGATCATATCCGGAACGAAGTAATTCGACAGAGAGCCAAAGTCACCGACATAGCTCACAGGATTAGCCAGCTGAAGTGGCAGTGGGCTGGCCATATTAGCCGTAGAACCGATAAGCGTTGGGGTAGACGCTTTCTAGAGTGGAGACCACGAATTGGCAAACGTAGTGTAGGACACCCTCAGGCTAGGTGGAGCGACGATCTTTGCTTCTTCGGATGGCTGGTAGCAGCTGGATGAGAGTAGCTGGGGGGAGGGCTCAGAGGAGCAGTTGGATAGGCCTTTGTCCAGCAGTGGACTGCGACAGGCTGATGATGATCACATACATAGATCCTGGCCAATAACTAGGATTCCCTGTATCTAGGGTACCAGGATGTACAAGGATTTTTTTTTACGAGCTTTTATTTAACTTTCAATGTATATATGTATGTATGTATGTATTTATGTAACTAACTATGTTTGTCCGGGTGGAATCTCGCGAGCTGAATCAAAACCACTTCCTCTTATCCTACGAAGTTGACATTTTGCATAATTGTCAAAGTCCGATGATGAATGCAATATTATGGTGACAGCTGATCTGATGATGGAGACGGAAGGTGGGCAATGGAACTCCTTGACGGATAATCGTAAACTATTAGTGTTTGGGCTCATTTTAATCTGCTCGCGGTTCCGATTTGTTAAAAGCTTGTTGTAAAGCTTGACTGCCATTACTATTTTTATATAAATAAGTATTATATTGAATGTATTAGAATAATATTTTGATAAGTATATATTAGTCTATTTTAATAATAATATTAAGCTATTGCATAGCTTCTATCGCGGGCCTTGAGCGTGGATACCGAATCCAGAAATTCCGTAACGAAAATAACCTAACACCCCCCACTCCGAATGCTATGCAATAGCTTTACCGCGGCAGTCTCCGAGTGCCACACGTCTTTTTTTTTGTTTTTGTGTGTATTAGAATGTAAATATTAGCACGTATGTATGATTATATAGGTATTTAGTTGTAATTAACAAATTTTGTTGTACGCCGCCATCTACTTCTTCTTCCGATACTGTCCATCCAAAGGTTGTCTGGAAGAGATCGTTTCAAGCGGTAAGACCTCCCATTGTACTACCATAGTTAAGGACTGTGTTATTGTCTATTTCTATAATTTGGTATACAATTAAGAGTTCTATTCTATTCTTGTCTTGAAAAATATATTTTTCAACAAAAATCTTTTTTCTATGCACAAACATTTGTCTCGTCGTCGCGGGAATCGAACCCGCAACTTCAGTTGTGTACGACATTTGAGCCAACTTGCCCAACCACAACACCACAGAGGCTGTCGATCCGAAACAAATTCAATTCAATTCAAAAGTTCTTTATTTCAATTTTGGCATCACAGACGCACTTATGAACGTCAATTATTACAATGACTACCACCGTATCGGAAAAAGAACCACTACTCAGAAGATACGGCAAGAAACTGAGGGGCATGTTTTTAGAACTTTTGTTACAATATTTTATGTTTGTTTTTGACAATGCATTCATTTTATATTTCCAGTTGGCCAGTTTCCCCGCGGCCATGTGTTCATTGTTCCAACTCGAGCATTAAAAACGTTAATGTGTTTAATCCCGACAAACGAGCGGCCAATCTGATAATCCCGCGTGAAATAACGCGAAAGCGACAAAAGCCCGGGATAAAAATCCCGCGACATAAAGCTGTTAACAAAAGTCCCGAGATATTAAGTACAAACAATTTGTTGGCTTCTGTTAATTGGGTTTAGGCGCGTTACCGGCCGGGCGGCGAGTGGCGGCTTCATTTGGCACAGTGGATATTGACCAGTGGGTCTTTGTAAGGGTTTAAGCGTTAAGCATGTTCTAATGAGAAAAGCATACTATACTGTTCGTAATTACATAGAAGACAAAGATGCTTGGAACATTCCACTTCTGCCAAGTAGCCAACTGGTACATAAGAAACATAACATTGTAGAAACCCAAAAAATAGTAACAAAATCTCTAAAAAACAATGCCCCTCAGTTGCCATCTTGCCGTATCTTCTGATTGGTTCTTTTTCCGATTCGGTGGAAGAGTCATTGTGATAAATTGACTTTCATAAGTGCGTCTGTAATGCCAATATGATTAAAGAGATTTTGATTTTGATTTTTGATTTTGAGCTGTGTAGGTGCTAGCGCGTTAGGTTTACAGCAAATTAATTATCGACATGCAAGAGCGAGAGTGGTTTAGTGGGAGCACGTGCGACTTTCGATCCGACGCACCCGAGTTCGAGTCCTGCCGAACCACTGTGCACGAAGCTGTAGTGGCACTGCATTGCAACTGTAGTCGCATGGTGCCAGTCTAGTTACTCTTTGAAGCCTGGTACAGCTTAGAATACATACTAACTGCATGCCATTATAATTATATTTTTAGCACGTGTTAGAGCAGGTGTGCTGCTTATCCTCAGGCGAACGACTGCTCGTCTCACCACTTAATTACATAAAAAAGAGGGTAAAAGAGGTGAGACGAAGGAGATAGAGAATGTTTACTGCTAACTTGTTTTACTGTGTCCCAGCTGCAATCTCCGGCCGCGCTATTTATTACTCAACTAAATTCACTCGAAAACAATGAGGTAATCGACCGCACCATCAAATTACATCTAGTTTTTTATGGAAATGAATAATGAGACGAGCAAATCTTTCACCTGATGGTAAGCGCCACGCCTGCCCATATTCATTGCAGTGCCACTCAGAACTTTAAATACTTACAATAAAAAGCACTGCATATCACTGCATTGCGCTCATCACCCCGAGACATCAGATATTAAGTCTGATTATGCCCAGCAATTAGTAGTAAATATTAATTTATCAGTGAGTTAAAATGAATTAGGTAGCTAAGTAAAAGCACAAAATTGTTAATTGGTAAAACTAGGTGGTAGGTCTCTCGTAAGAGTTGCCACACAGAACTTTTAATACCATATTAAGTACCTACTGCGAAGCACTGCATTGCGTTTGTCACCCCGAAATATCAAATATTGGCTCATATTCCGTGAAATTTCGCTGGCTACAATACCCTTCCGGAACAGAACGCGACGGAATGTTTGCGCACTACTGCTTAGCGGGAGAATAACTGTCAAAACGAAAAGGTGAGGATGACTTATAGTTAAGTGCAGATTTTGTACGCTCGCTCTAAAACGGTGAAGGAAAACATCGTGAGGAAACCCGCTTACGCGCTTTGGAGTGGTAGGCTCTGGCCGTGGTTGTAATACCACCTACCGAACAAAGCCATGCCGTCAAGCGACCTAGTCGTGTTTCGGGATGATGTTCGGTGAACCATCGGGGAGACGGGTCTGAGTAGCCGCTCAACTGCCGCCTCTCTCTAGATCTATGTGCTCCATCTTAGGCCACATCATCGCTTCACATCAGGCGAGATAGTGACCAAACATAGATCTATTAAGTGTAAAAAAAAAGGTAACCAGACGCCTGGGTTCCCAGAAAGGTATAAATACTTATTATTAATAAAAAGCGAGTAAAGCGAGTGCAGCTCAGTGGGAGCACGTGCGACTTTCGATCCAACGCACCCAAGTTCGAATCCCGCTGGACCCGCACTATTGACTTTTTTAAATTATGTGCGGATTTAACACTCGCTCTTAAAACGGTGAAGCAAAACACCTTTAACATCGTGAGGAAACCGGCATGTCCAGGAATTAATCACAATAATTCGAGGACATGAGAAATCACATATTCCCGCGTTTGATTCGGGTTTGTGCACAGAAAAATAAAATAAGCGCAAGTATCGTGTCTGGGTGTTGTGGGACCATGATCCTCATAGTTCCTGGCTCTCTACATACAGGGAATCCAAGTTAGGGGCCAGGATCTAAGTTAATGATCGTTGGGCGTATGTATTTATTAACCGACTTCGGTTCTCTATTGAATTGTTTTTTTTTAATGTTTTTTTATGTTTGTTACCTCAGAACTCCATCATTAATGAACCGATTTGGAAAATTCTTTTTGCTTTGGGTTCAGTATAGCTACGAAGTGGTCCCATATAAATTTCATCGATATGTGACCTTGGACTTTGAAGATACATTGAAGTTGGTTTTTTTGTATAAAATGTATACTTGTTTATTTTATTTATCCACCACCCCGCACTGGGCCAGCGTGGTGGATTTATTGGTGGCATCGGCATACGTCCCCAATAAACAAGTAATAAAAAGTTCTTTATTTATTTACTTTCTTTTTTAGAGTTCTTTAAAACGGGACCCTATTATTAAGACTCCGCTGTCCGTCTGTCTGTCACCAGGCTGTATCTCATGAACCGTGATAGTTAGACAGTTGAAATTTTCACAGATGATGTATTTCTGTTGCCGCTATAACAACAAATACTAAAAACAGAATATTTAAAGGGGCTCCCATACAACACATGTTTTTTTGCCGTTTTTATGGATAATGGTACGGAACCATTCGTGCGCGAGTGCGACTTGCACTTGGCCAGTTTTTTAGACAACTTAAGGTGACATCAGGTATTAACAGCTAACTGCCAGTATGCAACAGATCATCATAAAATCATTATAGGCTGCATATGACCTCTAGAGACCTTCATAAGGATTATGGCCCGTACTCTCTCTATGAGAAGGTCCATGACCCAGCAGTGTTAACGTAATACTGATGATGAATAATTGAATTATGAATAATATGGTCCAAAAAACTTTGGAATTCGAAGCTCGAACTTTTAACCAACACCCATTGTCCGGTTCAAGCCGGACTCTCTTCAAACTGTGGATAAATCCGGCTCAAGCCGGTTAGTTAAAAAGTTGTTTACTCACGCTTCGGTGTTTTTAAAAACTTGCTTTCTTATTTCTTTCCATGAATTTTCTTTCTGTTCTCGAGTTTTTTCTAAATGTAGAAAACAGGCGAAGCTACTTAAACAAAAATAAAGGTTTTACAAGCTTTTTTATTCTTCATTATTATTTTTACTTGCAATGTTTGTGTGTTCGGGTGGAATCTTGCAAGCTGAATCAGCCCCCCAACCCATATGTCCCTCAAGCGCCAATCGTATATCGTGTTGAGCTCATATTAAGGTATAGCTTCACTGCAACTAATGGAATGCGGTCCAATTATTGTCAATTTAGGCAAGAAATCGAATTAATCTCATTAATTTACACCAAATTACGGTAACTACAAGTTGAGATAAACTTATTGAAACAATATATGGCATCATAAGACTGTCGCAGTGATTTTACACCCTAATCTGAGCTCAACACGATATATGATTGTCACTTTAGGGAGATATGGGTACGGGTGCTGAACCACTTCCTCTTATCCTACGAAGTTCAAATTTTGCATACTTGTCAATGTCCGATGACAATGCAATATTATGGTGACAGTTATGGTGATATTAAGTTACATTTTTTAACGTATTTTAATTGTTTTTTTTTATGTCTATGACGTTTAAAAGTGCGTTTTTTGTGCGTATTTAATACATATCTTTTGACGCTCAGGCTGCGTAGGTACCGCTAAAATTCTTGTACAAAATCGACGCTACTTGTGTAAATGACAAACAATTTATTAAGTTATAATTTCAATATAACATATTCTTTTATTCGGTGTATTTTAGCCGAATCACACGCATGTATTTATGCTAAGTTACATCGATGTTTTACTACGACTACGGCGGCAGGAGAGCTCGGACGTGCCGATATCGACTTTTTATAATCATTGGAGGGGAAAGTAGACAAGATGGCGGCCTCCGAGCTTCATTGTTTCACAGCTTCATTTATTTTAGTTTTAAATATGCAATGTAATCAGGCGTGACGTTGCGGAAATTCATCTCAAAACTGAAACGCAATGAAAATATATAGTGTAATCCCGCTGAATATTATGTAGGTTGTTGTTAGTTCCTTCACTCTCGTTCCAGCGTTCGGCGAGTCGACACCCGATGATGCCTCGTGCAGACGGCGAAACACGTGTCGGACAAAGAGAATATTCAGCGGGATTACACTATATATTTTCATTGCGTTTCAGTTTTTTAAATTAATTAATTAAATTCTTGGACATGCCGATTTCCTCACGATGTTTTCCTTCACCGTTTTTAGAACGAGTGTTAAATTCGCACATAACTTAAGAAAGTCAGTGGTGCGGGGCCAGCGGGATGAACATGTTCAAAGACATGTGACATCCACCAACCCGCACTGGGCCAGCGTGGTGGATTATGGCCCACACTCTCTCTACGAGGGAAGGCCTGAGTCCCAGCAGTGGGAACGTAATGAGCTGATGATGATGATGAAATTAATTAATTTAAATAAATACTAGTGACAAAAATATTAAATTAAATCATCATTCAAAACATAACCTTAGCGGAAGACATTATATCTACTAATGATGTGATCGTTTGTTGTTTAGGCGAACGATCACGGACTGAATTTGTTCTATAATCATAAATGAATAGTAAAAATAATAGCTAACGCTTGTTTCAACTCTGTTCCCACCTGAATACCTCTCGGTAACGAGGCTGGCGCGACCGCGGTCGGCACCACTCCCGCATTCAAACACTTCCATTAAAACCGCTTTGGAAACATGTTTGAACTGCAGCCGACGGCGGGAGCTAGTGATGGACCATTATTATTTAACTTTTCTTTGACACTGGCTGAATCTTAAACCAGGTAAAGCCACAGGCGTACATTACACGCTTCAGCAAGCGTCATTCAATTACATCAGTCATGATTGACCGTGAATGATGGATGATTGATGGCTTTTTAACGACATTAGTTGCTCATGCTGACTGGTCATCAGTCAATGCAAAAATTTATTAGAGCCGACGCGTTTGGTCGAGGAATTTGTGGGTATTCTTAATAGTAAAGCTTGTACTGCGATTTTGGAAAAAAAGCGCTACAAAAGAATGCGGAAAGAAAGGTTAAACATTAGCTGTTAAAAAGGGATAGGAATAGAATAGAATAAATTTTATTGCACAAAAACTGTGTACAAAGATGTTATTACATGATATAAATGATGATCCAACAGTTCTGTTCTCTCGGACGTACAATATTATTGACAGTTAGTAATTGATTCTTATAACATTTTTTAAGCATTAACGAATGCCCACCGTAGCTCAATTGGTAGAGCGTCCCGTGCTGAGGGAATATTGGGTTGTGGGTTCGAGTCCCAGCCGGTGGTCGAATTTTTTCTTCCCGAAAAACCTTGTTTGAGTTAGTAATTGGTACCTATACCTACAACACATAGGATCACATAGGATCTCATCATGCATATTATTTTCGCATGAAAGATGCGTATTTTGATAACCTTTTCTTTTTAGTAGCACCATACCTAAAACAAGATTTTTGTTGAAAAATATATTTTTCAAGACAAGCTTTTAACAAATTCGTAATCGGAACCACGAGCAGATTAAAATGAGCCGAAATACTAGTAGTTTACGATTATCCGACAAGAATTTCCATTGCCCACCTTCCGTCTCCATCATCAGATCAGCTGGCTGTCATCATAATATTGCAATATCATCGGATTTTGAAGTTAAATAAGAGCTTGTAAAAAACGGAAGCGGTCTCATCCCTAACCGCTTTCAATAGGCAGGTCAAGTGCCCGTAACGTTGCTTTACAATTATAATTCTAGCGTTTCGGAGCTCTCGTTAGCGCTAAATGCTAAACATCTCAATTTAGCATTGCTCAATCGTTAGCATATTTAGCGCGAAGGCTCGTTGCCTAGCATGCCAGCGCGCTTGTTGCATAGCATGTTACGTTAAGTAACGGTTGCAGATTCGGACTTAATTGCCGTAAGTTTTTAATAATAAATAAAATAAAAATAAAATAAAAATTGTTTATTTCAGATAATACACATCCATAGTTATAAATTACAATAAAATATTAAAATTAAAACTTAAAATCAAAAATTATAAATCAAAATCAAAATCACAATTTAAAATCAATAATTAAAAATCAAATTAAAATTATAAATCAAATTAAATTAAAAGGTTTGAAAATAAGTAAAAAATAATTATCATTACACAAATATAGGTAAACCCCGCCGAACTAGACACTTCCAGAGCGGCGAGGTGAACCTATCTGCTACCGTCTTTAGGATGCTATTGGTACTGCCCCGAATTCTGTGGATCAGGGATGCAGTTTTCTTGCGGATGATGGCGTGATAGCCATCAGTGCGAAATTGCGCAAACATCCCTGATGCACTACAGAAACGGGGCAGCCCCAACATCATCCTAAAGATGTTATTGTATTGGACGCGTAGGGTGTCTAGCGACCTCTTGGTGTGACTGACCCACAGACTTCCCGTGTAAAAGCTTTGACAGTACGCTTTAAAAAGCGTCACTTTGACTTCTTTATTACAACGGGAAAATCTGCGGGTCAGCATGTTACCTCTGACCGCCAGAGCCCTACGCTCCCTCTCAATGTCTACATCGTCCCTAAGGTCGTCGGTAATGTAATGCCCCAGATATTTAAATTTCGTAACTCGGTTAATGTTCAAGCCATTTAGGGTAAAGTTGTGTAATATATCGGGGCATTTACCGGCGGCCTTAAAGACCATGTATTCACTTTTCTTAACATTGTATAAGAGGCCATGCGCCCCTACATAGGCCTCACACACTTTTAATAACTCCCTGAGACCCCCCACCGTCGGGCTCAGCAGCACCATATCGTCAGCGTAGCTTATATTATTAATGCTTACACCATCTATACGACAACCAACGCGCATGCTGCTCAGCCTGACGATGAGGTCGTTTACATATAAGTTAAAGAGCTTGGGAGACGTCAACCCCCCCTGCCTCACCCCGC
The DNA here is from genome assembly GCA_951640565.1 of Petrophora chlorosata. Taxonomy (NCBI): domain Eukaryota; kingdom Metazoa; phylum Arthropoda; class Insecta; order Lepidoptera; family Geometridae; genus Petrophora; species Petrophora chlorosata. Next base: position 312,144 of record OX621219.1, read on the forward strand.
TCTCCAACCTATATGCTTCAGAGAGAGTATTAGCCCACCTTACAAAATTGGTTTGGTGAGCATACCAATATTTAAAAACATTTAACACTTCCACCGGTAAACCCCTGTCTCTCAACTTACTCCAGAGCACATCATATGACACAAGGTCAAATGCTTTGGAGAGGTCGAGGAAACAGGCGTACACCGGTGTCCTGCGATCAGTATAATATTGAACAGTATGCTTGAGACTAACAATTGCGCTTTCAGTCGAAAGTCCGGGCCGAAACCCGAACTGAGCGTCATGTAGATCTAAATATTTTTCTAAATAAGAATCAAGCATACTGTCCAATATCTTGGCAATCGTTGTTGCTAATGATATAGGCCGGTAGTTCCCCTTGTCTGAGATATCCCCGGTCCTGTTCTTCACAATGGGCACGACGATGGTCTTCATTAAATCATGTGGTAAATAAGAGTGAGTCATGCACATTGAGAAAAACATGGCCAGGACCCCCGGCAAGTGAACCCCCGCGTGCCTCAAGTGCTCAACACTAAGCCCGTCATGTCCAGGAGATTTGCCGCCGGTCATCCTTCTCAAAACTGTCCTTACCTGGCTAGCAGTGAAAAGTACCAGCGGTTCCTCTTCTCGACTTCCAGATTCAGTGTCAATCGACGCGGCTGATGAGCCCAGCGGGGAATGCACTTTAAAATGTTCCATGAACATATTAGCTACATCCACGGGCTCACTTTTATCACCAACGCTCACCGGGAGACCAGGCCTAATCTCATGCTTTCCCGTAGCCTTCCAGAATTTACAAAAGTTTTTAGCCGATCGATGTTGTGCCAAAATATCCATTTTCAGTTGATCTTGATGGTTTTGGCACCACTTTAATCTACTTTTGAAAATTTTGCGTGACTCATACATTTCACTGTATATTATTCCTTTTGTTGGTCGGTTACATAATACCCACGTGTTGAACTTAAGCCTGGCCACCCGATGCGCTTCGCGAACGTGCCTATTCCAGCCACATAAATGCTTACTCTTGTTCCGGTTTTTACAGCGCTTGCCGCTGGTCTCAGCAGCCGCGTCACACAAGATATCCACAATGTTGGCGTATAATCGATCCAGCACAAGTTTATGTTCGTCAGAACTGCAAGACCCACGGCTGCAATCAGAGAACTCAGAGGGGAAGTCAATATCGCGAAACCTCTTGTTACATAACTCACGGTACCGGTCAATTTGAGTATCGTTTCTCTCGCCCCATATAACTGAGCTACGCTGCAAGCCGCAGTTCACCAGTTTAGCCCTTACGACATTTAGGTCACATTTGATAAATAGAGGCAGATGATCTGATGTAAAAACATCCTCTATAACACCCACCTCGGCAACAGTTTGCCAAGCTGACAATGATACTACACAGTGATCCAACCATCGCTTGCACCCATGAGCGTCGCTTACATAGGTGTAGGTGTTAGATAGTAAGCCTAGTTTTTCTACGTCCGCGCAGGTTAATAAGTTGCTCTTGAATTTTTCGTAGTATGACGTTTTTACTTTCCTAGCGACCCGCCCCGGCTCCGCACGGATGTAATTTACCGAAAGAAAATACATTTATTCCAGACATTACACATTACACTATTACACTACATTACAATGAACATCTAAACTAATATTATAAAGAGGAAAGATTTGATTGTTTGTTTTTTTGTTTGTTTGTTTGCATTGAATAGGCTCCGAAACTACTGAACCGATTTGAAAAATTATTTCAAGGAAAGCTACACTATCTCCGGGTGACATAGGCTACATTATATTTTCAATAAAATTAGGGATCCTTACTAAAACTCCAATAATGTAACGTAAGGTGTAAAAAAATACCTAAAATATTCTTAATGGTACGGAACCCTTCGTGCGCGTGTCCGACTCGCACTTGGCCGGTTTTTTATTATTATTATCTTGGTCTACCCACATCTACAAATATTAGGCTTTGAATACAGGTGAGAATGAGGTAAATGATAAATTGAAGGTGAGGGCCGGTGATAATGGTAATTATGGGGTGATGGTGATAGCCGACGCCTGCCTTATTATATGGAGATCAGAGTACCCCTCTAAGGAAGGAGGAAGAAGAAGTTAAATTATTACGAGTATGTCCGTGCGTCACCAACGGTTGGAACTGAAAACCAGCGTTGTGATACAATCACAACATTAAGCTGAGCTCTAACCTTTTTTAGCAACATTGTACACATTGTGTTTTGTTGAAGGACCCGTATATTAGTGTGTTGTTCTGTGCAGATTTGCGAGAATAAATAATTTTCTTTCTTTCTGAGAAGTAAGAAAGAGAGGAAAATGAGGGGAGGACAAAGATAAGGGTAACGACGAGTACGAGGTAAAGTAATCGGTTCTTTCACACACATTATTTAGTTTAAGCGGTAAAAAAGCGACAGCTATAGACCCCTACGGAATCCTGTCACCTCCCCCCGTAGCACCCCCCCCCCCACGTTTTCCCCCTCGTAACATCGCGAGTAATTTGATTTTCTTGCGAATTCGCGTAAAATAGGATATTCACTCGGAGGTTGATAAGCACGTATAACGAGCGTACATACCTACTTACAGCAAAATCAATTTGGTCGTCAGAAAAATTAAAAGGAATTTTGTGAGAGTTTTTAAATTTTAATTTATTCCTTTTTTGTCTTTCTAAGTAGTTATAATTATAACAAAGTCATAAATTATTTTTCAAAATAAATTAAACCGACCGAGTAGGCACTCAAAAGTGAAAAATAAATTAATATAATTATTATGAAAACACCTAATTATAAATTAATGTTAATGTTTAATTTTATACAATTAAGTTAATTTCAAAAAAATTATCACTAATTTGACATTTATTAGACTAATAATATTTTGACATTTTTATTTTTTAATTTATTAATTTGTATGACATTTAAAGCTTTTTGACATTAATTTAATACTAAAAATTTGTTTGCATATGACATTTAATGTAATTGAAATAATTAGTAAGACAGGTTATTGCACACCATTGTCATGGTAGAATGTAAGGACTTATTTTTTAGAATTTTATCACCTTTATGTACTATATTCTCGCAATAAATGATTTGATTGATTGATTGATTGATAGATACTATGTATGTAGTAAGTAGGTAGATACTTGTAGGTACTCGTATTTTTAACTGACTTCAAAAAAGGAAAAGGTTCTCTACTCAATTGGTATTTTTATTTGTTACCTCAGAACTCCGTTATTCATGAACCGATTTGGAAATTTCTTTTTTCATTGGGTTCAGAATATGTACCTACGAAGTGGTCTCATATAAATTTCATCATATATAAACTAAATATAAGCTGATAATCTTTTAACAAATTCGTAATCGAAATCGCGAGCAGATTAAAATGAGCCCAAACACTAGTAGGTTACGATTATCCGTCAAGGAGTTCCATTGCCCACCTTCCGTCTCCATCATCAGATCAGCTGGCTGTCACCATAATATTACACTGTCATCAGACTTTGAAACCTATGCATAACCAGCTGCGCCCCGCGGTTTCACCCGCGGTTTCCCTGGATAGTATCCTATGTGTTAATCCAGGACCAGTATCTATATACCAAATTTCATCAAAATCCATTCAGTAATTTTTGCGTGAAAGAGTAACAAACATACATCCATACATTCTTAAAAACTGTCACGTTTATAATATTAATAGGATTTCCACTTCGTAGGACAAGAGGAAGTGTTTCTGACTCAACTTGCAAGATTTGACCCAAACAATTAAATAACAAACATTGCAAGTTAATTAAAAGCTTGTAAAAATGGACTACAATTGACTCAACCATTGCATGCAATAACTCTAAAAGTTTGTAACGACTTTATACCAACCCCCCGTACAACATTGTTTGTTTGTTTATCCGCCGGGAGCCGAGAGTTTTGTAAACATGCTCCGAGAGATCATTTTAACTTTTTGTATTAAAACATTGCTTGAACTGTGTAGAGATACAAATATTACACTAGCGACCAGCCCCGGCGTCTATTAAAACGTCTTCTAGAAACTCTCTGAATTATGTTGAAAACAACAATAAACAAGATTTTTGACAAAAAATATATTTTCAAGACAAGGCGATTTTTATGGCATTAAAAGTTGTGGGTGGCACTGCAATTGTTATGGGCAGGCGTGGCGCTTTATATCAGATGAACGACCAGATTGTCTCATCACTCGATAACATAAAAAAAACATTATCAGCCCAATACGTTCCCACTGCGGAAACTACAGACAGATTTTGAAGAAATTTAGATAGTTTGTTTAGGTCCTGGAAAAGGACATAGGATACAGCTAGTCTTACATAAATCGCTCATCTTGCTCATTTTGCAAATTTCGCCCATCATGCTTATTTCGCTCGTTACGCTTATTTCGCGCTGTTGTGTGGCACCTCTTGGTTGTTATAAAAATAAACTTTTAGGCACACACAAATATTATTTTTTTATTTCCACAAATTTTAACACACGGTACTTCGTACGCTACTTCCCGCACTTCACAGTATAAAAAAATACTTTTGCAGCGATTCTACCTGACTGCTTATTCCAGGCTGGCCGGCAGGCTAGGGCCAGGTCCGTAGTCAGGTCGCTTGAGAGCGATTAAGGAAAAAGCCTTGAATTCTAAAATTTACCAGTTTATATAGGGGGGTATATTACTGACAGCGATTTAATTAATGTTGGGGGTTTGCTCCTAGGTCAGCAATATTGCGATGTGTAACAGCTCGTTCCGCTTATTTCGCTCGTTTCGCTTATTTCGCTCGTCTCGCTTATTTCGCTTTAGCATGAGTATTATTTCTTACGTTCATAAGCTACATAACATTATCCTTCATCGTGGAATGAGTCAATGAAGCGCACATTAGCGCCACGGACTGACATAATTAATATTGTAGCGCCCGTCACGGCGCTTAGATCATATTTCATCGCGGACACAGAATAACAAACTAGAATGAAACTCCTACTGTTTGGGAACGTTACCCAATTTAACCTATTGAATGCAGCGTTATACGCGGTACGAATTCGTACTCATGATTCGAATGTGTTAAGGAGTAAACAAATTATGAAGCCACAAAATCATGCGACACTGACTACAATTGTAAGCAATATATTGTTGTTTCTTTTTCTTATCATCATCATCATCATCAGCCCATCACGTTCCCACTGCTGGGATACGGGCCTTCTCTCATAGAGAGAGTATGGGCCATAATCCACCACGCTGGCCCTTGACTTTTTGTGAAAAATTCTTGGACATGCCGGTTTTCTCACGATGTTTTCCTTCACCGTTTTTAGAGCGAGTGTTAAATCCGCACATAACTTAAGAAAGTCATTGGTTCGGGGCCAGTAGGATTCGAACTCGGGTGCGTCGGATCGAAAGTCGCACGAGCTCCCACTGAGCCACACTCGCCCATATTGCCTCGCCCTCATATTGTGCGTTTCGCGTATATTATGATAACTTAAGATTATAACCACAGAATACTAAGGGACAGAAGCATCACTCCGCAAAGAAAGTTAAACACATATCGACTCTTGCTATGACGCAATAAAATTCAATTCAGCTCACGTAGCGCTGCATACCTACCAGTCATATTAACCTACAAAGCGCCTCTCTTTCTATCGCGCCGCTCTTATCTCTTCTGACGCGGCACGTGTAACGACGCGCGACCCGCCGTCGGTGTCCGGCTATGTACTTGTAGCTTCGTACCTACAGTGCGGAGTGCACTAGGCCTGGTACAACACAATTATGTATAAACTGTAGAAGATCTTCTTATAAATAAATAAATACTTTTTGGTACCATACAAGGAATCCTAGTTAGATTTGAAAAACACTATTCCTAATTACGACTAGGATTAATTAAAAACACAACATGGCCGTCCCTCCGGATCAAGTTTTAATTAATAAAATTGCGTTACCACTGGCAGCCGCTGCCGTTACGTTTTCATTAACGTTTCGTTCACGTGTACGGAGCCGGCGGCGGTGGCGGTTCGATTCCCGAGAGGGGCAAACAAGTATTAATGTGCGAATCCGCACAATGTTATTAGTACGGAATGAGAAAACGTGTGAAGAATATAATATTTCACGTTCCACGTCACGAGATTGTTTGCTCACTATCCTTACTTAACTACAAATAAGTTCTTTTGTTGAAAAATATGTTTTTCAATACAAGCTTTTAACAAATTCGTAATCGGAACCGCGAGCAGATTAAATGAGCCCAAACACTAGCAGTTTACGATTGTCCGTCAAGAAGTTCCATTGCCCACCTTCCGTCATCGGCTCAAACGGCCTCAACGGAAGACCAGCGCTGGTCGCACGACCAGCACTACGCTGAGTTGAGGTCGGTTTGCAACTATTACCTATTTTATTTATTTATTCTGTCAGACTTAATGTTTTTTAAGCTATTGCATAGCTTCTATCGCGGGCCTTGAGCGTGGAGACCGAATCCAGAAATTCCGTAACGAAAATAACCTAACACCCCCCACTCCGAATGCTATGCAATAGCTTTACCGCGGCAGTATTCGAGTGCCACACGTCTTTTTTTATTCTCTGTTTGTTTTTCATGTCATATGTTCATTGTCAATTAGTTGTTGCAAATAAACATTTCTTTCTTTCTTTTTTTCATCGATATTTGTCTGTGGAACTATTAACTTTTCTACTCAAATTCCGCGTCACAATCTCTATCGCAATCACGATCGGTAATAATTAATTTTTAGAAAAAATCAAGAACCGACTTCAAGGTTAAACTTTTATATCTGTATATTATGTTTTTGTTAATTGTTTCAAAAAGTGTTGAATCAATTTCGATAAAATTTACATGGGACCAATGAAGTATGACATATCAAACAAAAAAAGTATCATCAAAATCAATTCACTCAATCTCACAGAAAGTAGATTCAAATTGCGTGTGAAAAATATTCTAATGAAAAAAGCATACTATACAGTTAGTAATTACATAGAAGACAAAGATGCATGGAACATTCCGCTTCTGCCAAGTAGCCAACTGGCACATAAGAAAAATAATATTGTCAAAAACAAACAAAATATTGAAAAAGTTCTAAAAATAAATGCCCCTCAGTTTCTTGCCGTATCTTCTGAGTAGTGGTTCTTTTTCCAATACGGTGTGAGCCATTGTAATGATTGACGTTCATAAGTGCGTCTGCGGTGACAAAACTGAATCAAGAACTTTTGAATTTTGAAATTCATAATTGACGGAATACTCGCGTAACAAACATATAAAAAAAATCATACCGTCGAATTGAGAACCTCCTCCTTCTTTTTGAAGTCAGTTAAAAAATGACCGATGGTGCAATTCGAAGAATGCTACCGCCTTTCAAATTTCATTATTTTATTTTTTTCAACTAAATGCGATCGGGAATGACTTTCGAGTTACACGATTCCTCTGCAGGTTGTAGCCAGTAAAATTACTGGGCGTTATGAGACTTAAGAGCTATCGTCTCAGGGTGACGAGTGCAGTGCTGTGATGCGCAAGGGTTTGCAAAACAAAGTTATAGTTGGTGCTGAAACTGTTATGGGCAGAGATGTTGCTTTTTAACCGACTGCAAAAAGTTTCATTGGGTTCGGTATAAAACAGTGGTCCCATATAAATTTCATCGATATTTGACCTTGGACTTCGAAGATAAATTGAAGTCGGTTTTTGTTTTTGATAAAATGTATTTTGTTTCTATTTTTTACATCAGTCTACGCCAACGTTTGACCACGATCTCACCTGATGAGAAGCGACGATGCGGTCGAAGATGAAGCACGCTTGCCTAGTAAGTATCTATTCACTCTTGATATGAACACACCCAGGTTGTATTTAATAGGAAACACAGATGATGGCAAGGCGTTCCACTTCTTAGCTGTACGTTTTAAGAAGAAGAAAACGTCGAAACGCTTACCATCAGGTGAACGCCTTGCTCGTCCCATTACTTAGTTCCATAAAAAATGTGGGCCTAAAGGGCGTGAAGGGATGCGGAAGTTGTTCCGTTATTAAACGACAATATGGCGGGCAACATCCGCCATTTTGATTTATACCCAGTAAGTTACATTAAGTCGGGGCAATGGAACGTTGGAGCGTTTATGGCCTCTTACCCTGTTTTTTACTTACCCTTAGTTTCTGTACTATAGTAGGTAACTACAATATATTCTGTGGCTTATCTTAGGCATACTTTTTAAGCTATTGCATAGCTTCTATCGCGGGCCTTGAGCGTGGAGACCGAATCCAGAAATTCCGTAACGAAAATAACCTAACACCCCCCACTCCGAATGCTATGCAATAGCTTTACCGCGGCAGTCTCCGAGTGCCACACGTCTTTTTTTTACATTAAACTAGCTTAACTCAGCGCTGGTTACCAGACTTTACAAAAGCTTTTATTTAACTTGCAATGTATCTTATGTGGTGGATTATGGCCCATTCTCTCTCTATGAGAGAAGGCCCGTGTCCCAGCAGTGGGAACGTGATGGGCTGATGATGATGAATGTATCTTACTTTGTTTGTTCGGGTGGGATCTTGCAAGCCGAATCTGAACCACTTCCTCTTGTCCTACGAAGTTGAAATTTTGCATACTCGTCAAAGTCCGATGACAATGCAATATTATGGTGACAGCCAGCTGATCTGTTGATGGAAACGGAAGGAGGGCAATGGAACTCCTTGACGGATAATCGTAAATTACTAGTGTTTGGGCTCATTTTAATCTGCTGCTGTTCTGATTATGAATTTGTTAAAAGCTTTATTTGAAAAATATATTTTTCAACAAAAAAACTTATTGACTTACCCTTAGTTTCTACTAGCTGCGCCCCGCAGTTTCACCCGTGGTTTTCCGGGATAAAAAGTATTCTGTTCTACAAATTTTGAAGGATGAAATCGACACCATTAGATAACAAGCGAATTTCAGTATACTAAAATTAAAAAAAACCCCGACACAAAAAACCGATAAAGATTAAAAAATCGCGCACGAAGGGTTCCGTACCATTATCTATAAAAACGGCAAAAAATCATGTCTGTTGTATAGGAGCCCCCCTAAATATTTTTTTTTCGGATTTTTAGTATTTGTTGTTAAAGCATCAACAGAAATACATCACGTGTGAAAATTTCAACTTACTATCACGGTTCTTGAGATACAGCCTGGTGATAGACAGACGGACAGACGGACAGACGGACAGACGGACATACGGACAGACGGACAGACGGACAGACGGACAGACGGACAGACGGACAGACGGACAGACGGACAGACGGACAGACGGACAGACGGACAGACGGACAGACGGACAGACGGACAGACGGACAGACGGACAGACGGACAGACGGACAGACGGACAGACGGACAGACGGACAGACGGACAGACGGACAGACGGACAGACGGACAGACGGACAGACGGACAGACGGACAGACGGACAGACGGACAGACGGACAGACGGACAGACGGACAGACGGACAGACGGACAGACGGACAGACGGACAGACGGACAGACGGACAGACAGACAGACGGACGGACAGCAGAGTCTTAGTAAAAGGGTCCCGTTTTACCCTTTGGGTACTGAACCATAAAAAATACAATCGAATTGATAACCGACTTTAAATTACTGGGCATTATTAGACTCAACAGCTAATTGTCTCAGGGTGACGAGCGCAGTGCAGTGCCGCGCAGGATTTTGCAAAACAAAGTTCTTGATGGTGCTATTATTGTTATGGGCTGGCGTTTTGCTTACCATCAGACAAACGACCAGCTCGCCTCGTCAATCAGTTACATAAAAAACCTCCTCCTTTTTGAAGTCGGTAATTATATATACCTACTAACGGTGGTGAAATATCCATTAGGAACAATAAGTAGGAGCGCGGGTCTGCGAGGGCAAGTCAGGAACAGGGCGGAGGGCCATAAGTCAAGCACGGACCATTACACAGCCAACTTAATGAGACTTAACTTCATAATACGATTTCTTTATTATTTCACTTTGGTAATACCTACTTCGCCCGTGGTAGGTCTTTCGTATGCGAGAGACAGTCTGGGTAAGTATCACTGCTTTGCCAGTTATTCAGGCGCCAAGCAGTAGTGTGCATTACTGTGTTCCGTTTTGAAGGGCATTGTAGCCAGCGAAATTACTGGGCATTATGAGACTCAACAGCTAATTATCATCATCATCAGTCCATCACGTTCCCACTGCTGGGACACGGGCCTTCTCTCATAGAGAGTATAGGCTATAATCCACCACGCTGGTCCAGTGCGGGATGTCACATATCCTCGAATTTTTTGTGATTAATTCTCAGACATGTCGGTTTCCTCACGATGTTTTCCTTCACCGTTTTTAGAGCGAGTGTTAAATCCGCACATAACTTAGAAAGTCAGTGGCGTGGGGCCAGTGGGATTCGAACTCAGGTGCGTCGGATCGAAAGTCGCACGCTCTCCCATTGAGCCACACTCGCTCTCGATACGGGCATATGAGACTTAATATCTGATGTCTCGGGTGATGAGCGCAATGCAGTGCTACGCAGTGCTGGTATTAAAAGTTCTGGGTGACACTGCAATTGTTATGGGCAGGCGTGGCGCTTACCATAGGCGTACGACTAGGTCGAATCATCATTCATTTCCATAAAACGACAAAACGTATCACAGGAATAATTTATTATAAACTGTATGTATGTTAGTTCTAAGGTATATATTTATATGGGCCGTAGAATAAGTAAAAAAAGACGTGTGGCACTCGGACACTGCCGCGGTAAAGCTATTGCATAGCATTCGGAGTGGGGGGTGTTAGGTTTTTTTCGTTACGGAATTTCTGGATTCAGTCTCCACGCTCAAGGCCCGCGATAAAAGCTATGCAATAGCTTAATAACATCTGTAACATATTTTAATGTTGCCTGAAATAAAGAAAAAAATAAAAGTTGAGTGGTATTATATTTTTTTTGTTATTTTTTTAACGATCGCATTCATAGATTCCTGTTCCTTAGCTAGGGTTTCCTGTATCTAGGGAACCAGGAACTATGTCCCACAACACCCAGACACGAAACAAACGCTTGTGCTTTTTTATCTGTCACAAACATTTGTCATGTCGCGAGAATCGAACCCGCAACCTCAGTGATGTATGAGATTTGAGCCAACCTGCCCAACCAATACACCACAGAGGCTGTCAAATATTCTGTGCCTAAACGCTACTTTTCCTTTCGAACAAACTCACAACTCTGCCAACTACGCACATTCCCTTTATTGAGGTTCCAAACTGTTTGGAGACGCAAAGTTCAAACTCACAAATGCAAGGAATTCCAACCAATCCGCGTATGGCGTACTTATATGACCAAAGCTGTCAGGGGATTATAGACAAGATTTTCGTTAAATAATATATTTTTCAAGACAAGCTTTTAAGAAATTCGTAATCGGAACCGCGAGCAGATAAAAAGAGCCCAAAACACTAGTAGTTTACGATTATCCGTCAAGGAGTTCCATTACCCACCTCCGTCTCCATTATCAGATCAGCTGGATGACACCATAATATAATATTGTCAAATTGTCATCGGACTTTGACATGTATGAAAAATGTCAACTCCGTAGGATAAGAGGAAAGGGTTCTAATTAAACTTGCAAGATTTGACCCAAACAAATAATTGAACATTGCAAGTTAAATAAAAGCTTGTAATAATAAGTAAGCACATTCCATAGGAATTTTATCCATTTTATCGTCCGTTATTTTTGTTCAAAAAATAAAAGTTCGTGAATTGGCAGAAATATACATTTATTTTTGTCTTCGTTAAAAGTTCTTCTGAAAATGTCTAGTGGCGACACCTAGTATGTAATTTAAAAACTATACATATTATTATAGTTATTTTTATAAAGCGATATCTTTAATCTTGTTTCTTTATGCTACGTTGTTCAGAAGAATACAACTACGTTGTTAAGAGATGGTGTCAGTTACTTTATGAGGTTTTATTACAACGAAAAAGCGCATTTTGTTTTGTGATTCGAAAATAGCGACATCTATTGCGTCGAAACTGTACTAAGTGCAGCTTCGTAGCCTTACGTAGTCCAACTTTCTACTTCGTTCCAAACAAATCCAAGAGATGGCGTTGACATGCAGAAATTTTAAAATTTGTTCGCTAATGGCTAATATTTTAATCCCCAACGGAAACAGAAAGGTAAGTTGCTTTATTTTTCGTGCCCAACGATCATATACATAGATCCTGGTCCCATTACTAGGATCCCCTGTATCTAAGGCACCAGGTATTACGAAGACCATCCCACAACACCCAGACACGAAACAAATGCTTGCACTTTTTTTCTGTGAACAAACATTTGTACCGTCGGTCGTGGGAATCGAACCCGCAACCTCAGTTTAACGGGTTCAGTACGCTACTTCGAAACACGTTTCACCTAATTACATTTTATCTATGACGACTCATTGAAAAACATGTGTATATGTGTACCTGTCTGTGGCATCGTAGCTCCAAAACGGATGAACCGATTTATTTAGATTTCCTTAACCGACTTCAAAAAACGAAAAGGTTCTCCATTCGATTGCATTTTTTTTTATATTTTTATGTTTGTTACCTCAGCACTCCGTCATTCATGAACCGATTTGGAAAATTATGGACTTCGAAGATACATTTGTTAACGCGCAGGTACTTGTATTTATCAATTCCTGTATTTAATGATGTTCAATTGACTTATTTTATAAATATTATCTACCTTCATCTGTTAAAATAAGCAAAGTATAAACGGTACGGTACGGTTGTACGGACTAGAGTGTGGTCGTAGGACAACGTGATTCAGTAGGCCATTCGTTTGCTGGACACCGACTCGAAAGGTTGTTTTGTGAATAATTATTTATATTTTTGCACTACAAAGTGTTTCATTGAAATCTTATATTAAAACCTATACTACCGAAGTCAAATGGGGTAAAGTGTTGGAGCTTGGCGTCTTAAAACTAAGTAGACGTCGACACATTGAAGTCGGTTTTTTTGTTTATTATACTCGTTTGAAAGGTGACTTGATCGAGTGTTCTTCGCTATGATTGAAAACAATTTGTTCAGACGGATATTAATTTTTAAGCTATTGCATAGCTTCTATCGCGGGCCTTGAGCGTGGAGACCGAATCCAGAAATTCCGTAACGAAAATAACCTAACATCCCCCACTCCGACCGGCACAGCGATGATACTTTTTAGTTTTGCCATCTATCGATGAATAGCAGAACTTTTAATGACTTTTTGAAATATCACGCTTGTCTCTTTAGTTCAGCAACTCGCCTCTAGGTGGTATTGGTTGTATCGGCGTTACTAGGTAAGTATAATTGCATAAGTTGATAAAAAATGCTATGCAATAGCTTTACCGCGGCAGTCTCCGAGTGCCACACGTCTTTTTTATTTATACAAGGTTTTTCGGAAAGAAAAATACGACCAAAAAATAAAATCAAATTGCATGAAGACCTAGCACTTATAGTTATTGTTCAGCTAATCAATAAACTTTAATGACAATTTTTATGCAATATCATAAATTATGTATAGTATTATGATTGACTTGGTAATTAAATTGTAATTCATTTAAATAATCTGACATGTAACATTGTTATTAATAAATAAACTATGAACTTTTCTGATTCTGGTCACCGGCTGGGACTTGAACTCACATGGCAATCACACCTCAGCGCGAGAAGTGCTCTACCCAATTGAGTATTTGAGTAAATTGTTTATTATTTTTTAAATTTATTTGAGTAAAAGTTGAGTAAAACCAAAGAATACCAACTATTACTTATTATATGACTACTATCTGACCCGGCAAACTTTGTTATGCCATATAAATTTTAAAAAAAATGTTAAGGGTGACAACCATTATCACTTAGGGGTATGAAAAATAGATAGTAGCCGATTCTCAGACCTACTGAATATGCATATAAAATTTGGTAAAAATCAGTAAAGCCGTTTCGGAGGAGTAAGGTAACTAACATTGTGACACGAGAATTTTATATATATGATGATGATGATGATGATGATAGAATAAGAATTTTAATTTTACTGTATAGGGGGTTTTTATTATATACACAACAAACTCAAATACAGAGCTTATAAATTTGTAATTTGAATTATTCTTAAAGGCCTATGGTGGAGGGGTAAGTGCCCAGAACGCTGGCCGCATTGCCGCGCTGAATGGCAATGCTGATTTTTTGACCCAAATATGAGCCAGCATTCTGGTCACACGTCGCCTCCACAAAACGTTTTGCCAAGTCCCTATTTATAGTTTTAATTTATAGTTGTTGGTATCTAGTGAAGTTTTAGTGAACAAAACTTGAGACTGACTCACCGGGCTGAGGGTTGAACCGCCTCTTCATGTAATCCAAGATCTTTTCAGTGAAGCCGCGTTTCTTCGTCTCTTTTTCTTCGACATTCTGTAAGCAATTAAAAAACATTGTAAAAATTAAAATCCGCACGACAGCGTCACCATATATACAATTTTTATCTAGGAGCGTCACCCGGTGATTTGGCACAATACTTCAAAAAAGGAGTGGTTCTCAATGCGACGGTTGTTTTTTTTTGTATGTTTGTTACGTGGTTACTCCGCCAATAATGAATTGATTTTGATGATTCTTTTTTGTTTGGTAGGTCATACTTCAGAGGTGGACCCATACACGTCTTATCGAAGTTGAATCAGTATATACTTTTTGAAATAAATAACAAAAACAGAAAAATATACATTTAGTCTTGAAGTTCTTTTTTTTTTCTAAAAATTTATTATTTATATGTCAAGTCAAAAGATATTTAATTTTATTGAATAAGCACAAAAAATGCAGTTTTAAATTTGAATTAAAATAGGTTAAAACTTGACTTTGAAAAAGAATTAGGTATGTCTACTCATATCTTTTTCATCCCATCTATTCGAAAAGGACGACTTGGTTCGCCTTTATGTGCACCCAAAGGTGGTGTTTTCTATAAGAAACTTTTAGCGGGCAGTAATGAGTTTTTAATCCTCTTTATAAGTGCGCCGCAATTATCTTTGCCGCGCACTTTTTGAATTTGGAACATCTTTGTGTTCAGCACCAAAGAAATCGAACGCAAATATTGTTTGAATAACTGGCTGACTGGCTTTTGAATGACTGGCTGGTACGACGGCCCATAGTCACGCCGCCGGATGAATGAAAAAATCATAATTGCGAAAATGTCTTAAATGTAAATATAAGTTTTTAGTTGTTTTAATAAAGGATACTATTTAATTTCAATTTAGTTGTTACTCTATGTTTTATTAAATAATAATATTACAATAAAATATGAGGCGCTTTTATTTTCTCATAGTGGGTGATGAAAAGTAGAGTGTATCACTCGGGCGCAAAATATATTTTTGGCTCGGGCGACGTACTTTGAATCCCTCGCTACGTTCAGGATTCTACTAAAGAATCCCTCGCTACGCTCGGGATTCTACTCTAGAATCCCTCACTTCGCTCTGGATTCAAAAAAGCGCCCTCGCCGTAAAAATATTATTTTGCTCCCTTATGATACAATCTACTATTCCATACATACTCAGATTGAAGTTCGGGCTCAGAAAATAAATGCGAAAACTAACTCTACCAGCGCTTCGGAAATACGCCCGCTAGAGAAGATAGCACCAAGAAACTGCGGGATGTCAGCTACGTCGTGGGTAAAAATAACATGTTTAGTCGGTACGTAGGTTCATCATCATCAGCCCATCACGTTCCCACTGCTGGGACACGGACCTTCTCTCATAGTGTGCTCATAGAGTATGGGCCATAATCCACCACGCTGGCCTAGTGCGGGTTGGTGGATGTCACATGTCCTTGAATTTTAGTGATCAATCCTTGGTCATGCCGGTTTCCTCACGATGTTTTCCTTCACCGTTTTTAGAGCGAGTGTAAAATTCGAACATAACTTAAAAAAGTCAGTGGTGCGGGGCCAGCGGGATTTGAACTCGGGTGCGTCGGATCGAAAGTCGCATGTGCTCCCACTGAGCTACACTCGCTGCGGTACGTAAGTTACTTGCGTACATAATTAAAACAACCTCTCCTATAGTCCCATAGAACCACCTATGCTAGATAATTAATTGTGTCATTCCCGCCCTAACGACTTTAGTCACTCATTACATATTTAACTGGTAATCTTGGAAGCTTGCAAGTAAGTTAGTGGGTAATTTATGTACGGGTTGAGACAACGGACCTTTCGTTACGCAGGACTAAGTTAAGTCGTAGCTTGATAGCCTTGGTAGGTACTTAGTTATAAAAAAAAAGACGTGTGGCACTCGGAGACTGCCGCGGTAAAGCTATTGCATAGCATGCGGAGTGGGGGGTGTTAGGTTATTTTCGTTACGGAATTTCTGGATTCGGTCTCCACGCTCAAGGCCCGCGATAGAAGCTATGCAATAGCTTAAAAAGACAAATATACGTTTTAACAAACAAAAAAACCGACTTTAATGTATCTTCGAAGTCTAAAGTCAAATATCGATGAAATTTATATAGGACCACTTCGTAGCTATACGTAATATTTAGTTTTCTTTGGCTGTGCTGAACCCAACGCAATTTTTTTCCAAATCTGTTCATGAATGACGGAGGTCTGAGGTAACAATTAAAAGAATACAATCGAATGGAGAACCTTCTCCTTTTGAAGTCGGTTAAAATACAGTTATTCAGGACATCACTCAACATTACACTGAACATACTAAAACAAGAACAATAAATACAACACAGTGTAAAATAGCGCGAAGTCAGGAAAAAGTTCCGACTCAGCATGCGCCTATATACAGCATAGTTATGCATGACTAGCTGCGCCTCGCGGTTCCACCCGCGGTTTCCCGGATAAAAACTAGCCTATGTGCCATTCCAAGTCCTAAAGTACGTACACACCAAATTTCAACAAAATCGGTTCGGTACTTTTTGCGTGAAAGAGTAACAAACATACATACGGTTTACGGTTTGAAGGGCATTGTAGCCAGCGAAATTACTGGGCATTATGAGACACAAAAGCTAATTGTCTCAGGGTGACGAGCGCAGTGCAGTGCCGCGCAGGATTTTGAATAACAAAGTTCTGGGTGTGCTGTTATTGTTATGGGCTGGCGTATTACTTACCATCAGGCGAACGACCAGCGTCTCATCATTTAATTACATAAAACAAAACATACATCAACAACAACAACTATACATTCTTACAACTTCGAAAGTGGTTCGGAAAAAAATACGTAATACAACAAGGGAGGAGGGAGGGTGTAGTAAGATATCACGTGTATTTATTTTTTCGTTGATCGCGCAATTTGTAAACGGAAAACCGGCGATTGTCTCACCGTCGCCAGGCAACGTTCAGAAACAACCTGCAACCTCAAATGTCTGTCTGGACATTTTTATCATTGCGCTTAATCCAGTCTTAAATTAGATTATACCTATTTAAAGATATGTAAGGTAAAAGCACGCGTGCGCAAGCCTAGCGCTAGCTCCAGCAGGCCTAGCGCACTCCGCACTGTAGGTACGAAGCTACAAGTACATAGCCGGACACCGACGGCGGGTCGCGCGTCGTTACACGTGCCGCGTCAGAAGAGATAAGAGCGGCGCGATAGAAAGAGAGCCGCTATGTAGGTTAATAGGACTGGTAGGTATGCAGCGCTACGCGAGCTGAATTGAATTTTATTGCGTTATAGCAAGAGTCGCTATTTGTTTAAATTTCTTTGCGGAGTGACCCTTCTGTCCCTTAGTATTCTGTGGTAATAGTCTCTATTACGAACGAGTGTGATGAAAAATTCATTTTATTCCTATCTACCCAAAGATTGCCTATAAATTGCACATAGCGATAACGTCGCCTAGTGTATATCTATTGTACAAATGTACCCATTGTACAAAATGAATTAATAAAACATTGTACCGTCGAGACGCGTCTCGAACTGGGTTGGAACTCCGGTGCGTCGGATCGAAAGTCGAAAGAGTCACCCACTGAGCTACAATCGCTCCTCAAGGATCTCTAACGATATTACGAGACCTCTCTCGCCTTACTATAAAGTTCGAGATAAGGGTCTACTGAATTTTGCATCGCTGGAATAAGCAGCCACTGAATTTTGCATGAAAACATTTTTTAGAGATGCCGCAGACATATAACCTCAATAGATTTTTGTTGAAAAATTTATTTTTTAAGACAAACTTTTAACAAATTTGTACCGCGAGCAGATTAAAATGATCCCAAACACAGTAACTCGATGACGAGACGAGCTGGTAAGCAATACACCAACCCATAACAATAACAGCACCATCCAGAACTTTGTTTTGCAAAATCCTGCGCAGCGCTGCACTGCGCTCGTCACCCTGAGACAATTAGCTGTCGAGTATCATAATGCCCAGTAATTTCGCTGGCTACAATGCCCTTCAAACCGGAACACGGTAATGCTTGCGCACTACTGCTTGGCGGCTGAATAACTAGCAAAGCGGTGGTACCCACCCAGACGGCCTCTCGCATACGAGAATCCTACCACCAGTAGAACCTTCCATAAAGGGTAAAAATGACTTGTTAAACAAAATACGAAACCTATGAAAATTTAAAACATTAACATTACAAAAAGGATTGTAGGATTTGCAAACCTCATATTATTCACGACATTTGACATATTAAATACAGGGTTCGGCACTCGTTTACTAACTTTACGTTGCTATGGCAACTAAACTGTTTACAGTATGGCGCCCATATTTTCACATTCCTTAGTCTATTGTATTGTTAATAAACTAACAAAAGCCTATTATTTTTAGTCGTTGTTAAAAAAAGTTTTGCAGATGGAAGTCAAACAAAACAGTGTCATATCCTTGTATTTGGCTGGAAAATCGCAGTCAGTCATCGTTAATGAGCTAGGACATTTACATTTGAACAAAATGTTTGTGTATCGGACCATCACGCGTTACAATGATACGGGTAGCATCAAAAAACGCCATGGAGGTGAACATCCAACAACAGCAACATCATCAGAAATGGTTCGAAAGGTAAAGGCTAGAATTGAACGAAATCCACGACAAAGCGCAGTTAAATTGGCGAAAAGTCTTAATGTATCTGCCCGGAGCATAGGGCGCAAATTGAAAAATAAACTTCAACTGAAGCCCTACAAATTACAAAAAGTGCAAGACCTAACACTTGCACAAAAAGCAGTTAAAGCGTCTAGAAAGAGCTAAGAACATAAAGCACTTGCACGTTGGTGGCATGCTTGAAAATTTGGTATTTTCCGATGAAAAAATTTTTACGTTTCAGCAATATGTGAACAAACAATATGATCGCGTATGGTTAAAGTGTAAATCAAATGACAATTTAGACCGACGAATTGCCTTGCGAAAGCAAGCACCAGCATCTGTGATGGTTTGGGCTGCGGTAACTGCCACGGGACGCTCACCTCTCGTCTTCATTGACCAGGGTGTAAAGATAAACCAGCAGATCTACCGTAAAAATATTTTAAACGATGCTTTGTTACCTTGGGCACGTAAACAATTTGGTAGAAATCATTGGACCTTTCAACAAGACTCGGCACCATCCCACAAAGTACGTGAAACCCAAACTTTTTTACAAGAAAATCTTCCGAGCTGCATTTCTTCGCAACTATGGCCACCATATTCCCCGGACTTAAACCCAACGGATTTTTCCATATGGTCATTTCTAGAAGCCAAAGTGTCAACAAAAAAATATGAGACGGTCGACGCCTTAATTTGATTTATTATTATTATATTTATTGCCTTAATTAGATTGCTCTCCGCCGAGAATGGAACAAAATCCCAGCAGATTATCCGCGCTAAAGGTGGTCATATTGAACAATAATTTCTTTTTTATTTATTTTATATGCTTTCTTTTCGATACTGAAGTTTTAAAATAAATATGCTCATAATTAACAAAATTACAGCATTTTGTATTAGTAACACTTCGAGTGCCGAACCCTGTAAACATATTTTTCTGATAATCCTTACAAAGCATAAACTTGCAAGGTGTTTCCATTTTTCTGATGAGAAGTGTAGTTACGAGTCGAACACACATACATACATTGCAAGTTAAATATAAGCTTGTAAGAAGTGCACACGCGCCATTGAGCTGGGAAATACTTATTGAAAACTAGCTGTTGCCCGCGACTTCGTACGCGTAGTGTAGTAGTAATTCATCATGCTTCCGACCATTTTCTGTCCCAAAATACTCCCGTTCCAGCTCCCATCCTGCTCCTTTCGCATTACCGTACCACTTCTATTCTGTTACATTCCCACTCGTATCCTGTTATCGTCCTGGTTGTATTCCGTAACCGCCGCGTTCTGGACTGATCCTGTCCTTCTCCTATACCGTTACCGCTCCCTACTATCCCGTTACCGTACCGCTCCGCTCCTGCTCCAGTCCCGCTCCTATATCGTTACCATTACGCTCCTATCCTGTAACTCTTGCGCTTATCCCATTTCCATGCCCATCTTATCCCGTTATCATCCCGTTCCGCTCCCAATCCTAATTACCAAAGTTGATAGCCCTATCTTTAAAAACATAAACTCTCATTCCTTTTGTCCGCTCTCGTAATGATCCCCTTATAGAACTTACATACCAAACAGCTTCATAGGTTTTTGGTTTTCGAGGTGTGATGTGTGTGTGTGTGTGTCTGTGTCTGAGGGAGTGGATTATTTTTATATTTAGATATATACATTTTAGCAAGTTCTTTTAGGGATGTTTAAAAATTGGTGAAAAATGTGTTATAGTTTCTTTGACCGAGTATACGTATCAAATGTCATCGTTCAGTTTAAAAAACATATTACGGGACCACGGAGGCCGGGTGGAAATAACACGGGTGGGATTGCCATCGGGGGGAAATGCCATGGACCCTTTACGATTCGTACGCAAAACTGACGGTGACGGTGCGCCGCGGTGCCACGCTAGCCGCCGCGGCCGTTCCGGGCCCGGTACGGTGTTGCTATGCTTTTTGTTCGTCTATACCAGCAGTTACTTATAGTTGTTCCACGGAACCCTAGGGTTCCGAGAATTGCCGACGCTGGCCAGCATTTTTATCGATATACTGACCCGCGCAAAAGTGCTGAATCAATTTCGATAAAATTTATATGGGACCACCTCTGAAGTATGACCTACCAAACAAAAAAAGAATCATCAAAATCAAATTATAATTGGCGGAGTAATCGCGTAACAAACATAGAAAAAAAACAGAACCTCCTCTTTTTTTAAAGTCGGTTACAAATATGAGTTGGGGTTCCGCCAAATTAGGTACATAATTTAGTGTTCCATAGCTAAAAAAAATTGGGAACCGCTAGATAAAATTCCTATACTACTTTCCAAGGCGACATAATCGCATCAGCAAAAAAGCGTTTTGCAAACTGATAAAAAAAAAAGCTCCAGTGCAGGTCCAGCGCCATGTCCATAAAACCCGTCACCGCGAGTCAGAAAAACGCCCCTTGATAAGACGTGCTATCTATGGGTGGCTCGATTTAAACAGCTAATTTGCCTTGCAACGGTACTCAACGTTATACCACTCCACCAGCCACCGCCACCGGCACCGCCAATAGTCGCCGCGATCTCGCAGTGTAAACTCGCCCCTGATGAAGAGCATCGGACATGCTCGAAACCTAGGTCGACTAATTTGACAAACTACGTGAGTCCTAGCCGTTTTATTAAATATTTATAATTATAATGAATCAAACTCACGAAAACTTTCATACCAAAATTTGCTAATCGGTAGGTACTCAACGTTGTTAAATTGTGTAATAATTCCAGTTTTCGTAAACCAATATTTATAAAACAAAGTTTGTTATGTAGCCTAGGACTCCACAAAACATTTTTTAGAATATCATCATGTGAACCAATACCTTAGTTCTACAAACTCTGAAGGTAAGTAATAAACCAGTATAAGCTGAGCCATGTGCACAAAGGGTCCGGTATGTTCCGTGGTTCAACTTATAGTGGACACTTATATTTTTTCCTAAATTCCGTCATAACTTCAATATTACTGGACCGATTTTGATGAAACAAAGCCTATGTGTAGCGCCGGACTCCACAGAATATATTTCAAAAAACTGCATTCAAATTCGTGCCCTAGTTTCTGAGTTTATCCCGGACAGACAGACAGACAGACAGACAGACAGACAGACAGACAAAAATTTTAAAAATTGTATTTTTGGGTTCTGTTGCTACCATATACTCCTAAAAAAATTGATTTTCAAAAATATCTTCAATGTACAGTAACCGCTTCGTTACAGTTTTATTATAAGTATATTTTTTAGAATATCATCATGTGAACCAATACCTTAGTTCTACAAACTCTGAAGGTAAGTAATAAACCCGTAGAAGCTGAGCCATGTGCACAAAGGGTCCGGTATGTTCCGTGGTTCAACTTATAGTGGACACTTATATTTTTTCCTAAATTCCGTCATAACTTCAATATTACTGGACCGATTTTGATGAAACAAAGCCTATGTGTAGCGCCGGACTCCACAGAATATATTTCAAAAAACTGCATTCAAATTCGTGCCCTAGTTTCTGAGTTTATCCCGGACAGACAGACAGACAGACAGACAGACAGACAGACAAAAATTTTAAAAATTGTATTTTTGGGTTCTGTTGCTACCTTAAACTCCTAAAAAAATTGATTTTCAAAAATATCTTCAATGTACAGTAACCGCTTCGTTACAGTTTTATTATAAGTATAGATTATGTAATAATTACGAAAATAAACTATTAATATAATTAAACACTACCAATTACGAAAATAAACTATTAATACAATTAAACACTACCAAAATAACTAATATAATAATTACGAAAATAAACTATTAATATAATTAAACACTACCAATTACGAAAATAAACTATTAATACAATTAAACACTACCAAAATAACTAATATAATAATTACGAAAATAAACTATTAATTTAATTAATCACTACCAAAACCTCTTATACCTAAAACTAATAATATATTTAAACACTACCAAAACTTCTAATACCTATTATATAAAATAACAACAAAACAAATCTAAAAATAAATTATTCAAAGACTAAAAGTCGTGCTGATAAGCACGGTTTGCAAATAACAATTATTGGTTGTCAATAAGGTCGAACAGTCTGAACGTCTATTCGCATCAACAGCCAAATATTGAATGACGCTCGAGCGCGGACCCCCCGCCTTTTTATACCTTCCGCCACGACGCGCGTCGAGCGCGGCAACCGATACACAAAAATAATCCTTATAGCATGACTCTGTATTCACGCGCGATGACTTATTATTTCATGTATAACTTTGGTGTTTCTACACCGATTTACATGATTCTTTTTTTATTGAATAGGTAATAATGTTAACTTTTTTTAATTAGGGATGAGTGATAGTGTTGTAAACGTTAGAGTAGACAAATACAATCAGAAATCTCCGAATTGCCAAGCTATCGGGAGTTTCACGTGTTATTGTGAGTCAACCATAAAAGATAGACATATGCTGTCGAGGAATATTTTTTATATAATTTTAGGGAGAATATTTCCGTCATACATGATTTCTATGTAGCTTTAACCTATAAGCCTGCACACGCGACGGAAGCTTAAAAAATGGAGTATCTTCTCCCGTTTTCCCAATATTTCCCTTCACTGCTCTGCTCCTATTGATCGTAGCGTAATGAAAAGTATACTATAACCTGCCCAAGAGTATGAAGAATAATTGTGCCAAATTTCGTTGAAATCCGTCGAGTAGTTTTTGTTTCCATAACGAATATACAGACAGACAGACAGACAGACAGACAGACAAAAATTTTACTGATTGCATTTTTAGCATCAGTAGCGATCCCTAACCACCCCTTGATAGTTATTTTTTAAATATATTTTATGTACAGAATTTACCTCTCTACAGATTTATTATAAGTATAGATATTCTAATGAAAAAAGCATACAATGCAGTTAGTAATTACATAGAAGACAAAGATGCATGGAACATTCCGCTTTTGCCAAGTAGCCAACTGGCACATAAGAAACATAATATTGTCAAAAACAAACATAAAATATTGTAACAAAAGTTCTAAAAAAATGCCCCTCAGTTTCTTGCCGTATCTTCTGAGTAGTGGTTCTTTTTCCGATACGGTGGTAAAGTCATTGTAATAATTGACGTTCATAAGTGCGTCTGTGACGACAAAATTGAATAAAGAACTTTTGATTGATTGATTGACATTTGTCCAATCCATCCAAAGGTTGTCTGTAAAAAATTGCTTTATGCGATAAGACCGCCAATTGTATTACCCTAGTTAAGAATTATATTTTTCTCATGTAATTATATTTGTGGTATGCAATAAAGTGTAGTTGTATTGTATTGTATTGATAAATGAAATATTTAAGAGAGCGAGTGTGGCCACCACGCTGGCCTAGTGCGGGTTGGATGTCACATGTCCTTGAATTTGTGATTAATTCTTGGACATGCCCGTTTCCTCACGATGTTTTCCTTCACCGTTTTAAGAGCGAGTGTTAAAATCCGCACATAACTTAAAAAATCAGTGGTGCGGGGCCAGCGGGATTGGAACTCGGATGCTTCAGATCGAAAGTCGCACGTGCTCCCACTCAGCCACACTCGCTCTCTGAGAAATAGTATTCGGTCCAAATTCTCGTTTGAAATCGCTAGCCTCAGCTGCATATTACTTGAACGATATCTGCAACATAACGTAGAGTTTGAATATTCCGGCGCCAAGCGGAGCGTGCCTCAACTTCAAATTGTACCGGCAGCTTGTTCGATGGCGCAAAGCTGCGTTCCAATTTTTTAAGTTATTGCATAGCTTCTATCGCGGGCCTTGAGCGTGGAGACCGAATCCAGAAATTCCGTAACGAAAATAACCTAACACCCCCCCACTCCGACCGGCACAGCGGTGATACTTTTTAGTTTTGCCATCTATCGATGAATAGCAGAACTTTTAATGACTTTTTGAAATATCACGCTTGTCTCTTTAGTTCAGCAACTCGCCTCTAGGTGGCATTGGTTGTATCGGCGTTACTGCGTAAGCTATTGAGTTGATATAATATATATATTAAGTTAATAAAAAAAGCTATGCAATAGCTTTACCGCGGCAGTCTCCGAGTGCCACACGTCTTTTTTTTATTTTTCAACAGATTTCAACAAAGGTGAGGTTCTCAATTTAACGGTATGTATTTTTAAGCTATTGCATAGCTTCTATCGCGGGCCTTGAGCGTGGAGACCGAATCCAGAAATTCCGTAACGAAAATAACCTAACACCCCCCACTCCGAATGCTATGCAATAGCTTTACCGCGGCAGTCTCCGAGTGCCACACGTCTTTTTTTTTAAGCTATTGCATAACTTCTATCGCGGGCCTTGAGCGTGGAGACCGAATCCAGAAATTCCGTAACGAAAATAACCTAACACCCCCCACTCCGAATGCTATGTAATAGCTTTACCGCGGCAGTCTCCGGGTGCCACACGTCTTTTTTTTTTTGTTTGGTAGGTCATACTTCAGAGATGGTCTCATATACATTTTATCGAAATTGATACAGCAGTTTTTGAAATAAATTATTTTTCAAAAAAAACTAAACCGACTTCAAAACCACAAATGGCACTCAAAAGTAAAAAATAAATTAATATAATTATCATAAGCGCTACCCACTCATATATTTGAAGTCGGTACCAGCCAAGTCTAATAGGTGGCAAATAAATACTATGTATATAGTAAGTACTACTTGTAGGTAGTATCTATCTACTACCTTTTAGACTTGGCTGGCACCGACTTCAAATATATGAGTGGGTAGCGCTTATGATAATTATATTAATTTATTTTTTACTTTTGAGTGCTATTTGTGGTTTTGAAGTCGGTTTAGTTTTTTTTGAAAAATAATTTATTTTACCCTTTTTAGTGAAAAACAAGTTTTAATTAAATTAATTTAAAAAGTTTTTAAAGACAAGCTTTTATGATCTAGAAGCCACATCATGACGAAGTTTAAAACGGGCTATCACAATTAAATGCATGTACAAAAAATTTCATGTCTGTCTTATATCTCTGTTGAGGAGTTCCCTCGCCGGAAGTCAATCCTGGGTGTATCTGCCATGTCGTGATGGAATTTAGAACAGGCTATTATGGTTAAATCCATTTACGAAATGTTGTGTCTGTACTATTCACCGTTGAGGAGTTCCCTCACCGGAAGTCAACCCTGGGTGAAGCAGGTGAAGCAGTCGAATACAAATCTCCACCATTAGAAAGTTGGTTACGAAAAAAACAAGAATCGACTTGAAGATTAGACTTATATTTTTTGTTTTTGCTATTTTTTTCAAAAACTACTGAATGAATTTCGGTAAAATTTATATGGGACCACCTTTGAAGTATTACCTTCCAATCAAAAAAAGAATCATCGAAATCAATGCATAATTGGCGGAGTAATCGCGTAACAAACACACAAAAACGGTCATACCTTGCGAAGAAAGATAGACTATGTAATGAAAT
The DNA here is from genome assembly GCA_951640565.1 of Petrophora chlorosata. Taxonomy (NCBI): domain Eukaryota; kingdom Metazoa; phylum Arthropoda; class Insecta; order Lepidoptera; family Geometridae; genus Petrophora; species Petrophora chlorosata. Next base: position 338,541 of record OX621219.1, read on the forward strand.
CAAAAATAGAAATAGAATGTCACACAAAATAAACAAGAGTACGCATCAGCTATCAGTGTATACGCCAGGAATTTACTATCTTGAACTTAACAATTTCAAAAAAGAATGCTTCACAGGTTTTGGTACCTTGACATCTCTGGGTAAAAAACAGATCTGTTTAGACATACAGGGACTAAACTTCAGTGTAGCTACCTCGGCACTAAAATACATAACCACAAATTACACCAGTGGCAACATAAATTCAGAAAAGGCAGATGCTTTTTTATAATGAATAAGAGACAGGCAAATGACACCGAGCCAGCATATGAAGAGTGCCGCATAATTCATCAAAATATTGGTAGTCTCCGTGCAAAAGCCCACAAAATGGAAGCTGTGCTTCAATCCATCAAACCTGTCCAAATTGCATGCTTAACGGAACACTGGATGAAACAAAGTGAAATAGAACTTTTGAACATTATGAACTTTCAACTTGTGTCGGCCTATTGCAGAACGAACCGCATTCATGGCGGCTCCTGCATATATGTGAATAATGATGTGATAGCATTAGAGATTGAAAATATTAAGCTTTTATCTGTAGAAATGCATATTGAAATTTCAGCTATAAGCATAGTCAAATACAACATGATTGTAATAAGCATATATAGGCCCCCCTCTGGGTGTTATGTAACTTTTCTTGATGCTCTGTGCAGAGCCATGGAAAGTTTAAAAGATTTTCGTGGAAAGATTGTTCTAGTGGGTGATCTGAACATAGATTTGCTGAGAGATAGTTCACGTAAAAAACAATTAATTGAACTTCTACTTACTAATAACTTAAACTGTTTAATTGATTTTGCCACCCGATCTCAAAAATCATCTGCCACATGTTTAGACCATGCTTACTCAAATGTGGATAGCAACATGATTGATGCAACTCCAGTGGCAACCAACATTTCAGATCATGACGGTCAGCTCATCGCAGTAAGAATCACAACATCTAAATGTAAAAACAGCACCCAAATAAAAAGACTAATAACTCCATTAAAATTAACGAACTTCCAAACAGCACTATCTAATTACGATTGGGATAGCATAATTACATTAAATGAGTCTCCTGATAGTAAATTTAATCGAATTGTAACAACCTTTTGTAATTTATTCTACACGTGTTTTCCCTGTCGGCAATACCCAAAAATTAAATCAGATACTAAATGGATTAATGATGAAATAGTTAACTGGAAATCTTTTCTAACAGAACTAAAAACATTAAGCTTAAGAATATCAGACAGTGAGGATTTAAATCATCAAATAAATACATTTGAGGAATATTATTCACATCTAATTGTAGAAAATAGACATAATTATTATAGCAAAAGGATTAATAATGCCGATAATGCAATTAAGACTATCTGGACTTTAATAAAAGACGAAACATGCAAAACTCACAAAAATCAGCTGAATCATATAGATATCAAGACAAATAGCTTAGCCGAAATATTTAATGAATACTTCGTCAACACTGCTCGTAGTTGTAAAACACCTATAGATAAAAATAAAGCAATTCAATATTTAGAATCATTTCATTCAAATAACACAATAGGACTCGACTCATTTAAACAATTTACAATACATGACATTTATAAACTAATACGTAAAATTAAAAATAAAACTACTAAGGACTATAACGACATACCGACTAGTATCATAAAACAGCTCCCACCAGTATTCATCGACGTACTTTGCTATCTGACTAACAAATGTTTGGAATGTGGTACATATCCTCATTGTCTAAAAGACGTGAAAGTAGTTCCAATTTATAAAGGTAAAGGAAAAAAGAGTGAAATTAAAAACTATCGCCCAATTTCAATCATACCTGTATTTTCTAAAATAATAGAGTCAGGAATAGCAGACCAACTATTAAACTATTTTAAATCAAATGACTTACTCTCTAATAAGCAATATGCTTATCAACAAGGCAAATCAACAACACTGGCTGCCCGATACTTAGTAAAATCTATTATAGATAAACTGGATGAAGGCAAACAAACAGCTCTTATCTTGTGTGATCTATCACGTGCTTTTGATCTAGTAGATCATGGTTTAATATTGGCAAAATTGCAGCACTATGGCATAGGAGGAACATCCATAAACTTCATACAGTCATTTTTATCCAAAAGACGCCAACTCACCGAAGTCACAACAGAGTGTGGTTCTAGCAGATCTGGGTTTAGTGACTTGGGAAATCTTTCTATTCCGCAAGGATCGGTTTTAGGAAACTATCTTTTCCTTATTCTGGTCAACGATCTGGCAGTGGCGACCGACACGGCTGAACTCATTGCATTCGCAGATGACAGTGCATTCTTGGTCTCCGCAGACAATTATGAACTGCTTCAGAAACGTTTAATGAAATCCATATCCGACATTAAACAATGGTTTCAAGCTAACGGAATGATCCTTAATTTAGAAAAAACCAACATAATACATTTCAATTTAAGAGGAAACCCAAAAAGTATATCTGTTACATGCGATGGAGTCCAGATACCTGATGTCGGTAATGCGAAATATTTAGGCTTTGTAATTGACTCTGGATTAAAGTGGGACAAGCACATCGATTACTTATGTGATAAGCTCAGTAGAGCGTGTTTCGCCATATCACGACTGGTCGGTATGCTTAGTCCAACAGCAGTAAAAAGCGCATATTTTGCTTATTTTCAGTCGCTACTCTCCTACGGGATTGATCTTTGGGGTCAGGCAGCAGACCGACAGCGGGCTTTCGTTCTCCAAAAAAGAGTGCTACGTATCATGTGTCGAGTTCCATGGGACACACCCGCTCGTCAACTTTTCATAGATCAAGGCATATTGACAATGCCCTCATTATACATTTTGGAAATATGTAAATTTGTAAAGTCCAATTTAAACAACTTTCAGGCAATCAAAAATATACATGACCGAAATACTCGCAATAGAGATAAACTTATTCTTACAAACAAACGACTAAAAAAGTCTCAGCAGTCAGTGTGGTATATAGGACCGAAAATATATAATAAATTAAATAAAAAAATCTTAGAAATTGATTCATACGACTTATTCGTAAATAAACTAAAACAATATCTCTTAGCAAAAGCATACTATTCCATTGAAGAATATCTGAATGAAAGACCACAAATGGTGTTGTAGCAATCAAATTATTATGATAACAATGACTATAGCTGTATAATTTATTCGTTTAATGAATAACTAAATAATATATATAGTCAATATATTTAAATATGTTTAATGTAATTGATTAATTAATATATTATGTCATTATAATATTATTTACTTATTAAGACCTTGTAAAAATGTATGTCAAATTGACTTATAACAAATTGTTATTAAGAAATAAATAAATAAATAAATAAATAAAAAAAAAAAAAAAAAAACGTACCGTCGAATTGTAAACCTCCTCCGTTTTGAAGTCGGTTAATAACAAAAACCTAAAATATAAGTTTAGTCTTGAAGTCGGTTCTTGTTTTTATTTTTAATTAATATTATTTATCTACCTGTTTGGGCAGGCTAAAATCTCTAGGACCATACCGCCTTGTCTTATGTAGTTTTAATAATTATTTATTTCGTATATCGTCGTATGAGGGTCATCAGCAACAAGCCGGACCCTCTCCTAGTGCTTCAATAAAGTGGTGGAACTTTATTCAAGCTTTCCATGGAGTTTTTGGAAGAACATAAAAAGCAATGTTTTTGTCTATTTAATTTCATATGCCTACACTCGAGCACGTTTACGAACACATAATGGTTAATATTCCACCGATATCACACATGATCATTCGAAATAACACTTGTTTGGAAAATAAAACAAAATCGAATTGTATCACCTCAGAGTAATTTACTCTGAGTGTATCACTTTCACTTCCCGCCAAAAAGTCCAGCTGCGTTCCAAAGCTCGCATCAATGACAAGATTTATTTTATCCTTGTTCTAGGTTTGGCATGGCAGTCTTGAGTGTGCCAGTGTCATATAAAAAAAAAAGATGTGGCACTCGGAGACTGCCGCGATAAAGCTATTGCATAGCATTCGGGTTGGGGGTGTTAGGTTATTTTCGTTACGGAATTTCTGGATTCGGTCTCCACGCTCAAGGCCCGCGATAGAAGCTATGCAATAGCTTAAAAAGTTACGTCAATCACAGATTAATTAAAATTAAACGTGCCTCAACATAAGCGCGCGCTTTTTTACAAGCTTTTATTTAACTGAAATGTTTATTAAGCTATTGCATAGCTTCTATCGCGGGCCTTGGGCGTGGAGACCGAATTCAGAAATTCCGTAACGAAAATATCCTAACACCCCCCACTCCAAATGCTATGCAATAGCTTTACCGCGGCAGTCTCCGAGTGCCACACGTATTTTTTTATTTGTTTGTTTGGGTCCAATCTTGCAATTTATCAGAACCACTTCCTCTTATCGTACAGAGTTGAAATTTTGCATACTTGTCAAAGTCCGATGACAATGCAATATTATGGTGACAGCCAGCTGATCTGATGATGGAGGCGGAAGGTGGGCAATGGAACTTCTTGACGGTTAATCGTAAACTACTAGTGTTTGGGTTTATTTTAATCTGATTCCGAATACGAATTTCCGATTACAAATTTGTTAAAAGCTTGTCTTGAAAAATATATTTCTCAACAAAAATGTTATTATCGATGAAAATTGATACATAACCCGACATCGAAAAACCGGATTTACAAAATTAGCGGGTTTAGGTCCGATGGTCGTATTTTCCCTTGCTGAAAAACCTTATTTGAGTTTCACAAAATATCCGCAGTTTCCTGACTGCCTCCTGCCATCCATTATCTGTGCAGAGTACTCAGTATTCAGAGCGCTCTCGACTCTTAATGTAGAGAAGCCAGATTCTGGATACGCAGCTTAATGGCTTCCCTCTCATAAAATTGTTACAAAACTTTGCACTGAGATTTAACAGCAGTTTAGGAAAACGCTGAGTGAGCCGTTGAAAACATAATTTATTTTATTCAAGCGTATTTAACTTCTTTGTTATCCGACTTCAAAAAGGAGGAGTTCTCAATTCGACTGCTTCTCTTGTATGTTTGTGACGCGATTATTCCGCCAATTATGAATTGATTTTAATGCTTCGCTCCATAATCTCATCATAATTTCGTTATTTTCATAATACTTTAAACATATAACTCATATAACTCAGCGAGCGCTACAAACTAAGCTATATCAAGGCTGGCCTCACCTTTATTATTTATCTATTTTAATTTTAATAGCTTGAAAGAAAAACTAACAATGATTTTTTTTTAGTTCCCCCGTTAATGGAGGCTATAGTCTCTAGGACCATACCGCCATGTCTTACGTAGTTTTAATTTGATAGTTTTATATTCCATTTATTATACTTTTGCTGAGAATGTGCTTCAACAAAGTGGTGGAACTTTATTCAAGCTTTCCATGGATTTTTGGGGAGAACTTGAAACGCAAAGTTTTCCTCTATTTTATTTCATTTGCCTACACTCGTGCACTTTTACGAACACGTAATGGTTAATATTCCATCGATATTACACATGATCACTAGAAGTAACACTTGTGACATGGACATGGCCTAACGACACAACCGGAACCGACGACTTATCGTGTCCTCGGAAGCACGGCAGCGCTCGGATGTAAACACCACACAAACGGTCACTCATCCAAGTGGTGACCGCAGCGAAGTTTCCTTAACGAACGGCTAGGCGAGCTTTGCGAGTGCTACTTTTTAATTCTGATAAATTATATTATCTTAAAAGCAGAAGAAACATTGGACTGGTACAGGTTCCATCAAAACAATACCATACGAGTGTCTAAGGTTCGAATCCCGTCCCTCTGAGACACACACCTACCTACCTACTACACCACGGAGGCAACCAACAGAAGTAATACGATTACACAAAGACAAAGTTGCAGATGGCCGCCAGAAAGCTGTACTTAGTTTATTTCACTGCATTGCGGATTATTTTCATAATGTTTTAAGCCTACGTTTAAATGGTGAAACCGCGCGGCGCAGCTAGATTATCTATTTACTATTATATACTATTATAGAAATGAAACTAAGCTAATTCTGTACGTTAAAGATATGTTTACAAACTTGTATTTAACTTGCAATGTATGTATGTATGTAACTATGTTTGTTCGGGTGGAATCTTGCAAGCTGAATCAGAACCACTTCCTCTTATCCTACGGAGTGGAAATTTTGCATACTTGTCAAAGTCCGATGACAATGCAATATTATGATGTAATATTGTCAAAGTTAAACGACAATATTGCATTGTCATTTAACTTTGACAAGTGTGAAAAATTGCAACTCCGTAGGATATGGAAGTGGTCCTGATTTTGTAGAAGTTTAAAGTTGAAAGTATATTCGTAAACTTGTGTATTAAACAACAACGCTAGAATGCTTGGTAAACGTTTCGGCCGTTTACCTTTGACTAAATTTAAAAGAAAACTGACTCAATGGCTTGCGAAAAACAGCTTTTATGACTTAAATGAATATAAATGAAATGAATATAAATTAAATGACTTTTAAAAACACCTAATTATAAATTAATGTTCATGTTTAATTTTATATAATTAAGTTAATTTCAAAAAATTGATCACTAATTTGACATTTATTAGACTAATAATATTTTGACATTTTCATTTTTTTAATTTATTAATTTGTATGACATTTAAAGCTTTTTGACATTAATTTAATAATAATAATTTGTTTGCATATGACATTTAATGTAATTGAAATAATTAGTAAGACAGGTTATTGCACACCATTGTCATGGTAGAATGTAAGGACTTATTTTTTTAGAATTTTATCACCTTTATGTACTATATTCTCGCAATAAATGATTTGATTGATTGATTGATTGATTGATTGATGTCACTTGTGTGTCTTTGGCGAGTTTATCTTGAGAATAAACGGTGCAACCATTGAGGAATGACACTATTCCTCAATGGGTGCAACAGATAATCCAAATTGATCGGCATTATTCGTCTATTAATTCCGCTGTAGTTACATCAGATTTAACTTACAAGTTTTACCCAAATAATTAACATGGCAAGTTAAATAAGAGCTTGAAAAAACAGTTTTGTCACAGCAAACCGTTATTCACCGTTTGTAAAATAAGGGCATTTTTGTGTGCTATCTGAAACTGAATTTTGTTTCACGACTTTATGCGAAAATATTTATTTAAGCCCCGCGGGTGGAAATCGCGTAGATTTACGCCCGCCAATGATCGCCGCCCGAATTGGCCTGATTGGAATGATATATATGGCTGTAGCCTTTGGTTATTGTTCGGTTGAAAACAAAACAAGGAGAATACAATTTTAAAGTTTATTTCGGATATCCGCAACACTTCTTTAGGGAACAACTATAAAAAGAATTGCTTTTCACATGCTTTTATTTAACTGCAATGTTTGTTTGTTTGATCGTTTGAGACAAATCTTGCAAGTTGAATCAGAACCAATTCCTCTTATCCTACGGAGTTGAAATTTTACATACAAAGTCCGATGACAGCCATTATGGTGACAGCCTGATAATGGAGACGGAAGGTGGGCAATGGAACTTCTTGACGGATAATCGTAAACTATACTAGTGTAAGGGCTCATTGTAATCTGCTCGCGGTTTCGATTACGAATTTGTTAAAAGCTGGTCATGAAAAAAAATTTTTTCAACAAAATACATATTTTCTGTAATTAAGTGACGAGACAAGCAGGTCGTTCGCCTGATTGAGTAACATGCCTGCCTATAATAGTTGTAGCACCACCCAGAACTTTGTTTTGTAAAATCCTCCGCGGCACTGCACTGCGCTCGTCATCCGACACAATATAAGCTCTTCAGTCTAATGCCCAGTAATTTCGCTGCCTACAATGCCTTTCAAATCGAAACAAAATGCTTGGGCACTACTGCTTGGCGGCAAAGCCGTGGTATCTACCCAAACGGCGCCGGCGTCTAGCATATGAGAAACCTTTTTCTTTTTACGCTTAATAGATCTATGTTTGGCTACTATCTCGCCTGATGTGAAGCGATGATGTGGCCTAAGATGAAGCACATACTCGTAGATCTAGAGAGAGACGGCAGTTGAGCGGCCGCTCAGACCCGTCTCCCCGATGGTTCACCGAACATCATCCCGAAACACGACTAGGTCGCATGACGGCATGGCTTTGTTTGTACCTGCCACCTAAAATATTTTTTTTTTACATAAGATCTATAAAGATCTACGTTTGACCACCATCTCGCCTGATGTTAAGCGATGACGTGGCCGAAGATGGAGAAAGTAGATCTGGAAGATACCTTTTCACTCTGGCCTTGAAGATACCCAGATTGTAGTTATCAAGAAACAGAGAAGACATCATCATCCACAGCCCTTTTACATCTCACTGCTGGGTATAAGCCTCTCTCATATCATGCCATTCGCCTCGACTCTGCGTCATTCGTGTCCAGGTTCGGCCCGCGATATTTACAATATCGTCGTCGTTGCGCCCAACGCTACGCTTGCCCTGTCTTGGCCACCATTCAGTCAGTACCTTACTCCACCTGTCGTCACTCCGCCTGGCCAGGTGTCCCGCCCAACTCCATTTGAGTCCCATAACAGTTTTTCTGTGTCCCAAACAAGCTTCTTCAGAAGAAGAGTTGTTTTCAGCCCTTTTATCCCACTGTTGAGTATAGGTCTCCACTCCATCACGCCACCCCTTCCGGTCTTGCGCCTTTCTTAACCACATCTTCCCAACAACCCTGGCCACGTCGTCGATCCATCTGGCTGATGGTTTGTCCCTAGATCGGTAACCTTCTATTGGCCAGTAGTGCCCTGGTCCACCTACCGTCAAGCTTAGCTTTTCCGAACAAGCTTAGTAATAACTATTTGTTGCTACCGTACCTACATTTTTGTTGCAGGAATCATGCGAGCGGGTCGTCAGTACATAAATCGAGTAGCAGGGTGTTTTATGGGCGACAGGAGCGCGCGCCGCGCCGCCGCTGCGCCGCCCGGTACGCAGCCGTTGCGTCATGGTAACACATGTCTAAAGATACGATACTATAGATTATTTATTATTTTATTAGTGTGTTTTATGTTTTATGTAAGTGTATTGAGATATTGAAAACCACCGTCCATTATTTTTCAACCGACTTCAAATAGGAGGAGGTTCTCAATTCAACGGTATGTTTTTTTTGTATGTTTGTTGCACGATTTCTACGCCGATTATGAATTGATTTTGATGATTCTTTTTTGTTTGGTAGGTCATAATTCAGAGGTCGCATATAAATTTTATCGAAATTAATTCAGCACTTTTAGAAAAAGGAACAAAACAATAAATATAAATTTAGTCTTGAAGTCGGTTCTTGTTTCTTTTTTCTAAAAATTAATTATTGCATAACCCTCTCCCTGCACGGTTGTCTGGAAGAGATCGCTTTTAGCGATAAGGCCGCCAATTGTTACACTACTAATAAGCCTTTATTGTTAGCTCTTTAATTATCTGTGTGTGTTTCAATAAAGAGTTATTTCATTATAGGGTAATGTTTAATTATAGGTACCTACCTATAATACCTACCTATTTACACTTTTCTGTTACTGATACTATGACTATGGGACATCTCACTCGCATTTCTTGTTTGACATTCTGTTAATTCTAATCTATACGTAATTGTGCTGAAAAAAGACATCCCCGCAGAGTTTCTTGGTGCTATCTTCTCTAGCAGGCGTATTTCCGAAGCACTGGTAGAGTCAGTTTTCGCATTTCTTTTCAGCACTCAGACTTCAATTTGAGTATAGGAAAGAAATGGGTAAACAGACTTACCTTTTTTTCAAAGTCATGTTAACATAAGTTACAATTTTTAACATTTTTTATTTGTATCATGTGTATGACCTTTAAAAGTGCACTTTTGTGCCTATTTAATAAATGATATTTGACTTTGACTTTGAATAATAAATAAAAAAAACGTAACGTCTAATAGTAACTATAACCTGTTTTGTGCTATAACTTACTCAACTATCAGTAAAGTTGAGTAACTATTTGCTGAATGCTGAAATTATTGGGCATTATAAGTTTAAGAGCTATGGATGAAGAGCGCAGTGCCGTGTAGTGGTGTAGTAGTGTTGTGTAGTAGCTTAATAATAAATAATTTTTAGAAAAAAACAAAAACCGACTTCAATGTATCTTCGAAGTCCAAGGTCACGTATCGATGAAATTTATATGGGACCACTTCGATTTTCCAAATCGGTTCATAAATGACGGAGTTCTGAGGTAACAAACATAAAAAAAAAATACAATCGGGTAGAGAACCTCCTCCTTTTTTGAAGTCGGTTAATAATAGTTTTAATCTGATAATATGTACGTTAGTCTGTAAGGTATATATAATATGGATCTTAGAATTACTTTAGTCACTATTGTTTTCGCTATCTAAAATAAAGTAGTAATAAATGTGCCGTGCAGGATGTTTCATTTTTACCCCGTATTCGTACTCGTACCCGTATTCGTACCCTATGGGTAAAACGGGACCCTATTACTAAGACTCTGCTGTCCGTCTGTCTGTCTGTCCGTCTGTCACCAGGCTGTATCTCAAGAACCGAGATAGTTAGACAGTTGAAATTTTCACAGATAATTGATGGTTAAACAAACTTACCAAGTGAAGTTTGACCGTAATTATACAAGCCGTTGCATCCGAAGAGATTTATATAATTCACAAGGTAGTTCCACTCCATGAGCTGGGCATCAAGCACAATTTTAGAGCTGTCAAAAATAAAAAGCACAAAATGACTTATTTACAACTCCCGCCCTAGAGGGCGCCACTAAGCTCTGTCACCTCATTTGATTTAGAGACAACAACATTTCGCAAAATCTTAAGGCCACAAAACAGGAAAAATAAAACTACTAGTAGGTACTTAATATTTGTAAGGGTTTGTGACAACAAATTAGGGCACGGGTGGGTTATTAGTATAAATCTCTTCGGATGCAACGGCTTGTATAATTACGGTCAAACTTCACTTGGTAAGTTTGTTTAACCATCAATTATACTTCGCCGTTGCATCCTCGAGATTTATATAATTCACAAGGTAGATGTTTAGAGCTTTTGCGAAATTTTCATGTTCCTCAGAGTAAAAATATTTATATGGGCAACACATATATGTAATATTTTAATAACAATTGTATAATATAAATTATGATTTAACATAATTTAGTTAGAATCCTACACCGCTTTAGTAAAATAGTACTCATATTATCCGGCAGCTTATTTGATAAGGTCAATAGAAGACTCCGTAAGTAAGCTGCTAAGGTTTATGCATCACAAGTATGCAGAGAAAATCGCAGTGTTTATTCAACTGTCACATATAATCCTTTTGATCTATCTACCTTCTAACGAGATGCTCTTATTATGTACAAGGTTTTCTTTTCATGACAAAAAAGTTCAAACTTTGCTTCTGATCGAAAGTAAAGGCAACAAACGCCTTACAACTTATATGCTTGTATGACAAAAGTTACTGTTCCCGGCAAATGTATAATCTATTAGAAATTACTGCGCAATTGGTTACGATTTCATACATTCTATATAAAGGATGGTGATTGAACACATCGTCCTGTTGACAATGCTAGTGAAACTGCCATTTATTTTGTTGTAATTTGGAATAGTCATCGTTGGGAATATATTTGAAACAAAATTTAGAATAATTTTGTCTGTTTCTGGTTGAAGTGCAAAGGCTAACTTGTTTCCTGACATGATATGTATAAAATAGTATTGGTTCTTAACATGCCAGAGATTGGAACAAAGGATACTATGGTTGACTGTTCTAGTAAAGAATGACCATGACGCCAGTTGCCCATTGTTAATATTGTTCGTCAATGTTTAAAATGGGAAAAATAATTACTGGCTCTTGTTTATCGTATTATCACACATGATACTCCACCCAGTTAAAAGAAGTGTCAGGGTAAATCTCCAGCACATACGAGTAACGTCCGTTACTAATTATATATGACACAGTAAAATGTTGTTATTACCAAATAACGTATTTTCAATAAGAAAATTATCACCATTTTGCGGTTATAATTTATGTTTGGATTCTCTAACTGTTTTTTTTTTCTTTGTAATGTATATTAATATTATCATTATTCCTTTTTGGTTATTCATTTATGAATTGTAATCCGAAAATATAATAGACATTTTACATTGTCTAATTTTAATGTGGGTAACCGTCTATGGACTTGATTGAATTTAGCCCAAATCAAGAATGTGATTTGGAAAAAGCTGGTATAGGTGATTCCGAGTAAGGATACTACAGGTTTGAAGAGCTTAGGAAAGATGATTGGCACTGTCGGCCGAGCAGTCCATTTGACATTGACCTTCGAATATCTGATCCTCAAATTTTAATCACTGATTCTTGGCCGCCATATTTTTATTAGGCATTAACGCATGATTCACAAAATGCTCAAAGAAAGTATTTTTTTTTTTAAACAACCCATGGCTACTGAGACTTGAACCCGCATCTCAACATTAATTAGAAGGGAAGGGTTCTGGCCAATTGATCTACAGTGATCACCAAGACGAGTTTGGAATTTATATAAAAAAAAAAAAAATATTACCTAAAGGTAAATCATTGAATGGTACTTATCACAACAGCTAAAGATATTGGACGGTTTGATTGGTTCTATTCCTAAATTTATATTTATTAGTTTTGAATTAGATAAGTTCAAGTATTGTTGGGTATTATTATATCGTATATTATACCGTGAGAAAAAAAAAAGAAATAATGGTTTCAGTAATGATATTTTATAAGCATTTTATACCACAGTTCAACTGTGCTGATAAATAAAGGGGTCTTTCGAAATTAATTTCCATGTTTGGAAAAAAAACCTCTAACGAGTTTTGTATTGTGACTTCTGACTGTGACTTCCATGGATCCTGGTAACGACGCCGGTGCAGTCCACGTCGTGATACGATACCCCGGTATATCCCGATACCTTTGGCTACTTTGCCTGTTCGGTTTTCTGGCTGACTAACTATAATGCACAACTAATGTAACTAATGTAACTATAATGCTATAATGTCTATAATGCTTTGATGTCGAAGTAAACTTCGACATCAAAGCATTCATCATTCAGCCTTCTTAACCTGAAAGCCAGATTTCTAAACAGATTCATTTGCCTCAGTATTATAACTACAAGGATTTTTCCGAAGAGGAAAGAATTTATCTAGCGTAATATACGTTAAATCAGGTTGCTTTGCTTTATTGTGTTTGTAAGGCGTAATCCTAATATAATAATTTGATCGAATTTTTAAGCTTTTCCATATCCTTTCCAATAAGATAGGATGACCGACGAGATCTGACAGATAGATTTATGTATTCTTTAACTCGCGCTGGTTTTTAGTTGAAGAGTCAACTTAGATGGTTTTATACCCATTAACTGAAAATTTATACAAGAACATTTTCAGTGAAAGCCTTTTTCAGGTCTGATGTCACTATATACGATAGATACGCTCCCAACGTTTAGAGATTTCCTTTTCAATCTCCGATCCAAAAAACTTCTTGTTTACCTTTCATCACACAACAGTAGGCTGCATAAAGCTTAGTATAATTTGCATCAAGAACGTTCGTGTTCTACTAGTTAAAGTCTAGATCAAGAAGAAGCCACCGCAAAACGCGGTGACGTCACCATAAGTAAGTAGTATGCCACTGGAATCTATTCATTGTGAATATTAACTTGTTGTAAGATCAGTTGAGCGAACATTATATGCATACGTTAAAATCTGCTATTTTTACGGCTAGACAGTTTTCCATAGTGGGTGTATACTGGGCCTCTGGTCATAACACGATTATGACTCCTAACTGCATGACTACGACCAAATCGTACCGTTAAAAATGCACCACTATGATCGCATTATAGTTCAAAGGCACACAATTTGTTTTAGGTATTAGGTTATAAGAAATACATCAAATGTGGGCGTCGCATGAAGATAAGGCAACCCCAAAGTCATGATAGTGTTATGACTCTTAACCTTAACTCTTTGACTACGACGAAGTCGTAACGCTAAAATATACATAAGAACAATGCAAAATATCAAAAGATGACTAAATTGAATTATAGTTAAAATTAAAAATATGCATGACTATGATCGCATCATAGTTCCAAGGCACTCAATTTGTCGTTGTGCACGTCTATGATCGCGTCATAGTTCCAAGGCACTCAATGATGTGTGTGACTATGATCGCATCATAGTTCCAAGACACTGGATTTGTTGCATTAGGCTAAAAATATATATCAAATGTTGGGTTGGGTGAAAAGAAGGTAACGCAGAAAACATGACTGTGTTATAACTCTTAATTACTTGACTACGACGAAGTCGTAACTCTTAAAATATGCGCGATTATGATCGCGTCATTGTTTCAAGGCACTTAATTATATGTTGTGCACGTCTATTATCGCTTTTATTGACAATTTGATCTATGAACGACTATGATAGCGTCATAATTCCAAGGCACTCAATTTTTGCATTAGGCTATAACAATTTATCAAATATAGGCGTGACATGAAGGAAAGGCAACGCCAAAGTCTAAAAAATGAATATGTTATGACTCCATGACTACGACCAAATCGTGGCCCTTAAAATGACTGTGTAAGACTATGACCGCATCATAGTTCCAAGGCACTAAATTTATTGCATTTGGCTATAAAAATAGATCAAATGTGGCCGTTGCAAAAAGAAAGGCGGCGAAAATGTTATGGCCGTATTATGACTCTTAACTATTTGACTTGACTAGACCAAGTCGCGGCATTAAAAAAGATTGTGTACGACTATGACCGCATCATAGTTCTAAGGCACTCAATTTGTTGCATTAGGCAATAAAAAATAGTTCAAATGTGGTCGTTGCACGTAAGAAAGGCAACGCAAATGTTATGACCGTGTTCTGACTCTTAACTCCTTCACTACGAACAAGTCGTGGCGCTAAAAAAGATTGTGCACGACTGTGATCGCGTCATAGTTCCAAGGCACTTAATTTTTGTATAGGACTTAATAAAAGCATTACAATGTGATGCATTCATGATATTGTCTTAGCATAATATCAATTTTTTAAGTACTGAAGTTGCATATTTAGTCGCATAAAAATTTATAACTGAGGGTAGTTGTGAAATTATTCTGTCTGGTTACTAAGCCCAGTAAATTTATTATTTAGTCAGTATTTTGTCATACGTATTATTTAAAGATGTTATGATATTAAAACAAGTTATTTTTTTTTAACTTATTTTTATAAATTAAGGGAAATTAAGGCATAAGGTATATTTTTTTTTTTTTTATTATGACCTTATTCAATAATTCACTCTCTCTACGAGGGAAGGCCTGAGTCCCAGCAGTGGGAACGTAATGAGCTGATGATGATTCAATAATGAATCCTTCCAGAGTACTACACAGTATCTTTCGTAACGAAAATAGAAATACAGATTCAACAAATAAACAACTGCATCGTTAAGTAGGTAACATAACCTACATTGTAGTAAATACTGTTTCTTGATTAACATTAAACATGCAGATTGGAAGTCAAGACGGAAAGATAGGTAAGTTCTCACCCTGATAGTTGCTATCGGAACTTTCATGCCGTTATAAATGTTTCACGAGTTTTATTTCGTGTCTTTCATACCTTTGTTATGGTCTTCAGATCAAGACTCCTTACGATTTCTTATTCACATAGCACTTAAATTGAAATTAACTGTTAAATAGACGATAAAAACACTAATTACTTGATTAAGAAAAAATATTAAAGAATTTCGATGCTACGATGCCCGCACACAAAAAGTGAATGAGGTGACAGAGCTTAGTGGCGCCCTCTAGGGCGGGAGTTGTAAATAAGTCATTTTGTGCTTTTTATTTTTGACAGCTCTAAAATTGTGCTTGATGCCCAGCTCATGGAGTGGAACTACCTTGTGAATTATATAAATCTCGAGGATGCAACGGCGAAGTATAATGTATTTCTGTTGCCGCTATAACAACAAATACTAAATACTGAATAAAAAAATTTTTAAGGAGCTCATACAACAGAAATGATTTTTTCCGTTTTTAAATAATGATACGGAGCCCTTGGTGCGCGACTCGCACTTGGCCGGTTTTTTATTTACAAGCTTTTATTTAATTGTAATGTTTATTTATTTGTTTGCAAAATCTTGCAAGTTGAATCAGAACCACTTCCTCTTATTCTACCGAGTTAAAATTTTGCATACTTGTCTCAGATAAAGTATCCAGCTACTCGAAGATACTTGTCCAATGACAATGCGATATTATGGTGACAGCCAGCTGATCGACGACAGACGGAAGGTTTGCAATGGAGTTCCATTGATGGATAATTGTAAACTTGAGTGTTTGGGCTCTCTTGTTAAAAGATTGTCTTCTAATATATATATTTCAAAAATCTAGTTTTTCCAGTGTATTTGGTACTCATCATCATCATCATCATCAGCCCATTACGTTCCCACTGCTGGGACACGGGCCTTCTCTCATAGTTTAGGCCATCATCCACCACGCTAGCCCAGTGCGGGTTGGTGGATGTCACATGTCCTTGAATTTTTGTGATTAATTCTTGGACATGCCGGTTTCCTCTCGATGTTTTCCTTCACCGTTTTTAGAGCGAGTGTTAAATCCGCACATAACTTAAGAATGTCAGTGGTACGGGGCCAGAGGGATTCGAACATGGGTCAGTCGGATCGAGAGTCGCACATGCTCCCACTGAGCCACACTCGCTCTATTTGGTACTCAATAACGTGTTATTGCATTTTTTAAATGGAACTGATTGATGAGAATAGCAAGTCGTTCGCCTGATGGTAAGCGCCACGCCTGCCCATAACAATTGCAGTTCCACCTAGAACTTTTAATACTATAAAAAGCACTGCGTAGCGCTCATCCCCCCGAGACATCAGATATTAAGTCTCATATGACCAGTAATTTCGCTGCCAACAATACCCTTCAAACCGGAACACAATAATGCTTGCGCACTACTGCTTGGCGGCAGAATAACTGGCAAAGCTGTTGTACCTACCCAGACGGCCTCCCGCGTACGAGAAACCTACCACAGGTGTATTGTAAGACCTACGTCCTAGCTGTGGAAACCCACAAATGACATAGATAGCCCAGAGATATCTAGCAATTCAATAAATTTGTGCTTAAAATCTTCATTGAATATCCTCTCTTGTGGAAACACGCAAAAGGCGGGTTCCCGTTGAACCGAGCGCCCATTATTCCCTTTCCAGCCAATTAGATAATTTTACAGTTGCATATTCTAGATAGGTACCTACCATATATACATTAAATTAAATAGTATCATCATTTATTATAATCACAATTTACATAGCACTAGGCATTCAAACAATTCAACATTATAGGTGGGCGTTTTAAACGACTTAAAAAGAAGAGTGTGGCGCAGCGGGAACTCGTGCGCCTTTCGATCCGACGCACCTGGGTTCGAATCCCGACTCGGCCCTGCACCAATGACTTATAGTTAAGTGCAGATTTTGCACGCTCGCTCTAAAACGGTGAAGGAAAACATCGTGATGAAATCCGCTAACGCGCTTTGGAGTGGTAGGCTCTGGCCGTGATTGTAATACCACCCACTTAACAAAGCCATGCCGTCAAGCGACCTAGTCGTGTTTCGGGATGATGTTCGGTGAACCATCGGAGAGACGGGTCTGAGCAGCCGCTCAACTGCCGTCTCTCTGATAGATCTATGTGCTCCACCTTAGGCCACATCATCGCTTCACATCAGGCGAGATAGTGGCCAAACATAAATCTATTGAGCGTAAAAAAAAAGAAGGATTTATTCAATTCCACTGTAATTTTAAGGTTCCGTACCCAAAGGGTAAAACGGGACCCTATTACTAAGACTCCGCTGTCCGTCTGTCTGTCTGTCTGTGTCAGTCTGTCACCAGGCTGTATATCACGAACCGTGATAGTTAGACAGTTGAAATTTTCACACGTGATGTATTTCTGTTGCCGCTATAACAACAAATACTAAAAAACAGAATAAAAAATATTTAGGTGGGGCTCCAATACAACAGACATGATTTTTTCCGTTCTTATAGATTAAGGTACGGAACCCTTGGTGCACGAGTTCGACTCGCACTTGGCGGTTTTTTTTTATTATTTTTATGTTTGTTACCTCAGAACTCCGTCATTTATAAACTGATTTGGAGAAATCGTTATGCATTGGGTTTAGTATAGCTTTAAGGTGGTCCCATATAATTATATTTCATCGATATTCGACTTTGGACTTCGAAGATACATCAGAATTAAAGCCCGTTTTAAAAAAATCAGCCATTGCGCCCATGAAAAAGTATAGTAGGTAATGCCAACATGACGGCGCTATACCAGATGTTCCCATAATGACATTATTTCACCGCTGGCAACACTCCAAAGAATTAACGTGCGAATTTATTGCGTGTGACCAAACACCATTTTTGAGAGAATATTTTTTGTTGTTTACATAAAATAAATTAGAATGCATGCTTCAACGAATTAAAAAAGATGGACGCCTCATCGCCTAATTCAAAAGTGCCTACCATGCCTACATACGTACCTAGACTACCTAGTATCTACCTGCAAATGACGTCATACATTTTCATAATACAGAAAGTAAATTCAAATTGCGTGTGAAAACTATTCTATTGCTGAGCCCATTCGGCACATATATTATTATTTAAGTTTTATTTTTTGTTTTTGTATGCTGAATAAATGTTTTTTTTTCTTTTATTGAAAAAATCACTCAAGCTATGCTGGTCCGCTCATTCGTACACAAGCCACACACACATGTTCATCATGCTATGCCAATAGGTCGTCACATCGGCATCGGGTTGACATCGGCCCTCCGTCCACTCACACAAACATAACGCCACCGCTATTGCTATGCTTCAGTTACTGCTTCGCGAGATTCCGTCCGCCTTTTTTTATTCGTTCAAGCATGTCAGTCTGTTGATAAGGGTTCCCTTTTCTGGTATTTATCCCTGTGAAAGGTCAAACCCTTTTCACCTTACATAAAAGAAATAACCAGCCAAGTGCGAGTCGGACTCGCGCTTCAAGGGTTCCGTAACATTATCTATAAAAACAGCAAAAATATCACGTTTGTGGTATGGGAGCCCCCTTAAATATTTATTTTATTCTGTTTTTTAGTAATACATCATCTGTGAAAATTTCAACTGTAACTATCACGGTTCGTGATATACAGCCTGGTGACAGACGGACAGACAGACGGACCGACAGCGGAGTCTTAGTAATAGGGTCCCGTTTTACCCTTTGGGTACGGCACCCTAAAAAACATCAACGCAAGCAAAGCCACCGACAACATCTAGTCATGAAAGAAGCCGTAACCATCTGAAGCGGCAGTTAATTTAACACGGTGCCGGGACAGTCCCGGCGGGACCGTCCCAGGCGGGATAAAGTACAATGAAGTTGCAACGAGAATTATTTACAACTTGGAGTAAGCAGCGAATTTCAGCGCCAAAGTCGAGTCATCATCATCATCATCATCAGCCCGACGTTCCCACTGCTGGGACACGAGCTTTTTCTCATAGAGAGAGTATGGGCCATAATCGGCCCTGCTGTTAAGTGCAGATTTTGCACGCTCGCTCTAAATCGGTGAAGGAAAACATCGTGATGAAACCCGCTTGCGCGCTTTGGAGTGGTAGGCTCTGGCCGTGGTTGTAATACCACCCACCGAACAAAGCCACGCCGTCAAGTGACCTAGTCGTGTTTCGGGATGATGTTCGGTGAACCCCGAGAGACGGGTCTGAGCAGCCGCTCAACTGCCGTCTCTCTCTAGATCTATGTGCTCCATCTTAGGCCAAATCACCGCTTCACATCAGGTGGGATAGTGACCAAACATAGATCTATTAAGCGTTAAAAAAAAACTCTCATCACTCAGTACCAAAAAATAAAAAAAGGAAAATCGGGGGCCGCAGGTAGTACCTTTATAAAAGTTGCATTTGTTACTGGCAACTTATATTAAGAGCCCATGTTCTATATAACTCGTCCGAGTTTCAACGCTCCATAACTGAAACGTTTCGTTTATTACAACATTTCGCCGGAGCAGTTGTTAAAATTATTAATAACTACCATTCCGCGTCGCGTCATGAACACTTTGACCTTAGGGGTCGAAGTTTAACTCAGTTTTATATAACTTGGGAGTTATTGAATGAGAGTATTTGAATGTTGCTAGAATAATTAACCGTTAGGGGTTTGAGGTTAAAGCATTTTTAACTGTTGGCTTTTCGGCTGAAATGTTCTTTTGTTTTTTTTCGGTTCCAATTACGAAATTTAAAAGGTTTCCCTGGAAAAAAAATTTCAACAAAAAACTTATCTAAGTAAGTACTTGAACTGTAGATGTTGTATAAATAACGAAAGAAGATATTTTTTTTTATACTTTAAACGCACTTGACGCACCAAAGAATCGTAAAGCTGCGTTCTAAAGCGACCGTTTCTTTATAGCTCTGAAGCATCCATCGGTCTCTTTACGCTGGTTTATACAGGATGTGATTTTTAAAAGAGATCCCTGTGGTTACTGCCCTAACCGTTAGATTTAGATTTTTTTTTATGTAACTAGATGACGAGACTGCTCGTTTGCCTGATGGTAAGCAATACACTATTAAACAAGCAGTAGACCTTTCTATCCCCGTCCAGAGGCAGATCCAAGAAAAATATGTAGTGCAAAAAGACAGAGATGAGTGAATGCATGTTATCCGAAGACGATGTTTGGATAGAGCGAAGTGGAGATATAATATACAGAAGCCACCATATGGGAAGCATAGCCGCGAAGAGCGAGAAAAATCCAAATGTAGTTTTCATAATAAATATAAACGGCTATACTCACGTTATGATTGTGTCGGAATACCCGTTACGGCACGGTATGGCTTAACAGTAGTTTTCATCATCATCACCATCAGTCCATTACGTTCCCACATCTGGGACTCGACCTTCCCTCGTATAGAGAATATGGGCCATAATCCACCACGCTGGCCCAGTGCGGGTTGCTGGATGTCACATGTCCTTGAATTGTTGTGATTACTTCTTGGACATGCCGGTTTCGTCACGATATTTTCCTTCACCAGTTTTAGAGCGAGTGTTAGAACTTAAGAAAGTTATTGGTGCGGGGCCAACGGGATGCGAACTCCGGTACGTCGGATCGAAAGTCGCACGTGCTCCCACTGAGTCACACATGCTCTTAAATAGTTAGTAGTTATTTAAATAAATAGTTATAGTTAATTAAATAGTTATAGTTTCATACGTCTGAAAATCTCTAGATGGATTTCTAACAATTTTTAATTGTCCTATATCTAACGGTTAGGGTAATTGCCATAGGAATCCCTGTTCAAAAACCATCCTGTATAAGTACGACACTAAACTAGTTCTTGGGGTTTAGGAAACAGATGGACGATAAAAGAGGCAAGCAAGGTTTATAAAATAGAGTCTTATTCTTGTCGTCTATTATTTACGACTAGCTGCGCCGCGCGGTTTTGCTTACCTTGAGAACTAAAGGATGGGTTAACATGCCGTTTTCTAAAAAATGATTTGTTGAGTCCTAGGCTACAACGAGATAGGACGGGATCGAGACAGGAGCGCGACGGTTACGGGATACGAGAGAGACGTTAACGGGATTGGAGCGGGTATGTAACAGGATAGGAGGAGGATGGTAACGTGATAGGAGCGGGACGGTAACGGGATAGGAGAGGGTGATTGTAACGGGATATGAGGGGGACAGTTCCGGGTTAGGAGGGGTCGGTAATATAATGGGGATAGAAGAGGGACGTTAATGGCATAGGAAAAGGACGTGATCTAGATAGCTTCGAGACGAAAGCAGGAGCGGGACAGTGAAGGGATAGAATGGTGACGGGATCGGGATAGGAGCGGAGCGGGAGCAGGAGCGGGATTAGGGTGGGATGGAAAATTGTCAGGAACACGTTAGATTACTTCACTCCGCGTACGAAGTCGCAGACAACAGCTAGTATAGAATAACTTGGTTTGAAAGTAAATCCTACTAATGTTATAAACGACGTGCTCTTAGACTGATTGGCGATGAGGCTCTTGAAGGGAAGAAGGTCCAGAGCCTTACAGCCGCCACACAGAAGACAAGTGGCAAGCCTGTCGATTTTCTACAGACTACATTTCGGGAAGTGTGCACAAGACATGCTTCAGCTGATTCCTTCATCCCCATTCCATCTTAGGACCAACAGGCGAGGATAGCCACTTAACCCTTATGTTGTGCACATCAGTCCGCACAAAGCGCTTCGCTGACTCTTTCATTATACGTACTGCAAAGGAGGGAATTCTCTACCGGAATACTAATTTCCTTCCAATTACAACCTGGGGGTCTTTAAGACAAGAGTGAGGGCACCTCATGGGCAAACGTGATCCACCTTAGACCGCAACTACGCTTACCATCAGGTGAGTGGTTGTCAAATGTGAGCCCATTTAATCATAAAAAAACGCGAAAGTTTGTAAGAATGTATGGATGTCACATACCCGCACTCTCACACTCTCTCACACACTCTCATACATCAGGCACATATTTTATTTCATTTTACATATAATTTTAACGTCCTCATTTTAAAATCCTCTATTGGGATGCTTCCGATACTACTATTATTGTGAACAAAATTGGAATCGTATATAAGGTTTCCACGACACGGGCCTAGAGCCTAGTGTGGAGCCGCCGTTCTAATCCATTGGAAATTTAATTTTGTTTTAGATATGTCGTAACTATGTTTATTTATAACTTTAAGCTTCCACTGTAACTTTCGTTTTTTGAAATAAATATCTTATCTTATCTTATGTATGGATGTTTATTACTCTTTCACGCAAAAACTACCAAACCGATTTTGATGAAATTTGGTGTGCAAGTACTTTAGGACTTGGAATAGCACAGAGGCTACTTTTTATCCTAGGAAAACGTGGGTGGAACCGCGGGGCGCAGCTAGTGTCTAAAATATATTTATATAGATCGGTAAGAGCCGTACTTGGGTTGATTTACAGGTTAGATCACTTTACTACACGTACGAAGTCGCGGGCAACAGCTAGTGAAGTAATAAGTTGTTAACCTTGCCAGTTATTCAGCCGCCAAGCAGTAGTGCGCAAGCATTACTGTGTTCCGGTTTGAAGGGCATTGTAGCCAGCGAAATTACTGGGCAATATAGGACTCAACAGCTAATTGTCTCAGGATGACCAGCGCAGTGCAGCGCCGCGCAAGATTTTGCAAAACAAAGTTCTGGGTGCTGTTATTGTTATGGGCTGGCGTATTGCTTACCATCAGGCAAATGACCAGCTCGTCTCGTCAGTCAGTTATATAAAAAAAGTCTTACCTGCTCCTTGACTGGTGTAGTGCGGACCATGGCACTGCTCTGCTTCTGTCCTGCCATTACTCCGTACATTGTCCACTGTTTTGATTTCACTCTTCTCCACAACAATATTAAAATCAATCTTAGGTACTGTTTTTGCACTATTTTAGTCACCTATATTTAGTTTTGAACTGAGAAACTATTACCAGCTCTAGCGCACTCCGCACTGTAGGTACGAAGCTACAAGTACATAGCCGGACACCGACGGCGGGTCGCGCGTCGTTACACGTGTCGCGTCAGAAGAGATAAGAGCGGCGCGATAGAAAGAGAGCCGCTCTGTAGGTTAATATGACTGGTAGGTATGCAGCGGTACGCGAGCTTAATTGAATATTATTGCGTCATCGCAAGAGTCGCTATTTGTTTAAATTTCTTTGCGGAGTGATGCTTCTGTCCTTTAGTATTTTGTGCTATTAGTCAGTTTTTATCACTTTTTATTAAGTCTCTTTCTTGTCACGTCATCACGGTTATCACGAAAAGTAAAAGCACAACGTGCGAAATATCTTGTATTACGAGCTTAAAACCGATGTAATAAAGTCCCTATTACAAGCGAGTGTAATGATAAAAAATACTGAAGTCAATAGTTGATTATTAGTATTTTTTTTACAATATGAAATGTCGGAACAAAGCAAACCATCAAACAACTGTATCAAATACAAAGTATCAAGACAGGCTGGTCCTCATTAGAAAATGCAATTATAAACAAACAATAAGACAAAGGGTTCAATAGATATAAAATCGCGGTTTTATGACGAGAATAATGTCGAAGAAATAAGTTTAAACAGTAGTTGTTGCCCACGGCTCAGTGCGCGTGGGATCCTATCCTACTCATAATATAAATGTGTAATTTGTAAGGATGGATGGATGATTAGATGTTTGTTACTCACAGAAAGTAGAGTCAAATGGAGTGTGAAAAATATTCTAATGAAAAAATCATACTATACAGTTAGTAATTACATAGAAGACAAAGATGCATGGAACATTCCGCTTCTGCCAAGTAGCCAACTGGCACATAAGAAAAATAATATTGTCAAAAACAAACATAACATATTATTGTAACAAAAGTTCAAAAAAATATGCCCCTCAGTTTCTTGCCGTACCTATCTTCTGAGTAGTGGTTCTATTTCCGATGCGGTGGTAGTCATTGTAATAATTGACGTTCATAAGTGCGTCTGTGACGACAAAATCGAAATAAAGAACTTTTGGATTCAAAATGAATTTATTTATTTATTTATTTACAGTTGCCCACTACACTTACAGTTGTGACCAAAGCGTGTAGTGGAATTGAGTTAATCCCTCACGTAAAAATTACTCTACGTATTTTGATGAAGCTTGGTGTGTAGGTTCTTCAATTTCTAGAAAATTTCTATTTAATATAAATTAAATGCTGTTCGTTGGTGAACGCATCGTTTGAGAACGGTTGAACTGGTTTTGGCATTTTTTAATGTTTGTAATAGTCCGAATTAGGTTTTTATGGAAGGAATAGGTAAGTTGTTTTGTTGAAAAATATATTTTTCAAGACAAGCTTTTAATAAATTCATAATCGGAGCCGCGAGCAGATTAAAATGAGCCCAAACACTAGTAGTTTACGATTATCCGTCAAGGAGTTCCATTGCCCACCTTCCGTCTCCATCATCAGATCAGCTGGCTGTCACCATAATATTGCATTGTCATCGGACTTGTCAAGTATGCAAAATTTTAACACCGTAGGATAAGAGGAAGTGGCTCTAATTCAACTTGCGAGATTCAGCCCGGACAAACATAGTTACATACATACATACATTGCAAGTTAAATGAAAGCTAGTAAAAATTGGAAACGTTGCCCGGAATAATGGAAATTTAAAAAAAAATCAAAGTGCTTCTCGCGCTGGTAAAACCACGGGGCGCAGATAGTTTAAAATGAAAATCCATACTATCCAGTACTTTATGCGTTTTCGCGTGATTTTTAGATGAAAATCCATACTATCCAGTACTTTATGCGTTTTTGCGTGTTTGGGTAACAAACATCCATCCATCTTCACAAACTTTCGCATTTATATTATTAGTAGGATAGATACACGTACATACATACACAATACACTTAAATATATACACATTTGAAGATAACTACCTCGTAAAGTTAAGTAGCATTCAGGCCACAAATCAAGCTGTTCCCGCGGATACCATAAATTGGCTGTCAAACTATTATTAACCGCTAATAGCTGTTACTGATACCAGCTTGGATTTCAGAGGCTTTGATCGAATTACCCTACCAGTCATATTAACCTACAGAGCGCCTCTCTTTCTATCGCGCCGCTCTTATCTCTTCTGACGCGGCACGTGTAACGACGCGCGACCCGCCGTCGGTGTCCGGCTATGTACTTGTAGCTTCGTACCTACAGTGCGGAGTGCGCTAGGCCTGGTATAGGTAAACACATAATTTTAAATGCACCGACAGTGATTAATTGATCATTAAGGGCAAATCATTAGATTTTTGACTCATTAGAAATTTTATCAGAAATGGCTACTTCTGAAATGGCTTAATCAATTTTGACGATATGTTTTAGCTACTTGGGCTCATCGAGATTATGGTGTTTAGGGTTCCGTACCCAAAGGGTAAAACGGGAACCTATTACTAAGACTCCGCTATCCGTCCGTCCGTCTGTATGTCTGTCCGTCTGTCGCTAGGCTGTATCTCAGGAACCGTAATAGTTAGACAGTTATAGTTAGAAAGTAAATTCAAATTACGCGTTAAGAATGTTCTAATGAGAAAAGCATACTACACTGTTCGTAATTACATAGAAGACAAAGATGCTTGGAACATTCCACTTCTGCAAAGTAACCAACTGGATAAGAAGAAACATAACATTGTAAAACCCCAAAAAATTTTAACAAAATCTCTAAAAAAAAATGCCCCTCAGTTTCTTGCCGTATCTTCTGAGTAGTGGTTCTTTTTCCGATACGGGGGTAGAGTCATTGTGATAATTTCACGTTCATAAGTGCGTCTGTGATGCCAAAATGAATAAAGAGATTTTGATTTTGAGTTAAAATTTTCACAGGTGATGTATTTCTGTTGCCGCTATAACAACGAATACTAAAAAACAGAATAAAATAAATATTTAAAGGGGGTCCCATACAAGAAACGTTTTTTGCCGTTTTTATAGATAATGGTACGGAACCCTTCGTGCGCAAGTCCGACTCGCACTTGCCCGGTTTTTTTATTGTCTATTGGCTTGCGTTTGACGACTATCTCATATAGTGGCAATATTGGTTTCAGTGGTAGATATAGAAGATGTGCAAAGACAAATATCTCTAAATTGGGAAAAAAAGGTTGGAAGTGAAGTGCTTCATCTTCGAAATGTAAAGAGGTAGTGAGCTGCCAGTACCAACATGTTGCTGCAGGCTGAATACTTAATTCAAGCTTTAGCTTAAGCAAAAAAAATCGTTGAGTAGCTTTTTTAACCGACTTCAAAAACGGAGGAGGTTCTCAATTCGACGGTATGTTTTTTTTTTGTATGTTTGTTACGCGATTTCTCCGCCAATTATGAATTGATTTTGATGATTCTTTTTTTTTAGTAGGTCATACTTCAGAGATGGTCCCATATAAATTTTATCGAAATTGAATCATCGCTTTTTGAAAAATTTACAACAAACAACAAAATATATAAGTTTAGTCTTGAAGTCGGTTCTTGTTTTTTTTTAATTATTTTTTTGTCAATACGTCACGACTTCATAAATATTGTGCACCTACCTACTTACATGCACGGGTGCACTTTGGAAAATGTGAACAGGAACTACATGAACTCAAACTACCGTCCCCATTCCATCATAGGACAACCAGACGCACGGCTATGCGACATCCATACATAGTATCCCTCCCTCCTGCAAGAACAAAACGTTTTGCTTCCACGTTCATCATACGAACAGCCAAGGAGTGGAATTGCCTACGTCTGTGTTTCCTGACAACTACAACCTGAGAGTCTTCAAATCGAGAGTGAACAGGTATCTTCTAGGCGAGCGTTACATCTTAGACCACATCATCGCTTACCATCAGGGCCCCAATTCACTATGACAACTTGGCGAAATCACGTCTCGATTCCTTGCTTCGAAATCACGTCATTTCCTTAATTAATAAACTACATCTCTATGATGCATTCATATAGATATTCATAGATATATATGACGCGTCATAGAGAATACAAATTTCGCAGATGTCGTTTATTAATGAAGGAATCGACGTTTCTTTGAAGCAAGGAATCGCCAAGTTGTCATAGTGAATTAGGGCCCAGGAATCTTCTAGGCGAGCGAGTTACATATTAGACCACATCATCGCTTACCACCCGGTGAGATAGTGGTCAAACGCAAGCCTATAAATAGTAAAAAACCATGCCGTAAAAACCAGTAGGTACTTTCAATCGTGCCCGGCCCATTGTAAAAGACCGAGTTCGTAAAATGAGGTTTTACATTCTATACCTAAATTAAACTTTAAAATCGTAAAGTTTCCGAACGTAACTTTTTCACACGTTTTCGCGCACTTTCCGAAGCGGTGCTTTGCCCGAACACTCTATACGTACTGGCCTTTGCGTACTACATTGCAGCATCCTGGCAAACCATTCTCCATGCTGGTTAGAGCCACATTTTGATCTTTATTGCTTTGAGTTTAGGTTGTTTCTCGACTTTTTGAACTGCCAAACTCAAGTTAGCCGAGAAGGAAATATTGTCAAATTGGTACCATCTCGTCGGATGAATATTTTGAGCTTTACTTCACAGACTTAAGGATGATAACAGTTTTAGCAAATGCAAAGAAGATATTTGCAGGACGATACATTGTTAAATTCCGTGCTAGTGTGAAAACAAAAGGGTTTGTAGTGGCGTTTGTTTAAAATGCGTAATGCGGTGATGCTCCCTGGCTTCAAGGAGCCTTAATTACGGCTTAACTTTACTCTATGTAAACCCTGAGTTAACCGCAAATAAAAGTTGCATGAGGTAATTGTCTATTAGTTGATGTTTTCTTGTTTGGTTTGATTTTAACCGGAGTAGATTTTTTAAAACGAGTAGGTTCTCTATTCGATTAAATTTTTAAGCTATTGCATAGCTTCTATCGCGGGCCCTGAGCGTGGAGACCGAATCCAGAAATTCCGTAACGAAAATAACCTAACACCCCCCACTCCGAATGCTATGCAATAGCTTTACCGCGGCAGTCTCCGAGTGCCACACGTCTTTTGTTATTTATTTAATTTCAATATTATTATTTTTTATGTTTGTTACCTCAGAGCTCCGTCGTTCATGAACCGATTTGGAAAATTCTTTGCGTTGGGTTCAGTTAGGTTCAGTATACGATGTGGCCCCATATAAATTTCATCGATATTTGACCTTGGACTTCGAAGATACATTGAAGTCGGTTTCTTTGTTTGATAAAATGTATACTTGTCTTGTTTGGTTTGATTTTTGTCCTCTGTTTTGGGGTTGGCACTGCCAGTGCAGTCTGTAACAGCAATCAGTGAGAAAACACCTCATCATCAGCCCATTACGTTCCCACTGCTGGGACTCGGGCCTTCCCTCGTAGAGGGAGTATGGGCCATATCCACAACGCTGGCCCAGTGCGGGTTGGTGGATGTCACATGTCGTTGAATTTTTGTTATAAGTTTTGGACATTCCGGTTCCCTCAGGTTTTCTTCACCGTTTTAGAGTGTTAAATCCGGACATCAGTGGTGCGGCGCCAGCGGGATCCGTACTTGGGTGCGTCGGATCGAAAGTCGCACGTGCTCCCACTGAGCCACACTCGCTCGCAGAGAACTCCTCAATGCAATATACCTACTTATGAACATATATCGACGTTTGACCTGTGATGTTCTACAAGCACATTAACCGTTTGACCACCTCGGTCGGTTATACACGACATGGGAACTAGAGCTCTCTACGCCGAGGTCGGTTTAAGCCGACTAAAACGTTGAAAATTGCGCTCGGCGGCGGCGTGTGAGGCACGACTTTGTTTCTGTAGCGTGGCGATCAAAAGGTTAAATAACAATAATATCTTCTTCTTCTTCTTCTTCTTCTTCTTATATTCTTCTTCATATATATAAAATTCTCGTGTGACAATGTTAGTCACTTCACTCCTCCGAAACGGCTTTACTGATTTTTACCAAATTTTATATTCATATTCAGTAGGTCTGAGAATCGGCTACTATCTATTTTTCATACCCCTAAGTGATAAGGGTTGTTCACCCTTAACATTTTTTTTAATTTATATGGCAAAACAACGTTTGCCGGGTCAGCTTGTTTTTTAATAAAATGAAACGTATTAAATAAGGCTCGCTCGTTGGATTTGTCTCGACTCTCTCGACTACGACATCTTTACGCAGTGTAGGTAGGTACTTACCTAAGTAAGTAAGTAAGTAAATACTGGTGGTAGGTTTCCCGTATGCGAGATGCCGTCTGGGTAGTACCACCGCTTTGCCAGTTATTCAGCCGCCAAGCAGTAGTGTGCAAGCATTACTGTAGGATTTTGCAAAACAAAGTTCTGGGTGGTGCTGTTATTGTTATGGGCTATATTGCTTACCATCAGGCAAACGACCAGCACGTCTCGTCATTCAGTTAAATAAAAAAATAAAACCTAAGTAAGTAGTTAGACAGCTATCTAAACACAAAATATACCAAAATTAATAAAACATTTAAAATTAAATAATATTAAGCTTATCGAAAGATATGAAATGAAATAAATTATGAAATAATATACTAACTGCACCCCTCCCTTATGAAAGCTATAGGTACGTCATACGTCCGTGGTGATGTTACTTATATTGATTCATAGAATAGAATAAGTGACTGTTTGTTACTTTATTTTACTTTTTTTTTACTTTAGTTGGTACGTTTTCAAGTAGTACATTGTTTGGTAAGACGATCCATTTAATACGAGACAGATACAGTAATAGGCACCTAGAATTATTCACAAATACCCACCGGTCATGATTGAAACCAACAAGGTGTGTAGTGCAGCCTAATTAATTAGAAGCATTGATAAATCATCCAATAATCATCTATCTGAATTTCTATAAATTATTGTTTCATTAAGTTTTGTAGTAGAAAATTATTTTGGGCCATGGTAACTTTTAGCACTACCAACATTCAGAAAGTAGTTGTCAGTCAAATTGTCGCAGTGTCACTGTCAATGTCATAACTGTCATTCTCCATTCTCTCTGTCCGTCACATTTTGTTCAAATCTAAAGGAAAATGAAAATTAATTTCTTTGAAAAAGTAGCGAGTTTTAAAAGGAAAAGCTATTTGTGAGGAAAAATGTCTTTTCCTAAAATAGAAGGATATGTAGTGACTGAGAAACTTGGTTCCGGCAGCTATTCGACCGTTTACAAGGCCTATAATAAAGTAAATTTAGTTTGTACAATGTAAACAAAGAGGATTTTCTAGATATTGCCACTTTCCCCGCTTTCTTTTTTAATTAGTTTTACTTATATTGTAGATTTTCAATGCCAGAATACTTACCTTATACTTATTATCTTGTTATCTCTTATACTTATCTGCAATATCCTTGATCTCAGTGTTTGAAAACCCATTTTACTTTCAGTATGTAAGGTACATACTTACAGCAACACAATAAAGAAATTGCCAAGTTAAAAAAACTAATTTAAAAATTAACTAATTTAATTGCTAAGTTAAAAAAAACCATAATATTCATGAGAAACCTAATTAGTAACTTTCACTACAAATATTTTTATACTTTCTGACAACAAATTGTCTTAAAACCTTAAAAAAACTGAAAAATTCTCTGTAGTAAAACAAAGAGGTTCAATTTTATTATATGGATTTTTACATATTTAATTACTATGTGTAAAAGACAGGTTTCATGTCCTCATTTCTCATCACTTTAGTCACTTAATATTGGAAGTTTTTTAAACAATAAAAATAGTTTTATATTTTCCATTATTTACAAGCATATACATTTATTTACCTACAAATACATGTCCTTATAATAACTCTCGAAGTCTCTGTAGTTATATCATGAAATCTGTTGTATAGTAAACTTTTGTTTTGACACTAATCCACTTGTCTGTTTCAGGTAGGAGGCCGCCAGACTGTGGCTATTAAATGTGTAGATAAATCACGAGTGAAGCATTCGGGGTCGGCTGTGGACAACCTCATCACAGAGATACGGCTCATGAAGTCGTTGAGCCATCCGCACATCGTACGGATGGATAGCTTCACCTGGGATGATAAGTAAGATTTCTGTTTTGGAAAATTACCTAAAAACATATTGGACCACTGGCTACGAACTAAAAAGCCATCTCTCCAACAAATATGACAAAGCGAAAAGACTTTCACCCCTGTCATGATATAGACATACCAGCACCTGTGCTGCTCGTCTATTAACGAATAAATAAATAAATAAAAACCTACACAAATTTCATTAAAATCCGTTCAGTAGTTTTTGTGTGATTGAGTAACAAACATCCATCTATCTTTATAATATTTTTAAGATTATTAGCACTTAGATGTTTGTTCATAATTTCAGAAATATCTACATTATAATGGAGTACTGCTGCGGCGGGGACCTGTCTAAATACATTCATAGATACGGCCGGGTGCCGGAGAAGCAGGTTTGTCAATGTGTCTTCACTCTTGTCTGTCTGTCTGTCTGCTTGATTAACATATCGCACCTTCGGTGCAACAAAGTCACAAATAGCCAAAACTGCAAAATTGAGTTAAGTATGCAAAATTGTCTTAGAGCCATGCCTATATCGGGGCAACAAAAACACCCGCGAAAGTATCGCAAAAATCTTCTAAATGGCGCCTTTGTGGTTATTGGTGTATTTTTCCATTCGTTTTGGGCCAACAAAGTTTGATTAGACAGTTGTGCCCCCGCGCCTGCGAGATTATGACGTGCGTTGGAGCTAAAGCGACACAAATGATATAGACGAGTGCAAAAAGCCCGACTGAAATGCCTAAATAATAAGGCATAACTCATTTAACTAAATAATTCCTGGTGCAACAAAGTCACAATTCAGGACACTTTTTTGTTTTGCGTGTTATTAGAATAATTTTAGTAATTTGAATTACACTTTTGACATGAAACTATAGAAAACACAATAAAGCATCAATTTTATAAAGATTTTAAACCTACTACAATTAGACATCCAGTAATAAGGCAATAAATGCGAAAAAAATCTTCAAAGTCCTCTCCTGTAAAATTCAAAACTGAGCTGTTGTGACTTTGTAGCACCGAAGGTGCGATATGTAAATTAAACTTTTTAATCGACTTCAAAAATGGAGGTTCTCTGTTCGATCGTTTTTTTTTTATGTTTGTTACCTCAGAACTCTGTCATTAATGAACCGGTTTGGAATAATTCTTTTTGCGTCGGGTTCAGTATAGCTACGAAGTGGTCCCATATAAATTTCATCGATATTTGACCTTCGACTTCGAAGATACATTATATTGCATTGTCATCGGACTTTGACAAGTCTGCAAAATTTCAACTCCGTAGGATAAGAGGAAGTGGTTCTGATTTAGCTTGCAAGATTCCACCCGAACAAACAAACATTGCAAATTAAATAAAAGCTTGTAAAAATGTATTATTTGTTGTCTGTCTGTAAAAAGTAGAACCTAAATGTCTTTACTTCTGAAATGTAACTACTAACGCTCGTATGCACGTTGCAGGTGCGGTATTTTCTGCAACAACTCGCTTCAGCACTCAAATTCTTGTATGAGAAAGGTAACTGCTAAATATTCTGTAATTGACATAAGCAGGCCTAGCGCACTCCGCACTGTAGGTACGAAGCTACAAGTACATAGCCGGACACCGACGGCGGGTCGCGCGTCGTTACACGTGCCGCGGCAGAAGAGATAAGAGCGGCGCGAGAAAGAGACGCGCTCTGTAGGTTAATATGACTGGTAGGTATGCAGCGCTACGCGAGCTGAATTGAATTTTATTGCGTCACAGCAAGAGTCGCTATTTGTTTAAATTTCTTTGCGGAGTGATGCTTCTATCCCTTAGTATTCTGTGACATAACACAAGCACAAGTTCAATTTTTTCTTCTTTTTCTTTTGGGTGTGGTACTAACTCTGGTGACTGGTCTTGGAGCCGTAGACAGCTGTAAGGCCTCCGTCATGGCCTTAGAATAGGGGATCGGACAGTAAACGAAAAAAATCTTAAATGTATTTAGTAGGTACGAATGTTTGTCGAATCCGAAAGATCATTCAATCAATATTTTTGTAAAAAAAAAAGATTTATATTTTTAAATCAATAAATAAAATTACTTTTTATAAATGTTATTTTTATCTATATATATTTTTTTAATTTTGTTGTAGGTTAGTTTAGGTTTTTTCACTGTATATATTTGTACAAATTGATACAAAATAATTTTTTACTCCGATAAATAAAATCTAATAGCTCTAACATTTTTATCTGTTTTTTTATCTCAAACAAAACACCAATCACAGTGCATGACGTCATTTGAAAGTAAATACCGTGTGCGAAGCTTGTTTATTTTATATTTTGCTTTTTATGTAAATCAAAACGATATGTTTTTCATTCCATGACGACCTAAACTTTACAAAAACGTATAAATCACTTTGCAAGTTTGCTTTCGTTGAGCTTGTCATTTCGTGTGCCTTCATATGACGTCACACGTTCTGAGGTGACCTTTTGCGCGGCAATATTTGAAACATAACATATGAACGTAGTTTTAGGACTTTATTTAATAAAAATATTATTTTTCATGGCCGTATATTGTATATATATCCCCTATTAGAACTCCAATTCTTAGTACGTATCGTTATTGAGAGAAGACATCTCTCGCGCACCTATAGAGCTGAAGTTATATGCTAAAATAACATCGCAAATAGTCACAGTCTAAAATTGTGATTTTTTACGCTTTATAGATCTACTAGCGACTCGCCCCGGCTTCGCACGGTTATTATACATGTAAAACCTTCCTCTTCAATAACTCTATCTATTAAAAAAAACCGCATCAAAATCCGTTGCGTAGTTTTAAAGATGTAATCATACATAGGGATATAGGGACAGAAAGCGACTTTGTTTTATACTATGTAGTGATGTTAGGCCACTATCTCGCCTGATGTGAAGCGATGATGTGGCCTAAGATGGAGCACATAGATCTAGAGAAAGACGGCAGTTGAGCGTCTGCTCAGACCCGTCTCCCCGATGGTTCACCGAACATCATCCCGAAACACGACTAGGTCGCTTGACGGCATGGCTTTGTTCGGTGGGTGGTATTACAACCACGGCCAGAGCCTACCACTCCAAAGCGCGTTAGCGAATTTCATCACGATGTTTTCCGTCACCGTTTTAGAGCGAGCGTGCACAATCTGCACTTAACTAATAAGTCATTGGTGCACGGCCGAGTCGGGATTCGAACCCAGGTGCGTCGGATCGAAAGGCGCACGCGTTCCCGCTGAGCCACACTCGCTCACAAATCGGTCGTGTATTGACAAACCGTTTCCTCTGCAGGCGTGGTTCACATGGACCTGAAGCCTCACAACCTGCTCCTACACAAGGAATCCAATGGAAAGTACATATTGAAGGTAGCCGACTTCGGGTGAGTTTACCACAGAGCCTCATTGAGGACGGTGCTACTAGGGTTGTTATGATTATAAGCTACAGAGTGATGACGAGCAAGTCGTTCGCCTGATGGTAAGCGCCGCGCCTGCTCATAACAAATCGCAGTGCCACCCAAACTTTTAATAGCATAAAAAGCACTGCGTAGCACTGTATTGCGCTCATCACCCCGAGACGTCGGATATTAAGTCTCACATGCCCAGTAATTTCGCTGGCTACAATGCCCTTCAAACCGGAACACAGTAATGATTGCGCACTACTGCTTGGCAGCTGAATAACTGGCAAAGCGGTTGTACCTACCCAGACGGCCTCCCGAATACGAAAGACCTATTTTACTGATCTATTTTATTAATATTTGATGTGTCGGAGTGACGAGCGCAGTACATCATTGCGCAGGATTTTGCAAAACAAAGTTCTGGGTGGTGTTGCTACTGTTATAGGCAGGCGTGTTGCTTACTATCAGGCGAACGGCCAGCTCGTCTCGTCACTAAGATACAATAAAAAATCGCCCAAGTGCGAGTTGCACTCGTGCACGAAGGGTTCCGTACCATTTTCTATAAAACGGCAAAAAAAAAACACCTACAACCAAAAAAAACACAAAAGGTGTTTTTTGAAGGGCGCTCCCATGAGCGCCCTTCAATATTTATTTTATTCTGTTTTTATTTGTTGTTATAGCGGCAACAGAAATACATCATCTGTGAAAATTTCAACTGTCTAACTAGCACGGTTCATGAGATACAGCCTGGTGACAGACGACCAGAGAGGCAGACACACAGACAGACAGCGGAGTCTTAAAAATAGGGTCCGTTTTCCCCTTTGGGTACGGAACCCTAAAAAAATCTGTTACGAACGGCTAGACGAGCGCTACGAGCGCTCTTTCTATGTTTCTCTCTTTCTAGTAAGTTTTGTCTCGCTCCAGCTTCGCTCAGCACCTGTCGGCGGAGTGGAGCCGCTCGGTGCGTGGCTCCCCTCTGTACATGGCGCCAGAAATGATCGCCGGCGAGTACGGCCCCAGCGTCGACCTGTGGAGCGTCGGTACGTTACAAGCTATTTGGAAATGAGACGAGCCAGTCGTTCGCCTGACGGTGAGCGCCACGCTTGCCCATAGCAACTGATAACTTTAATTTTTTTCTCGTCGTTTTAACCCCCGACGCAAATAGGAAGGGTAAATTCAGACTAGCTGCGCCCCGCGGTTTATCCCGCGGTTTCCCGGGAAAAAAGTAGCCATGTCCTTTTCCGGGACATAAAGAACCTACGTAACAAATTGAGTCATCTCTCTATAGATACTATTGTAAAAATGGAACTGAGCCAATTCTGTACATTGAAGATATTTTTGAAAAACTAACTGGGTTCGACTATTTAGAGGGTACTGAACACGAATCCACGGACTTTAGAATTTTTGTCTGTTTGTTTGTGTGTTTGTTATCTATAGACTCGGAAACTGCTAATAGGATATTAATGGGGTTTTCAGAATTTGGTAGCATTATTTCCAACTTAGATTATAGGGTATGTTGCATCAAAATCGGTTGAGTGACTAAAAGATACAGCTTGACCCCTACGTAGCACGCGCTCCCATACACTGGGGAGGTCTTGCTAGGATGGTTTGTAAAAAATACTAAGGCTTACCCTGTCGTTCACGCGGACGAAGCCGCGGGGAAAAGCTAGTTTATTTGTAAATGCTAAATAAGTATGTATATATTGCAGGAGTGATAATGTACGAGTGTCTGTTCGGAAGAGCTCCCTACTCGTCCAGCACTTTCAAAGAACTCGTCGACAAAATACAGAAGAAGGTGCCTATAGAGGTAAGTGTTGCATACATTGGTGCGTGTTGTATTTTTAGACGTTTTAAAATATTTAAAAAACCAGCCAAGTGCGAGTCGTACTCGCTCACGAAGGGTTCCGTACCATTATCTATAAAAACGTCAAAAAAATCACGTTTGTTGTATGTAAAAATAAATATTTAAGGGGCTCACCCCTTATATATTTATTTTATTCTGTTTTTTAGTATTTGTTGTTATAGCGGCAACAGAAATACATCATCTGTGAAATATTCAACTGTCTAACTATCACGGTTCATGAGATACAGCCTGGTGACAGACGGACAGACAGACGGACGGACAGTGGAGTCTTAGTAATAGGGTCCCGTTTTACTCTTTGGGTACGGAACCCTAAAAAAGAGACATCCCCACAGAGTTTCTTGGTGCTATCTTCTCTAGCGGGCGTATTTCCGAAGCACTGGTAGAGTCCGTTTTCGCATTTCTTTTCTAGACCCGGACTTCAATTTGAGTATGGGAAAGAAATGGGTAGACGAACGTGTTTACCTATATTTTTTAATTATTATTATTATAAATCATCAATGTCCCACTGCTGGGCAAAGGCCTCTCTTCCCTGCTTCCAATCTTCGCGGTTTAGGGCTCTAGCAGGCCAATCATTCCAGTAGGAATCAAGTTCGTAGCGCCATCTTTTTCTGTGCCTGCCGCGACCTCTTACGATTTTGAAGGATCCAGTCGGTGGTACTTTTTGCCCAAAATTCGTTTGACATACGGCAAACGTGTCCGGCCCCTTTTTTCAAAGTCATGATATGTTAAGTTACAATTTTAATTGTCTTTTATTATGTGGTATATGACGTTTAAAGTGCATTTTTTGTGAGTATTTAATAAATATCTTTTAACTTTTTGAGACATTGATGGGTTGTGAGTAAAAATTTTAAAACACTATATCCTTTTCCCGTGACTTCGTCCGCGTGGAGGAGAGAGAAAGCCCGTATTCGTATTTTTCCAAGACCATCTTAGCAAGACCTCCCCAGTGTATGAGAGCGCGTACTACCTCAGAATACTAAGGGACAGGAGCATCACTCCGCAAATAAATTTAAACAAATAGCGACTCTTGCTGTGATGCAATAAAATTTAATTCAACTCGCGTAGCGCTGCATACCTACCAGTCATATTAACCTACAGAGCGCCTCTCTTTCTATCGCGCCGCTCTTATCTCTTCTGACGCGGCACGTGTAACGACGCGCGACCCGCCGTCGGTGTCCGGCTATGTACTTGTAGCTTCGTACCTACAGGGCGGAGTGCGCTAGACCTGCTTATGGTAACATGACTTTGAAAAAAAAGGTAAGAAAGTTTACCCATTTCTTTCCTATAGATTCATGTTTAGGCAACTTTCCCGTGATTGGTGATAACAGCGAAGCATTCCTTGTAGATACCTACAAACTCGTGCATAACCCCGGAGTGCCGATCTCTCCTGCAATCTCTCCTGATCCACGATCCCGCGCGAAGGATCAGCTACCAGCAGTTCTTCGCACATCCTTATCTAGACCTGGAACATATGCCCAGCGCCGACAACTACGAGAAGGTAACCTGTCTATTTATTCAGTTTATCTATTTATTATGTATTCCATATATATATTATTTTATTCCATGTATATACTACCGGGAATATGTCCAGCGCTGACAACTACGAGAAGGTAACCTATCTATTTATTCAGTTTATCTATTTATTATTTAATCTATTTGTGTTATTCTATACCATATATCTTTACCGAGAATATGCCTAGCGCTGACAACTACTAGAAGGTATAGTCTGATACGGAAGATTATCTTTTTATTTTGTTATTCCATATATTTATTCTATTATTCCATATATATTTTAGCGGGAATATGCCTAGTTCTGGTAACTTATACCTTTCTTCAGTTGATTTCTTTATTTTTTCATCTAATAATTTGTTAATCCATACACCTATTTTTTTATTTATATCTAGTGCCGAGAATATGCCTAGCGCTGACAACTAAAGGTAACCTGTCTATTTATTCAGTTTATCTATTTATTGTTTCATGTATATTTATGTTATTCCATATATCTATTGCTGAGAATATGCAAAAGAAAGAAAGAAGAAGAAAGAATTAATTAAAAAAAAAAATAACAAAATAAAAATTATTTATTTCGCATAAATCCATAGTCGTGTTACAATTTTTCTTAAAACGTAATGTAATATTTACCTGATGTTTATTTCACTTGTTGAACTGTGCTGTTGCTTTAGAGACAACAATGAACTACAGTAGGGCCTCGTTAATCCGGAGAGGCAAAAACAAGACCCTTTTCGGATTATCGAGGTATCCGGATTATAGTATGCCATATTTAATGTTAATAAAACACATGTTTAACCTTAGTTTCTTTAATCAATTTTTAAATTATAGCATGAAGACAGACAGACAAATGTACATGTTCAAAATTACAACCATGTAAGGAAATCAGTAAGTTAAAATAAAACATTAGTTAATTCTTCTTGAAAAAGTCTGTAATACTCTTCTGTTTATAATTTTTGCACTTCATTTCGAAAGCCCGGTCTCTAAGTCGACGGAGAAACATAACTTCGTGGCTATCAAATTCGTTATCTTCAGCCCATTTTAAAGCAGTTTTTAAAGCTCCTACTGCCTCTGAATTACCAACTCATGACAGCCCACACCTTCACCCCGCCCCGGGCCTCCCCCGCGAATCCCATTGCGCGGCCGGATTACAGCGATCACCGAACAAGCGGGAGTCCGGATTACCGAGGCCCTACTGTATTTGCATTTGTTATTCCATATATCTATTCTATTAAGTCCTTACCTAGATATCTATTATATATTTCTATTTTTTCAATCACAATTTTTTCTATTTAATGTCATAGCAAATCGATTCCGTATACCTATTATTTCTGTTTGTCCTACTTCCTGCTAATCTTATAAACGCGAAAGTTTGTGAGAATGTATGGATGTATGTTTGTTACTCTTTCATGCTGTAACGGCTAAACGAATTGGGATGAAATTTAGTATGGAGATAGCTTGTACCCTGGATTAACACATAGGCTACTTTTTGTTCCGCGAAACCGCGAGTGAAACTGCAGGGTGCAGCTAGTTCTAACTAAAATATATTTTATCTAAGTTATTTTACAAATCTTCTATTAATATAAGTTTATTTTCCAGGCCGTGAGTCTGATCAAGCAAGCCATAGAATTAGACGCGGCGGGGAGACTCGAACCCGCGTTCGAGGCATACAAAGAGAGCCTACTTTACCTCGTGCCATGTGTGAGCTGCGAGAGCGACGCCGTGAGAAGGGCCGCGCTCACTGATAAGTTGACCAGGTGAGCTGTTTTTTTAATTGACGAGACGAGCAGCTTGCTCACCTGATGGTAAGCGCCACGCCTGCCTATAACAGTCGCCAGTTTGCTAGTTATTCAGCTGCCAAGCAGTAGTGCGCAAGCACTACTGTGTTCCGGCTTGAAGGGCATTGTAGCCAGCGAAATTACTGGGCATTATGAGACTCAACAGCTAATTGTCTCAGAGTGACGAGCGCAGTGCAGCGCCGCGCAGGATTTTGCAAACCAAAGTTCTGGGTGGTGCTGTTATTGTTAGGGAGTCTCACACTCTACGATATCAACGAAAATAGAAAAAGGAAAGTGTTCAATATTGAAGAAAAATCACATATTATTTGGAGATTACAAAATGGCGAGTCAAATAGTGAAATTGCAAAGGACTGTGGAGAAAATCCCTTGCAATTTCACTATTTTACTTTGAAAATGGCGAGTCAGATAGTGAAATTGCAAAGGACTGTGGAGAAAACATAAAAGTTGAAAACATCGAATCAATTTTACTAAAAAAATTAAAACAATACCTAATTAAAAAATGCCACTACAACTTACACGATTTTTTTAAATTGATATTAGTAAATAGATACTTTAAATCAATATACTAATAAAATTAATTCTTTTATATATATAAGCTTAAACTTAATTTAATTTTAAGACTAATACTAATAAATTATACTTCAACACTTACCATTATAAAATCCACGGCTGTGTGATACTGTGCAATGGAAGAGCTAGCAGATACCTACGGCACAAGTTTATGCTTAGTGTAGGTTCTGCGCACCAATTCATGTTACACACTACAAGCACAGCTTACTAAAGATAGAAAAAAAAAAGAAAAAAAGAAAAGTGTGGGTGACTTTTTAAGTGACAACTTAGATGGTATGTGAATTTAATTGTGAAAATTTTTATTTATTTATTTTTTAACAAAATCTTGATTCTTTTATTGTATTATTATTAAATCTTGACATTTGTATCCATTTTGACCAATCAATTTATATAATTTTGACAAATTAATTATTTTTATCTTAATTGCATTATCATTGTATAGCTAACGTATTAGAATTCTTGACATTATATTTGTGTAATGTGACATTTCATAATTCAATAGTTAATGTTAATTTTCTTTTATAAATTATATCGATTCACTATAAATTATTGCATGCCGCTGGCTGAATATAGCGACCTAATATTTAATATGTAACACCAATGTACCACCTATATTCACAATAAATGATATTTGATTTGATTTGATTTGATTTGAAAATATGTTTATTAGTCGCGTCGGTCGAAATGTAAGACCAGACTTATGTTTTCTTAGCTAGTAATATTAAACTACCGACATTTTAGTTTTTAAAATTAGTTTTTAGATATGTTTTTAAGTCATTGCATTTTATAAA
This sequence comes from Petrophora chlorosata, assembly GCA_951640565.1. NCBI lineage: Eukaryota > Metazoa > Arthropoda > Insecta > Lepidoptera > Geometridae > Petrophora > Petrophora chlorosata. Next base: position 379,990 of record OX621219.1, read on the forward strand.
GCACGCTTATCCCAAAAATTTTTACCATTGTGTTTTCTCATGTAAGTGAATTCATTCTTTTGAAATAAAGTATTTATTTTTATGACTATAAAATACCAATGTTTATTTAATGGATCGGTCCGCTCGCTCCTATTACTCCTATTGCCATACCCTGTCAGGGTCATATATGTTAACTTACCTTTTCATAAGACCTCTTCAAATGTACATACATATATGATTGCAATAAACTATTGAGTATTGAAATTCCTTTGCAATTTCACTATTTGACTCGCCATTTTGTAATTTCCATATAATATGAGATTTTTCTTCAATATTAAACGCTTTCCTTTTTCATTTTTGCAACATAGTAACGCGTAAACACACACGTATGTATATGTATATGTCTATATGATCTGTTTTCAGATACATGGAGAGGGCTGAAGAAATAAAGATGTACCTGAAAGGAGGAACACAACAAACGCAACAAAATAACCAACACTCGGGAAAGAGGCAGGAAGTTACATATGCCAACGGTAAGATATCACACAATGTAATTCATTTTTCATTTTTTTTGGGTGTTGTGGGACCATGGTCTTTGTAGTTCCTGATTCCCTAGATACAGGGAATCCTAGTTAGGGGCCAGGATCTATGTATGTGATCGTTGGGCGTATATATTTTTTTATTTTTTAAATATTTTTTAACTGACTTTAAATGCAATCGAATTGAGAACCTTCTCCTTTTTTTGAAGTCGGTTAATTATAAACTAGCTGAGCACCACGGTTCCACTTCCATCCATCCATCTATCTTCACAAATCGCATATATAATATGAGTAGGGCTAATTTTTAGGTCAAAACCCACCGGTGCCGTGCGTGTCGAGGCCAAGTGAGGAAGTGACCGGCACCGTTGAAATTGTGCAAGAAAATGAGGTAATGATACCTTTTGTATTCAGTTTTCGATTCGAAAGTACCTTAATAATTTTTTGATCGATCGGTTCGAAGATCGATAGATCGTTAGCAATTTCATTCATTCATTCATTATTTCATTCTTACATTCATTAATTATTTCATTCTTATATTCATTCATTATTTCATTCTTACATTAATTAATTAATTCATTATTTCATTCTTACATTAGTCTTTCATACGTTATTTCATTCTTTCATTCGTTAGAATAATAAAGTGTGAGATCAAAATTGAATACTCTACCTACATAAACTATTCTCGCCGAGCCAAGTTATATTTTATTATTTCATTCATTATTTACTTCTTTCATTAATCAATTCATTCATTCATTATTTCATGAATCAATTCATTCATTCATTATTTCATGAATCAATTCATTCATTCATTATTTAATTTCATTTATTCGTTATGTGAGTGCACCTTGGTTTCAGGGCATTCTATCATACTTTATCATAGGTAATTCAAATTCAATAGGTGCCTTAAACCACAGAATACTAAGGGACAGAAGCATCACTCCGCAAAGAAATTTAAACAAATAGCGACTCTTGCTATGACGCAATAAAATTCAATTCAGCTCGCGTAGCGCTGCATACCTACCAGTCATATTCACCTACAGAGCGCCTCTCTTTCTATCGCGCCGCTCTTATCTCTTCTGTCGCGGCACGTGTAACGACGCGCGACCCGCCGTCGGTGTCCGGCTAAGTACTTGTAGCTTCGTACCTACAGTGCGGAGTGCGCTAGGCCTGGCTAAACTTACTACTAACTCAACTAATCTTAGCTATAAATCTGCGATAAATGAACTTACATACTAATACTATGGATTTGATATGGTCTGAAATAGTCTTTTTATTTTATTATTAATAATTATTCCAGTAACTTTTTTATTCATACATTATTATTTCATTTATTCATTATTTAATTCAGTTATTTCATTCTTTCATTCATCGTTACATTCATTATTCCATTCACTTTTCGTTCATTCATTGTTTTATTATTTCATTCACTCGTTAATTCTTCATTCGTTCATTGCTGCAATCATTCACTCGTTCGTTCCCCAGCCGCCCCCCGCGCCGGCCGCCCCCTGCGACCGCTCGCGCCCCGCCCCGCGGTTCGCACTCAAGAGGCTGTTCGGGAGACAGGCGTCGCTGCCCTTTCTCGACGACAGGGACTCCAGTATTATTGTAAGTACAAATAATAAAATTTCCTTTTAAATAAGATTCGTTGTCTTTCTCTTTCATCAAATTCGTAATCGGAACCGCGAGCAGATTAAAATGAGCCCAAAGACTAGTAGTTTACGATTATCCGTTAAGGAGTTCCATAGACGGCCTCCCGCATACGGGAAACTTACCATAAGTAATTGTAATTGATAATTTTCAGACCAGTGGAAGTTCGCAAGCGGATAAACCCCAAAAGGAAACTGAGAACGACACCTGTCGGATAACATGAGAAACTAGAAAAAAAATATTTCTTGCATTTTCAGCGTTTTGGGTGCTTCCGCTAGAGGGCGCTTAGATAATATAATTATATGTATATTTTGTATTATTTTTAAGTAGGTGTATACAAGGTGTTTTGAACAGGCCTGCCTATGGCAACTGCCCTGTTAGAGAAAAAAATGTTGTTAGAAATCCATCTAGAATTATTTCTGGCTTGGTCCACGTAGTTCCTGGTTCCTTAGATACGGGAAATCCTAGTTAGGGGCAGGATCTATGTATGTGATCGTTGGGCGTATTTATTATTACCAGACCATTGTATACTACCCTAGTTGTAAGATTTATCTGTAATAGTTTTTATGCTATTGGTATACAAAAAAGAGTTTTGTATTCTATTGTTTCTTTATTACATTTAAACTAACTAACTTTAGTTTTAATAACTCTAAATGGATTTCTAACAACAACTACTGTTAGAGATAGAATAATGTGTTGTTAGAAATCCATTTAGTTTTCCAAAACTATACGTTTGAATAACTATAGACGGATTTCTAACAACAAATTAGGTTTTCATAACTACATCGAGTTCTAACAACAAATTAGTTTTGAATAACTACTTAGATGGATTTCTAACAACAAATTTGTTTTGAATAACAAGAGGATTTCTAACAACAAATTCTGTCTCTAAAGGCTAGTTCATAGGGATCCCTGTTCACAAACACCCAGTATATTTTTTTTGACTTTTTTAAATTGTAAATAGTACAGTTTATGAATACTGAATTGTTTGTAATGTACTCGTGTGTTGCCGCGAATACTGCACCGATTTGAAACACACTTTCGGCGAAAAATATTGCACACCTGACATTCTTTAGTGTTGCCGTGTTGAGAAAATCTTATAATTGTTTTTATTTTATTTATTTTATTGCCAGTTATTATTATATAACACGCTGGAAACACAGAATAATTATTAGTACAAGTCCTAGAAGTAAACTTTTTAATAATAATAATGTAATAATAATAAAATGCAGAGCTGGATCTCAGTTTTATTATCAATTTTTAATAATTTCTAACAAATATTTCTATCTCTAAATAGTATAAAATGAAGTCGGTATCTGCGTCCTGATTTCTGTTTTTCCGCTTACTTCTAAACCACGCTACGGATTTGGATACGGTTTTTACTGTTACCAGGCCTAACGCACTCCGCACTGTAGGTACGAAGCTACAAGTACATAGCCGGACACCGACGGCGGGTCGCGCGTCGTTACACGTGCCGCGGCAGAAGAGATAAGAGCGGCGCGATAGAAAGAGAGGCGCTCTGTAGGTTAATATGACTGGTAGGTATGCAGCGCTACGCGAGCTGAATTGAACTTTATTGCGTCATAGCAAGAGTCGCTATTTGTTTAAATTTCTTTGCGGAGTGATGCTTCTGTCCCTTATTAGTTATAGCTTAGCTAGCTAGCTAATTAGCTAGCTTAGTTAGCTTAGTGATGCTTGTTCTGCCGGAGTGGCTCGCTAGTAGTGTATAATAGATTTGTGCGAAATTTGCGCGCTCGCTCTAAAAACGGTGAAGGAAAACATCGTGAGGAAACCCGTTTGACGTAGGAAATTTTTTGTGCCTATTTAATAAATATCTTTTGACTTACGAATAAATAAGAATTTGGTTAAAAAATATTTATTTTTCAAGACAAGCCTTTAACATATTCGTAATCGGAACCGCGAGCAGATTAAAATGAGCCCAAACACTACTAGTTTACGATTATCCGTCAAGGAGTTCCATTGCCCACCTTCCGTCTCCATCATCAGATCAGCTGTCACCATAATATTGCATTGTCATCGATCTTTTTTATCTCTTACTTTTTCTAGGAAATTGTTTTTTTTTGTTTTACAGCCTGGATACTCGTTCTTTTAGCCATCCATATTTAAGGAAATTGTTTGATTTCATATTATTGCCAGACTGAAAAAATGCTGTGTTGCCAGTGTCTTTAAAGTTTGTTTAAGTACAATATTACATATATTTAATGCGAATGAAAGTGCCTTCAATTTAATATTGAATTATATTGCTATAGTGTGATTGTTGTTAAATATTTTATTAATGTGATGTAATATTTAAAAATTTTAATAAAATAAAAATGTCATTAATAAGTTTGTCAATAATTGTTTAGTCCTCTGTTCCTTTTTCTTACCTCTTAGGCAAACATTTGACCGCAGTCTCACCTGATGGAAAGTGATGACGCGGTCGACGATGGATCATGCTTGCCTAGAAGATACCGATTCACTCTGGACTTTTTAGTTTGAGAGCGAGTGTGGCTCAGCGGGGACTCGTGCTCTTTTCGATTCGACGCACCTGGGTTCGAATCCCGACTCGACCCTGCACCAATTACTTATAGTTAAGTGCAGATTTTGCACGCTCGCTCTATAACGGTGAAGGAAAGCATCGTGATGAAACCCGCTTACGCGCTTTGGAGTGGTAGGCTCTGGCCGTGGTTGTAATACCACCTACCGAACAAAGCCATGCCGTCAAGCGACCTAGTCGTGTTTCGGGATGATGTTCGGTGAACCATCGGAGAGACGGGTCTGAGCAGCCGCTCAACTGCCGTCTCTCTCTAGATCTATGTGCTTCATCTTAGGCCACATCATCGCTTCACATCAGGCGAGATAGTGGCCAAACATGGACCTATTAAGCGTAAAAAAAAAAAACTTGAAGACTTAGATTATAAGAATCGGGTAATAGACGCTGGTAAGGAGTTCCATTCCTTAGCTGTTCGCATTATGAAAGCATTGTTCTTATTAATAATACCATATTGATACCGTGCAGTGCTACGCAGTGCTTTTCAGGGTTCCGTTCCCAAAGGGGAAAAAGGGACCCTATTACTAAGACTCCGCTGTCTATCTGTCTGTCTGCCTCTCTGGTCGTCTGTCACCAGGCTGTATCTCAAGAACCGTGATAGTTAGACAGTTGAAATTTTCACAGATGATGTATTTCTGTTGCCGCTATAACAACAAATACTAAAAAAAGTCATATAAATAATTCCCATACACAGACATGAGTTTTTTTGCCGTTTTTATAGATAACTACTTGCCCCGCAAACGTTGTTTTGCCATATAAATTAAAAAAAATGTTAAGGGTGAACAACCCTTATCACTTAGGGGGATGAAAAATAGATGTTGGCCGATTCTCATAGATACCGGATAAGCACAAAAAATTTCATCAAAATCGATCAAGCCGTTTCGGAGGAGTATGGCAACGAAAACTGTGACACGAGAATTTTATATATTAGATGGTACGGAACCCTTCGTGCGCGAGTTTGTTTCGTGTCTGGGTGTTGTAGAAGCATGGTCCTCGTAGTTCCTGCGTCACTAGATGCAGGGAATCCTAATTGGGGACCAGGCTCTATGTATGAGGTAGGCCAAGAAATCTGCTAATAGTGATTAGCCCCCGTACCCATATGTCCCTCAAGCGCCAATCGTATATCGTGTTGAGCTCAAATTAAGGTATAGCTTTTTTTACGCTTAATAGATCTATGTTTGGCCACTATCTCGCCTGATGTGAAGCGATGATGTGGCCTAAGATGGAGCACATAGATCTAGAGAGAGACGGCAGTTGAGCGGCTGCTCAGACCCGTCTCCCCGATGGTTCACCGAACATCATCCCGAAACACGACTAGGTCGCTTGACGGCATGGCTTGTTCGGTGGGTGGTATTACAACCACGTCCAGAGCCTACCACTCTAAAAACGCAAAGCTTCACTGCGACTAATGAGATACCGATTAATTATTATCGATTCACGCAAGAAATCGAATTAATCTCATTCAATTATACCAATTATATTAACTAAATGTTGAGATAAACGTAATGGGACAATAAATGGCATCATACAATATTGTCGCAGTGAATATATACCCTAAACTGAACTCAACACGATATACGATTGACGCTTGAGGGACATATGGGGCTGGTTCCAACTCTGGCTATGTTCATCAATCCTTGTCAAACTATACGAGTACAACTTCAGCTCAGAGACCAGCCGGCAGAATCAAGTCCGGAGATTGATTTTTTTTATTATTATTTATAGGCTTGCGGTTGACCGCTGTCTCACCTGTTGTTAAGTGACGATGCGGTCGAAGATGTAGCACGCTCGCCTAGAAGAAACCTGTTCACTCTTGTCTTAAAGACACCCAGATTATAGCTATCCGGAAACACAGATGCCGGCAGAGATTTCCACTCCTTGGCCGTTCGCATTATGAAGGTCGAAGCAAAGCGCTTGGTGCGAGCAGAAGGGATGTCAACCATATTGATGACGGCTTGCCGTACGTCTGGTCGTCCGGTGATGGAATGGGGATGGCGGAGTGTTCTGTAGTCCGGAACCGGGACAACCTGTCTGCGGCATGCCGCAAGAAAAGCAAGAGGTACCTATAGGTATAAGGTACCACATCTTACTGTAGTTTACCGTAAAATATTGAATCATACCGTATTTGAAAAGGGTAATTTAACCAATTTTCAAGTAAGAGGTCCGTCCTGACACCCGATTCTGGACCTCACGATAAAGAATACCGAATCGATTCGTCTGGATGTCGATCTCGTGTCGTAGGTTCCATTTCGAGCTATTCCGCCCCGGGATTTCGATACGGTTTCGGTTACGATCGATTAAATGTTGAATTTATTGAATTTGTTTTGAGTCCAAAATTGCATTTTGGATCGTATGTTATCAGACCGCAACGTCCGACGAGTTATCTTGGTTCTTTGAATCGCAGGTGCAGCTGCCTTTGCCTTTGAGCTAGTCTATTGTGCCCTTATTATCAAAGATAAATATTTAGATTTTTTTAAATTCTTTTTCTTTATTTGCTCTTTGCAACCGTCTGAATTGAATCTGTCAAATTAAAATCAAAATCCTCATTGTCAAAATCTTTTATCAAATATTTGTTTCTTTCGACATATTTATAAGAAGAATTATTGTTATTAACTAAAAATTATACAGAATGCTTTTACGAAAATAAATAACAAATTTTGGAGGAAGTGTATGTAAGTTCCGCTAATTTATATTTCCAATTACCTCGTACTCATGCGGTAATTATGTCCAATTATTTGTTAGTATTACTTAGCACATTTACCGAAATTTCTCGAAATAAAGGCCCTGATTAGATGGGTACGCGATATTCGCTACCGTTGTGGGTAGCAAAAAATACCAAACGGTATTCCGGCGGGTATATCTATGAAGTTGCCCGACTAGAACCGGTATTCCGCCGGGTATTTCTATGAAGTTGCCTGACTAGAACCGGTATTCCGGAGGGTATTTCTATTAAGTTGCCCGACTAGAACCGATATTACGCAGGGTATTTCTATGAAGTTGCCCGACTAGAACCGGTATTCCAGCGGGTATTTTTATGAAGTTGCCCGACTAGAACCGGTATTCCAGCGGGTATTTCTATGAAGTGGCCCGACTAGAACCTGAATCTTTTCTCTTGATTTAGACATTTTTCAGATTAGCAAACTTGCTATCCATTGCAGTAGCGAAATCGGATTAAGTGTAAACAGCTACAGTTAGAATGCCCTTATATCTAGGTACAATTTTGTGATGCCGTATTGTACACTGCCGCAAGGAATATCGCTTATTAGTTTAACTAATATTGTGTAGGATGAAGTATTGCACGTTCGTTGGATTGTTTTGGACTTTAAAAAGTACCAACACCAGGTAAAAGTATTTACTATAGAGATTTAAAAAATTAAATCCCGCGATTTTAGGTGATCATTCAAATCGATAAATAATGCGAAGACTAGAAGAAATCTAATTTTGTGGTATTCTGATGCATAAGCATACATCTTTCGTAAAGTAAGCATGTTCTATTATAGCCCATCTTTTGATTATTCTTTTCTACCATTTTAGTAGATTTTCTATAGATATCTTGTTTCATGATCATTGGAAAAAACCCGAATTAAATTAACCGAGTAGACTTTCAATTTATTACCTCATAGAAATATTACCTATTACTTAAACTTTATTACATAACAAATAATCAAATATTATTTATTAGGTATTGTCTTTATCGTAACACAGAAATGTTTAACTCATCTTAAGTTCTGAAAATTTCCAGTGTCGATGCAAATGTAGGAAACTCCAAAACAGAACCGCAAAACAGCTTAAAACCAGTCAAGTCTATCCTAGTACAGAGGCCGTCACGCAACTTGGGTTCGCAACGGTGTGTGGGCAAGAATTCTGTTCGCGTGCTCTCGTTCTTGGTCGTGCTCGGCACTCTGTTCGCTTTCGCCGGCGTCATCATCGTGTTCATCGTGCAAGAACGCAAGAGCATGAATGCTAATTTCGGCTAATTCAAGGCAGTATCTGACATGTACGTTTAATAAATAAATTCATGTTTTTAAAGTTGATACTTAATTACTGTTACATAATAATATGCTAACCTTGATGATTAACGCGAGATAACTGGTTCAAGTTCCAAAGGTGGTATGCCAAAACACAGGTCTCCTAGTTTGGGTACCAATGTTCTCCAACCAGGAATAAAAACTTAAAAAAAAAAATTAAAAAAAAAAAGTTCATGTCTGTTCTTTCTTTGGTGTTATGTTGTTGTTGACGTGTGCTGCGACTTTGCCGCTAGATCAGTAAAAATACTATCTGTAGGGACACATTGGCTATGTGCAGGCGCAATTTCGCTGATCTTACACAGAAATCGCCTCGTGCACTCACTTGCCCCGCCATCGCCACCTCGGTCGGCGTGTCCGTACATTAGCTCGACCTAAATTTATCTAGATAACAATGTATTAGGCATTTTATTTTTTACCAATAGTACGAGTGAAACGGACCGAGTGATTGTTATTATTGAACACTATAGGAATCAGGCAAATAATCACCCCTAGTTAATTAGCTCGATGTAAACAGTAACATGCCAACTGGTGCGTACAACACCATGTAGATTGTGAATTTTAATATTAGGTGCTGTACAAGTGGATTTGTGGGGACACCGATTCCTGAAATCTCTACAGTCCAAAGGGAATCAGTGAAAGGGTGGCTTTTATGGAGTGGACTGTATATCGAAGGGGTGGTTTTCGCGGTTATGAAAACTATTTGAAAATGCTACTAAACCAAAATGTCACCAATCGTGCCTTAAGGTAAAAGGGAACAAGGGATGAAAATATGCACCCACCTGTCGCTAGTATAGCTTCCAGAAGTTCTTCCAGTGTTGGTCTGCCTTCCCTAGGCCAGATCCTCGAGGATATTCCGATGAGCTCCTCACAAACACGAAGTTCCAAAATGGCGTTCACGTGGTTTGCTAATTCGTCTAAATGGCGATTAAATGTCCAAAATTCTATAGATCACTGAAATCCAAGGGTGTATTGCACACACGCGTCGCGGATGACAGGATTTAGCGGGCTTGCGGGTCTATTTCGCTGTTAAAACACATACAACCGGCGGCGGCGGCTGCGCTCGTTGCGTATATCAAGCGTCTTGCGTGAGAGACTATAGCGAAGTATATTCGAATCATCATCTTCAAAATGGCGGGTGCATAAAGGAAACGGATATAGGGTAGGAAAATATAAGGATGGCACGATTGATTGAAATTAACATAGACTAAATGAGCCAATTTAATAATCGGCGCTAACACCAACTATCTATCAATCGCAACAGCAACACCCAGAAAGAACCAGTACCTACAAACCTAAGCTGGCAGTAACAATGGTAATTGCTTGGACTGCCTGCATTGGATCTTAAGCCGTATCGGTCCATCAAGGTGGCCCATGAAGCTTGAAATTATACGCGCACCTATATTACCGCGTTAATGAACTCACTACCTACGTAAATGTGGCCAACGGCATTAGACATTACACGATAACAGGTGCGATCGCGCTACGGTATTGTACGATACCGCACGATAGTGTAGCCACAGGATTAACGCGTTATTTTTTACGCCTTAATTTTGGCGCAATTAGATGCTAGACAGCCATTGATCATGATCGTTAACTTAAGTGGAGCAGGGCCGTTATAATTTGCACGCTGGTATTACATCTAAATACATTTTTACAGGCCGATCCCCAATGGAAAATTCCAAAGGTCCGGCGTACCGGAACGCATTCCGCTTCAACAAGCCTCTACGCGGACAAGACAGCTTTGTGGGTCGAAATCTCCTTGTGATCGTCATCTGCAGCGCCACATTGTCCTTGATTGCATTAATTGTTATTATTGTCATGGTGTCAATGGATTCGATGTGATATTTTTGTAAATTAACAATGTGTAGAATTGTGGTTAAGTAGGTACTGTTACACTGTTAGTTACAAGTCTGATTTTATGATTTGTTCGATCTCATTATGACATTAAATATTTCTAGCTAATATTAGTATTTTCAATTGACATGTGCCGCGGTAGGCTTCGGCATGATGCGGCAGGTTGACGGTCTACTCACTGCGAGTGGCGCGTTGCGGGAAGGTCAAGCAACGCGTGTCGCGCGCCTCTGTCCGTTCTGTTTGCATAGCGAGCGAGCGGCATCCTTTGGCATGTCCAACGGCCAATGGATCATTTAGTGTAAATTGGCATTCCAATGAATACCATGCCGTGCCATGCCGTTGGCGAGCGCCCGCCTTTAGTCGTGCGTGATAGTCCGTATTGTTGCGACGTCCGACACTATTCGATTTTGTTGATAACATTCTGCATAGGCATTCATACAGACAAAGCATCATGGATGTTGAATAATTTAAATCTTCTATCTAGAAAGTAGAAAGTAGATTCTTTATTTTTGAATATAACCGGGACGGAACTGCTAACAAATAAAAATACTTAAATGGTTAAAAAAACCAGTTAAATTCTACACTTAAGTAACATATAGATTTATATCCAAAGTGCACTTGGCCTAAAATCTTCCTGTTGTAAATTTTATGAAATAAGCTCTGAACACATGAATGTGTTACATTCTCCACAGAATAATCTAACTCGTATTGCGGGCTCATGTTAAAACCCTTGCTACATACAAAACATTGCTTATGGGATCACCTTATATCTGTTAAAACATGCCAAACCGTGGCAACCGTCGTATAAACGATGCCGCTACTCTTGTAGTCTTCTACAGAGGTTGTTGCTGGTATAATTACATCATGACATTTTTGTTAAATTCGTCGATTTAGAATATAACTATTACAGCATCTGACTACAATGCGTTACATTTTCCACAGAGCAATCTACCGGAATGTGCCAAGGCGAAGACTCTTTCTATCAGCAGCACAAGCGGGCTATCTATTGGTGTGTTAGTGCGGTTTGTATCGCGTTAGGGATTTTTGTGGGCCTCTATGTTTTTTGATTATTTGCAAACATGTGCGTGTCTACTTATTCTATGACAAATTAAATATTCAAGTTCATTAAGTTTTTATATTCCTGTAGTTTGGTAGTACCATAGAAATGTATCACAACTGTTACTGCAACTGTTACTAGTATAAGGTCCTTGGGAAGGACTGAGTCAATATATCGAGTGCGGGTTCGCTAGACTTCACAGGTTTAAAGGTAAAGCAGCGCCCCAATTCACTATAACAACTTGGCGATTCCTTGCTTCAAAATCACGTCGATTCCTTCATTAATAAATTATATTCATACATGATGCGTCATAGAGAATACAAATTTCGCAGATGTCGTTTATTAATGAAGGAATCGACGTGATTCCGGAACAAGGAATCGCCAAGTTGTCATAGTGAATTAGGGCCCTGGTGACGAAGATGAGCAAATTAAAGTTATACCTTAGTACCTCTTCTGTGGTTATAAAGTAGGTGACTAAAATGAACATAATACTATCAGTAGTATAAATTCGAAAGTCTTTCTCTCTCTCTTTCTCTCACATTGTGTGGGTTATCTTTAAATAGGTCTTAAAAAAGTAAGGTTACGTCACTTTTCTATCAATTAGTAATATATGTTGAGGATGTGGGCGGCTAGTGTCCGACTTTTATTTATATATTTCATTATTGCAGTAACGTAATGGTGTTAAGACTGTAGTGGGTGGTAGGTACATAAGCCCTGTAAGGGTGTTGCAGCTTTTTGCGAGCTAATTACAAATAAACATTTCTAATTATTTCATTACAGTCATATCATTACAATATTAAAATATTAAGACTTCGTCAAACTAAAGCCTGGAAGGAAGTCTCACATCAACATGTACCGCACCGTTCCACTACCGCAGGAACCTATTCGGTTATGCATGCGCTACCCCTGTAGCAAAGATAACTAACTATTACTTACGTCCTGTAGTACCTGACTGAAAGTTCATGAAAAGAGCTTGAACGAATACAATAACATTTTTTAATCGTTAAAGGTAGAGAGTATTATTTTTCTATTAACTTTTTTAACAGACCGGTTGTAGGTTCTCACGGGACGAGTCATTGTCAGACAGTAATTTTATTGTCCTTCACTGTCCGCCAGCAAAAAGGCTCATAAAAATTTAAAATTAAATTAAAGTCTACATCTTCAAGTAGACAGCCAAAATTTTATTTGAGGTCTACATAATATTTATCAAAATATATATTTATGTATTAAATCCTCGAAGATTATATCTTCACCAAAGATTTTTGATCTTCACAATGACGAAAGAGAAAAGTAAACCACTTGCATCTTATAACAACTCAGATTAAAATCACAGATCAATAACAATAGTATAACAAGTTATAAATTAATAAGAGACTAATTGCTTCTCCTTGTAGGTAGTTAGTTTAGTTTTAGTAAGTATAGTGGTAGAGCTCAGAGTAATAACACTACATTACTCTGAGGTGTATAGTTGTTTTCAGTAATAAAGGCATTAGCCCTTAAAAAAAAAACTCCTGCCTTGCCTCAGAGTAAACTCTGAGTGACTTGCCCGTTTTGCTTGACTCTATAGTAGTCAGCGATGCCAGGCGTACGATAATTATCGTACGTGTACGATAATTGGAACACCGGCACGACGTACGATACAATATGTATTATCGTACGTCAAAGTACGATAATTTCGAACTCTCCTTCGAAGTGGGCTGAACACACATCCAGTGCCTTAAAATCATCAAAAATACAAAATAATGTCTATCGTCGGGGATTTCCCCTCATATCTATCAAATCTAAGGAACGAATGACAAAGATAGTTCATTTATTCTTATTCCTTTACATTCAAAGTTAAGTTCGCATGTAAAAACTTACATACGTACTTAACATACATATATGATGCGTAATTAAGTAATTTAGAACCTTTTAAGGTTCTAAATTACTTGAATTGTCGTATTTTTTCGAATGACTTCAGCAGTCCTTTATTAAAAAACGGCTGGCGTTGCTGCAGAGTTAGAAGTAAATAGTGATTCCGATGATCTTATACTTTTATAAAAAAAAGATCTACAATACCTATCCTATTACGATAAATTTCGAATATTGATACGATAATTCACTCGCACTCGTCTGGCAACCCTGATCGTAGTATTTATTTCTTTTTGACTGGTAGTACCAGTAAAAAAACTAAAAAAAGCAAGAACAAAAATAATTGCAAATGGCGGCAGGCGATACTGAAATTGCTGAATGATTTTTCCATAACTAAAATGAAATAAAAAACGTTTTGGAACTGTGTTTTGAGCAGAATAATACGTTATTTTATTATTATAAGCGCGGCGTAACAAGTGAATTATTTAAGTGATATTTCAGAATAAGTGAAATGTGTAGGTTTTGACGAGTTGGGATTACCTTGATAAAGCGTGTCAATAAGCCATGACTCAATTTTTGCCGCCGAATTTGTTGGCGTTATTCGCGGCGAGGGACCCCGTCCCGTACCTGCCGCCTGCTGCAAAGCTCCCACACGAGAAGAAACAGAAAGGATATGATGGTGTCGGCGCTTTTCTACACGTATTTGAGGTTAGTGCGAATGCGAAATTTGTACTGTAATGGATGCCGCAACCACTACGCTAAATAGATTTCCCTTCAATAATTAGTTATTCTACCCGAATCTTTACTTTAAAACTTCCACTATACTGCAACATTCTTTGTTGCAGTATATGAACTCCTATTTTTTTTTTATGGAAAATAATAATGATTTATTTTCCAAATTTACACAAATACGCTAGCTATACAATTAAATTACGTTTTGATTTACACATACATTGATTTAATATTAGATTATCGGTGGGCCCCAAACTAGGCTTGTATCTTGGCGACCCATTTCGATTCACTCACCAAATGCAAGATGTTTGACCACAGCACCCATCAGAAACCCCACCACCAACCCGGGTGGAGACGAGAGAGGAGCGACTTGAGCGTAAGCGTCGCGAGCGAGCGGAGCAGACAGCGTACAAGCTAGAACAGGAGATAGCCCTGTGGGACCCCACAACCAATCCACGAGCAACGACAGATCCTTTCAAAACACTGTTTGTTGCTAGAGTTGTAAGTAATCTTTATTAACTCGTCTCACCGTTTTACTTGTGATAGGTCTCTCATATGCAGGTACTAATAGTGTGCAAGCATAACTGTATCCGTTTTGAAGGCCATTGTAGCCAGCGATATTACTAGGCGTATGAGACATAATATCTAATGTCTCAGGGTGATGAGCGCAAAGCAGTGCTATGCAGTGCTTTTTATGGTATTAAGTTTGAGTGGTACTGCAATTGTTATGGGCAGGCGTGGCGCCTACCATCAGGTGAAGGACTTGCTCGTCTCATCACTCAGTTCTATTGTTCTTCCATTAACTGTCAGTTACACATGGTTAATGCCCTGATTATAGAGGCCATATCTGTCACTGCCACAATTTAACTCACCATGAGATTCTGTTTCAATAGGGATATATCACAAGATGGTAGGTTTTTCAATTCAATTCAATTCAAAAGTTCTTTATTTCAATTTTGTTGTCACAGACACACTTATGAATGTCAATTATTGCAATAACTCTTCCACCGTATCGGAAAAAGAACCACTACTCTCACTACTAGAAGATACGGCAAGAAACTGAGGGGTATATTTTTTAAAAATTTTGTTACAATATTTAATGTTTTTTTTTTACAATATTATTTTTCTTATGTACCAGTTGGTTACTTGGCAGAACCGAAATCGGTTCGACTCCGCTGTCCATCTGTCTGATTGTCTGTCCATCTGTCACCAGGCTGTATCTCATGAATCGTGATAGTTGAAATTTTCACAGATGATGTATTTCTGTTGCCGCTATAACAACAAATACTAAAAAACAAAAGAAAATTAATATAAGGGGCTCCCATACAACAAACGCGACTTTTTGCCGATTTTATGCTCGACTCGCACTTGGCCAGTTTTTTAATTAACCGTGACAGTAATGCAAATTTTATAGGTCAATGATCTTTGAGATCATTAACCTTTTTATAAGGTTCAGAAACAAACTATAAGATTTATAGTTCTATTTATTTATAGAGTAGCTTCTTTTCAAAACTTACTTATGAAGATGTTTTTTGTTGTTTGTTTACATTCAAATTTACACTCCGAAAATAAAATTGGGCCAAAACTTGATAATTAGACTAAAAAATATATTAAAAGGCATGATATCGTTAAAAATAGATTCCAATGCAAAGCTGCATACCTAAAAACTATTTTGTCAGATAGTGAAAAATCACAAAAAAGGGAACAGTAAAGTTTTGAAAAGAACCTCCTCCTAATAAAATGTGCTTGTTTGCAGAACTATGACACGTCTGAATCTAAGCTCAGAAGAGAATTTGAAGGTTATGGAGCCATCAAAAAGGTAAGATGC
This sequence comes from Petrophora chlorosata, assembly GCA_951640565.1. Taxonomy (NCBI): domain Eukaryota; kingdom Metazoa; phylum Arthropoda; class Insecta; order Lepidoptera; family Geometridae; genus Petrophora; species Petrophora chlorosata. The sequence continues at coordinate 396,056 of OX621219.1, forward strand.
AGCTACAGTGCTTATTTCTAGTATGTATAGGCACAGAATACTAAAGGACAGAAGCATCAGTCCGCAAAGAAATTTAAACAAATAGCGACTCTTGCGATGACGCAATAAAATTCAATTCAGCTCGCGCAGCGCTGCATACCTACCAGTAGATATGAGCGCCGCGCCGGCGCGCCGCCGCCGTGGATAAGCTCCGGCGCGCCGTCGCCGGCGACGTGCCTCACCGTCTCCCGCAAATGATTCCCAAATTTACAGATTTTCAATTTAGATTCCCAATTCAACGTGTTTTCGGCTGTAAGAATTCCCATTTTTACAGATTATTGGCTGGGAATGAAATTCCCAGATAAATAGTATATTTCCTTACTTGCCAAAAATGTTGGATTCTTTACACGTATCTATTTTGCAGAATGTTTAAAAGTCAGAAACGTAGTTGACAATAAATACTTTGCTAGAATCGTTTTTAGCAGAATAGTCATATCGTAGAAACCTATATTTTGCAAAACTATTAGTAGACTTAAAATTCAACTTAAAATTGCATAATACTTATACAACCGAATATAATTTGGAATATATCTCTGTTTACCGCATTGGGTTTTGTTACTTAATGACGTCGTAACTATTGATTGGTTGCGGATGTAATTTGGCACATGCGTTTCATACTAGACTACAATGGCCTGAGACTTAGTTAGAACATACTTAGACTAATTTTGCACAGACGGCAGTCGCAGGTGTCGAACACTGTTTTTTTCTTCGAATTACCACACTCTCTTCCGTGGTCCGATTCGCTCTTATCCCTAGAGTTTATACAAAGCGCCGAGCCAGAAGCTCGCGAAGGTAATGAATGAAGCAAGTCCACGAGAGGACGATAAGAGACTTCTGGTGCTGCGTGTTTCATTCAGACCCTTGATACTTGGGTCTTATTTAATTATTTCTTTGTTTATTAATTCTGCGAAGAGAATTTATACAAAACGGAAGTATGAGATATGAGTTTCTGCCCAAATGTCTTTGCCACTCGTTGGTAAACAACATGACATTCCGCAAAAAGAGTTTCGGCAAGAAAAGGGGGAACCATTATATACGTTGATTTCCCAAAAACTCTACGTAATGTGCCAACAGGAGACCAGAAACATTGGGAAGATAAAGACTATAGGGTTATTGGGTGTAACTATTTTAAAACATCGCTGATTAAGTTGATCTCGTGTACAATGGCAAATAATGAAGTGAAAATGGTAAAAAAATAATGTTGCTCAAGAACTTATATAAAAATGGAATCCTGAATGTCCTGTAAAGTCCACGCCGTTAGGTGCCGTCGGCGCGTCGCCGACGCCGCCGCCGCCACGGAAAATTTGGAACGGCGCTGCCGCCGCGGAAATGGCCATCGGCGCTCATATCTAGAAGCTAGAAATTTAAACAAATAGCGACTCTTGCTATGACGCAATAAAATTCAATTCAGCTCGCGTAGCGCTACATACCTACCAGTCATATTAACCTACAGAGCGCCTCTCTTTCTATCGGCTAGCTCTTATCTCTTCTGACGCGACACGTGTAACTACGCGCGACCCGCCGTCGGTGTCCGGCTATGTACTTGTAGCTTCGTTCCTACAGTGCGGAGTGCGCTAGGCCTGGTAAAGGTGATTGATGATTTTGTTGCCGTTTTTATAGATAATGGTACGGAACCCTTCGTGCGCGAGTCCGACTCGCGGCTGGTTTTATTCTTCCTAATTATTGAAAATCTTAAGGTCCATTTGGTTTCATACATTATTAATGTATGAGCGGGCTGACTATAAATGAAATGAAATATTTATTGTTACCAGATTGTAGGTTTGATGGGTGTTACATAAATATAAATTAGTTCCTATACAATCTACCCTATTTGGGTGTGCAACATTATTAATTTTATTATTTATTCTAGATTATAATATAATATGCAATCAACAATTTAATTACCTATTTATAAGTCAATGAGTCAAAATAATCATCATAATCTAAATGTCAGTTTTATAAAAATATGAAATAAGAAATCTTAAATTTTAATATAACAGAACAGTAATAAGGCCGGTTGATTTAATGATGAAAAATAAATTAATGATGAAGATATGTAATTAATGATGATTAACTTTTCCACCGTTTCCAGATATTCATGGTATTCAACAAGGAGAATGACAAGCCCCGTGGCTATGCCTTCATCGAGTACGAACATGAACGGGACATGCACTGTAAGTCCACACTGTGTTCACAATACTACAAACAGTTCAAGGGCTGAGTAGGTACTGTCGTTGAAATAGCTTGTATGAAATCTGCCAAATATGCCTTTTGTCTGACGTAACCAATAATAAGCAGTTTTTTTATCATATACTCCTCAAAATTTTTATTCTAAAAAGGTTTATTTTACAAAATGAAAGTAATTAACAAAAAATTACATGCGTTGTGGTCACTGCATTTGTGATGTTCACAAAATGTGTTTTTCGAACAATTTAGATAGAAATAGTAACTACTCAGTCCTACAAAATATAAATTTTTGTCAAGATGATTGTCATAGTCATATTGTTGTTAAATTCTTAAACAATATTTTAATTAATTTTAACCTATTGTGTTGCGGTTGCCACGGACATTGGATTCCCATTTGAGTCGAAGATTTAAATTGAATTGAATTACATACAGGGATACGCATAAATGAGGCATCAACCCGTTTTGTTAATGTTAGATGATTTTGGCATTAAAAACTTGGGTGAATTTTGTAAAATATTAGGTACATACCTCATTAAAGATTTTTAAAAATAGGTACAGTCAGCAAGAAAATCAACAGCTCAAAAAATATTTAGGGCTGTCGACTATTTTCCAGTATGAATGTTTTCTCTAAATTGACTTGTAAAATTTTTATAATATAAAATATCACACCCACAGAAATGAAGAAAAATGTAAAGGAACATTTTCTATGAAAGGTCTTAAAATCAAGATCTTAAAAAAAACTGACGTAAACTCAAAAACTGAATAATGAGGATTTTAAGATTAATAAATTTGACCTAAAGTTTTCTAATACAAAAAATGTCTCACTTAAACAGAATTGGTAGCTACCGTAGATGCCCTAAAATTTTCCGCATTCCTGTGTATCATCAAAAATTAAATTGAATTACAGGCATAGTATTCTAGCAAAGTCGTTGCTATAGGCCTATGGAGAAGACATACAGCAATGTGACTCTGATAATATATGTTTGAGACCTTCTCGGAGAGGGGTGGTCTCATCACTAATATGTTTGTCAAAAAATTTGGGATACTTTGTAGAAATTTAGTTTTTGAAATTTGTATGTCGTAAGGTTAATATTTAATTAAATGTTATTTGTTATAAATATGTGGCAGCTCATATTGAGGTGCAAGTCGTATAATCAATCTTGATTGTAACGGGTGTCCCAAAATTTACGCAAGATTTGAATTTGCCGCCATTTGTGCAGTAAATTGTTGGCAACCCTGAAAAAAAACAATTTGACAGCTGAGAGTTTAGGGTTAGTAAAAATGGAAGTTGAGTTTTCGTTATTTGAGATATTGTTCAATAATGAAAACACGTTGTTGTATCGTGTAACGCTCCATTTTTCAGGTTCCGTACTCAAAGGGTAAAACGAGACCCCAATTACTAAGACTCCGCTGTCCGTCCGTCTGTCTGTCCGTCTGTCACTAGGCTGTATCTCATGAACCGTGATGTTAGACAATTGAAATTTTCACAGATGATGTATTTCTGTTGCCGCTATAACAACAAATACTTAAAAAACAGAGAATAAAATAAATATTTAAGGGGCTACCATACAACAAACGTGATCTTTTTGTCGTTTTTATAGATAATAGTACGGAACCCTTCGTGCGCGAGTGCGACTCGCACTTGGCTGGTTTTTACTAACCCTAAACTCTCAGCTGGCAAACCGATTCTTTTCAGGGTTGCCAACAATTTACTGCACAAATTTCGGCAAATTCAAATCTTGCATTAATTTTGGGACACCCGTTTTATACTGTTAAAAAGTTTACATAAATTTCTGACAGCGAAATGTAGTTTTTCCAAGTAATAAGACTACTTTTTACTTCTACGCTTTTGTTCACACATGTACCTCCGAGAAGGTGCCAGCTAGAGAGGCGCGTGCCGCCCTAAGTTAAGCCACACACTCGCGTTCGACCGTTCTATGTTGTATATCATTAATAAAGGGTTTTTTTCTATTCCACCCAGAACCCGCCGTTATGACCATACCACAAACGACAGTGGCCACGTATATATATAGGTTTGTATGTGGTAAGACGCCAACATACAAGTTAAAACAATATATATATTGAGTGTGCGGTCGCTTCGCGTTTTATATTATGGACTGTGTACACTTGGCTTATATTTCAAGTATCGGAGTTTTCTTTGTAATTCTTATTCTGTAAAAGGTAATTTAAAAAGTTGCTAGGTACAGCCCTGTAACCATATGTCCCTCAAGCGCCAATCGTATATCACAGGGTTACCCTCCCTTTTTTGCATAGTGCCCCTCCCATTTATAAAAAAAAATTTCATGCCCCCCGATATTTTTCGTCATTGCTTCAATGGAAAATATAAATTATTAATACGACATTTATTTCACTCGAAAATTAAATCGTTTATTTGGTGTTACTTACAAACTAAAATGTAAAATAATCAGAATTGGACAAATGGATTTCTGGTCATGTGCCATATTGATGATTCTGAATTAACGTCTCTGTAATATCGGTGAAATTCTTTCTGTGTGTTAGTGTTTTAAATCATAAACAAAGATAAATAATTAGATTAAAATATCCGAGGACTTCAAGTCCCCCTTAAGATCTCTCTACGCCCCACCAGGGGGGCACGCCCCACCGGTTGGGAAGTCCTGGTATAACATGTGAGCTCTGATTATGGTGTGCATTCATTGCGACAATGCCTTATGATGTCATATATTGTCTCATTCAGTTTATCATTTTGTAGTTTTTTTTATCACTACATAGTATAAAACAAAGTCGCTTTCTCTGTCCCTATATCTCTATGTATGCTTAAATCTTTAAAACTACGCAACGGATTTTGATGCGGTTTTTTAATAGATAGAGTGATTGAAGAGGAAGGTTTATATGTATAATAACCGTGCGAAGCCGGGGCGGGTCGCTAGTATGATATAAAGACAAACAAGCAGACGGCCCGCCTGGATGGTAAGCGGTTACCGTCGCCTATAAGCACCTGCAACACGAGTTGCATTACTGGTGCGTTGCCTACCTTTAAGGACCCTTTTCACCCATCACCCGCTACACCACTTATCGTATTTTGGTATAAATGAATGTCAAACAAGGTTTTTCGGGATGAAAAAATTGGACCACCGTAGCTCAATTGGTAGAGCGTCCCGCGCTGAGGGATTGGGTTGCGGGTTCGAGTCCCAGCCGACGGTCGAATTTTTTCTTCACGAAAGCCTTGTTTGATTTTTACGCTTGGCATTCGTTAATGCTTAAAAATATAATACGAATCAGTCACTTAGGTCACCGTTTCGTATTGTCGAGGATATTGGGCACAGATCACTTATTACCCGCCAATAGGGGATCGAACAGTAATCGAGAAAAAATCTAAAATGTAGTTAGAACGAATGTTCGTCGAACTAAATAGAACATTCAATCAATATTTTTGTGAAATAATAATGATTTATATTTTTAAATCAATAAATGAAATCTAATATATCTAATATATCTTATCTTATCTTATAAATATTTATTTATTTATTTATTTATTTGATATATAGCAGATAAATACTATGTACATATATAGTAAGTACTACTTGTAGGTAGTATCTATCTACTACCTTTTACCTTTTGGCTGGCACCGACTTCAAATATATGAGTGGGTAGCGCTTATGATAATTATATTAATTTATTTTTTACTTTTGAGTGTCATTTGGGTTTTGAAGTCGGTTTAGTTTTTTTTGAAAAATAATTTATTTTACCCTTTTTAGTGAAAATAAGTAATATATATATATAATAATAATATAATAATAATAAGATAAGAAAATAAGTTTTAATTAAATTAAATCAAAAAGTTTTTAAAGACAAGCTTTTATGATCTAGAAGCCACATCATGACGAAGTTAAAACCGGGCTATCACAATTAAATGCATATACAAAAAAAAATCATGTCTGTCCTATTCTCTGTTGAGGAGTTCCCTCGCCGGAAGTCAATCCTGGGTGTATCTGCCATGTCATGATGGAATTTAGAACAGGCTATTATGGTTAAATCCATTTACGAAATGTTGTGTCTGTACTATTCACCGTTGAGGAGTTCCCTCACCGGAAGTCAACCCTGGGTGAAGCAGGTGAAGCAGTCGAATACAAACCTCCACCTTTAGAAAGTTGGTTACGAAAAAAACAAGAACCGACTTGAAGATTAAACTTATATTTTTTGTTTTTGCTATTTTTTTCAAAAACTACTGAATGAATTTCGATAAAATTTATATGGGACCACCTTTGAAGTATTACCTACCAATCAAAAAAAGAATCATCGAAATCAATGCATAATTGGCGGAGAAATCGGGTAACAAAAACACACACAAAAAAAAAAAAAAAAAAAAAAAAAACATACCGTCGAATTGTAAACCTCCTCCTTTTTGAAGTCGGTTAAAAATAGTCCCCAAACTTCACAAAACGTATTAGAATCTCTTTGCAAGTTTTATTTCGAAGAGTTTGTCGTTTCCTACATACATATGACATCACAAGTTTTGAGGTGACCTTTTGCGCAGCAATATTTGAAACATAATATTTAAACATAGTTTTAGGTACTTTTAGATCGTTATTTAATTAAAATAGCATTTTCCATGGCTATATATATTCATTGTAGTTAATTTAAAACACCTTCTGTAAAGTTGTCCGATCCCCTATTAGAATGTATATGAATCAATTTGTACGAGCACAACGCGTTCGGTGGGCTGACTTGACCGGAAGAACCATTTAATATGACAACACTAAACATTATTTATTTGATTTCTTGCCTGAATCGACAATAATTACCGTAGCTCATTAGTCGCAGTGAAGCTGTACCTTAAATTGAGCTCAACACATATACGATTGGCGTTTAAGGGAGAAATGGGTAGGGCTGTCCCAGAGACTTGATTGAATTTTTCTTGTATACAATTAACAAAGGAACCATCAAATCAAATTAATTTGTGTAGGTTTTGAAATAAATCTAATATTAAGGTCATGCAAGACCTTTCATTCTTATCCTTTTGCTTTGATGATTAACAATAAAAAAATTAAAAAAAAAGAAAAAAAAACATTTTTAGTCAATAATATTCAATCTCAATTTTGTCATGATTCACAATAGGACTAAGGCGAGGCAAAGTAAGTTGTACAAAGTTCATAATATTTTTCGCGAATTACCGTGGCATTAGAAGAAACGAATGTTTATGTCTCGAAAATGAACAACTTTTGTTCGACATCTCATAATTGCCTTTTTTTATATTCTTTCTTTATAAAAATTGACACCTTCAAAATTACGACTAATTTTTGTAAGTAACAATCTTGACAAACAAAAGTTGTTCATTCATACTGAACGCGTTTTTTTTAATGTCGAGGTTCCGTCAACTCCTTGTATTTAAATTTTTTAAAAGCAATGTAGTTTGTCTATTATCTGTGTAAGTCTTATATTTACTATAATTAACGCGCGAAAATGGAAAACGTAAGTAAAAACGCGCACAGGTAATAAAAATGTTTTTTGTCATCGTGGTCCGGAAAAAAAAATTAATACAGTAAGTAAAGTTTGACGGTAGGTATATACGGTGGGTATTATTATATACAATTTTTATATAACATACTGCGTGATCGCATCAACACATGTCAAAACTGTTCAACTAAAAACTGAACAACTTTTGTTTTGTATAAACTATTGAAATTTGGAAAGTCCTATTCATATAATTCATAAGTTTTATATAAATGGGCTGTCTTTTGAGAATTTCTCAAGTTTATAAATAAAAGTTATTCAGTTGCAAAAGTTGTGCAGTTATTGAAATGTCGCTGTACAATTGCGCAGTATAGGTTGAACTTTTACAATAATTGAATGGCGTCTCGGCTCGGTTGGTAGGTATCCCAAAGTAGGTATCCACTTTATTATTTATTGATGTTTGTCCTTTACAGGTGAAGTTTGAAAATGTCACTCCGACTACATTTGAAAAGTGTTCAGTATGCGTAGCTGAACAACTTTTGTTCAGCACTCAAAAATATTTGGCTCTCCATGCCAACCAATTGTAACCTGGTTGTTTCCAGTTTAAAAAAATGTTCTAACAAAAGTTGTTCAGTTATAAATTCTGAACACGTACTTTCATTTGGTGTCGAAGGGCATTTACACTCGGTATATTTCTTGCAACTTTACCAACAGCCGCGTTAAGTTTAACTTTATCTACTAAGTTAATTTAGTCATACTAAAATAAGTAGTGCCTTTTTAGTATAACTAAGTTAAGACTGCAGAATTTGAAGTAACTTTACATTGGTGTTAAAAAGTTGCCAGAAATATCATGAATCGTCAACTGTGCATATTTTAAACGAATTAATTCAAAATGTGCGCTGTTATAATTTGGTTTAAAAGTTTACATGGACTTAATTTTAAATCATTTTTTAACAATTTTGAAAATATTAGTTTTAAAATTAAATTGAATCAAATTAATCAAGTCCATATAAGCTATCAATTAAATGTCATGTCTTTTGTGCGAGTCTTAAAAACAATACTAGGTACAAAATCTTAAATGCATCTTGCCTTGCGTATCTCCTCAACCCTAAATTTTAATTTCAAAATAATTGTTATTGTTATGGGCAGGCGTGGCGCTTACCATCGGGCGAACGTCCTGCTGGATTCATCACTCACTTCCAAAAAGAAAAATTAAGCTGTGATCTGTCTAATAATAATCAGATAGCTTTTAAAGTATGTTTTTTACTATACATTTTTTAATGGAACTGCCTCGCTGCGTTTTTTTCGCTGTGGCGTCAAGCTTCGATCGTCACGCTTCGGGACAACTACCTCCAAGCCATTTAAGACTATATTCCTACACCTTTGGGTTTATATTTCCATTAATATATCCCAGTGCTGGGCAAAGGCCTACTCTCCATTATCCATTAAAAAAACAATAGTGTTTCAAAAATGTGGCACCGCCCCATCAAACGCATGCCAATTATACATATAAAATGTGTTGCACGAAAGTGAAAACGCCCCATTATCCATAAAAAGTAAATAAAAGTGGCGTTAATTTACTTGTAGTTCTATTTCAAAACGCGAACTATAATTTTAAAGTGTTGCGTATAAGTGGCACCGCCCCCATCGAACGCGAGACAATTCCACATCCATAAAAAAATTGCTTCACAAAACTAGCACCATCAAACGCATGCCCACAATCCATAACAAAAACAGTGGCGCTTATTTACATTTAATTCTATTTCTAAATTAGCGACTACTATAATTTGAAAGTTTTGCACAAATGTGGCAAGGCCCCCATCGAACGCAACTATCTTACAAAGAAACAAAAGTGGCACCATCGCATGCCAATTATCCAATAAAAAAATCACAAAACTGGCCTGTGGCATTATCCAAAAATTAAAACGAGTGTTGCACATGCGTGACTGCGGCCCTCCCCCCTATAAGACAGTAGGCTCGCACGAAGGACTGAGGTGACTGAGGCCCGCACTGAGCTCGCGCCACGTTTCAGCCGCGTACAAGCACGCCGACGGGAAGAAGATAGACGGCAAGCGGGTGTTGGTCGACGTGGAGCGAGCGCGCACCGTCAAGGGATGGCTGCCGCGGCGACTGGGTAAGCAACCTTCTTTAAATTACATTCAACTCAATTCATTTATTGACCACATTATAACAGTGTACGTTATATTAGCCATGTCATTATTATAGATAGATAGATAGATAACACTTTATTGCACTTAAACAAAGAGGATAGTGTGCAGAAGATAATAAGTAGGACGAATGAATGATTTTACACTTAAATGATTAAAATACAATAACATATACATTATACAATTATATATAAATACATCTATATTGTCTATATACAATATTATGCAAATAAATATTAACCAAATTAATTATCTACTTAAAAAATTTAAATATAGGTATGTGATTTCAAAATGAACATTTCTGCCTTCCAGCATTTCGTCATGAATTCGGTTATTTTGTAGAAAAGATGTGTTTTGAAGAGTGCTTTGATTCTTTGCTTTGAATTCTAGGGAAGGTAATTTAGTTACATGAAGAGGTAATTTTTTTCAAACAATGCAAAAAAGAATTGTCTCATATTAATACCGCGCTTGCCGCGTGATACCAAAAGTGCGTGCAAAGCTCAAAAAAGTGAGAGATTTCCGAGATTTTAGAGGATATAGACTACGTGACGAAAACCTAAGCCCTCCCCCCGCCCCTGTCACCAAGCGTTGTATTTTGAAAAAGGTGGGATGTTACAAGTTTGACAGCGTAGCTCTTATACGGGTGAACCGGTTTGTATAAGGTTTTTTTTATTTGAAAGCAGGTTGTGTGGTTCTTAGACCTGTTTTATTGTATCGGGAGTTTTTTAATGTTAAATTTTGAACTGCCTTCAAAATGGAGATTTTGTTACGCGATTTCTCCGCCAATAACGAATTGACTTTGGTGATTCTTTTTTTGTTTGGTAGGTCATACTTCAGAGGTGGTACCATATCAATTATATCTAGTTTGGGGACCAATAGTTACCAATTATTTCTTCAGTAGGTCAACGTTATTATTATTAACTAGCTGCGCCCCGCGGTTGTACCCGCGGTTTCCCGGTGTAAAAAGTAGCCTATATGCTATTCCAAGTCCTAATTAATGTGCCTTCATACCAAATTTCATCAAAATCGGTTTGGTAGTTTTTGCGTGAAAGAGTAACAAACATACATTCTATCTTTAGTAGGAAAAAAAATAAATCGAAATTGATACAGTATTTTCTGAAAAAAACATCAAAAATCTAATAAATAGGTCTTGAAGTCGGTTTTTTTTAATTTTTTTTTTTTTTTTTTTTTGTTGTTTACAGGCGGCGGCTTAGGCGGCACCCGCCGCGGCGGCGCTGACGTCAACATCAAGCATTCGGGGCGAGAGGACAACGAACGCGAACGGGAACGTTACCGCCTCGAACAGCGCTCCAGGGACGAACGGCAGAGGCACGACCGCGGTGAGTACCGAGCATTCGGGACGAGCGCTAACATCGCTCTACACGATGGTAGTCAATTCGGACAGATTCTCCCTCAGACAATCACCGGCCAAATTCTTAATACACAAACAACAACTCTATAACGTTTATGAAACTAGCATGGAACGGACATTTGGCAGAATTGTGACATTAAGACACAGAAGCCATAAAACAAGTCAAATCAAGTCAAGGATGGTAGTTGCAGGTGTCTTAAATGTAGTTTTTTTTTTTTTTGTTTATTAGTATATTTTTCAAGACAAGCTTTTAACAAATTGGTAATCGGAACTGCGAGTAGATTAAAATGGGCCCAAACACTAGTAGTTTACGATTATCCGTCAAAGAGTTCCATTGCCCACCTTCCGTCTCCATCATCAGATCAGCTGGCTGTCACCATAATATTGCATTGTCATCGGACTTTGACAAGTATGCAAAATTTCAACTTCTTAGAATAAGAGGAAGTGGTCCTGATTTAACTTAAAGATTAGACCCAAATAATAAATATGGCCAGTTAAATAAAGCTTGTAAAAATTTATTTACCACTTTCGGATTTAGAATGCATTGTCATCGAGTTGTGAGCTACCCTGAAAGTTTCAGCCGGATAGCTAATCGGGAAGTGCTCGAAATTTGAGTTGCAAGATTCCACCCGGAACGACAGACAGACAAACAAGAAATTGACTTAATAAAAACAAACCAGACAAGTGCGAGTCGGACTCGCGCACGAAGGGTTCCGTATCAGCCTGGTGACCGACGGACAGACAGACGGACGGACAGCGGAGTCTTAGTAATAGGGTTCCGTTTTGCCCTTTGGGTACGGAACCCTAAAAACGTGGTAAAATCAGACGACCAATAAATCGAAAACGTGCAAACTTAGATAACATTTTGTGCAAGGTTTGAGCAATGTCTAAATTTTTTGCATATTTCAAAATGGCGGATAATCACAATCTTCCCTAAGAGCGGGAAGGGATTTGAATCACAATCGTTGAGATAAAGGTTCACTCCTAGCTCAATAGATGGCGTACACGTCACATTTTGTTAAGTCGGTTACATAACGGAAGAAAAAATCAGACACCCAACTTGGTGACCACCGTAGCTCAATTGGGCAGAGCTCTTCCCGCGCTGAGTGAAGACTGTGATGCGGGTTCAAATTAAATAAAATTCTTGTTCGTTAATTCCCATGTAAAACATTTTGAAATTCTTCTTCCTTTCTTAATCCAACACATTTTTTTAAATATAATAATAATAAAATTAAATTTAATAATAATGTTTTACAATCATAAACATACTGAACTTCTTTAAATTCTGAATTAAACACATTTACGAGCTAGGATTCACGTAGTTTGTCGAATTAATCGACGTAGGTTTCGAGCATATCCGATGCTCTTCATCAGGGCGAGCTTACGTTGCGAGATCGCGGCGACCATTGGCAGTGTCGCGGCGAGATGCGCGGGCCGCATTTTATTAAATATTTGTAATGAATCAAACTCACGGAACCTTTCATGCTAATATTTAAACACAATTGTATTGTTACAGGCGGCGGCGGCAACGCAGCGCGTCGTCGTTCGCGCTCGCGCTCGCGCCGCCGCTCGGGCTCGCGCTCGCGGCGCCGCGCCGACCGGCCCGAGCGGCCCGAGCGGCCCGAGCGCGCCGAGCGCCCCGAGCGGGAGCCGCGCGAGCCGCGCCGGAACGACGACGAGGAGAAAGGCGAGGGGTGAGCATCAAACTATAAACTATACTCACAGAGCAATAGTCATTTATTGTGACATAATTGATATTTTCTAACCGACTTCAAAAAAGGAGAAGGTTCTCTGTTCGTTTTTTTTTTCAATTCAATTCTTCAATGTTTGTTATACCTCGCGCCAAACTTGATGGCGGCTGACTGACGCATCACGTGATCTGCGCTGATACAATTTTGTATGCGATTTTGTTACTGCGCAGGTCACGTGGTGCGTCTGTCAGCTGCCATTAAGTTTGACGCGATTTATACCTCACAACTCCGTCATATATGACCCGATTTGGATAATTATTTTTGCGTCGGGTTCAGTATATCTACGAAGTGGTTCCATATAAATTTCATCGATATTTGACCTTGGACTTCGAAGATACATTGAAGGTTTTTTTTTATAAAATGTATTATTTTATAATACATGTTTTTTTTTATTATTGGTAAATATATAATACGTTTGACGACATCTCGCCTGATGGAAAGCGAAGATGCGGCCTAAGATGGAACACGCTTGCCCATGAGATGCCCATCACATGCCTATCACCCTAGACTTAAAGAGGCACAAGTTGTAGCTGTTTGGGAACAAAGACGGTGGCAGAGCGTTCCACTTGTTTATTTATACGATGTGTTGTCAGCAGCCGCCGGCGCCGCCGTTCGCGCTCGCGCTCGGAGCGCCGGCGACGTTCGCGCTCGCGTTCCAAAAAGCGCTCGCGTCGCGACAAGGAACGCAAGGAACACAAGCTCAAGCCGGAGATCAAAGTCAAGGAGGAACCGACAGACGGTACGTACCTCTTAACTCTGTAGTGTAGTGATGCACAATGTGTTATCGATATATTGACATTTTTCAACTGTTTTATCGATAAATCCACTCCTTTGATCCTCGCCCATACCTCACCCTTTGAATGGCAGCCATTTTTATAAAACAAATAAAAGTATAAGGCACTAATAATATATGTTTGTTTCGTTCCAGATTACCCCGAGTTTCGCATTCCTCCACTGGACGTACAGATCAAACAGGAGCCGCCCGAGGAGGATAACAAGTACCAACCGGAGGACGCCAACGGAGACCACTTCACATACTGACCGGCTGTTCAGTTCTCAAAAACCTACGGATCCATTCAGTTGTCAAAAACTTACGGATCCATTTAGTTGTCAAATACTTACGGATCCATTCAGTCGTCAAAAACTTACGGATCCATTCAGTCGTCAAAAACTTACGGATCCATTCAGTTGTCAAAAACTTACGGATCCATTCTGTTGTCAAAAACTTACAGATCCATTCAGTTGTCAAAAACCTACGGGTTCATTCAGTTGTCAAAAACCTACGAGTCCATTCAGATGTCAAAAACCTACGGGTCCATTCAGTTGTCAATACCTACGGATCCATTCAGTTCTCAAAAACCTACGGGTTCATTCAGACTCAAAAGTCCGTTCTCTTGGCTGTATATCCCACTGCTGGGTAGTATTACGTCACTTTTATGTCCGATGCCCACGCTTCTGCCCACTGCTGGGCAGCTTAGACTTAGTTCTAGTAATTAAATCCTAGGATTTTGTTATACATAGACTTCTCATTAGGATAAACCTAAAGGCCAATTTAGACGGTGCAAGTTTCTTATGCGTACCATAATGGTATAGATTTTTTTATTATGGAACGAGACGAGCATGTCCTTCGCCTGGTATTAAGCGCCACGCTTGCCTATAACAATTGTAGTGTCACCCAGAACTCTCAATATCGTGAAATGTTTACTTGTGGTAGGTAGGCCGTCTGAGTAGGTACCACAGCTTTGTCAGTTTTTCTGCCGCCAAGCAATAGTGCGCAAGCATTACTGTGTTCCGGTTTGAAGGGCATTGTAGCTAGTGAAATTACTAGATGTCTCGGGGTGATGAGCGGCAATGCAGTGCTACGAAGTGATTTTTATGGTATTAAAAGTTCTGGGAGGCACTGCAATTGTTATGGGCAGGCGTGGCGCTTACCATCAGGTGAATAACATGTTCATATCATCAATCAGTTAAAAAAAAATGTACTGCGTAGCACTGCATTGCGCTCATCACACCGAGACATCGGTCATGCTGGTGTTTAGACGGTGCATTTCAATGATTTACTTAACATTATATGCAAGTGGCAAGAACTTTGCATCGTCTAAACGAGCCTTTATTGTTAAAACTCGTCAAGGCGACTCGAATGAGACCAAATTAAAAATAGCTACCAAAGTAGCAATTGAAGAGTGTCCGCTGTCCAAAAGAATCATCTAGAATTTGTAATATTTTCACGGTAAATCATAGATTGAGATATCATCTAGGATTTTAGGAGAATACTATTATCCTGCTTAAATGATAATATTATTCTGAATAGAATGATACACTCTAAAATCTTAGCATGATACACTCTAAAATCCTAGAATGACACACTCTTAAATCTTAGCATGATACACTCTAAAATCTTAGCATGATACACTCTAAAATCCTAGAATGACACACTCTTAAATCTTAGCATGATACACTCTAAAATCTTAGCATGATACACTCTAAAATCCTAGAATGACACACTCTTAAATCTTAGCATGATACACTCTAAAATCCTAGAATGATACACTCTAACATCCTAGAATGATACATTCTAAAATCTTAGCATGATACACTCTAAAATCCTAGAATGATACACTCTAAAATTCAAGAATGATACATTTTAGGATTCTTCTAGTTTTTTTTAGTATTTAGAATGATACATTCTATGATTTTTAGATTATCAGATGTCTCTAAAGACGAACCTCGGCAATAATCCAAAAATTATTTGGATGATTAAAATTCCTTGGGGACATTACAATGATGTACTTTGCAATCTTCCTAGGGCGTTTGCTAAAATCCAATAATCTTTGACTTTTACAATCTAAATCCAATCTAAAATATAGATTTCTGTTGTGTGGCTTAACATTGAAGCTTAGCTTTTTTCGCGCGTTGTAAAAATGCGCTTCTCAATTTTTAATGTTTTATGTATTGTAAAGAAATATAGTTTTAAATTATTAAGTAAGTCAATATTAATAAGAGAATACAAGGGAACCATCGCTTCTGACCATGGCCGGTGGGGATATAGACCGATTTAGAACCGCACGATATCTCGTATGATATCGAAATTCCGTATGCAACTTTTTTATGAGACTGTAATGAGTCGATCATGTTGTTCGCCTGAAGGTAAGCGCTACGCCTGCCCATAACAATTGCAGTGCCACCCAGAACTGTTATACCATAGCACTGAGTAGCACTGCATTGCGCTCATCACCCCGTGACATCAGATATTAAGTCTCATATGCCCAGTCATTTCGCTGACAATGCAAATGTTACATGTAATCGATACTGACATTTTAACTGAAACCGTATCGATTTCTCGGGCGGAATAAGTCGAAAAGGAACCTATAATACCAAGTCGATATGCAGTCGAATCGATTTGGTATCCGTTATCGGAAGGTTCTGAATCGGGGGGCAGACGGGTTATTTTCATTCGAAAGGCCTCTTCCGATCGGATTTAAACTTTTCAAACAGAAAATAGAAAGAAAGAAAGGTGACTACACACCAAAGCATTAACTTGTAACAGAACATCGAGCCGCTCACCGTGTGTCGAACGTTACAACGCTCGCTGTTTTGTTAAAACTTATTTTACATAGCATCTTGTGTTATGTAATGTAACGTTCTAGAGAATGGTACATCACAACAAAAATACAAAGAACAAAAAACTAGCGTGAAGGGAAATGATGGCTTAAAAATAACACGGGAGGAGAAATGCACGTAGAACGAAAAGTAGGAACGCGAAGAATAAACGTTGCATGTGAACGACGTGCTGATCTCATTACTTAGTAAAATAAAATAAAGAATGCTCAAGCGACATGAACATTACGCCGAACACTACGTCGAGCATTCGCCGAGACATTACAAGGAAATGTTTTCAAATCGAGCTTTCCTTTGTACCATTCGCAAGAACGTTACATGGTAATGCTCTAGTGTGTATTCACTTTACGGATTTTTAACAATGTACAATCTAGTTGTCAAAATCTATAATGTCCAACGGATTTTGCGAGTGATTGAAAACAGCCCAGCGGAAGTAGTCAAGGCTTCCTGCATTCAAAAAACGATGATTTTATATGTATACTAGCCTTTTCCCGCGACTTCGTCCGCGCGGACGGCAGCAGAAGCCCATAGTAGTCATTTCTCAAAGACCATTTTAGCGAGACCTCCCAAGTATATGAGAGCGCGTACCACGAAGAGGTCAAGCTGTATCTTCGTAGTCACTCTACCGATTTTGATGTAACATACCCTATAATCTAAGTTGGCACTTATGGCAGGCCTAGCGCACTCCGCACTGTAGGTACGAAGCTACAAGTACATAGCCGGACACCGACGGCGGGTCGCGCGTCGTTACACGTGCCGCGTCAGAAGAGATAAGAGCGGCGCGATAGAAAGAGAGCCGCTCTGTAGGTTAATATGACTGGTAGGTATGCAGCGCTACGCGAGCTGAATTGAACTTTATTGCGTCATAGCAAGAGTCGCTTTTTGTTTAAATTTCTTTGCGGAGTGATGCTTCTGTCCCTTAGTATTTTGTGCTTACGCTCACAAATACAAATTATCTTCAATGTACAGAATTGGCTCAATTACTTTTATAATAGTATAGATTTTATTTTATTCAATTTGTAACAATAGTGAAAAAGTAAATTATTATTAGTATAATGTACTTTGCTGTACAGAAATCAGCAGGGGAATGGTGTGACTCGGCGATCGATCCCAATCGCTGTCAATTTCAAATTGGGAATCATTTTTAGTGACCGTGATTGTGATCGGGCTTTGAGTAGAAAAGTTCGACAATTCTACAGACTATTGTGTCGAGACTGAATGCTCCATAAATTTAACACCTAATTATATTTGTTTCTCTGTAAATCTCATGTTTGCAGATGTCCATATTTTGCATGTTATATATTATAAATAATTATTATGTACTTATTTAGATTTATATTAACCCCGAAACCTATCTCAGTCTGCCGTCCCTCTCTAGATCTATGTGCTCCATCTTAGGCCACATCATCGCTTCACATCAGGCGAGATGGTGTCCAAACATAGATCTAGCGTTAAAAAAAAGTTTTGTTTTTCTGTGTATACATATTTTTGGATTACAATCTAGACTCAAAACTAAGATATTTAGCTGTAGCTCTGTATTTATTGTAGTTTGTTTTATGAAAATAAAAAATGTGTTTGAAAGCGATTGGGTTCGGTGTCCGAATTAGATGGTTCCCCAGCTGGTCTATGGTATTATCATTGTCTATGCATCCATTCGGCCAACGCAGTGCCCGTATAGTTACATGAAGTAACTCTGTCCAATGTAAGTTAGGTTAAGTTCTGTGACCGATAAAATATATTGATGAAATTCAGTAAATGGTTTTTTATTTTCAAATTTATTAACGCGAAGCCTGGTAGTCTGAGGGAGAAGGGGGAATTAACAGTAATTATAAGTTAATAATAGGGAAGTATCTAGCTTCTTTATCCCCCTAGGAGCGCTGTTGCGCGTATATCCGAGGTACCTGCCGTAGTAGCTCAGATGGTAGTTTCCTGTAACTAAAGAAGGTACTGAATTCAAACCTCGTTTGCGGCGAAATGTTTTGCAAGAATGACGAGACGAGCGGGTCGTTCGCCTGATTTTTTATTTATTTACAACAAAAACCACAGCTCTTAAAAAATCTTAATTATAACTTAGTATAATGTAACTGACAGCCAAAAAGGGTTTTACATTTTTTGTGTTTGACTTAATTAAACATTTTCTACTGTCAAAGCGTGTGAGGGTGTGTGTGTGTGTATATATGAGGCTGTGTGTGTGAGAGAGAGGATGTGTGTGGCGTGTGAGAGTGTGTGTAAGTGTATGATTAGTGTTTTGGATGTGTCTTAGCGCATACCTGAAGGTGCAAGCTTCCTAAGTGTCTAGTACTAAGCCAAGAGATACACTAAGTGTGTATGGTGCATGTATATGTGTGTAAATGTAAAGTTAAGTGAGTTTTCAAATTTTAGACAATTTACCAATTTCGTCACTGATTATTGTGGAAACTTCGCGCTTGAAGCTTTCCTTACTCTCATGGAAAATGTCTGTCCCATCAAATTTTTTATTGTATGTCCTGTGCAATCGGCTAACTATAGAATTTTGAGCATAATTCGTACCTGTGCGTGAAACAGCAAATAGTTTAGTATGTCTAGTTCGTGTATTAGGGACACAAAAACGCAATAAGTTTGATGTCAATTCCGAGCAATCTATATATCCATTGCACAGACCATGCAACAAACTCATGTCAGCCAAGCTTCGCCTGTCTTCAAGAGTCATAAGATGGTGATAGAGGCAAGATTCCTGATAATCCACAAAGCTATGATAGCAGCGAAAGTTAAGGTGCTTTACAAACTTACTCTGTATGCTCTCCAGATTCTGAATATAAGTAATATATTGTGGGCACCAAGTTGAACTGCAATATTCAAGTATACTTCTTACATAGGTATAATATAAAATCTTCAGACAGCCCACATCGGAGAATAGACGACTAACCCGTAATACAAAGCCAAGACTTTTATAGGCTTTATTGACTATGCTATCTATATGTTCAGAAAATGTTAATTTTGAGTCTATTTGAACACCGAGATCCTTAACAGAGTTAAGCTTACTTATTTTAACATTATTAATGTGGTGTTGGATGTTTTTTTCGGGTAAAGGAAACAAATGAGCATTTGCTTATGTTTATACTAATACGATTGTCAGCATAATAGTGTCCCAGTCTATCGAGATCAGCCTGAAGTTTCATACCATCAGTATTGCTTCCTATCTTCATATAAATTTTGGTGTCATCGGCGTACATGAGGAATTGTGCATGTTAGAAACATCTACCTACATCATAAAGATAAGATGCATACAGTAGCGGACCAAGAATAGAGCCTTGTGGGACTCCCGAAGGGATATCAATAAAATTGGAACAAAAGCCACCGACAACGACAGCCTGTGAGCGGTTGCGCAAATACGATTCCATCCATCTCAGCAAGTTACCATGGATTCCGAGTTCGTATAGCTTACGCAAAAGTATGATGTGATCCACACGATCGAATGCTTTCTCGAAATCCGTGTAGATCACATCAACCTGGGAACCACCATCCATACCACTCGCCACATGATCAATGAAAACTCCCATGTTAGTCGTTGTAGATCGTCCTTTCATAAACCCATGCTGTTCTGCAGGTATTGAATTGCATATTACAGGATATATTGCAGCATGGACTACCCTCTCAAACAACTTGCTAAGTACGTTTAGAATTGAGATGGGACGGTAATTTTCAATTATAGTTTTTTCACCTTTTTTGTGTATAGGTACAATATGTGCTCTTTTCCATACACTAGGAAAATAACCATCTCTCAAACATCTGTTAAAAATTGATGCTATAGGCACAGATAACGATTCTGCTGATGGTAAGCAATACGCCTGCCCATAACAATAAGCATTTCGTTGACCGCTACGCTGAGCTTTGCGTCTTCTACCCCAAAACAACGATCACATACGTAGGTCCTGGCCCCTAACTAGGATTTCTTGCATCTAGGGAACCAGGGACTTCGAAGACTGGTCCCACGACACCCAGACACGATACAAGTATACGTTTTATCAAACAAAGAACCGACTTCAATGTATCTTCGAAGTCCCAGGTTGAAGATGAAATTTATATGGGACCACTTCGTAGCTATACTGAACCCAACGCAACAAAAATTTTCCAAATCGGTTCATGAATGACAGAGTTCTGAGGTAACAAACAAAAAAAAATACAATCGAATAGAGAACCTCCTCCTTATTGGAGTCGGTAAAAAAATGCTTGCGCTTTTCTGTGCACAATCAGTTGTCCCGAATGGGAATCGAACCCGCAACTTCAGTGGTGTATGAGATTTGAGCCCAACCCGTCCAACCACTACACCACAGGCTGACTAAATATAATTTTGGTGTGCGTTCGAGCGAAAATTAACGAATTTCATAATAGGAGTTTATTTGAAATAGTTAAAATAAAAAACCTTTCATTATAGAACATTTGCTATCACATTTTCATTCTTACAAATAGTACATGAAACAAAGTAACAAACAAACTCACAAAACAATACATTTAATTGGACAATATTGTACCAGAGACGTCACCCACGGAAGGAAAGGTAGTGTAGGCCCGTTGTCCCCGTAGGCCTTGTCTCCGCCACGGGGACAACAGGACATCAAATTTTCGTACCATTGTCCCCTTCACGGAGATACAGCCACTAGGTTAGGTTATGTTACAACTGTGACCACACAGTGCGAGCCGAGCGAGCGAAGCGAGCGTGCCGCGGTAGCGCCCGGCGAAGCGCCAGAAATCGCTAGTTTTTGCATATAAAATTTATTTTACTCTATCAAAAATCATATTATTGATATCATGTTATTGGGGGCCTATTCGGTTCCTTACAGGTTGGAGTGCGGGGTGAGGCAAGAGGGGCTAACCTCACCTAAACTTTTTAACCTCTATGTGAATGCGCTGATAGAGGAGCTCAGCAACACGCATGTCGGCTGCCATATTGGCGGAATTTGTCTTAATACATTAGCTATGCGGACGACATGGTGTTGCTGAGTGCTTCTGTTTGCGGTTTGTCGAAGCTGCTTGGCATTTGCGAAAAATATGCTGACAGCCACGGATTGATGTACAATGTAAAAAAAAGTGAATGCATGGTCTTTCAGGCTCGAGGTAGATGTTTAGGTAACATACCAACTGTAAGCCTTTACGGCTGTCCTCTAAACAGAGTCGAAAAATTTAAGTACCTTGGACATCTCGTAACCTCGGACCTGAAAGACGATGCTGACATTGAGAGGGAGCGTAGGGCGTTGACTGTTGGAGCTAATATGATAGCCCGCAGATTTGCTCGTTGTTCGGGAGGCGTCAAGATCACCCTGTTCAGGGCATTTTGTACGTCTTTCTATACGAGCAGCCTGTGGGTGTGTTATACGCTGAAACAGTACAACGCTCTACGCGTCCAGTACAACAATGCGTTTAGAGTGCTCTTGCGGCTGCCCCGCTTTTGTAGCGCTTCAGGGATGTTCGCCGAAGCACGTGTAGATTGCTTTCACACAATCATGCGCAAACGGTGCACATCCCTGGTGCGGAGGGTACGGACCAGCCGCAACAGCATCCTAAAGGCATTAGCGGAACGGTTCGACTGTCAGTATGTGTACCTTTGTAACATGGTCACTTACTGACTTAAGTCAAAATATTGTTTTAATTTAATTCCATTTATTATTATTATTTTTTTTATCTTTATTATTATTGACATCGAATATTTATTAATTTGTTGTAATGTTAATAATATTATTGTATATTTTGTGATCCACGTTGGTCGAATAATAAATTAATTTGATTTGATATTCTAACTTAATATTTTTTTAACACACTTGCTTATAAAGTGGCTCTATGGTCACCGCAATTAGGCACGGAATGACACCCATAATCAAACTTTTTCATTGAGAATATTCTGAAATGCTTTAATATAGTTTGTACCAAAAAAACACGTGATTTTGGGTAGGGTAATCTAAAGCAGAGGGGTAATCAAGACCCCTCCCTGGAGGGGGAGGGGGGAAGGGGTTAGATAGTTGCTAAGTGAACATCACGTCATTAACAAATGGACAACCCCTAAGTCTGATATGTCACAATTTAACTATCCAAATGACAGCTTTGACAAGGTTTTTCGGGAAGAAAAAATTCGACCACCGGCTGGGACTCGAACCCGCAACCCAAACTTCCATCAGCGCGGGACGCTCTACCAATTAAGCTAGCGGTGGACACCAACTTGAGTGTCGAATTTCTTCTTCCTTTATTTAACCGTCTTAAGGGTGACGTGTACGCCATCTATTGAGATTGGAGTGAACCTTTTTCTCAACGAGCATGATCAATATTGTTGTTGATAGCTTAGTTTTTAACCGACTTCAAAAAAGGAGGTTCTCTGTTCGATTGTATATTTTTTTTTTATGTTTGTTACCTCAGAACTCCGTCATTTATGAACCGATTTGAAAAATTCTTTTTGCGTCGGATTCAGTATATCTACGAAGTGGTCCCATATAAATTTCATCGATATGTGACTTTGGACTTCGAAGATACATTGAAGTCGGTTTTTGTTTTTTTCTAAAAATTAATTATCAAGTGCCGATTTTCAACCTTCATATAAACAGATAGTGAATAATATAAATGAGAACTCAAACACATTTTATTCCTTTCAGATAGGTTGGATTAAACTACTACAATAGGGAATATGCATGTATTTTTTTAATGCATGAATCGATTCATTATTGAATACTATTAATATAAAATCGTTACGTCGTTACGTCTGTCAATAAAACCATTAAATAAAAATTTCATTCAATTTAAATCGACAACGCGCCATTTGCGTGTGACGTCAAAATGTGGGGACCTAGGATCTCCTTATTGGTTTGTTTATGCTACATGTGTGTGTGTCAATAATCTACCAATAGGGCGGGCTCTATGTCAAAAATTGACCAATAAGCAGCGAGCCGCGTGACGTCAACATGTCGTTACACGTACTCAAGCGTTTTGCGATTGCGATCCATTTTTCCAAAAATACGTAATAACATTGAAATACAAAAAAACTACGCAATTAATCATAATACTTATATATATCACTACTAAATGTTTACAAAAGTAATCTATCATAAAAGTAATTTCCGGATTTTTCGACAACATATGCATATTCCCTATTAGAAAACTATCTGACAACTTAATCGAGGTTGGAAAAACAGCGAAAATAAATTATATTACCGAATTGAGGTAAAATTAAAATCGAAAGTTAATATTCCAATTTAATTAGAGCCACTTGAGCGGTTAGATGAATATAATATACTTCATTTGTAACAGCTTATTAATAAATCTATCTTAATCTGACAAGGCAATAAATTCAATCTGACAAGTCAATAAACGCACTGAAAAATCAACAAATACAATCTGACAAGTCAATAAACGCACTGAAAAGTCAACAAATACAATCTGACAAGTCAATAAACGCACTGAAAAGTCGACAAATTCAATCTGAGA
The DNA here is from genome assembly GCA_951640565.1 of Petrophora chlorosata. Taxonomy (NCBI): domain Eukaryota; kingdom Metazoa; phylum Arthropoda; class Insecta; order Lepidoptera; family Geometridae; genus Petrophora; species Petrophora chlorosata. Next base: position 420,070 of record OX621219.1, read on the forward strand.
AGTCAATAAATTCAATCTGACAAGTCAATAAACTCACTTACACCCACATTTTTATCAAATGTTTTTTTTCTCTTTCCACTTCTTTTACTGTCACTTTCAGACGTTACAGAGTCTCCAACGAAACGAAAGTTCCTCGACACCGGTTGTACACCTGGTTTGGTCGTTTTTTTTACACTTTTAGCACTTTGTCCCGTACACTTTACAACTTCTTTTGAATGAACACTTCGCTTGAACACTCGTTCACTCTCCGAATGAACGTTCTCAGACGGATTGAGTCCTTTCTGAGCATCGACGTCCACTGAAGCACTATCCACTTCTGCCTGAGAATGAACATTTTGAATTGAATGAACATCTTCGTCTCCCGCTGAGTGAACTTTATAGATGACACAAGTCTCCGGGGGCCTGAGGACTGAAGCTGCATTTGGATCTGTAGCGTCCTGCGGAAGAAACAATCTTTTAAATAATTGCAGGCTCAGCGGAAACTCGTACGACTTACGATCTGACGCACCCGAGTTCGAGTCCCGTTGGCCACCAATGACTTTCTTAAGTTATGTCAGGCCTAGCGCACTCCGCACTGTAGAAACGAAGCTACAAGTACATAGCCGGACACCGACGGCGGGTCGCGCGTCGTTACACGTGCCGCGTCAGAAGAGATAAGAGCGGCGCGATAGAAAGAGACGCGCTCTGTAGGTTAATATGATTGGTAGGTATGCAGCGCTACGCGAGCTAAATTGAATTTTATTGCGTCATAGCAAGGGTCGCTATTTGTTTAAATTTATTTGCGGAGTGATGCTTCTGTCCCTTAGTGTTCTGTTGTTATGTGCAGATTTAACACTGGCTCTAAAAACGGTGAAGGAAAACATCGTGAGGAAACCGGCATGTACAAGAATTGATTACAAATTCAAGGACATGTGACATCCACCAACCCGTACTGAGCCAGCGTGGTGGATTAAGGCTCAAATTTGTCTATTTTTTTTTATGTAACTGAATGACGAGACGAGCTGGTCGTATGCCTGATGGTAAGCAATACGCCAGCCCATAACAACAACAGCACCACTCAGAACTTTGTTTATCAAAATCCTGCGCGGCTCTGCACTGCGCTCGTCACCCTGAGACAATAAGCTGTTGTGTCTCATAATGCCCATTAATTTCGCTGGCTACAATGCCCTTCAAACCGGAACACAGTAATGCTTGCGCACTACTGCTTGGCGGCTGATTAACTGACAAAGCGGTGGTACCCAGATGGCTTCTCGCATACGAGAGACCTACCGGCTACCACCAGTGAATCAGTAAACCTGAACCCCCTTCGAAATGGATTAAATGTGAATGAATGTGATTAAATGCTAACATGTGTCATTTCGTCCTTGTCACTCCTGAGAGTGACAAGGACGGAAATAAAGTCATCAAGATTACATTGGAGCGGTCCCGAGCGCAGCTATTGTTATGATTTTTATACATATTATAGTCAATACTACCTACTATTATATAATGTTACTATTTTAGAAGTAAGAAATAGAAGAAAAGTTGTAAAATTTATACAAATAAATAAAAAAAAAAGACGTGTGGCACTCGGAGACTGCCGCGGTAAAGCTATTGCATGGCATTCGGAGTGGGGGGTGTTAGGTTATTTTCGTTACGGAATTTCTGGACTCGGTCTCCATGCTCAAGGCCCGCGATAGAAGCTATGCAATAGCTTAAAAAAATAATGGATGATCCTTACCCTATAGTACCGGGTTCACTTACCATAAACGATATTACATCCATTGGAATCTTGTCTTCCCAATCTGTTTCTTTCTGCGACACCGGTGGAGCTTCAGTCTTCTGGCTTTCCTCTTCATCTCTCCTTCGGAAGAAGAAACATTTATTGAATAACTGTGTATTATTTAATGCTAGGTCTTAGTCTATCATTATTTATTTATTCATTTAATCATGCTAACATGCAATGTGCCAGGCAGGAGTTAGAAATGTCTTACATAATTATTACAGGGGCGCTGTGAGGGCGCTGCACGTAAGAATAAGAATAAACTTGTCAACAGACTTGCTCATAAAGTGGCTCTATGGTCACCGCAATTAGGCACAGAATGACACCCATAATCAAACTGCGACTTTTTAATTGCTATAACTAACTAGTGAGTTATAGTTTCTTTTTTAATTTTATTGGTTGAGGTGTTTTGTTCTTAAAAAAGTTTTTATTCAAAAAAAGATCGTGTTTAATAGAACAAATAAATTAATGTTCCTATTGCTTGCTCATTTCATGCAACTTCTTATTTAAATAGATAATTTTAACTCGTACGTGTTTAATAAATAAAACTCTCACTCAAATATAAATTTTGTTTTCTCTGTAATAAAAGAAAAGTTTAAATTCCCCATTTTGTAAGTGGCAGAATAGGCGCAAACCCTATGCGCGGAAAATAAAAAATAAAACCTCTTGCCTTTAGTCTGTGGCTGATCGCAATGCGCGCGCATAGGAAAACTGATTAATTTTTCCCGCCATAGTGAATCATTTTTCACAGTTGAAAATGAGTTTTTATTGTTATTTTATTCACAAGTGTGTTGAAAAACGTCGTATGACGTGTGTATTGATGATTACCGTCCTCGGCTCTCTTAAGACCCTCACCTAACGGCTCGGGTCTCAATGGCGCCTCAGCGGTAATCACCAACATTGCACACTACTACCATAATGTACTATTAATATGTAAAACTGTGTACATTTGAGGACTTAAAATAAATATATAAAGTAACAGCAGCCTATCCGTTTGGATGTACAATACGTATAAAATATTACATACAAACTAAAATTAATTAGGAGAGCGAGTGTGGCTCAGTGGTAGCTCGTGCGACTTTCGATCCGACGCACCCGAGTTCGAATCCCGCTGGCCGCACCACTGACTTTCTTAAGTTATGTGCGGATTTAACACTCGCTCTAAAAACGGTGAAGGAAAACATCGTGAGGAAACCGGCATGTCCAAGAATTTTCTACAAAAAGTTGTGGCGCGTGCGCAACACTAGTGCTGCACGCGCACATCACTAAAGAACCAGTCCCGGGGATCGAAGACGCATGAAGCGGAAGGTGCGGGACGCGACGCATCGCGCCCGGCCGCAATCATTGAGCCGGCCCGCCAGTGCTACGTTTTACAACTCCCGCGCCGGACCTGTGCCACTTTTTATACGCACGCCGCGCCAATTTCGCTCGCGATCTATTTTTCTAAATTCTTACTTTTTCTCTATACTTCATTTTCTTTTCCCGTCTTTTGTATTGTATCCAGTATCGTCTCAAACAATCGCTATCTTTGCTTGTACGCCTTCTGCTTCTCCGTTTACCGAATAAACGAACATTTACTGTTTTTCTGTGGTAACCTGCGTGTATATTATTTCTCCGCCAAGTCGCCAACCCATCCGCACAATAGATACGTAGGTAGCCACAAATGAACTTGGTTTATTAACCCTTCTTTTAAATGGTATTTAATTTCTTACTGTTCAAAGATTAGTGGAGTTAGTCACTTATCTCTAGTCGTTTGATTTATTTATTATATACATTTTTCAATTTAAATTAATTACCTTACTAATATTATAAACGCGAAAGTTTGTAAGAATGGATGTACCTTTGTTACTCTTTCACGCAAAAACTACTGAATGGATTTTGATGAAATTTGGTACGGAGATAGCTTATACTCTGGATTAACACATAGGCTACTTTTTATCCGGGAAACCGCGGGTGAAACCGCAGGGCGCAGCTAGTTATTCATAAAATTGTCAAATTGTTACTTAGGTATTATCTACATTAAATTCACATTATAATCATTATTAAATAATTTGATAATTAGCATTAGCATGCGAAGTATTGTTCGTTAACGTGATATCGCATTGCTAATTGATATGAAATGTGTGAATTCACAATTTCGTGGGAAACGTGTATAATGAAGTTAAATGAAAAATTGAAATAATCTATTGGTCTTAGATACTTTGTGTTTGGCCTCAAATGAAAGGGCTCCATGACATTGATTTAAAAACCGGCCAAGAGCGAGTCGGAGTTGTGCACGAAGGGTTCCGTACTATAAAAACGGCAAAAACATCATGTCTGTTGTAGGGAGCCCCACTAATATTTATTTTATTCTGTTTTTTATTTTTTGTTATAGCGGAAACAGAAATACATCTCCTGTGACATTTTTAACTGTCTAACTATCACGGTTCATGAGATACAGCCTGGTGACAGACTGACAGACAGACAGACAGACTGACAGACGGACGGGCGGACAGCGGAGCGTTAAGCGGGTTAAAAAATAATAATCAATTGTATGGAACATACCTTCTTTTAGTATTCTCTGAGCCGCTGCACCTCTTTCTATTCGCTGCAGTCGGCACATTCCTTGGATTTGTTTCTGTTGAAACATTGTCACTGCTTTGACTATCATCTTCTATTACAATACTTGCCACATGTGAAATTTCTTTGTTGACACCTTGACTATGAGTCGGATTGATTTGTGGCATTGTCCGGTGTTTTTCTAAATACTGAAATAAAATTCCCTCTGTTTGCGCCGCACTTAACGAATTCGATGCACTTTGGCCAGAACCCTGCACTAGTACGTTGTGAATTGAGTTATTAGATACACTGTTTTGCACGACAAAATTTCCAACTTGAAACGAACCATCCCCAAAGTTTTGATTGGATCTTAAATTCTGGATACTTTGTAACACATTGTGTCCTAAATCGTTGATTGGTATATCAGCAGATACTACTGTTATATTGCCAGGACCGTTGATTCCTTTCAGAATGTTTGCAACTTGACTCGGGTCGGTCAAAATGTCAAAATCTGATCCGTTCTGGAGCGCTATCTTCGGGGTCTGTATAACTATATTTGAATTATCAAGCCTGATAAGTTGTCCATTCACAATCTGAGCTGAAAGAGACGGGACAGAAACAACCCCATTGTTTTCAATTATCGGATGAAGCAGAAAGTTAGTCGGTTCTATCGGGTTCCTCTGCATTATTTGCATTTCATCCCCGACCAATGCCAAATTTGTAGTGTTTTGACTTTCTATTAACGTATCGATGGGAACAAGCTGAGTTGTCTTTGGTATCATCTGTGTGTTTGGTACATTGTCTGGTGCATTTGGTAAAATATGGGACGGATATATATCTGGTGACTCCGGTCTCGGTGAGTTTCTCATAAAATTGTCTTCTATAACAACCTCGCCTGGCCCGGGCTCTTCGAACTTTATGTCTATTGGATCTTCTTCGTCTAGAATTATAACTGAGTCCATGTATATTTCCGGTTCCGACAATCTGCAACAAGTAATAATGTATTAATACGATACAAAATGCTGTATTTTACACAAAACAATCTCTGTATATACAACCTGACTTCGATTCTGATGTATCTTTGATGTCCACGGTCGAATATTGATGAAATGTATATGGGACCACTTCGTAGCTATACTTAACCCAACGCAAAAAGAATTTTCCAAATAGGTTCATGAATGACGGAGGTCTCAGGTAACAAACATAAACAAAAAAGACGTGTGGCACTCGGAGACTGCCGCGGTAAAGCTATTGCATAGCATTCGGAGTGGGGGGTGTTAGGTTATTTTCGTTACGGAATTTCTGTATTCGGTCTCCACGCTCAAGGCTCGCAATAGAAGCTATGCAATAGCTTAAAAACAGTCGTATTGAGAAGCTCTTCCTTTTTTGAAGACAGTTAAATGATAGTTTAGTAGTGTGAATACTCACACATCATGTACTATGTCCCTTTCTTTGGGAGCCTCGGTGACGTGGGACTCTGTGCTCGGCTTGCGCTGTAGGGCGGGCGGGGGGCGCGGCGGGGCGTCGGGGGCGTCGGGCGGCGGGGCGTCGGCGCCGGGGGCGACGCGCGGCGCGAGGGGCGAGATCTCTAGCGTCGGCTGGCGCTGCAGCGCGGGGGGATGCGGGAACGAGCACTGTTCCACGGAGGGCTCGCGTGGTGCCGCGTCCGGGATCACGTAGATATCGGCAGATTCTCCCGGCGACACGTTCTGAATAGTTAAAACAAGATTTTTGGTTTGCCCACCTTCCGTCTCCATCATCAGATCAGCTTGCTGTCACCATAACATTGCATTGTCATCGGACTGACAATTATGCGAAATTTCAACTCCGTAGGATAAGAAGTGGTTCTGATTCAACTTGCAAGATTTGACCCAAACAAACATTTCAAGTTAAATAAAACCTTGTAATAAATATTTCATAACTTTAACAAAAGATCTAAAAAAATTACATAGAAGACAAATATGCATGGAACATTCCGCAACTGGCACATAAGAAACATAATATTGTCAAAAACAAACAAAATATTGTAAAAATAAAAATAAATGCCTCTCAGGTATCTCACTTGCCGTATCTTCTGGGTTCTTTTTCCGATGCGGTGGTAGTCATTCTAATAATTGACGATACGACAGCCCTAGCGCACTCCGCACTGTAGGTACGAAGCTACAAGTACATAGCCGGACACCGACGGCGGGTCGCGCGTCGTTACACGTGCCGCGTCAGAAGAGATAAGAGCGGCGCGATAGAAAGAGAGCCGCTCCGTAGGTTAATATGACTGGTAGGTATGCAGCACTACGCGAGCTGAATTGAACTTTATTAGGTCGTAACAAAAGTCGCTATTTGTTTAACTTTCTTTGCGGAGTGATGCCTCTGTCCTTTAGTATTCTGTTGTTACGATAAGTTACGATAAGTACGTCTGTGATGCTATAACTGAATAAACTTTGGACTTTGATATGAGACTCGAAAGCGAAACTCGTCTTATCACTCCATTACATTAGGGTTCATGAGCGCAATTAACTGGGTGTTATAGGCAAGCGTGGCGCTTACCATCAAGCGAACGATTTTCTGTTCTCATTGCCGAGTTGCATAAAAAAACAATAGGGAATATGCATGTGTTGTCGGAAAATCTGGAAATTACTTTTTACGATACATTACTCCTGTAAATATTTAGTAGTGATATCATTATTATTATTATTAATTGCGTGGCTTATTTGTATTTCAATATATCTTTTTCTTATTTTTGGAGAAACGGAACTTAATCGCAAAACGCTTGAGTACGTGCAACCACGTTTTGATGTCACGCGCCTCGCTGCTTATTGGTCAATTTTTGACGTAGAGCCCGCCCTATTGGTAAATTATTGACACACACACATGTAGCATAGATGGACCAATGAGGAGATTCTAGGTCCCCCCTTTTTGACGTCACACGCAAATGGCGCGTTTATGTTGATTTAAATTGATTCAAAATTTCATTTCATTATTTTATTGATGAATGATGCCGTAAAATTTTTAATTTTTTTTTTCATTAATAGTATTCAATAATGAATCGATTCATGCATTAAAAAAATACATGCATATTTCCTATTACAGGAAATAGAGTAGACCTCTCACCTCTCCAACCAAGCTGTTGACAGTAAGCACTTCAGTGGGCAGCAGCTGCGTCTGGGAGCGCAACAATTTCAGCCGGTTCTCCCATTCGTTAACGTTCCTCACTATACCTGTCTGGATTCAAATTACCACATTACATAAGTAATATAAGTAAGTAGTAAGTAATATAAGTAATTAGATTATATATATCGGCGCAAAGACGCTAACAAACTTCAACAACTGTTAAAAATAACAAACTGATAAACTATTCTTTACTACTAATAGTTTTGATTGCATAACTACTGTTTAGAATCATAAATTCATTGTTAAATGATGAAATTCACTAATTTTATGTTTATTTCTTATTAAACTGATTGAGTTAACTGTTTACACCTTAAAACATCATTTTTGTAACATTGATTTATTGTTAGAATTGAACTTAGACTGTAAGTAAGTTTGAATAGATTTTGCAAACAATGTTTGTGCGAGCCTTAGGTTTGCTATAAATACGACTGCCTGACCGATCGCAGCTCAGTCTGGCTCGAGCGGCCGGACTGTTCGGAGCTCCTTAATTGTAATTGTAACTACGTGTCTATTATAATTTCTATCACCACCGTCTGTTATGTTTCGTTATTCCTCTCCATCCAAAGGTTGTCTGGAAGAGATCACTTTGAGCGATACTTTACTTAGTTTTTGAATTTGTAATTTTTCTTTTCTTGTAATAATCTCTGGTGGTGTAACAATAAAGAGTTATCTAATCCAGCGGTTCCCAATTTTTTTAGCTATGGAACCCTAAATTTATCTACCTAATTTTGGCGGAACCCCAACTCATATTTTTAACCGACTTTAAAAAAAGGAGGTTTCAATTCGACTGTTACAAAAAAAACTCTGTATGTGTGTGTGACTGTATGTTTTTTTTGTTTGCTACGTGATTACTCCGCCAATTATACATTGATTTTGCTGATTCTTTTTTTGTTCGGTAGTTCATACTTCAGCGGTGGTGCCATATATTTTTAATCAAAATTGGTTCCGATTCTTTTTTTAAATCAACAATAACAAAAAATATAAGTTTAGTCTTGAAGTCGGTTCTTGCTTTTCCGAAAAAATAATTAATTTCACTTATCTATAAAACTATTAATCTATTAAATCCACCATACTTATTACTGTTCTGTTATATTAAAATTAAAATGTAAGCTTTCTTATTTTATCACTATCACTACATAGTATAAAACAAAGTCGCTTTCTCTGTCCCTATATCCCTATGTATGTTTAAATCTTTAAAACTACGCAACGGATTTTGATGCGGTTTTTTTAATAGATAGAGTGATTGAAGAGGAAGCTTTATAAATGTATAATAACCGTGCGAAGCCGGGGCGGGTCGCTAGTATTTTTTAAATTGACATTTAAATTGTGATGCTTCGACTCATTGACTTATAAATAGGTAATTAAATTGTTGATTGCATATTATATTATAATCTAGAATAAATAATAAAATTAATAATGTTGCACACCCAAATAGGGTAGATTGTATAGGAACTAATTTATATTTATTGTTTACTAACTGGCTACACTCACGAGAATAAGTCGAGACACTCGACCGGTGTTCGAGCGGTACAGGCGCTCGTGTACGTGAGGTCGCGGCGAGCGCTTGGCGCGACCGCACGTACTCCGTGAGGATGAGCGTCTGTACCTCTCGAACACCGGTCGAGTGTCTCGACTTATTCTCGTGAGTGTAGCCGGTTAGTAAATAATAATATGAATAATACTCACGTTAGTTTTAATAATAATTTATATTTATGTAACACCCACCAAACCTACAATCTGGTAACAATAAATATTTCATTTCATTTCATATCGTTAAAACACACTTGGCACCTTATTGTTTAAATAGTGAATGTGAAAAGAAAATAATAATCCAGCGTTGGCAATAGGGGATCGGACAGTAATCGAGAAAAAATCTAAAATGTAGTTAGAACGAATGTTCGTCGAACCAGAAACATCATTCAATCAATATTTTTGTGAAATAATAATGATTTATATTTTTAAATAAATAAATAAAATCTAATCTGCAACATGCTTAGATAATATATTCTGTAATTGTGAATCACAAGGTATGGCAATAATAGACAACCTTAGCTCAGATCATCTTGGACAGAGTGTTATTTTCCCTTGTAAGAGAAGTAATATATGTCATGAATTCAGCTACAGGCCTATCACCACCAATCGCCTGGAACAGTTTTCACATAACGTAGACCACCAACTGGCACTTCTACCGTATAATGAAAATCCCAATGAGCTTTGCCAAACTTTGTTCGATTTGCTAGAGGTAGAGTACAAAAATATATTTAAGGAAAAAATATGTAGAGGGGGCGTCAGGCCGAAGTTTGATGACTGGGCTACGCCGGGTATTTACAAGAGTAGAAGCAAATTATATTATTTATACTCTCAAAAAAATATTAATGCAAGTAATGTAACTTTTTTGGAATATTTAAAAAAATATTCAAAAATGTTTAAAACAGTTTGTCATATTGCAAAATCGCTCCACTTGAGTAGGAAAATTAAACAAGCTGATGACAAGATTAAAGCAACTTGGAAAATAATTAACACCGAAACCGGCAAGATCAAACCTCGGGACCGGAGCTTTATCTTAAATGTAAATAATAAATTAATATCTAACGATAGCCAAGTTGCTGACGCTTTTGAAAATTTCTTCTCTAATATACCAATCACAACCACACAGCCCCTAAATTCATCTTCGACTGAAGCTTCATCTTTATTGTCTAATAACGTCAATGAGTGTGATGTAGTATTTGCATTCAGGCACGTTAATGTCCATATGATCGAGAGGACATTCAAGTTGCTTAATATAAAAAATACCGAGGATCTTTGGGGAATATCAACCAAAATTTTAATCAACATTATAAAATTGATTGCTCCCTTACTAGTTATGATATTCAACCGGTGCATAGATGAAGGAGTCTTTCCTGACATAATGAAGTATAGCAAATTGATTCCATTATTTAAGTCAGGAGATAAGAGTGATCCGACTAATTATAGACCTATTTCTATACTACCAGCACTAAGCAAAATTTTTGAAAAATTAATATTAAGCCAACTGTTGTCACATTTCAATCTAAATGGATTATTTCACGATCAACAGTATGGCTTTACTAAAGGTCGCTCCACTACGGACGCAGGAATAGGACTTTTAAAGCACATTTTTGATGCTTGGGAGAGGTCACAGGATGCTATTGCAGTTTTCTGTGACCTGTCTAAAGCATTTGACTGCGTTAATCATGACACACTAATTTGTAAATTAAAATATTATGGAATTCACGGAAAAGCTCTTGATCTTGTCTTCTCGTATCTTAGCAATAGGATCCAAAAAGTTGATGTTAACGGGTCTAGGTCATCCGGAGCTCTCACAAAAATGGGAGTCCCTCAGGGCTCAATACTAGGACCATTTCTATTCCTAGTCTATATTAACGACCTACCCTTTTTTGTGAAGGACTTATGCGATATTGTTTTGTTCGCAGATGACACATCTCTAATATTTAAGATAGACAGAACCAATAATAACCTTGACGATGTGAACAAAGCCATCTCGCTAGTTCTACATTGGTTCACAACAAATAATCTACTATTAAATGCAAAAAAAACGAAATGTATAAAATTTTCTCTGCCCAACGTTAGGGGAGTTTCTGCTCCTTCAAATATCTTAGTAAACGATAACCCTCTAGACCTTGTTGACTCAACAACATTCCTGGGCATTAACTTAGATTCTAAATTACAGTGGGGTCCACATATAACATCACTAGCTGGGAGATTGAGCTCAGCAGCCTATGCAGTACGTAAAATCAGACAGTTCACTGACGAAGCCACTGCAAGATTAGTATATTTCAGTTACTTCCATAGTATCATGTCTTACGGAATTTTACTATGGGGTAAAGCCGCAGAAATTCAATCCATATTTGTATTACAAAAAAGAGCAATTCGTTCCATTTACAACATGAAAGCTCGTGACTCGCTTAGGGAACGGTTTAAAGAGATCAACATTCTTACAGTGGCTTGCCAATACATTTATGAAAATTTAATGCACGCTCGCAAACACCTTAGCACCTTTAACAAAAACAGCGACTTGCATAATTTTAACACGAGACATAAGAATAAATTGTATGTACCTAGATTCAGGTTGCAGAGAGTTAATGGTTCGTTTATGGGGAACTGTATACGCTTTTATAATAAACTACCTGAGGGCATTGACAAATTACCAATGCGTAGATTTAAATCATTTATCAAAATAAACCTTATGAAAAAAGCATACTACTCAATAAATGAATATGTTAATGACAAAAATGCATGGCCTGTATGCCCTAAGCCCCATGATGATGAAGATTAACACATCAGTGTGTGCATGATGTTTATATTTCATTTCTTCTTGGATTGTACAATGCTATGTGAGATGTCTAATGTAGTTAGTCATTCAAATAAAGCTATAAAAATTGTATTTGAGTTGGAAGTGACTAGGTTTTACAGTCATGCTCACTCAAATGTCTTTGCTTGCGGCGGCTCTGTGTGTCGGGTCACTCCCTTCCCTCCAATATGGTTGAGGGGGGTGATGGCTGGTCCACAAGTCATACTCGTGAACGGGTGCTGCTTGCGGGGACTGGTCTGTTCTAGTCACTCCTACTGCTACTGTCATACCTACTTATATTTTATTTACACTTTTCTGTTACTGATACTATGACTATGGGACATCTCACTCGCATTTCTTGTTTTACATTCTGTTAATTCTAATTTATACGTAATTGTGCTGAAAAAAGACATCCCCGCAGAGTTTCTTGGTGCTATCTTCTCTAGCGGGCGTATTTCCGAAGCACTGGTAGAGTCAGTTTTCGCATTTCTTTTCAGCACTCAGACTTCAATTTGAGTATAGGAAAGAAATGGGTAAACATACTTACCTTTTTTTCAAAGTCATGTTAACATAAGTTACAATTTTTGACATTTTTTATTTGTATCATGTGTTTATGACCTTTAAAAGTGCACTTTTGTGCCTATTTAATAAATGATATTTGACTTTGACTTTAATCATTCTGACATTTTTAATCTGTTTCGAAACACCAACACAGTGCATGACGTCATTTGTAGGCAAATGCCGTGAGTCAAGCTTGTGTTTATTTTACGTTTTTGCTTTTCATAAAATGTATTTTTGCTAATTTTATCGTTCCATTACTACAATATCGTCCCCAAACTTCACAAAACGTATTTAAATCTCTTTGCAAGTTTTATTTCGAAGTGTTTGTCGTATTCTACCTACATATGACGTCACAAATTTTGAGGTGACCTTTTGCGCGGCAATATTTGAAACATAATATTTAAACATAGTTTTAGGTACTTTTAGAGCGTTATTTAATTAAAATAGTATTTTTCATGGCTATATTTATAAATTGTAGTTAATATAAAACATTTTCTGAAAAGTTGTCCGATCCCCTATTCTCGGAACCCCAGTGACCCGTTCACGGAACCCTAGGGTTCCGCGGAACACCTATAAGGAACCGCTGTCTAATCTAATCTAATATACCTACTAGCTTTTTCCCGCAACTTCGTCCGCTTGAACGACAGAGGAAGCCCAAATTCGTAATTTTTCCAAGACCATCTTAGCAAGACCACAGAATAAAAAGGGACAGAAGCATCACTCCGTAAAGAAATTTAAACAAATAGCGACTCTTGCCATGACGCAATAAAGTTCAATTCAGCTCGCGTACCGCTGCATACCTACCAGTCATATTAACCTACAGAGGGCCTCTCTTTCTATCGCGCCGCTCTTATCTCTTCTGCCGCGGCACGTGTAACGACGCGCGACCCGCCGTCGGTGTCCGGCTATGTACTTGTAGCTTCGTACCTACAGTGCGGAGTGCGCCAGGCCTGACACAACCCATCGCGCTGGCCCAGGGCGGTTGGTGGAAATTACATATCCTTGAATTTCTATGATGGACATCCCGGATTCCTCACGATGTTTTCGTTCACTGGTTTTAGAGCGAGTGGTTAAAAAACACAAGTCAGTGGTGCGAAGTCAGCGGGATTCAACTCGGGTGCGTCGGATCGAAAGTCGCACGTTCTCCCACTGCTCTCCCTCTTATTAACAAACAAGTATACATTTTTATAATAACATAATTCATTTTTAGAAAAAAACTATAACCGACTTCAATGTATCTTCGAAGTCCAAGGTCGAATATCGATGTAATTTATATGGGACCACTTCGTAGCTATACTGAACCCAACGCAAAATTAATTTTTTAAATCGGTTCATAAATGAAGGAGTTCTGAGGAAACATAAAAAACAAAAAAAAATACAATCAAACAGAGAACCTCCTCCTTTTTTGAGGTCGGTTAAAAATAAAACAGACTTCAATGTATCTTCAAAGTCCAAGGTCAATTAATATCGATGAAATTTATATGGGACCACTTCGTAGCTAAACCGAACCAACGCAAAAAGAATTTTCCAAATCGGTTCACAAATGACGGAGTTCTGAGGTAACAAACATAAAAAAAATACAATCGAATATAGCACCTCCTCCTTCGTTTGAAGTCGGTTAGAAAAAACCCTGGTGTCGGAGTTTTTAGACCGCCCGGAGGCCTCCGACATGGTCTAACGACTGTTGTCCAACAACACCCGGGGCCGACTTGACGTGTTCTCCGAAGCATGGTAGCATTCAGAAGTAAATACCACACAAACGGTCACCCATCCAAGTTGTGACCGCTGCGAACGTTGCTTAAGCTAGCAGATCTGTTACGGCTAGGCGAGCTACGCTTCGAGCACTAGTGTAGCGATACTACCCACCCCGACTCTATTCCCACTGATGCAGTCCAGGACGTCAGTGTGGGTTTTCTTGGACTTGGCCATCAATGTGAACAGTGTGTGTACGCTTGCCGAGAGGTTCACAGCTAAACGGAAGCGGTGAGCCCCCACTGCTTGCCGCTCGCAGATGTAGCATATTTTCTGGCACTGAAATTCAAACATAATTTATTGTGATACAGGTACTACATTGGCATTTAGTAGTTATTGTGTGATAGAGAAACAAACATCCATCTATCCATCCTCACAAACTTTCGCATTATAATAAAAGTAGGATGTGGACAAACAATCTCAAGCCCAACAGTAAGAAGTTAGTGACCTAGATATCTACGGCACCAGTCATTGCTGATGCGTTGCCAACCTTTAAGGACTCTATCTACCTCATCTCTACCATCTGTCTTTTTATTTTAACTCAGTACATAATTCTAAAATTTCTAATAGATTGGAATAGATGTTGGTTATTAATTTCTTGATATACTCACAATACCAATTACATAAAATAGACATTAATAAAATAGTAAATAATCTTCATAAATACAATACAATTAAAAGATAATAAACATACATAAACATTACAATAAATAGATATTAAATACATTACAATAACAGGATATCGATGATTGTAGCTATTGCAAATAGTAAAAGAATTTTACTCGGTGCTTAAAAGTATCCAGCGAGGGTGCCTGTTAAATCTCAGCCTGTAACGCGTTCCACAGTCAAACAGCTTCCATGGTAAAGGAGCAATCACAGAAAGCTGTATGATGAGGTAGAGTGTTTAGGAGTTAGTTCTCCGATGACCTTAGTGAACAAAAGTTGTCATGCCTTGTTATAAACAACTACAATCCTAGTATCAAAGACATTAGGAACTCTTTAGACGTCCGTCATGAGACGTGACCACTATAACTGCTTGGAGCTACTCAAGAGTCCAAAACTATGTTAACTGGCCCCTATTCATACTCACTTTGTCAATATAGCTATATGGGAAGTTGATACTATAGATAAAGTTTTCCAAGTTCTTCATATTGACCATGCGCCGTTCTTGCGAGGACCGCAGGCAAATAACGCAGTACTCAACCCCGAGTTGGTAAACCGACTCAAACACCCTGAGTATCTCCGTCATTTTTAAGTGTACTAGCGCATTTAGGGGCACAATAACTGTTTAAAACTGTTGTACGAGTTTCATTGAGTGTAATCAATAATAGAAATACATTTCAGATATCGAGTTTATGGGAAAACTCAGATTTGATATAAAATATACTTGATATCACTGAAGAAAACAAATAACGAGCGACTCGCTCAAGAATCATTTACGAATTATACTAATACGAGAGAGCGAGACGATTGACGTATAGGGATGTGAAAAAATAATCGATTAATCGATTTTATTTTTTTATAATTGAAAATCAATCATAGTTGATTTTTCAACTGCCACCCCCCGACTTTATGTCTGGTCTTTTATAACGCGGTGCTTGACCTATTAGGGATATTCGATATACATCGATGTTAACAATGCGATACATCGAATAGATCCGATGCTTTCAAGAGGTATTGGTACACTCGATGCATCGATGTTTTTTATAAAACATCGAATGGATGGTTATTTCACAAAAACTCAAGTTTGAATTGAACACTATAATTTAAGAGTAAAATAAGTAAAAGTAAAATAAATTTATTCAGCAGCACAAGGTTACACACAATTTAAAAAGACAACAAAAATACTGCAATGTGCTTCTGAAAACGCATAACCTCAGCATCTATCAAATTTCACCTAAAATCTATCAAAACGAGCTCGGTGATTAGACTCAGCCAACTTATACGAAAAGAAAGCCTTACGATACCGCTTATACACGTTGGCCGAGCGTAGTCGAGCGCTGGTCAACGCTACCATGAAGACTATTATAAATTTGATAACTTTCATGTTTATTTTTAAATAATAAAACCATGATGAATAAAATATTTAAGGTGTTTATTTTGAAATTAATAAAAAAATTAGGAAAAATATTTAAAAATCGATTTTTTATTGCAGAATGTCACACCCCTATTGACGAATTGCTTGAAATAGGGTTGCCACGACATATCGATTAACTGATATCGAAGCGAAAATATCGGTATGTACATTGATATCATAATACTGCCGATACGGTATTGATGATATTGCCGTATGATTATCGTCATGATAGGATATGGTATTTATAATTTTTTCACCTGAAAATATTGGCATAATATTTGTTGTAGGTAGACAATTGATTTTCTATTTTTTTTATTTTAAATACAAGTTGTCTTGTTGTTGTGCTTCACCTATTTTACTTCATTCGCCAAATATAAATTGTCGATAACTATATGTTCGATATTATCGGTTATCGATACATGTATCGATAATAAAATCTCTAGCCGCTCCAAGCCAAAGATAAAATATCGTTTTTGCTCCAAGCGAAGCCCAACGAGCATTGAGGGTGTCATTCCTCAATGCCAACGAGCGAGGCATTGAGGTCTTACACTAGTGTCATTCCTCAATGGAGCGTGGATTGAATTTGACATTGACAATTACTTTTGTTTGACAGTTCACATCATATTTTTAAATCAAGTTCTGCTTATTAAATCTTCTGTAATTCTGCCATCCTTTTTAGCTTTCAGGAACGGATGGTTTCAGTCAGCCAGCAGCACAAAGCCTATAAGAAATAATCAGCTACTATAATACTAGCATAGAGATAACAGTTAATTACTGTATTGCAAAATATTCCAACATTTATGAAGTGCAAAATATTTATCTTTGTAAAATGAAAGATAATACGCACATGCCATTGATATGTTTATTCTATTACAAATCAAATATAGGTTTGTAAATATAACGCATTTATTTATATTTCACATGTTACAAAATTATACAAATTGTGACATTTAATAATTAATTATAATATGTATAGATTATTTCTTATTGCTACTAACAATATTTTATTTGCAATGCCGGTGGTTAGCTACCTACTCAGAAAAATAATTTTTACAGTTTCAGATAACTTCATAAAGTACCCATTAATAAAAATAATACTAATTTAAGATGTCCATTAATATTAATTCAGCTGTGTGTAAATATAAAATTAGAATCATAAAATTATTTAACAGGCAATCTTACAATAATATATAATTTTAATAAAGCTTTCATTCCTTAAAGTTACATAGCGAAAATACATTTCAGCAGTCAAGACATGGGGCAAGTTATATCCCTACTACAAAATATTCTTCACACATGAGAATTAGTCCCACAAATGATCATACGCATCATACCCAGTCTGTTGTAAAAAAAAAATCTTAAAAAAATATGCACCACTATCTGCAATTTAGTGATAAATAAACATAATTTCAAAGGGGCTAGAACACGTTTCTTCAGTGGCTGGTACAGTTCAGGACAGCCATCTTGATTTATACACAGATCAAAAATACAAGATGGCGGCAAATGGAATGAGTCCTTTTTGATAGTTTCCATCTTACATCTAATAGTTACAATATAATTTGATCTAGACTCTGTTTTACGCCTCATTCTTCTTTAGCAGCCTTTTTAATGCCTGTGGCTAGCTTCATTTTGATGAAGTGTTTACTTTTATTTACTACTAGTAAATAAGTAGCATCACAAAACTCTTAAATCGATAACTCAGGACTAAAGACAAAAGTCCATTATACATATTCGAATGCCACGCGGCTAAAGCGTCCCCTCCACGACGGTAAATTATCGCAGCGCAAAATCAATACTAACTAGCGTTTGCGACAGTCTTGCTCGTGGAAGCGATGGCTAATGCGCCTTGCACAGTATATAATTTATTATACAAAAGTGTATATAAAACTAGCAATAACAATAGTCTCTATTCTTGGCTCTGTGCTCCTCCTCCTCCTTCTGTAGTTGAAGTCGGAGGTCTTCGACGGTTCTCATCATTCGAAGGTCCGCCGCGCAGTCGTCTACTATCTTCTGGAAAAGTTCGTCTGAAAATGTAAACATAAATTACAATAAGCGATTCGGTCGCTTCGCATTAAATATGTACAAAATTTATTAGAGTTCAACTACATCTGGCCGCACCGAATCTCACTTTCCAGAGAGCGGGAGCGCGACCGACTCGTCGAATCCGCCGCGTGCGGTCGCACTATCGCTCTAGAAAATTACGGTTCTAAGTTATTAACTGCTAAGGAGTGGAACGCTCTGCCAGCCTCTTTGTTCCCAATTGGCTACAATTTGTGTCTCTTTAAGTCTAGAGTGAATAGATCTCATGGGCATGCGTGCTCCATCTTAGACCGCATTCTCGCTTTCCATCAGGCAAGATGTCGGCAAACGTGACCATTTACAAAAAAAAAGGCACAGAAAATGATAGAAGCATAGGAAAGTGCGATTCGGTGCGGCCAGATGTAGTTCAACCTTTATATATCTAAACCTGCGTTGAGAAATAACAAATTGTGATGAAAACCGGATCAAAATGTATAAAGTTGGTCCACTAGTGGGGTAAAAGACAAGTTTTTTATTTATTTTTATTGCTTAGTTCTATGTCTGGCTACTTCTTAATCTTGCTTGATGCTTGATGATGTGGCAAAAGATAGAGCATACAGATCTAAAGAAAGATGGCACCTTGTAATAAAGTTTTCTTTTACTATTTATATAGGTTTGTTAGACCACTATCTCACCTAAGTTGTAACACGCTCGCCTAGAAGGTACCTGTTCACTCTCGATTTAAAACGCATACATATTTCTATAGCTCCATTGCCCACCATTCGTCTCCATCATCAGATCAGCTGGCTGTCACCATAATATTGCATTGTCATCGGACATTCACAAGTATGCAAAATTTCAACTTCTTAAGACTAGAGGAAGTGGTTCTAATTCAGCTTGCATCATTCCACCCAAACAAAGATAGTTACATACATTGCAAGTTGAATAAAAGCTTGTAAAAAAGGTAGAAACACACCAACGTTCTCGCCAGTCTTGCTCGAAGTAAGATAATGTCCACATAGGCCCTGTGAGTAGGTCGCGACGGTGTCCTCAGGCACCTCTCTGGCCACGTGCCCGGCGTCTAATAAATCCTTTTTTGTACCACACAGGTACACCTTACAGTCCTGAAAATTAAAATTATTTTATTCAACTGTTTTTGTTAGGCTTAGCCTCATAATAGAGAATTTCGCTAAAATTCATAAATTTTGGGGTTGAAACGATCGAGTGTGGCTCAGTGGGAGCACGTGTGCTTTCAATCTGACGCACTCCAGTTCGAATCCCGTTGGCCCCGCACCACTGACTTAAGTTATGTGCGAATTTTACACTTGCTCTAAAAACGGTCAAGGAAAATATGAAGAAACCAGCTTGTCCAAGAATTTATCACAAAAAATTCAAAGACACGGGCCAGCGTCTAGGAAGGAAGGTCCGTGTCTCAGAGCAGTGGGAACGTAATGGGCTGATAATGGTGATGATGAGGGTTGAAGCGAAAATTTTGGCGAAAGTCGTGGGTTCTCCGATGGCTTGATGACAATCGCACCCGTCGGCTATAGATAATCCCGTCCAGTTAGACATTTGAGTCTAAAGAAAACACATTTTTGAGCTCCAATATCCCAGAAACGCGACATTTCAGAATAGTAAATGTTCCATAGTAAAATGTTCCATAGTAAAATGTTGGATCTCCTTTAACTCACTTCCTCAATGGTCCGTAGCTCTTGCATCCAGTGTCGTAACCGCGCCCACGACTCTAAGGATGACGGTTCGTAGCATATAACGGCGGCGTGCGCCCCTCGGTAGTATATTCGCGTCATCGCTTCATACCTGAAATAATAAAAAATAAAATCCTGCCCCTTAACAAGGATTCCGTGTCTTTAGAGCCAGGAACTACAAGGACTATGGTCCCACAACACCCAGACTAAGGTTTTCTATACCGGGATTCCGGGATCCCGCAATACCGGGATTTTAAATACCGGTATTAAAGAAGCAATACCGGGATTGCACTATAACAAGTAATGTACAAAAGGAGTGCAAAAGCGATGTATTTAATATATAAAAATTCTATATGTCCGGTACTGTTTTTCAATACCGAGAGTCCGGTATCCCGGTATTCGTGGATACCAACACAGGCAGGGTATTTAAATTAAATTATTTATTGCATACATATTGTGGCATTCCAAGAGGAATGGCTTGACATAGCAGGGGTTCGGGATGCGTGGAAAGAGATGTGGGAGACCTTTGCCCAGCAGTGGGACAGTAAAGGTTAGATAAAAAAAAATTGCATACATGTCACAGATCAAATAATACCAGTATTGTAAATCTCCAGTATTGGAAAGCCTTAACCCAGCCAATGCTTGCACTTTCTTATTCTGTGCACAAACATTTGTACTTGTCGCGGGAATCCAACCCACAACCTCAGTGGTAATTTCACATTGGGATGGGATTAGGTAAAATTCTATGTCTACCCGTGCCAATTGTGTATATTTACAGTCGCTGTCGAACTGTTCATACTGTATGGTGCCAGAAAGGTGCCAAACATATTTGCAATTTTATGCTACCCTGGTATTTCTAGAGGTATATAAAAGTTTGTCAGTTATAGTTCACCTTTCACTACCCGCTGTGTCCCAGATGCCAACATTGAAGTCTTTCCCACTTGACTGCATTGTCTTTGCACAGAACGCTGCCCCGACAGTCTGAAATATAGAAATAATATTGTATTTTTATAATCAGTGTTTGCCTGCACATAATGGGTACTCAATAAAAGATGACTCTGTTCTGGTTTGAAGAGCATTATAGCCAGCAAAATTACTGGGCACTATGTGACTTAACAGCTATTGTCTTAGGGTGACGAGTGCAGTGCAACACTGCAAAATTACTGGGCACTATGTGACTTAACAGCTATTGTCTTAGGGTGACGAGTGCAGTGCAGCGCTGTGCACAATTACTGGGCACTATGTGACTTAACAGCTATTGTCTTAGGATGACGAGTGCAGTGCAGCGCTGTGCACAATTACTGGGCACTATGAGACTTAGGTGACGAGTGCAGCGCAACGCTGTGCAAAATTACTGGGCACTATGTGACTTAGCAGCTATTGTCTATGGGTGACGAGTGCAGTGCAACACTGTGCACAATTACTGGGCACTATGTGACTTAACAGCTATTTTCTTAGGGTGACGAGTGCAGTGTAACGCTGTGCAAAATTACTGGGCACTAAGAGACTTAACAGCTATTTTCTTAGGGTGACGAGTGCAGTGTAACGCTGTGCAAAATTACTGGGCACTATGTGACTTAACAGCTATTGTCTTAGGGTGACGAGTGCAGTGCAACGCTGTGCAAAATTACTGGGCACTATGAGACTTAACAGCTATTGTCTTAGGGTGACGAGTGCAGTGCAACGCTGTGCAAAATTACTGGGCACTATGAGACTTAACAGCTATTGTCTTAGGGTGAAGAGTGCAGTGCAACGCTGTGCAAAATTACTGGGCACTATGACACTTAACAGCTATTGTCTTAGGATGACAAGTGCAGTGTAACGCTGTGCAAAATTACTGGGCACTATGAGACTTAACAGCTATTGTCTTAGGGTGACGAGTGCAGTGCAACGCTGTGCAAAATTACTGGGCACTATGAGACTTAACAGCTATTGTCTTAGGATGACGAGTGCAGTGTAACGCTGTGCAAAATTACTGGGCACTAGTGACTTAACAGCTATTGTCTTAGGGTGACGAGTGCAGTGCAACGCTGTGCACAATTACTGGGCACTATGAGACTTAACAGCTATTTTCTTAGGGTGACGAGTGCAGTGCAGTGCAGGATTTTATAAAACAACATTCTAAATAGTGATGTAACTGTTATGAGCAGGCGTGTTGCTTACCATCAGGCGAACAATCTGCTCATCTCGTCACTCAATAACATACATAAAAAATTAAACCTTGATATCCCTTTGTTTATGTTACAACATACGGTGTATGTAAAGTAATGAAAAAAAAAACATGAGTCACACAACAATTATCTATTCTTCCCGCTGCAAAAAAAAAATAAGTAATCAGTATTGCTTGCATTAAGTGCCTAAACAAATTCTGATTAATCATGCAGGCACAGAGAAATACTTAGATATACCTACTTTGCGTATCATAATATCTAAGATCACTAATAAACTTATGAAGCTGGAAACAAAATGATTTACCATGAACCAATAAGATAGTACAGGCTATGATATATTGCTATTAGCGATGGGCGTTGAATCAACGAACTAGTTAAAAAAACCGTCCATCGACTGTCAACGATTCAACTGTTAACCGTCCACAGATTAACCAGTTGAATTCAACGACTAAAACGTACGTAGAAAGAAACATACCAGTTGACGTTAACGAACGAACGCGGGACAGTTGTCAACTTCTATCTTCTATTCGTTGTTAGACGGATAAATTCGATAGTAGAAGGAAACATTCCTATCTGCATGCAACGGATTGACACGTGCATTTTGTGACATTTTACAACGTTTGTCGTTCGGTAGAAATAGTGGCATAAATGACGGGTCGCTTGTAAAATAATTTGAACTCTAAGTAGTGCAAACAAGAGTTAATTAAATGCACATGCGCACGGAAAGACGTTTGAAATTTATTAGCGTTAAAAGTTTTATTGTGTTATGTTGATGTTACGTGGGAATAGGATGGCACGATGTCAGTATTATCTTAAAGTGATAAGAGTAAGCAAGATGCAGAAAGCGCGCCAGATTGTCTGACTGGACGTTGCCAAATAAACAGGTTTATGCTTGTTTTCTCTAACTTCTTCTTCTTCTAGTCTTTCCTAAGCCTGGAAAAGTATGAAGGGAAGGTCAGCTATAAACCTATGTATTTGTATATTTTACTGGTGGTAGGTTTCTAGTAGGTATGCGAGAGGCCGTCTGGGTGGGTACCACCGCTTTGCCAGTTATTCAGCCGCCAAGCGGTAGCGTGCAAGCATTACTGTGGAAGTACTACATTCGATACTACGACTTATATAATGATGTTACGCATAGCTCTGCAACAGACAGAAGCATTTAGAGTTCTTCGAAAATTACATCATTGTGTAACCCGTAAACATAATCTGTAGGTAAACACATTGTGTACAGCGCCATTTGGATTAGGTTGTCTGCAAAATCGAATATGGTTAGTCCGACCGTAGACTATAGTTAAAGCTTTAACTAGTTAACAAATTCAACTAGAATATGGTTAGTTCGACCGTAAACTATAGTTATGGCTTTAACTAGTTAACAAATTCAACTAGTTAATCGACTAGTTGACGGAGGTTGATTAAACGGTCTAGTTTCGTTAACGAAAAATACGTCAACGACCCATCGCTAATTGCTATTGCATTCAAATCAAAGTTCAAATTGTTTTACTTACGTTTTGGTAAGGTATATCGGCATTGAACCTGCAGTTGACGAATCTCAACACTAAACTCGTCTTCCCGACGTGCTCAGTGCCTAATAACACTATTTTAAAGTCACATCTACTCATTTTTGGAAATTAAAACTACCACAAAATAATTGTGATGAGAAAAAAACTGATATATAATTAATTTTCTGTGAACGTAACACGTTAACTAACAAGGACGGCACTCTAATATCTATACATTTATTAGACTCTGCTTCATATTTTCGACATTATATTTATTTTACTTTTAAATTAGAAACATTGCTTTGTTTTTGTTAAATTATTTTTGCCCACAGATTAATTAAAGATTTTTTATTGTTTTCAACTGTCAATTTAATTGTCACTGTCAATGACAATGACTATTCATGTGACATTGACAGCAGAACGAAGAAAGGGCACGTTCCGAAAGCGGTCACTATTTCCCCAAAGAATTCAGAGCTGTTTGCAGCTCTGAATTCTATTTTGCCGGAGACATACTATAGTTTATTTGTCTAAGCTCATGGTGACCGCGGAATCGTTTCGTTAAGTACACTTTGACCGCAGCGACCACCATACGGAACGCGAAATCGAGAAGTCACCGTCAGCGTCATTTTGCAATATTTTTGCATTGATTTTTTTGTATATATAAATAAAATAAGCGATTCGTATATTTGAAGCAAAATTTAAGGTAAAATTCCGATATTAGCCAAAATAACGCAGTTAAATCTAATAAACAAAAGCGCGGGAAATCTCAATCTTGAAAATGATTGGTTTTAATTGGTTGGCTTATTGTATTACTTGATGTCCGTACAGAAAAGCGTTAGTTAATTTTTAACTTGGCATATCACTGAGATTAACTGACAAGTATTCACTCGTGAACATTTACCCATTTCTGAACGCAGCCTAAATTACTGAACGAAATCAAATTAATATTGCCAGGTAAAATAAATATGATTGGCAAAACTATCGATTTATTTCCGAATCGAATGAATTGTGCAGCCAATATATGAGGAAGTCACTACTGAGACTGAGAAATATGTTTGAATATTATGCTCCCACACAATATACCATGCATTAGAAGTAGTAGGTACTGAATGCCATGCCCCATACCATACACGCCATTCTAAATCTTAGTACCTAATATAATAGGTATGTAATTACTATTGAAAATACCGGCTCCCACGATCATGGGACGCATTGGAGGCATTCGCTTCAGTGTCCCTTACTGAAATGATCACTATATTATGATCGCAAAATCAATATGGCTATATACTAAACATCATTGTGTCAGCGTTTTGGGGTATGCCTTGAACCAAGTCGGTCAAGGTCCGACATAAATTACGTAAGCGCCACTAAAGCGATGGCGGTGTCCAGTGGAACATCGAAAGTTATGTGCCTAGTTAGCAATGTAAGAGTAGCGCTGCGTGGTTCGTGTGTGGCATGGAGGTTGAGTTAGTCAGTTCGTTAATACGTGAATAGGCGCGGGTTTAATTCAAATGTACATATGCGCAATAAAGATACTTACAAGCAAAGTAAAACACTATTTTATCAAAATTATTCCTTTATTTTCCTATCTATTAAAGCCTATTACTGCTCATTTCCCCGCAGAATCCCGCTAGCGCCCCGCACCACTGACTTTCTTGAGTTATGTGCGGATCGAACACTCGCTTTAAAAACGGTGAAGGAAAACATCGTGAGTAAACCGGCATGTCCTAGAATTAATCACAAAAATTCAAGGACATGTGATATCCACCAACTCGCACTGGGCCAGTGTGGTAAATTATGGCCCATACTCTAACTATGAGCGAAGACCCGTGTCCCAGCCGTGGGAACGTGATGGCCTGATGATGATGACTGCTCATTTCATGTGTAAATAAATACAGTTATTACAGTTATTCTTATATTCTTTATTGTACACTATTTTAATATTTACATCGATGATTTATAAAATATATGTACAAAGGCGAACTTAACCTTATAAAGAGTTATATGTAATATAGCTTCATAAGTAGGGCATGCATATATGGAAGATTTAAAAACTTTCAAAAACTGGTTAACCTTTCTGACTGTAAACTTGAAACTGAATAAGTACTTTACTACATTAAAAGACAAAAGCCTGCTACAGACAAACTATATTGTTATTAGGATTTATTATTTTACTTTACATAACATTTAAATAGAAAAATAAATATTCATCTCATGCCTGCGTACATACATATATTCGAATGCTTAGTAGAAATGGTTAGTAAGTACCGACATATTTATGTTATACTGTATAACGATTTAAATACATAATCAGGTTCATTCATTTTATTCCCCAAGCATGTACAGTTACTTATGTGACCATGTTACAGTAATTTAACTTATGTGATCTGGGGTTGCACTGCACTGCATTTCTGATCCTAACCTAATTTTATTTATTAAATTACTAGATAAATTTTCTAATGTGACCACCTAAAGCATACATATGCAGAACAATTACTTTGGCACCTTTGTGAATGCTAAATCTGAAAACTGTAACAAAATAATATTTTACAGTCGAGCGGAGTAGAACTATATCTTTCTGATAAAATAATCTTTGACAATGAACTTTCAGCACTTATCATACGTTTCGTTATTGCTTAAATAATATCAGATATCAAGTTGCAGAGTATTTATTGAACGTGTTTTGAAGACGCAGAGGACTACTGACACAGGTGTTACTGATATTATTACTCAAGTAACGAATATTACTCCATCATACAAACCAAAAATATTCTCTGAAAATCATGAGTTTTTTATTATTACCTTATAGTGATATCGGAGTTAAAGCAATTAAAAAAACGGTTTACATCATTTTTTACTATTATTCCAAATATTTTAAATTCAATTATTTTATAAACCGTTTAGGTTTAACATTATCAGCATATTTATGATAAACTTCAGTTGCAATTAGTATTTTTATACTGAATTTATCTAATTGCTCAGGTATTTATCTAATTGCAAACACAAAGTCCAATTAATTTAAGTACCTACTAAAGTGAGTTTAGTCTCATTGACGTCACTCCATATTTTAAGCCAACGGTAGAAATAGGCTGCAAACAATTTAAAATAGCATTAATGAATATCATCTGAGTTTAACAACACTGCTTCTATACCATACAATAATAATATTCGTTGAAATCACATTCCAAACGAGTATTTAATTGAATTCGTCTATTTTAAATAAGAATTACTGTGGAAAAGAGATGGAAAAACAAACAAATATACAAGGTGAAGCTACACAAAAGAATAACCTCGGGCGAACGATAACGCGTGTGCCGATAACGAAGTCAAGTAGTTGTAAATGCCAACTCAACACTCGACCTACCTATAACTATCGTTTTTCCACACTGTCTTCCTTCGAAACTCTGTCCCACACCCAGTTCAGTGTTGCTCGAATAATTACAAAAACGATATTAAAATATATCGACTTAGAATTTTCAAAAATATTCTGGTTTATCTCTATTTTTTTCTATTGTTTTTGAGCCTCTCCTTGAGTTTTTTGGGGAAGAGGAAAGAGTTTTCTCAAATTTTATTACAATGCGACCGATTTATGAAGGTATGGTAACGGAGATTCTGTTTTTGTTATCTTGGTCCGAATTGAGGATGATGCGTCATGTTTGCGTACAGGTTTGGTGCAATAGAATAATCAACGCCAGATACATATTGTTCTTGTTAATAATTTTTCGTTGTTGAATAAATTTCTATAAGTCCAAACTTGAGATGCTAAGACTGGTGCAAGTGGGCCGCATTGTATACTAGGTTTTTCAAATAAAATGTCAGGAAAGGATTTCTATGTGTAAAACTTGTGAGTTGCGCATACGTAAGTCGGACCAAGCCTTTGACGTCATCGTGACATAACGGTATTCACTCGATTTCTACCGAGTGTTGCCAGTAAACAAATAATCTTCACATTTTCTCACCATTTCGTAGGCAGTTGCGTACCCATTGCAATCCAAATGGACGTCGCTTCAATTCGTTTGGACTTCGCGAATTTTGTTTATATCTCCGATTATCGGCGTCCAAAACTTTTGTAATCACTTTTAAAAGCTAACCCGTCGTACAATTATGTAGTGCGTGCATTTATATTCGATCCTAAACTTGTGTATAATCTATTTTGCTTAGTTTTACTTTGCACCACGGCTATAAAGCAAATTGATTTCATATTGTTAGGTCTTGAAGTGTAATTTTTTCCTTACGCGTATTGTTATATCTTATTTTTGTTATTCTACTATGTTTATTATGGTATAAAGTGATAATTTAACCGTTCATGTGTAAGTTTTCGACTAGGAAATTAAGTTTTTAGTGTGGTTGGGACAAAATGGTTTCTTTTTAAAGGTAAGTTGTTGCATACGTCGTTTCGTATTACGACCAGTATTTTACTGCTTTCTGAAGGAGTAGATAAGCATTAATTACGTTTTCATGGTGTGTCTAAGGGTTGTTTTGATTACAACCCGTGAGTCCCATGGTTGACAATTGTGTGACATTATTTTTTTTTTAATTTTATTTTACCTTACATTTTTGTAATTATTTACCAAAAAAGACCCACTAGTTATGCTTGAAGAACGTACCAAGGGCAGGACTCAGGATCAGCAGCACCTTTGTAAATTAAAAATATTTTGACCTCATACAGTATGAGAGATGTAGGCCTACTGATGACACTGGTTACCAATGCAGCACTGAAATATCTGGCTCTCTTGTTGAAGATAGTCTCTTTTACCTCACAATAACACGATCTGGTTAGGCATATATTATGTCAAAGCAACCACATAAACTTCACAACACAAACTATAATAAGGTTTCATTATCACTTCAAGCAGTCTCTTCCAGTTTATGCTGAAACTCAGCCTTGTGTGAGCTGCTGAGCTTACCCTCATTTCTGCTGGTTTTGTATTATTGTGCTGATAAACATGTTACTCTAAATTCTATGTATCCAGGTTGGTAATACATTTTTTTTAGTTTTAATTCATTTCGTATCATTCAGTGCAAAATATGATATAAACCTCTCAGTGAAATATATGCATATTGCATATATATGCAGTTTTGGACAAAATAATTTATCTATCTTTACTATTATAAAAATGGAACAGCCAGTTCCGTACATTGAAGACATTTCTTGAAAAACCATCTGGGATCTACTGAATATGAATCGAAGGTTTTGAGAAATTGTCTGTTTATTTGTTTGTTTATTATCTATAGATCTGCAAACTGCTGAACGGATTTTAATACAAGTTTCAGGATTTGATAGCATTAGTCCCAAAGTCAAAGTCAAATATCATTTATTAAATAGGCACAAAAGTGCACTTTTAAAGGTCATAAACACATGATACAGATAAAAAATGTTAAAAATTGTAACTTATGTTGACATGACTTTGAAAAAAAGGTAAGTATGTTTACCCATTTCTTTCCTATACTCAAATTGAAGTCTGAGTGCTGAAAAGAAATGTTACTTAGATACCCAACTTAGATAATAGAGTTTGTTACATGAAAATTAGTTGCATGACTATGAAGATACAGCTTGACCTCTTCGTAGTCATAAACAACACTATCATAAATGGGTCTTACTAAAATAGTCTTGAAGAAAACATGACTATGGGCTCCCACTGCCATCCATGTAGACGAAGTCAAGAGAAAAAGTTAGTTTATTTCTATTCGTGCCGGGCTCAATAGGTTTATTCATAGCCAGTTGTTCAATTTGGTTTTGAAACTGAATTGAAGTGGCAGACAACATCTTCAGATGAATGTGTCTTCCTGAAACCCTTTTCTTCCTTTAATATACACATATTATATACAGTACAATACAAAAAAGCTTTATTGTACGCCATAACAAAGAATAACAAGGTACAGGAATTGGCTTACAAACTACAGTACAACTGGCAGACTTTCTTTCTAAAACAACATTCTTACCTTACCATATTGTCTATATTCTAGAAATACGTAAATTCGTTAGAAAACATCCACATTTATTTACTAAACGAGAAGATATGCCTACAAATCGCTCAATACGCAACAAAAACAGGTTAATGCTACCTACTTCCCATCTCAAGATGCATTCATCAGGACCTTTTGTTATGTGCATAAAAATATATAATAAGCTCCCGTCTCAAATTAAAAATGAAATCAATGACATAAACTTTTTAAAACAAATAAAACAATTATTAATTATAAAAACATATTGTACAATAAACAAATATTTAGATGACAAATTCATAAAATAATATAAGGGTGAGTAATAATAAGTGACGAAAGTGATAAATTTCCTCTCTCCTATTTGCTGTGCCCGACAGGGTCTGTAATGAACTTTTGTAACTTATTATAAACACCATTTTAACATTACAGATGTAATAAAGAATTAATTTGAAATGACTTATCGCTAAACCCTTACTCATGCGATTCCTACCAGTCAACCTTTGGATGGAAAGAACGGAGTAAGAGGTGTGCGGTGCAAATAAATCAAAATAAAAATAGCTAAAAAATAAATAAAAATATGAATCCTAATTATTATATTACATACTAGCGACCCGCCCCGGCTTCGCACGGTTATTATACATAGGTATAAACCTTCCTCTTCAATCACTCTATCTATTAAAAAAACCGCATCAAAATCCGTTGCGTAGTTTTAAATATTTAAGCATACATAGGGATATAGGGACAGAGAAAGCGACATTGTTTTATACTATGTAGTGAAGTGATATATGTATACCTAAGGTCATAAGTATATACACATAAATATATATATATATATATATAGCAAGTTGTATTATAATTTATATTTCAATCAACCCACTCATCCTGAATATTGAACTGAAATTAGTTTTTCAATATTTAAACTGAAAAACAAATGATATTTAATAGAAAAGGTCAGTGATGGACTCCCGACTCGGCTTTGCACCAATGACTTGCTGCACATAGTTCAGTGCAGAATTTGCACACTCGCTCTAAAACGGTGAAGGAAAACATCGTGATGAAACCCACTCACATGCTTTGGTAGGCTCTGGCCGTGGTTGTAATACAACCTACCGAACAAAGCCATGCCGTCAAGCGACCTAGTCGTGTTTCGAGATGATGTTCGGTGAACCATTAGGGAGAAGGGTCCGAGCAGCCGTTCAACTGCCGTCTCTCTCTAGATCTATGTGCTCCATCTTAGGCCACATCATCGCTTCACATCAGGAGAGATAGTGGCCAAACATAGATCTATTAAGCGTTAAAAAAAGACTACCACTGCATCGCAAAAAGAAACAATTTTTTTCCATGCTAACACCATCTCATTTTCCTTGTTACAGTGAACCAACGAAGAAGCCCAGTCATCACACCATGGCCGTCTGCGAGAGTCAGCTTGAGTCCGGGCTCGCTCGCCTTAGAGAGGGCAGCGATGATCCCGCGCAGGAGAGAGCATGTACGTTTCTTTTTTATTTTTTAACCGACATCAAAAAGGAGGTTCTCATTTTTTTTTTCTCTTAGGTCTATGTTTGGCCACTATCTCGCCTGATGTGAAGCGATGATGTGGCCTAAGATGAAGCACATAGATCATCAATTCGACGGTTTTTTTTGTATGTTTGTTACGCGGTTACTCCGCCAATTATGAATTGGTTTTGATGATTCTTTTTTGTTTGGTAGGTGGTCCCATAAATTTTTTATCGAAATTGACAGCACTTTTTGAAATAAATTACAAAAACAAAAAGTATTAGTATAGTCTTGATCATTTTGTTTTTTTTTTTTAAATATGAATCTGTATGTATAACGAGACGAGCTGGTCGTTCGCCTGATGGTAAGCAACACGCCTTCCCATAACAGTAACAGCACCACCCAGAACTTTGTTTTGCGAAATCCTGCGCGACGCTGCACTGCGCTCGTCACGAGTCACAAAAAAACGGTGAAGGAAAGCATTGTGAGGAAACCGGCATGTCCAAGAATTAATCACAAGAATTCAAAGACATGTCAAGTCAAAACTGGGCCAGCATGGTCGATTGATTGATTGATTGATTGATAACGCTTTATTATACACCAAAAACATAACAAGAACAAATAATAATAGAACTTAAAATTTTGATTAGTACAATGGGCATGTCTTATCGCTAATAAGCGATCTCTTCCAGACAACCTTTAGATGGAGAGGAGTTGTGAAACGACAAAAGACGGTGGTGTACTAGCATGGTGGATTATAGCCCTTACTCTTTATATGAGAGAAGGCCCGTGTCTCAGCTGTGGGAATGTGACGGGCTGTAAAGTTTTTTTAATGCTCATACCATCACTCGGTGTAAGATCAAGTCGTTCGCCTGATGGTAAGCCACGCCTGCACATAACAATTCCAGTGCCACCCAGAACTTTTGATACCATAAGCAATGCATTGCATCACCACGAGATATGAGATAGTCTCATATGCCCAGTAATGTTTGATGTAAATTCAAATTACGCGTAAAAACTGTTCTAATGAGAAAAGCATACTATACTAAGGTTTTTTAAATAATAACGAAGAAGAAAAATTATATTGCTGGGGATGGAATTCAACCTGCGTCTTCGGAATACCGTCCCGACGCCTTAACCACTGGGCCACCGAGCCAACTGCTCGAGCAACCAAAAATCTTAAAAAAAGCTTAGGATTTTCGCCTAGTAGCGTTAATGAATTAAATATCAGAAAGCATACTATACTGTTCGTAATTACATAGAAGACAAAGATGCTTGGAACATTCTACTTCTGCAAAGTAGCCAACTGGTACATAAGAAACATAACATTGTAGAAACACAAAAAATTGTAACAAAATCTCTAAAAAAATGCGCCTCAGTTTCTTGCCGTATCTTCTGAGTAGTGGTTCTTTTTCCGATACGGTGGTAGAGTCATTGTGATTATAGGGGATCGGACAGTAATCGAGAAAAAACCTAAAATGTAGTTAGAACGAATGTTCGTCGAACCAGAAAGATCATCCAATCAATATTTTTGTGAAATAATAATGATTTATATTTTTAAATCAATAAATAAAATCTAATAATTCTGACATTTTTAATCTGTTCTTCATCTCAAACTAAACAACAATCACAGCGCATGACGTCATTTGTAGGCAAATGCCGTGAGTCAAGCTTGTGTTTATTTTACGTTTTTGCTTTCATAAAATGTATTTTTGCTAATTTTTTCGTTCTATTACTACAATATCGTCCCCAAACTTCACAAAACGTATATAAACCTCTTTGCAAGTTTTATTTCGAAGAGTTTGTCGTTTTCTACCTACATATGACGTCACAAGTTTTGAGGTGACCTTTTTCGCGGCAATATTTGAAACATAATATTTAAAAATAGTTTTAGATACTTTTAGAGCGTTATTTAATTAAAATAGTATTTTTCATGGCTATAATATTTAACACTTTCTGAAAAGTTGTCCGATCCCCTATTTGACTTTCATAAGTGCGTCTGTGATGCCAATATGATTAAAGAGATTTAGACTTAGACTTTGATGTCTCCACAGTGCCGGCCGGACTGCCCCTCACAGTGGACTACCGCTCGCCGGTGTCCCACTTCGTGCCGCCGGCCGTGGAGCTGTACGCGGCCAGACATAAGCAGGAACAAGTCAGCTCCGGTATGTACACAGTGGTTGGGTAGGCCAGCTTACTATGTATACAGCGCAGGTTGCGGATCCGGGGCTTATTGTGTTTCGTGATTACTTTCAATAGATATGAACGTGATCCTAATTTTGAAATGGAATTGTGTAAGTTGTTTAATCACAATCGATATCAGAACGAATGTATTACTTAGGTCAGGGCTTCCCAAACTAAATAACGCGTTTTATTGCCATGCCAGGTTGTCGCTGATTTGAAGTCGGTGTCAGCCAAGTCTAATAGGTAGTAGATAGATACTACGTAAGTAGTAAGTAGGTAGATACTTGTAGGTAGTATCTATCTACTACCTAATAGACTTGGCTGGCACCAACTTGAAATATATGAGTGGGTAGCGCTTATGATAATTATATTAATTTATTTTTTACTTTTGAGGTTATGAAGTCGGTTTAAATTTTTGTTTTTAATAATTTTTTAGTATATGTTGTTATAGCGGCAACAGAAATACATCATCTGTGAAAATGTCAACTGTCTAACTATCACGGTTCATGGGATACAGCCTGGTGACAGACGGACAGCGGAGTCTTAGTAATAGTGTCCCGTTCACCCTTTGTGTACGGAACCCTAATGAAAGTATTAAAGGAACAAAAAACTATCTCTTTATTATTTGCTCATTGGGCACGTATGTTGAAGGCCCCCTTAACAGTGATCGGCGTTGTTTTCCAGCGGAGTCCAGCGAAACCACGACGCCGGTGAAGCGCAAGCGCGGGCGGCCGCGCGTCGACAAGACCAGCCCGGAGTACCTCGCCAACCTCGCCGCACGCAAGCAAGCAAGGGAAATGGGTACGAGAACCGCAAACACTCTCTAGCTCGTAGACATTACACACACTTTATTCAAGATCCTTAAACCTAATTAGCCGGGTCCACACTAAAGCGGTGACGGTCGAAGATTGGGCGTGGTAGAGGACAGTTCAACCCTTAGGGCCGGATTCCACCAAAGCGGAGATGTGCGGAGATGTTTGAAGCGGAGACGAGAAGAGATGTTTTTCAACAAAGGTGTATCCACCAAAGCTGAGCGGAGATGCGTACTGATTGTAGCGGAGATGCGTACTGCCTATAGACTGTAGTGGAGATGCGTACTGACTATAGACTGTAGCGGAGATGCGTACTGACTATAGACTGTAGCAGAGATGCGTACTAACTATAGACTGTAGCAGAGATGCGTACTGACTATAGACTGTAGCGGAGATACGTACTAGCTATAGACTGTAGCGGAGATGCGTACTAACTATAGACTGTAGCGGAGATGCGTACTAACTATAGACTGTAGCGGAGATGCGTACTAACTATAGACTGTAGCGGAGATGCGTAATAACTATAGACTGTAGCGGAGATGCGTACTGACTATAGACTGTGGCGGAGATGCGTACTGACTATAGACTGTAGCGGAGATGCGTACTAACTATAGACTGTAGCGGAGATGCGTAATAACTATAGACTGTAGCGGAGATGCGTACTGACTATAGACTGTAGCGGAGATGCGTACTGACTATAGACTGTAGCGGAGATGCGTACTAACTATAGACTGTAGCGGAGATGCGTAATAACTATAGACTGTAGCGGAGATGCGTACTGACTATAGACTGTGGCGGAGATGCGTACTGACTATAGACTGTAGCGGAGATGCGTACTAACTATAGACTGTAGCGGAGATGCGTAATAACTATAGACTGTAGCGGAGATGCGTACTGACTATAGACTGTGGCGGAGATGCGTACTGACTATAGACTGTAGCGGAGATGCGTACTAACTATAGACTGTAGCGGAGATGCGTACTGACTGGCGTTGCACTAGGCGAGTAGCGAGAGTGGCAGAGGCGCGGGGCGGGGCGGGGCTCGCGGGTCGAGGGACGCGGAGCCGGGCGACCTAGCGGCGCCGCTCACTACACGCCGCTCACATCTCTTCTCGTCTCCGCTGCGTTCAGTCGGCCGTCGCCAGCTTGCGAGGCACAGCTCACATCTCCGCTAGCTCGATCGCGCCATACAAAAATAGATACATCTCCGCTCGGTGGTATCCACTGAAGCTGAGCGGAGACGAGATGTGTGAATAACGAATTTCTATTGGTTGTTTCAAACGCAGCTCCTCTCCTCTCGTCTCGTCTCCGCTTTGGTGGAGTCTGGGCCTTAACCAGGCCTACATGTAATAATAAAGAATTAATTTATATAGAGCGAGGGGTTCAGTGGCTGAGTGGGAGCATATGCGTTGCGTTGCGCATTACCTCGCACATCTCCGTCAGGCAGGACACCTCTATGTAAATAATCAATAAATAATCAATGTAATTCACATATAATTTTTATTTTTTATTGTTTATTGGTATTTAGTCAGTCATCCTCGGTTGTTTTTAGTCAGCCTCGGTGGTGCAGTGGTTGGGCAGGTCGGCTCAAATCTCATACACCACTGAGGTTGTGGGTTCGATTCCCGCGACGGGACAAAAGTTTTGTGAAATGTTTGTGCAGAGGAAAAAAAGCGGTAGCATTTTTTCGTGTCTGTGTGTTGTGGCACCATGGTCCTTGTAGTTCCTGGTTCCCTCGATACAGGGAATCCTAGTTAGGGGCCAGGATCTATGTGATCGATAGGCGTATTTAAAATTTAATTTAATCAAAGGAATGGACTGATATAATATTAAAGCAGACTTGTCATCCCCGCTCCAAGGACATGGTAGGTAATCGGAGCGGAAACTTGTTAGTTATTCAGCCGCCAAGCAGTAGTGCGCGAGCATTACTGTGTTCCGGTTTGAAGGGCATTGTAGCCAGCGAAATTACTGAGCAATATGAGGCTCAACAGCTAATTGTCTCAGGGTGACGAGCGCAGTGCAGCTTCATAAATTACGGAGTTCTGAGGTAACAAACCAAAAAATATACAATCGAACAGAGAACCATTTCCTTTTTTGAAGTCGGTTAAAAAAAAACTCTCGCCCGTCTCCGCTTTAATGGATAATAGGCCTAACGTAAGCTTGACGAAAATGTTAATTTGAAAATGTTAATTCATACTTGCGTCTTCGATAAGACTCGTTCATACATTATTTATAATTAACGTTTTTAGATTAAACACGTACACACAATGCGAATATACTAAGTGCCTCGAGCCGCGAACGTCAGATTGAGGTTAACCCGCGGGTTATATATACACGGTGAAATTGAATTCGATATTTTTGCGAAAAGTATGTACTCAGTCCAGGCTTTAGAATAAATACGTAGCGACAAATTAAATAAAAAAAATTGAAAAAAAATAAACGTAAAATAACTGACAATTATCTGAAATGTCGATTTCACTAAACACGTTACGCGGGGACGACAGACGCGCCGCGCGCCGTCTGAGCGTAGGTACCTACCTAATGCCACGCGGTCAGCTGATACCTACAAAACAAACGCCCGCTCCGCTTCAAGGTCCAAGCGGGGGTAGCCGACTGACGGCACCGCGCGGCTATCTTTTATCTTTATTAGTAGGTAAGAAATTAAACAATGACTCCAATTTTCCCTTCATACTTTTTATCGGGCTTAGGACCGTCAGAATTACTTACAATTGGGCCAGTAACAAATACAAAGAACTAAAAATAGGTACTGTGCTCAGAGTAGGTACCTACATTGATTTGAAACAATAAAAAAGTAGAGGCACGACAAGTAAGTAGTTCAGGCGTATTTAAAAAAATGGAATCAGTACTATTTACAGTGATTTAAATCATACACTTACCTATTATTTTAACTACCTACTATCTGTATTGAAGCAACTGTTCAAAATGTTGTCCGTTCACTTCAATACAAAGTCTCGCACGTTTTTGCAAATTCTCTTTAAGAGAACGAAGGGTGTCTGTGTTTCTTTTCACTTTATTAAAAGCACTCGCGTAAACGTTGACTCGTCAGTCCACAAAATGTTTACGTTTTGATTATCATTGAGCCACTGGCAAAAGGCAATGCGAGATTGCGGATCAGTTTCATGTAGCGCTTGCGTTCGACGAAAATGGAATGGATGCATTCCGATTTCGTCACAAGTCGCGTAAAAGCGCACCATATCCAACCACTCGACGTTTGAAAAATTATAATGACGACGCGACGTCATTTTTGCGTTCACGCGCGGAAACGGGAAAGACAAGCGAGTACTGTAAATCCCTTGACAGAGTTTGGCCGACTGACCTACTAATTATTTTTTCGCATGAGACATGAGGCGAGCGGGGTAGCGCGCGCGGGCGCATCAGACGTGCATAAAAGAAAGGGGCGGTTCCAACGCGCGTAGTTCTCGTATTTTATTGGTTGATAGTTATTGTTACTCAGCGCGGTTACTTGTACTATTAATTATTCTGTAACGCGGTTGCACTAGTCGGATTTTGGACAGAAGGTATTTATCATGTCGCAGGGCATATGTCACGAATTGGAATAATGTTGTTTATTATAACTACTAGTTTTATGTTGTAAAATATTTTTTTTATATTTATTGAATGGTGTATAAACATTCTATAGCATGGACTGAGTACATACTTTTCGCAAAAATATCGAATTCAATTTCACCGTGTATATATAGAAGACAAAGATGCTTGGAACATTCATTCTTGGTTTACATGTTCGGTGAACCATCGGGGAGACGGGTCTTAGCAGCCGCTCAACTGCCGTCTCTCTCTAGATCT
The DNA here is from genome assembly GCA_951640565.1 of Petrophora chlorosata. Classification (NCBI taxonomy): domain Eukaryota; kingdom Metazoa; phylum Arthropoda; class Insecta; order Lepidoptera; family Geometridae; genus Petrophora; species Petrophora chlorosata. The sequence continues at coordinate 457,913 of OX621219.1, forward strand.
ATGTGCTCCATCTTAGGCCACATCATCGCTTCACATCAGGCGAGATAGTGGCCAAACATAGATCTATTGAGCGTAAAAAAAAACCACTTCTGCAAAGTAATCAATTGTACATAAGAAACATAAAATTGTAAAAACCCAAAAAATTGTTACAAATGTTCTAAAAAATGTGCTCCTCAGTTTCTTGCCGTATCTTCTGAGTAGTGGTTCTTTTTCCGATACGGTGGTAGTCATTGTGGTAATTGACGTTCATAAGTGCGTCTGTGACGACAAAATGATTAAAGAGATTTTGTTTTTGGTTGTCTTCATTTTATTTTTTAATTGACACCTAATCCGCGTGTTAGCCGCGTGTTAACGTTGGCGCAAAGGAACCTATGAATTTGTACCGTTTTTTCTTTTGCATTTCTTAAAGTAATCTAGTTCATTTCCGTAGGTATTCCATAATATATGCTATGTATGTAGTTATTTGTCGTAGATAGAATTTTATAAAAACGCCCTCTGTGCGTATGTAGTGGTGTGATGTAGTGGTTGGGCAGTTTGGTCCAATTTCATACACCATCGAGGCTGAGGGTTCGATTCCCGCGACGGGACAAATGTTTGTGTATAGCAACAAGTATACATTTTATTAAATAAAACCGACTTCAATGTATCTTCGAAGTCCAAGGTCAAATATCTATGAAATGTATATGGGACCACTTCGTAGTACTGAACCCAACGCAAAAAGAATTTTCCAAATCGGTTCATAAATGACGGAGTTCCGATGTAACAAACATAAAAAAAAGACGTGTGGCACTCGGAGACTGCCGCGGTAAAGCTATTGCATAGCATTCGGAGTGGGGGGTGTTAGGTTATTTTCGTTACGGAATTTCTGGATTCGGTCTCCACGCTGAAGGCCCGCGATAGAAGCTATGCAATAGCTTAAAAAAATACAATCGAACAGAGAACCTTTTTTTTGAAGTCGGTTAAAAAGCGCAAGCATTTGTTTCGTGTGTTGTGGGAGCATGGTCCTCGTAGTTCCTGGTCCCTAGATACAGGGAATCCTAAGAAAGAGGCCAGGATCTATGTTTTTTTTTATATTAAAATGCGTATCGAATTTCATAGATAATATTTAATTTTGTGTTCTGTTTATTTTTATGCGACTTTGGACGGACTAAGATGTGTAATAAGTATTAAAAAAAAAAACAAAAACCGACTTCAATGTATCTTTGAAGTACAAGGTCAAATATCGATGAAATGTATATGGGACCACTTCGTAGCTATACTGAACCTAACGCAAAATTTTTCAAAGCGGTTCATAAATGACGGAGTTCTGAGGTAACAAACATTAACATCCCGACTCGGCCCTGCACCAATGACTTATAGTTAAGTGCAGATTTTGCACGCTCGCTCTAAAACGGTGAAGGAAAACATCGTGATCAAACCCGCTTACGCGCTTTGGAGTAGGTTAGGCTTTGTAGGCTCTGGCCGTGGTTGTAATACCACCCACCGAACAAAGCCATGCCGTCAAGCAACCTAGTCGTGTTTCGGGATGATGTTCGGTGAACCATCGGGGAGACGGTTCTGAGCAGCCGCTCAACTGCCGTCTCTCTCTAGATCTATGTGCTCCATCTTAGGCCACATCATCGCTTCACATCAGGCGAGATAGTGGCCAAACATAGATCTATTAAGTGTAAAAAAAAACGATTAGAGAACCTTCTCCTTTTTTGAAGTCGGTTAAAAATAAGCAAATGGAAAGGCTTAGAGACTTGTTCCGACCGCACTTGAATCCATTCTCTATCTATACGAGCCAGGGGGGCTACTCCGAGCTGCTTTCGTTCGTTCGTTCGTGCGGACTAAAAGAGACGCTCTTATGCCTGTTGCATAGCGCTGTCCCTTTCATCCGACAGAACAAAGATCGCAATTACATTTTCAGATTACAGGGGCGGTACGCGGTAAAGCTTTGTAATCAATTAAGCAAAGAAAACCTTTTCGACTTCCCACTGAATTCAATTGAATAATTGTCAAATTTATTTAAACAATCTTTACCAAGTCAACATCATCAACTCATTTCTTTAACAATTGGTTTATAATAATTGTATCCCCCGAACAACTTATATTCTTCTACATAAAGCCGTAATCCTTTACTAACTTTTACTTAAATACTTTTCGGATAGTACGAAAATTTACTTCAAGAAAGAAAAACAAGGATTTCCAACTGCTGAACTGATTTTTCTTTATTATATACAAGCACTTGGTTTTGGCCCGTGCCATTTTTCACCTCCTGTTGTGGGTGAGAATCGGAACACGTTTTTAACATAATAAATAATTGGGTTAACAACTGGGCCCCAATTCACTATGACAACTTGGCGAAATCACGTCGATTCCTTGCTTCGAAATCACGTCGATTCCTTGCTTCGAAATCACGTCGATTCCTTCATTAATAAACGACATCTCTATGACGCATTCATATATGATTCTCTATGACGCTTCATAGAGAATACAAATTTCGCAGATATCGTTTATTAATGAAGGAATCGACGTTTCCTCGAAGCAAGGAATCGCCAAGTTGTCATAGTGAATTAGGGCCCAGCACCCGTATCCATATCTCCCTCAAGCGACAATCGTATATCGTGTTGAGCTCAGATTAGGGCGTAAAATCACTGCGACAATGTCTTATGATGCCATATACTGTCTCATTAAGTTTATCTCAACTTGTAGTTATCGTATTTTGGTATAAATTTATGAGATTAATACGATTTCTCGCCTAAATTGACTGTAATTGGACCGCATCTCATTAGCCGCAGTCACGCTACACCTTAATCTGAGCTCAACACGATATACGATTGGCGCTTGTGGGACATATGGGTAGGGGGCCCTGGTCGGCTTCAACTCGCTTGAATCACGTAGTTCGAGCAAAGTCGCTTAAATGTCAGATCGCCATTATTTATTATAGTACTGTTATTTTGTCCAGTATTTAGTCTTAATAATAATTATTTTCTCCAGTATTTAGATTTATATTTGTTTTCTGTTCGCATCCGCCTATAGTTCCGTCCATGACACTAGAGCTATGTGAGATACTCACAAAACTTTTAAATAGCGCCATCTCTCGGACAAAAACTTCAACTAGAATAATCAGTAAAGTTATCATAAAAAAACAGAAAATACATTTATTCAAGACATCACACAACATTACACTGCACGTACTAAAGTAACGAAAATCAAAACAAATACAATAGTACTGGTGGTAGGTTTCTCGTATGCGAGAGGCCGTCTGGGTGGGTACCACCGCTTTGCCAGTTATTCAGCCGCCAAGCAGTAGTGCGCGAGCATTACTGTGTTCCGGATTGAAGGGCATTGTAGCCAGCGAAATTACTGGTCATTATGAGACTCAACAGCTAATTGTCTCAGGGTGATGATCGCAGTGCAGCGCTGCGCAGGATTTTCAAAACAAATTTCTGGGTGGTGTTGTTATTGTTATAGGCTGGTGTATTGCTTACCATCAGGCAAACGTCTCGTCTCGACATTCATTAAAAAAAAACAGTGACATGTTGTGCGATGTCAGGAAAAAGTGTCCGTAGAGTTAGGATCCCGCATAGCTCTAGTATCTCGCATGTTTGCACGGCAGCCGCCATGGCGCGCGGCCCGCCCTCCGACCAGCCGCCCGGCGGGAAGCGCAAGCGAGGCCGCCCGCGCGTCGACAAGACCAGCCCGGAATACTTAGCGAGGAAGCGGGCTAGGGAACTCGGTATGTATCATTATTGTTAGCTCTGTTCTAAGAAAGGGAAATTCTAGGAAAGGGACTCTGGGAAGGAATATTCTAGTTGTAGACCAGGTACATCCTAGAAAAGGGACTCTGGGAAGGGATATTCTAGTTGTAGGCCAGGTACATTTTACTTAAGGGACTCTGGGAAAGGATATACTAGTTCTAGGCCAGGATCATTCTAGGAAAGGGACTCTGGGAAGGGATATACTAGTTCTATGCCAGGAACATTCTAGGAAAGGGACTCTGGGAAGGAATATTCTAGTTCTAGGCCAGGAACATTTTAGGAAAGGGACTCTGGGAAGGGATATACTAGTTCTAGGCCAGGTACATTTTAGGAAAGGGACTCTGGGAAGGGATATACTAGTTCTAGGCCAGGAACATTTTAGGAAAGGGACTCTGGGAAGGGATATACTAGTTCTAGGCCAGGAACATTTTAGGAAAGGGACTCTGGGAAGGGATATACTAGTTCTAGGCCAGGAACATTTTAGGAAAGGGACTCTGGGAAGGAATATTCTAGGTCTTGTCCAGGAACATTCTAGGAACGAGACTCTGGGAAGGAATATACTAGTTCTAGGCCTGTTTGTTCGTTTGAAACCGCGTCGGCATTAGGTACAGCATGAATAGGGAATCGGACAGTACTCGAAAAAAGTCTAAAATGTAGTTAGAACAAATGCTTGTCGAATCCGAAAAATATTCAATATTTTTGTAAAATAATAGTGATTTATATTTTTAAATCTATAAATAAAATCTTATAACTCTGACATTTTTCATCTGTTCTTTATCTCAATCGAAACACCAATCACAGTGCGTGACGTCATTTGAAAGTAAATACATACCGTGTGCGAAGCTTGTGTTTATTTTATATATTTCCTTTTAATATAAATCAAAACGATATGTTTTTCATTCCATGACGACCCTAAACTCCTTAAACTTTACAAAAAAGTATAATTCACTTTGCAAGTTTGCTTTCGTTGAGCTTCTCGTTTCGTTTGCCTGCGTGTTACGTCATACGTTCTGAGGTGACCATTTGCGCGGCAATATTTAAAACAACATAGTTTTAGGTACTTTTAGGGCTTTATTTAATTAAAATACAATTTTTCAAGGCTATATAATAATCAATGTGATTAATTTTAACCACTTTCTGAAAGGTTGTCCGATTCCCTAATGTGACGTCATTATACACCGACGCAGACTTGGGTACGTATACAGTTGCTTGGTTGTTTGATTTTTGTAGATTTCAGCTTGTAATGCTTAACCCTTTCACCGCCAAGGTCGGCTATACACGACATTAGAAAAGTGCTCTCTACGCCGGCTTGAGCCGACTTAAACATATGTACTCGTAGGTCTCTCGTATGCGGGAGGCCGTCTGGGTAGGTACCACAGCTTAGCCAGTTACTCTGCCGACAAGCAGTAGTGCGCAAGCATTACCGTGTTCCGGTTTGAATGGCATTGTAGCCAGTTAAATTACTGGGCATATGAGACTTAATATCTGGTGATGCAATGCAGAGCTACGCAGTGCTTTTTATGGTATTAAAAGTTGTGGGTGGCACTGGTTTAGTTATGGGCAGGCGTGGCGCTTACTATCAGGTGAACGAATTGTTAGTCTCATCACTCAGTTACATAAAAAAATGCTTAGTTCGGCGTGGGGGGCACGGCTGCTTCTTTAGCGCGGCGGTTAAAAGGGTACTGTAGTATTGGCATGCTTTACTAGCTGTTTCCCGCGACTTCGTCCGCGTGAGCGACAAAGGAAGCTCATATTTGTATGTTTTCAAAGACCATCTTAGTAAAACCCCCCTAGAATACGAAGAGGTCAAGCTGTATCTTCGTAGTCACTAAACCGATTTTGATGTAACATACCCTATAATCTAAGTTGGGAGTTACTGTTACCAAACCCTGAAAATTGCATTAAAATCCTTTTAGCAGTTTCCGAGTCTATAGATAACAAACAAACAGACAAAAATTCTAAAAAACGTGGATTAGTGTTCAGTCCCCTCTAAATAGTCGATCCCAGTTGGTTTTGTAAAAATATCTTCAATGTACAGAATTGGCTCCATTTTTATAATAGTATAAATAAAAAAACATTAAATAACTAGGTTATAATGTAGATTAAAAAATAATCTACAAACCTTTTTATATGTCGAAAAGAATAAATGGATTTAGAATGCATTGTCAACGAGTTGTGAGCTACCCTGAAAGTTTCAGCCGGATAACTAATCGGGAAGTGCTCGAAATTTGAGTTGCAAGATTCCACCCGGAACGACAGACAGACAGACAAGAAAGAGATTTAATAAACACGTGGCAAAAAATAATTTCTCAACTGATTAAAAATGTTGAGTGTTTTGAAACAAAGCAGGGATTAACCTCTCAGCGCCGGCTTAATATTGACTCTTAACACGTTTTTGTCCGCAGAAGCATTGGAGCGTAAGGCCAAGAGAGAGTACAAGCGGCGATCTACTGCGGGTGCCGGTTAGTGTTACATGTTAATTGTTATATTAATCAGGGCCGGTTTTTCAATCCTTAGATAGACAAGCATAGTGAATCAGCCGGATAGATGTCAATTTTGTCCGTTTCAAGCGTTTTGAATGCTGTGTAAGTTTCGTTTTACTCAGTGCATAGTATGGTTCGGCTAGATCTATCTGATTACTATTCCAAGAATTGAAAAATCGGCCCTTATGTTTAAGAAGGTACCTTTTAATAAGTTGTTAAACGGAATGAATGTTAGAAAGATTTCATTATAATTCATTAAAAAAACCGGCTTCAATGTTAAAAAATATTTTTTAACAACTTAAAAAAGGAGGTTTTCTACTCGACTGTATGTTTTTTGTACATTCGTTACGTGATTACTCCGTCATTTAATCATAATCATAAACATAATCATAATTTTATTTCATAAGGTCAATTTACATGTCAATATTCAGATTATTAATTATAATATCTGCACATTAATTAAAAAGTAAATAATAAGATGTCACATGTATAAATTGTAAAATAAAAATAAATACAATTATAGTATGCATTAACTCTTATACATTACTAGCTGACCCGGCAAACGTTGTTTTGCCATATAAATTAAAAAAAAATCACTTAGGGGTATGAAAAATAGATGTTGGCCGATTCTCATAGATACCGGATAGATACCGGCGACGACACTATCTGGCAATTTGTTGTATACAGTCGGTCCCATGATATGCGTGAGTTTGGAAGACTTCGTCAGTTTTCGATCAATTCCTACGAGTTTTATAAAGTTTTATAAAGTTTTATAAACTGATTTGGATTCTTTATGATCTAATATCGATGAAATGTATATTAGACCATCTTGAAGCTATACTGAACCCAACGCAAAAATAATTTTTCAAACCGGTTTATAAATGACGGAGTTCTTAGGTAGCAAACATAAAAAAACATACAATCGAATTGAGAACCTCCTCCTATTTTTGAAATCGGTCAACAAAAATATACTACATATCAAAAAACTTTTTTTAGATCAATTTTCAGTACCTTTATTTAAGTTGATTGATACAAAAAAATATGGCGTACGTAGACAGGCGAACGATATGCCTGTCTCGCCGAATTGCATAATGTCGTTTCACATAAAATGTTCTTGGCTATCATAATTTTAAATGGTCAAGCGTGAGTCAGTGCGAAGGTGTTACCATGTAAAAAATAATTAATATCTAAATTATTGGAAATATTATTAATAATTAAGCTATCCAAATTATTGGAAATATTATTAATAATTAAGCTTTCCAAATTATTGGAAATATTAATAATTAATCTATCCAAATTATTGGAAATATTATTAAAAGGTACATACTTTATGTTTGTAAATAACACGACCTCATTCTGGTGTGGTTTCCATCACTGTGCACTGAGGACGTTCCTAATTTTCTAAATATTTTTTTTGTAAATAAATATATTTTTCAAGACAAGTTTTTAACAAATTCGTAATAGGAACCGCGAGCTGAATAAGAACCGCTTACTCTTATCCTACGAAGTTGAAATTTTGCATACTTGTCAAAGTCCGATGACAATGCAATATTATGGTGACAGCCAGCTGATCTGATGATGGAGCCTGTTAACTTTCCTGAGATAAAGGGTCTTGACGGACAGACGGACAACAAAATAATCCTATAAGGGTTCCGTTTTTTCTTTTTGAGGTACGGAACCCTAAAAACGTGGTTTCGAAGGTGTCGCAGATTTTAAGCGTGAAACTTAGGGCCGTCCTTGAAAGTGTGGTTTTCCTATCAACCCTAAATCACTGTGTTCTCATTTCGAGTGAATAACTGCACTCTAACACTTTCCGTGTACATATCATGGCATTTTAATTAAAAAACAAGAGATAAATAAAAAATTCTTCGATGTTAGTTCAATGAATTCAAATAATTGGTACTAAACACTGTACAAATGAACTAGATGGCGCTTTCATCAATCAGTTTTAAGTGCTGCCAGCACTAAACTAAAATATGCCAAAATATGTATACGAAAATCGCTTAGTCTATTTAACATCTTCACCTATATATGACATCGTATATTTTCACCGCTTTAGCGATCACGAAAACTAAACCGACGATCAACAACCAACAAAATACGGCAAACAACAAAAACGTGGCCAACAGACAACAAAGCTTGGCTAGCAAAAACATACCGGGCAACAGAACGTTGGCGAGCAACAAAAACGCGGCTAGCAAAAGACCGCCGCCGCGGGCCACGAAAAGGTTGCCACCCGTAAAAAATAAAGTTGCTGCTCGGAAATTACCCCAAAAGTCGGGTAAAGTTGCGCCTGTAAGAAAGATGGCGGCTAAAAACGTTGTAGTGAGGCGGAATTCGAAGTTTTCAAAAGTGAAGAGGAAAGGTAAAATCCGCGGTGTTTGTATGTGTATAGATCGGATGCATGACTGTAGCCGTATTTATGACGAAATTACTCATTTGTTTTTTGGGGAGATATAAAGTTGCTAGAGATAAAATTCTATTTACTTTTAAGTAGAAATTCTTAAACAGTTAAAAATTAAAATTGAATAATTTTTATTTTACTAAAAAAAAAATTTTTTTTTACAAATGTAAGTACTTATATGTAGCTAGTAATTCGGCATGCGAAAAATGAAAGTTTATTATGGTGTTAAGGTATATTTTGAGTGTTGCCATGGTGAAAGGATTAGGTAGGAGAATTTTTTAACTATGTTATTTTTTATCTATGTTATTTTTTATGCATGAATTTGCAACGTCTTGGTAGTTAGAAATGTAGTTTTTTTAATCTGTAGTGACAAAGTGAATGTTACTAAAGTAAGTTTGTACGCATGTATTTTTTTTTGTAATTTGGATTCATACTGGTAGGTCTCTCGTATGCGAGAGGCCGTCTAGAAATCCTGCATCGCGCAAACTAAGTTCGCACGACAGATAAGACCCATACAAGTTCCAATTACGTTCTGTCGGACTGTCCCCGGGACAATAACACTTGGCTCGGTCGGAAGATCTTCCTTAGTAAATGGAGGTGCTTCTCCCTATCAACTACCCCCACTCCTCCATAGCCCTAAACAAATAAACACTTACTAACTTAATAAACTCTGTTTAAAACCATATAATTAATGTTTAACATTTTTTCTTTTTCTAACATATTCGTTTCAACGTAAGTGACAAAACACGTTAAATATTCTTTATTTACCGTTTGTTAGTAAGGGCCTAAAAGTTTCCATTTTGCGACGTAATGTCGCTTTATTTTTAATTTGCTTTTTTTGGCTTTGCATGTTTTCTGAATTCAGCCGGTGTACTGTCTAAATAAATAAAATAAGAGAAAAAATATAAAGACAATCAAAATAATCTTTGAGACTCTCATACATTTCGATCCAAAAAAATTATCGGCAGATCAAATTTAGTGAATGACCACCAAATCTTACCCGAATTGCCGCACCTCACTCTTCCGTGGTCCAACTCGCTCTTATTCCTAGAGTGTATATAAAAAGCGCGGAGCCAGAAGCTCGCGGAGGAGGTCCAGAATGAAGCGAGCCTATGAGGCCGAGTGGAGCAAAGCAAAGCGAGCCGGCGACTTCCGCAGCGGAGCGAAGGCCAAGTAGGGGAAGCGACATGAAGGGGTGACGAGCGACACTTCTGGTGGAGCCTACTTTGGTGATCATTTACTATGTTTGGTGATAATTTACTATCTTTGGTGATCATTTGCTATTTTGTGGTGACTATATTTTTTTATTTGGAGATAGTTTTTGTGATCATTTACTATTTTTGGGGTTACATTTTAATGTATCTGGTGGTCAGTTAAACGTACGCCGCAAATAAATAAAAAAGCTACTGCGTTCTTAATTTCTCATTGTCTTAGCACGTTTTCTGCATTCAGCCAGCGTCAAATAAATATAATTAGTCTGTTTTGAAATGGTTGTACGTTGCAGATTCCGGTGCGTCGTCATCGACCGGCGACACAACGCCGCGTGTCAAGCGCAAATACACCAAACGGACGCCGAGCGCTAAGAAAAACGACGGAGTGAGTCCTACATGGCTACTTCTTACTCATATTATAAATATCTCTACTCATCATCAGCCCATCATCATCTTTTTACAATCAACCAAAACAATTACTTTGCTATTACTTGGCTTTTACGTTTCATCGTCATCATCATCGTCATCATCAGCCCATCATCTTTTTACGATCAACTAAAACAGTTACTTTGCTATTACTTTTTTTACGTTTCATCATCATCATCATCAGCCCATCATCATCCTTTTACGATCAACTAAAACAGTTACTTTGCTATTAATTGGCTTTTACGTTTCATCATCATCATCAAAATCATCATCAGCTCATCATCATCTTTTTCGATCAACCAAATCAATTACTTTGCTATTACTTGGATTCTAAGTTTCATCATCATCATCATCAGCCCACCATCATCTTTTTACGATCACCCAAAACAATTACTTTGCTATTACTTGGCTTTTAAGTTTCATCATCATCATCAGCCCATCATCATCCTTTCACGTTGACTTGTATAAAAGTGTTGTATTGTTCCCCAGACGCCGCAGACGGAGCGTGTGAAGGGCAAGCGAGGACGGCCGCGGAAGACCGACCAGATGAATGCGAACAGACAACAACAACCTAGTGAGTGTAATGAATATAATAATAATAATATATAATAATAATAAGGGGTGACTTTATGGCGAGTTGACACTGAGTCTACCCCGAGATTCTCCCTGGGGCTAAATGAGACCCCTGACCCCGGCTTGCCTTAACTGGCCGTCCGGGGGTGGAGATGCAAGAGCTAAGAACTAAGCTCCAAGGGTGGAAGTGTTAAAGGGCATAAAGCCGGGAGTAGCGTTTAAGAGAAACTGCAGCACACCTCTCGACACCCTTTAGCTACCCACACCAACGTTGCCCCTCTCGTAGTGATGTTCATGTACAAAAAATATCGATATTTTTTCCGATATAATAAATCAAAATGTTGTATCGATGTTTAACGATATAAGTCGAAAACATCGATATTTTCGATACATCGTATTGTAGGATTTTTTTTTAATATTTTTACTGGCCAAGATACGATGTCATGATGATAATACAATAATCAAAATAGATATGCTACTCGTTGAGCGAGTGTGGCTCAGTGGGAGCTCGTGCGACTTTCGATCCGACGCACCCGAGTTCGAATCCCGCTGGCCCCGCACCACTGACTTTCTTAAGCTATGTGCGGATTTAACACTAGCTCTAAAACGTTGAAGGAAAACATCGTGAGGAAACCGGCATGTCCAAGAATTTTTCACAAAAAGTCAAGGACATGTGACATTCACCAACCCGCACTGGGCCAGCGTGGTGGATTATGGCCTATTCTCTCTCTATGAGAGAAGGCCCGTGTCCCAGCAGTGGGAACGTGATGGGCTGATGATGAATGGTTCAAGCGGGGTGATACAAGTACAGTGCTACCCTCTTAGGCGTATTTCGTGTGTCCGTCGGGTTCGCGACCATGGACAACAAACTAGATAGATTGGATATTTTTCTAGTTAAGTTTTTATTGAAAATTAAGGTAGGTGTAGCTGAAGTATAAGTTTATAACATGTTTGAAATGAATACACACCTATTTAAATTAATTAAAGATGTTTTTTTTCTAAATATTCTAATTTCATACGATATTTCATATAACGGATAAAATATATCGATATTATATATTGACTTCAATGATTCGATAATATCGAATTGATTCGATATATCAAATAAATGTATCGGTATTTTATCACGTATCGATTCATATCGAGCACCCCTACCCTCTCGTCGCCAATGAACGGCGGCCCTTAAAGGGGACCCGTTTAGTGGGTGGCGAGTGACCTGCCTAAATATTTTCTTATGAGGTGGAACTGGCAGGTGCCGAGGTCTCATATCATAAACCGGCTCTCATCCATTAAAAATTCACTCAATAGCCCAATCATAAGTAATTTTCATATCTTCAATAATAGACTCGCACTTATCGGGGGCTGTCTTTAATTGCATCTTAATGATGCTTAGAGACAGTCCCCGATAAGTGTTGCCCATTACATATCTAAACTAAATGCTTTAAGAGGCCTCTACGCCTCATGTCCCCGCGCAAGCCTTCCAAAGGACCGGGTGTATAACCCGTGAGAAAGAGAGTACGATAATAAGTAACATATCTTAGATTTTTTGCAAACTACCCCCTTTTTAACCGACTTCAAAAAGGAGGAGGTTCTCTGTTCGATTGTATTTTTTATTTTTTATGTTTGTTACCTCAGAACTCCGTCATTTATGAACCGATTTGAAAAATTCTTTTTGCGTTGGGTTCAGTATAGCTACGAAGTGGTCCCATATAAATTTCATCGATATGTGACCTTGGACTTCGAAGATACATTGAAGTCGGTTTTTGTTTTTTTCTAAAAATTAATTATCAAGTCGTAAGCATGTTAAAAAGGTCTTGTTATTCATTTCTGTTGCAGAGATCCGAGTGCGTAACAACCTCATGCCGGTCAATAACGAGCCTATATCACTGGACAGCGACGACGAACCGGATTTAGGTATGCATTCTCAGCTAGTTGCATGGAACATTCTGCTTCTGCCAAGTAGCCAACTGGCACATAAGAATAAAAGTTCTAAAAAAATGCCCCTCAGTTTAAATTTCAATAATTTATTGAGTTCCATGATATTATTACAAAGTTGTCGTTAATAAATAAAGCTCATTATGGACCTGTCGGGCAGAGCAATTAGAAGAGAGGATGAACACTACTAAAAATAATAATAGGGGATCGGACAGTAAACGAGAAAAAATCTAAAATGTAGTTAGAACGTTGAACGTTGTTCGTCGAACCAGAAAGATCATTCAATCAATATTTTTGACAAATAATAATGATTTATATTTTTAAATCAATAAATAAATCTAATAATTCTGACATTTTTAATCTGTTCCTCATCTCAAACGAAACAACAATGCATGACACAGTGCATGACGTCATTTGTAGGCAAATGCCGTGAGTCAAGCTTGTTTATTTTACGTTTTTGCTTTTTTCTTTTCAGAAAGTGTTTTATATTAACTACAATTAATATATATAGCCATAAAAAATACTATTTTAATTAAATAGCGCTCTAAATTTACCTTAAACTATGTTTAAATGTTATGTTTCAAATATTGCCGCGCTTTTGCGCGGTCACCTCAAAACTTGTGACGTCATATGTAGGTAGAAAACGACAAACTCTTCGAAATAAAACTTGCAAAGAGATTCTAATACGTTTTGTGAAGTTTGTGGACTATATTGTAGTAATGGAACGAAAAAATTAGCAAAAATACATTTTATGAAAAGCAAAAACGTAAACACAAGCTTGACTCACGGCATTTGCCTACAAATGACGTCATGCGCTGTGATTGTTGTTTCGTTTGAAATGAGGAACAGATTAAAAATGTCAGTATTATTAGATTTTATTTATTGATTTAAAAATATAAATCATTATTATTTCACAAAAATATTGATTGGATGATCTTTCTGGTTCGACGAACATTCGTTCTAACTACATTTTAGGTTTTTTCTCGATTACTGTCCGATCCCCTATTATCACAATGACTACCCCCGTATCGGAAAAAGAACCACTACTCAGAAGATACGGCAAGAAACTGAGGCGCATTTTTTTAGAGATTTGTTACAATTTTTTGTGTTTCTACAATGTTATGTTTCTTATGTACCAGTGACGTCCAGTGACGTTCAGAAGTGCATCTGTGACGACAAAATTAAATAAAGGACTCTAGAACTTGATATAACGCAGGGTCGCCGGGCGCGGCGTCGGATTCTCTCAGTCTCGACGAGAACTTGAGAGCGCTCAGACATATACACGAGAAATACGCAAACATTGACAAAGTAAGTACCTAAGATACATTTTAATATAATTAATTTTTAGAAAAAAAAACAAAAACCGACTTCAATGTATCTTTGAAGTCCAAGGTCAAACATCGATGAAATGTATATGGGACCACTTCGTAGCTATACTGAACCTAACGCAAAAATAATTTTCCAAATCGGTTCATGAATGACGGAGTTCTGAGGTAACAAACATAAAAAAAAAAAAAATACATCCGAATAGAGAACCTCCTCCTTTTTGAAGTCTGTTAAAAACAAGTAAGTTTGCTTCGACCTTCATAACGCGAACGGCCAAGGAGTGGAACGAGCAGTGGCAGAGCGAGTGTGGCTCAGTGGGAGAACGTGCGACTTTCGATCCGACGTACCCAAGTTCGAATGCCGCTGGCCCCGCACCACTGACTTTCTTAAGTTATGTGCGGATTTAACACTCGTTCTGAAAACGGTGAAGGAAAACATCGTGAGGAAACCGGCATGTCCAAAAATGTATCACAAAAATTCATGGATATGTGACATCCACCAACCTGCACTGGGCCAGCGTGGTGGATTATGGCCCATACTCTCTCTATGAGAGAAAGCCCGAGTCCCAGCAGTGGGAACGGGATGGGCTGATGATGATGATGATGAAGGAGTGGAACTCTGCCGGCATCTGTGTTTCCGGATAGCTATAATCTGGGTGTCTTTAAGACAAGAGTGAACAGGTTTCTTCTAGGCGAGCGTGCTACATCTTCGACCGCATCGTCACTTAACAACAGGTGAGATAGCGGTCAAACGCAAACCTATAAAATAGTAATAAAAAAAAGACGTGTGGCACTCGGAGACTGCCGCGGTAAAGCTATTGCATAGCATTCGGAGTGGGGGGTGTTAGGTTATTTTCGTTACGGAATTTCTGGATTCGGTCTCCACGCTCAAGGCCCGCGATAGAAGCTATGCAATAGCTTAAAAAAAGTAAGTACCTAAGATACATTTCAATAAAACAAGTATACATTTTCTCAAACAAAAAAAACGACTTCAATGTATAACGAATCTCGAACGGTCGAATATCGATGAAATGTATATGGGACCACTTCGTAGCTATACTGAACCCAACGCAAAAAGAATTTTCCAAATCGGTTCATAAATGACGGAGTTCTGAGGTAACAAACATAAAAAAAACATACAATCGAATATAGAACTTCTCCTTTTTTTAAAGTCGGTCAAAATACAAAGCAAGCAGTAGTGCGCAATCATTACTGTGTGAGTTGGAAGGGCGTTGTAGCCAGCGAAGTTACTGGGCATGTGAGATTTAATATCTGATGTCTCGGGGTGAAGCAATGCAGTGCTTTTTATGGTATTAAAAGTTCTGAGTGGCACAGCAATTGTTATGGGCAGGCGTGATGCTAACCATCAGGCGAACGACCAGCTCATATCATCATTCAATTCCATTATAAAAAAAATACAAAATTGAAGGCTTTTATTAGCTTTCAAATAACCGTAAACTATATCCAGCGTTGCGATACAATCACAACATTAAGCTGAGCTCAAACCTTTTCTGGCAACACTGTGCACGGCAGCTATCTACGTACACGGACGCATTATAATTATTGTAGACATTGTTTTTTGTTAATGGACCCGTGTATTTGTGTGTTGTTGTGTGCAGTTTTGCAAGAAAAAATAATTTTCTTTCTTTCTATATCGAAATCGGTTCAGCTATTTCGTTTTTTCGTTTCATATTAGCAATTAGCATCGCAATAGCACATGAATATTGTTCCTAATACAAACTAACTGCCCTCTATAAACGGCTTTTGGAGGAAAAACCTACATTGCTCGCACTTTTTAAGTCTTTTATAAAAAAGCAGTCGCTGTTATGAAGAACCATTCATCGTTTTTCGAATAGATGAAATTATTAAATCGTGTTTTTTTCTAACAGGATGACCTATACGAAGCGCACCTGTTGGCGGCTAACTTCAAAAAGCCGCCGGCGGAGCGCGCGCGCGCTGTCGATGACGACGTCTTGTCTGTACGGAGCTCGGAAGGTAACTAACTATAGCCAGGCCTAGCGCACTCCGCACTGTAGGTACGAAGCTACAAGTACATAGCCGGACACCGACGGCGGGTCGCGCGTCGTTACACGTGTCGCGTCAGAAGAGATAAGAGCGGCGCGATAGAAAGAGAGGCGCTCTGTAGGTTAATATGACTGTTAGGTATGCAGCGGTACGCGAGCTGAATTGAACTTTATTGCGTCATAGCAAGAGTCGCTATTTGTTTACATTTCTTTGCGGAGTGATGCTTCTGTCCCTTAGTATTATGTGAAAGAGAATAAAAATATATTTTTTTCCAGGCGGTGCGTCTGTAAAAGAGTTGGATACTCGAGTGGAGAAGTTGGAAGACAGCTCGAATTCAGACTCGGATAGTAGTAGTTCCGGATCTGGTAAGTGCCGACGGATAAGAGATATACGTTTGACGCATATGTCTGTCTGTGTGTTTGTCTGTGGCTTTGTAGCTCTCAAACGGATGGACCGATTACAATGCGGTTTTTTTGTAAAAAGCTGGCCTAATTTTTATTTTTATATACCCGGTGTAACTGGAGGGGTAGATTTAGACATTGGTGGTATGGGGGTGGGGGACCATTGAGGTCCTACCTATTGATTTAACCTCCATGTATGTACTGCCATTTTCAGTTATACAAGTTATTTGGACTTTCGAAAATTTTGTAAATATCAGAAATCAGATTTTAAGCTATTGCATAGCTTCTATCGCGGGCCTTGAGCGTGGAGAACGAATCCGGAAATTCCGTAACGAAAATAACCTAACACCCCCCACTCCGAATGCTATGCAATAGCTTTACCGCGGCAGTCTCCGAGTGCCGCACGTCTTCTTTTATTTTAGATATTTTATAAAAAAAAATAGGTTTTCTGTTTTATATGTTATGTTTCTTATGTACCAGTTTGCTACTTTGCAAAAGTCGAATGTTTGAGGCATCTTTAGCTTCAATATAATAACGAACAGTATAATAGTTCTTAGATGTTTTATCAAAATCGGTTCAGGCGTTTTTAACTTTTTATAGGAATTTGTGTAGGGGGTTCTTTTCAAATTATGAACGATTTTCTATATATATATTAATTTTACAAATTGTGGACTACTCATTTTATACCATTTCTATGTCATCGACGTGTTCCGAAGAATCCTGGCCACGTCCTGTTCAATTACAAACTTAATGACATTCGTCCACAGGTAGTTCCAGCTCTGGATCCTCTTCATCATCATCCTCGTGTAGTTCCGACTCTTCCGACAGCTCCGACTCCGAGGAGGAACCTCCCGACGCGCCCAACCACGAGAACAACGTGGAACCGAACAGGTGAGGATTAGTTCGCTCTACTTGATAATAGATGTCGCTTACCAATGGTGTGCAGTTTCAACGAGTCAACCGATTTCAACTGGTAAAAAAGCAAGGAGATTATTTCTTCACATTATTGGATAGATGGCGCTCATAATAAATAGCTTTGACTTAAGAATCATCATCATCATCATCATCAGCCTGTCGCAGTCCACCGTTGGACACACGCCTCTACAATTGCACGCCATTAAGCACAATCCCCGGCTTCTCTCATCCAGCTGTTACCAACCACCCAGCCTGAATATATGCAATAGCCTGAGGGCGTCCTATACTAAGTTTGCCAATTCGTGGTCGCCACTCTAGACCGCGTCTACCCCAACGGTTGTCGGTTCTACGGCTAATATGGCCGACCCACTTCAGGTTCTACGGCTAATATGGCCGACCCACTTCAGGTTCTACGGCTAATATGGCCGACCCACTTCAGGTTCTACGGCTAATATGGCCGACCCACTTCAGGTTCTACGGCTAATATGGCCGACCCACTTCAGGTTCTACGGCTAATATGGCCGACCCACTTCAGGTTCTACGGCTAATATGGCCGACCCACTTCAGGTTCTACGGCTAATATGGCCGACCCACTTCAGGTTCTACGGCTAATATGGCCGACCCACTTCAGGTTCTACGGCTAATATGGCCAGCCCACTTGAGCTGGCTAATCCTGTGAGCTATGTCGGTGACTTTAGTTCTCTGTCGAGTTACTTCGTTCCGGATACGATCCTTCAGAGAAACTCCAAGTTGACTTAAGATCAGCCGGAGCCATTAGTCGTCGGGAGCGGCTGAAGGCTTCTACTTTTGCTATCACAAGAATAACGCGGAATAGAGTCGATGGCGATTAGGCTTCTAGATATTTTAAACAATCTTTGACTGATAACTATCTCGTTGCAGCACATACTCTGCGCCCGCGTGGGCGGCGCCGGCCTTCGCCCCCGCCGGCTCGGAGTCGGGCTCCGACTCGGACCCGGAGCGCGGCGCGCCGCCGCCCGCGCCCGGCGCCGGCAGCCACGACGAGATCTCCGAGTCCGACAACGAGTCGCCGGACAAGAGCTTCCAGTGCCACATCTGTAGGAAGTGGTATTCCACACGGGTCACGCTCAAGTGAGTCATTTTCATCCATCAATCGGTCGTCGGTCGGTCGTCGATCGGTCGGAAGTCGGTCGTCGGTCGGATAGTGAAATTATTGTGTTAGATTTATTTATCAATCAAAAGCAGCGTGTGTTAAAGTCGTTAGTCGGTCGTCGGTCAGTCGTCGGTCGGTCGGATCGAGTAATGTTCTAAAATTGACGTCTTTCAGGATCCACCGGCGGAGTCACCAGAACCGCGGCAGCGGCACGACGCGCTCGCGGCAGCGCTCGTCCGATCGGTACGAGTGCGACATTTGCAATGAAACGTTCCCGCGGCGGGAGAAACTTTACACGCACAAGTGAGTAAACATTCTGCAATCACTAATGTCTCAACAATATTTGAGGAGCTTCTTTTCAAAATTTGACTACTCCACTTTCGATAAAATTGATTTTTTATTTTTGTTTTTGTTTAATAACAAAATAAAAAAATAAAATTGAGCCAAAACTTAATAATTACACCAAAAAATGTTGTTTTTAGAGTAAAACTTGACCCTATTACTAAGACTCCGCTGTCCGTCTGTCTGTCTGTCCGTCTGTCACCAGGCTGTATCCCATGAACCGTGATAGTTAGACAGTTGAAATGTTCACAGATGATGTATTTCTGTTGCCGCTATAACAACAAATACTAAAAAACAGAATAGAATAAATATTTAAGGAGGCTTTTATACAACAAACGTGTTTTTTTTGCTGTTTTTATAAATAATCCCTTTAAGGAACCCTTCGTGCGCGGGTCCGACTCGCACTTGGCTGGTTTTTTTTTTGTGTAGCGCAATATACGTCCCGGCAGAGATCGTTTCTACCTGTAACGTTCGTTTACATTTTTTAATCCATGTTTAGGACCGAAGCTCACCGCGGCGTGATGACGTTCCGTTGCTCGGTGTGCCGGCGCTGCTTCGAGCACGACGACGAGCTCGCCGCGCACGTCGACTCGCACTCGGACGACGAGAGGAACGGTGGGTTTAGACACTTGCAATATTGGTGCCGAACACCGGGAAGATAGATAGATAAACGCTTTATTGTAAACATGAAATTAAATTCATTAACAACAATTAAAGAAAGTGTTACAATGGGCGGCTTCATCGCTAAAAGTGATCTCTTCCAGGCTTCTTCCTTTAGATGGAGAGGAATTATCAAAATGTTAAAGACGGAGATGTAAGGTCTACAAAAAAATTATAGTAAAAACATATTATTATTATTTTATGCCATTAATGTCCCACTGCTGGGCGAAGGCCTCTCTTCCCTCCTTCCAATCGCGGTTTAGGGCTCTAGCAGGCCAATCAGTCCAGTAGGAATCAAGTTCGTCGCGCCATCTTTTTCTGTGCCTGCCGCGACCTCTTGCGATTTCGGGGGACCCAGTCGGTGGTACTTTTTGCCCAAAATTCGTCTGACATACGTCAAACGTGTCCGGCCCAGTTCCACTTTAGGGGGGCAACTTTCAGTCCAACGTCGGCGGTTTCAGTAGTTCAGTATCGTATTTCTAATGCGGTCTGAAAGTCTGACTCCCAAGAGACTGCGTTCCATGGCTCGCTGGCAAACCCCGAGTTGGGACTTGTGATGGTTCGTCAAAGACCAAGTCTGCACTCCGTAGGTGAGAAAAACATATTGTCACATTGACACAATGTCAATAAAATACAATACTAAAATAATGATATTGATGTATGATTTTGTTTGTAATTACTATTATGTCCATTATTATTTAGTTAGTCATTCAAATAAAGCTATAAAATTGTATTTGAGTTGGAAGTGACTAGTTTTACAGTCATGCTCACTCAAATGTGTTTGCTTGCGGCGGCTCTGTGTGTCGGGTCACTCCCTTCCCTCCAATATGGTTGAGGGGGGTGATGGCTGGTCCACAAGTCATACTCGTGAACGGGTGCTGCTTGCGGGGACTAGTCTGTTCTAGTCTCTAATACTCTCTCCTCTACTCTATGCTGTGTATCTATATGACGTTGGAAGATGTTTTCAATTCGCTAACTATCTTATGTATGCAGATGATACAAAAATCTACTATAATGTGAAAAATCACCTGGACTGCATAAAATTCCAACAAGATTTAAATAAGTTAACACAATACTATTCAGATAATAAAATTGCTATTAATATTAATAAATGTATGTTTATGACGTTTACTAGAAAGAAAAATCCAATTAAATTTGCATACACAATTAGTAATACCATAATTAAGATCACACAGTTAGTTAGAGATTTAGGAATTCTCCTGGATCACAAATTGTCTTTCAACAACCACATCTCTGACATTGTAAGCAGATCATACAAGAGCTTGGGTTTCATTTTGCGCGTCAGTAAGCCTTTTTCTGATATAAAATGTCTTAAAGTACTATATTTTGCTTACGTCCGAAGCATTCTAGAATATTGCAGCAATGTCTGGAGCCCACAGTATATATCCTACATACAAGACATTGAAAAAATTCAAATGAAATTCTTAAAACACTTAAACTACCGCTCACAACATAAGTATATCAACTATGAAGAATCCTGTACATTTCACAATTGTTTATCACTCGAGGATAGGCGAAAACTTCTTGACATGTTATTTCTTCATAACGTCTGCCTGCCATGGTGCCATCGACAGCACCAACCTCACTGAATTATTCGTGCAGCTGCGAGTCCCCACTGTCCGTACAAGACATACGCCTTTGTTCTCCCTCCCACGCATTCATACGAATTATTTCCAAAATTCAATAATTTGTCGAACGCAAAATAATTTCAACAAGTACTTCAGCTCGGTTGATCTTTTTAACTGTAAAAAATATAATTTTAAGAGTTCTGTGATAAACATTATAAAGAACAAATAATAAAAAATAAAAAAAAAACTACCTAGAATGTAACACAACTCAACATCACATACCACACTCACGTAACTTAATTTTACACAACTAATTAAATACGCTCAGAGTTAACTTCACTTCACACACACATACACACCCTCATACATAGCCACACACACGCTATCACACCTGTCGCACATGTAGTTGTTGGTAGGTACAGGTAATATGTCAGTACCTTTTGAATATAAAATATATTTACGTTTCTTTTAATTTAATTACATACGAATTTGATGGTAGGTACTTGTATTTTTGTTCATCATGTTTGTTGCATATAATGTATTCTCTCTGCTCTCTAAACAAGTAGGTTATAAAAAGTAAATCCGTGATTAGATGTAAGACTTAGCAATTACTGTTATTATACTAATTAAGATCTGTGGATTTTGTCAATAAATAAATAAAATAAATAAAATAAAATAGTCACTCCTACTGCTACTGTCATACCTACTTATATTTTATTTACACTTTTCTGTTACTGATACTATGACTATGGGACATCTCACTCGCATTTCTTGTTTTACATTCTGTTAATTCTAATTTATACGTAATTGTGCTGAAAAAAGACATCCCCGCAGAGTTTCTTGGTGCTATCTTCTCTAGCGGGCGTATTTCCGAAGCACTGGTAGAGTCAGTTTTCGCATTTCTTTTCAGCACTCAGACTTCAATTTGAGTATAGGAAAGAAATGGGTAAACATACTTACTTTTTTTCAAAGTCATGTTAACATAAGTTACAATTTTTAACATTTTTTATTTGTATCATGTGTTTATGACCTTTAAAAGTGCACTTTTGTGCCTATTTAATAAATGATATTTGACTTTGACTTTATTATGTCTATACTATTAAATTTTTGAAGTTTTGTATTTACTGCATAATATCTGTTATATGAATTACTTCATACACAAACTGACCGCAATTTTTTACCATTTTATTCCTGTCCATCCAAAGGTTGCCTGTAAGAAATTGCACATAGAGATAAGGCCGCCTATTGTTCTACCACTGTTATTTGTAACTGTAAACTTTTGTTTCCTTTTTTGATGTTCAATTAGTACATTATGGTAGTAGTGTGTAATGTTGGTGATTACCGCTGAGGCGCTATTAAGACCCGAGCCGTTAGGTGAGGGTCTTAAGAGAGCCGAGGACGGTAATCATCAATACACACGTGTGTCATACGACGTTTTTCAACACACTTGTGAATAAAATAACAATAAAAACTCATTTTCAACAGTGAAAACGAGTTGTGAAAAATGATTCGCTATGGCGGGAAAAATTAATCAGTTTTCCTATGCGCGCGCATTGCGATCAGCCACAGACTAAAGGGTGAGGTTTTTTTTATTTTCCGCGCATAGGGTTTGCGCCTATTCTGCCACGTACAAAATGGGGAATTTAAAGTTTTCTTTTATTACAGAGAAAACAAAATTTATATTTGAGTGAAAGTTTTGTTTATTAAACATGTACGAGTTAAAATTATCTATTTAAATAAGAAGTTGCATGAGATGAGCAAGCAATAGGAACATTAATTTATTTGTTCTATTAAACACGATCTTTTTTTGAATAAAAACATTTTTAAGAACAAAGCACCTCAACCAATAAAATTAAAAAAAAATAACTATAACTCACTAGTTAGTTATAGCAATGAAAAAGTCACAGGTTGATTATGGGTGTCATTCTGTGCCTATATAATTGCGGTGACCATAGAGCCACTTTATGAGCAAGTGTGTTGAAAAAAAGTATTATTGCATTGTACTGCGTGGCCGAAACAGTGATACTTGTTAATTGATTAACAAGGAAAGAATTCCTTGTTAGTTTGTAAAATAGAATGGATAATTTTTAACCGTTTACCAAAAATACTGATTGTGCACCAAATTTGGTCTGTTTTTAGCACTCAAACGTATTAGGAGCGGCCCTTGGCCCTTGGGCCACCCCAACGGTATAATGGGCAGCCTTCGGTAGGTTAGGGTGCGGCGGGGGTGGCCCTTGGGCCACCCCAACGCCGCGAACATGTTATATTCATAATATAAGTGCTCCTTATGAAATATTTTAATGAACATATTTTGGTGCACAATCAGTATATTTGGCGGAAAAACGGGAATAAATTGAGGTGCAGTTAAATACGATACATATTAAAATACGTGTTTTGTTTTTCGCCGCTCATTCCTCTGCCCGTTGTACCGGCAGGTCGGTGCTCGGAGTGCGGCGCGACGTTCCCCCGGTACGAGCAGCTCCGCCGGCACCGCGCGTGCGCGCACCCCGGCGCGCCGGCGGCGGGCGGGGGCGCGGGGGGCGCCGGGGGCGCGGGCGGGGGCGCCGGGGGCATGCCGCACGCGTGCGCGCACTGCGGCAAGCGGTTCTCGCACGTGCACTCGCTGACGCGACATCTGCACAACCACGCGAAGCAACTCTACCGGTGTGTCGTTTGCAAGGTGAGACATTTTCTCTTTTTTTTTTACTAGTCTATGCTGTCTCACTGCTGGGCAAACGCCTCCCCTAGTACCTTCCACCTGTTCATTTTGACATTGCTTTTTAAAGATCATTTTATGTTTATTTTTAATATTTTAAAAATAAACATAAAAATGATATATATCTAATATTTTATTGTAATTTTTTGTATTTGATTATTTATTGTGCATAATATGGCCCATGACATGCCTGAAATAAATGAAATTTGAATTTAATTCTTTTTGTCATTGTTTTTAGAAAGTTTATTTCATTGTTTTTTTTAATTCATTTCGTCATTCCTTTTTTTTAAATTTCATTGTTTTTTGAAGAAATAGTTAAGTGATATTTATTTGAAAATATCATTTTATCAATGTTTTTTGAGAAGTACATTTCTAATTTTTCTTTTGATAAATACATTTCTATTTATTTTTTAAATACACTTTTAAATATTTTATTTAAAAGGTTGATGTTTTTTTTCAGGCGTCGTTCGCCCGCGCGGATCAACTGGCACAACACCTCAACAGTCACCTCGCGAACTACAAGCGGCTCAAGCCGTAAGACGCGCGTCGTGACGTCATAACGCACGTCCGACATTACACTGTCAAGGCGGAATACAAACAGGACTGCGCCATAGCGCAACAAGGATATTCAATTCAATTCAATTCAATTCAATAGGGGATCGGACAACTTTTCTGAAAGTTATTTTATATTAACTACAATTAATATATATAGTCATGAAACATACTATTTTAATTAAATAACGCTCTAAAAGTACCTAAAACTATGTTTAAATATTATGTTTCAAATATTGCCGCGCAAAAGGTCACCTCAAAACTTGTGACGTCATATGTAGGTAGAAAACGACAAACTTTTCGAAATAAAACTTGCAAAGAGATTTAAATACGTTTTGTGAAGTTTGGGGACTATATTGTAGTAATGGAACGAAATATTTAGCAAAAATACATTTTATGAAAAGCAAAAACGTAAAATAAACACAAGCTTGACTCACGGCATTTGCCTACAAATGACGTCATGCGCTGTGATTGTTGTTTCGTTTGAGATGAAGAACAGATTAAAATTGTCAGAATTATTAGATTTTATTTATTGATTTAAAATATAAATGATTATTATTTCACAAAAATATTGATTGAATGATCTTTCTGGTTCGACGAACATTCGTTCTAACTACATTTTAGATTTTTTCTCGATTACTGTCCGATACCCTATTGTTTCAATTGGGCTACCTTCACTCTAGTGGTTTTGTTAATTCCTTGTACTATGGAACTATAGGAACTATGGAACTTAGATTTTAACAGTTATACATAGTTTAAATCCGGCCAAGTGCGAGTCGACCCTCGCGCAATCAGGGTTCCGCAAAGTTTTCCAAAGTTGTATTACAGTGTAGACCCGTTGTCCCCGTAGGTCTTGTCCCCGCTATGGGGACAACGGGACGTCATTCAATTTTCGTACCATTGTCCCCTTTACGCAGATACAGCCACTAGGTTAGGTTAGAACTGTGACCACACAGCGCGAGCCGGCGAAGCGCTAGATAGTAGTTTTCCATATAACGCACGCCACAAAATCACTTGGATTCCGCCATTTTTCAAGATGGCCGCCATACAAAAGTTGTATTTCAGAACAGAAAAGCTTAAATAACTTTAGAACCGTAAGTTTTCCATATAAAGTTTACTTAACTATATCAACGGTAACAGACTAAGGGGACATCGGGACGTATTTTTAAATCTTTTATTAAAGTACCACTGTCCCCCTTTAACGGGGACATGGCTTACGGGGACAACGGACCTACACCATTTACTTGTTGTTATTTTGGACGGAAACAGAAAATTTTAGCGTAGCTTTAACGGTTTGACTGTAAGAGGAAATAAACACAATCAAGGCTTGTGACAGACGGATTCTTCTTATGTGTGTGTGGCTGACACTGGTGTCGGAGTTTATAGACCGCCCGAAGGCCTCCGACATGTCCTAACGACTGTTGTCCAACAACCGGGACCGACGGCATAGCGTGCTCGAAGCACGGTAGCGCTCAGGGTCCTAATTCACTATGACAACTTGGCGATTCCTTGCTTCGAAATCACGTCGATTCCTTCATTAATAAACGACATTTATATGACGCATTCTAGATTCATATATGACGCGTCATGAAGAATACAAATTTCGCAGATGTCGTTTATTAATGAAGGAATCGACGTGATTTCGAAGCAAGGAATCGCCAAGTTGTCATAGTGAATTAGGACCCAGATGTAACCACACAAACGGTCAACCATCCAAGTTGTGATCGCAGCGAACGTAGCTTAACCTAGCAGATCTGTTACGAACGGCTACGCGAGGGCTACATACAGATAAACAGACAAATAAAGGTGTCGAACTTTTTCGCATGGAACCCTAAAAACAAGTTAATGATTAACGCCCACCGATCACATACATAGAACCTGGACACTAACTAGGATTCCCTGTGTCCAAGGAACCAGGAACTAGGAGGACCATGGTCCCACTCAGACACGAAACAAATGCTTGCGCTTTTTTCTGCGTAAAAATATTGTCGCGTACCGGGAGTCGAACCAGTAACCTGCGAGGTGTCTAACCCAACCACTACACCAGAGAAGCTGTCGATAAAAACACTATTTTATTACTAGAGATACAAATTTATAATTTCCTACTTCATGCTATCTTTTTCTTATAATGTAAACTTCAATCACGTCATAGCTACCTCTTGTCTTTTTTTCCTAAGGACCGATTTTCCAATACTCAGATCTGCCTATCTGCGGATATATAGTGGAACGGCCTCATTCATTGTCCTTTTCTCTCATTACAGCTGCATATATGCATCTCGCTTGCTCAGTTAAGCGGCTGGCTGCCTTGAAGCCAAGTTTATCTAGTAGTAAGTTGATCTACGTTAAATCACAAGCCGATTGTATGAAAATTGACAATAAAATAAATAAAATACGCCCAACAATCATGTACATAGACCCTGGCCCCGGAAGATTTTTTCCGGATGTCCCCCAATTTTAATAAAAGTGGGGGACATTCGGGGGAAAAAATGTACCGTATTCCGCCGAAAACTGGGGGATATCAGGAGCAACCTGTTTTGCTTCTATAGCGTGACGGCGCCTTCATCGCTTATCCAAATATTAAAAAATCAACCCTAACCCTTCATCTTTCTGTTTTTGTTTTAACCAATTTACATATTTGCATTGTTTTTTATAAGATGCTTATGTTTGTTATAATATAACTATATATTGTATATTGTTAGTACGTCCATCTGTTTGTATTCCGCTATTTAAATTGACGTTTTAGAAGGTTCTGCAAGATAATTGTTATCGCCACCCTGTATATGAAATAATGTCCTAAACTATAGTTTGTTCCCAATAGTACTAATTATAAATGCGACAGTTTGTGTGGATGGATGGATGGATATATGGATGGATGGACGTTTGTTACTCAAACAAGCAACTGCTGAGCGAATTTTGATGAAATTTGATATGTCCTGTTCCAGGACCTTAGGTTAAATACCCGAGGTCTTGGAAAAGGACAGGATACTTTTATCCCGGAGGATGAAACCGCGTGGCGTGGCTAGTAGTGAAATAATTCATTCGCGTATTATGTTATTTTAAAGATGCAAACCGAAGGTGCCGGTTCCAATCCCGCAATATGATAAAAAAACGCAGTAAAAAGCGCATTATTCTGATCTGACCTTTGAAAACAAAATTTTTGGAGAAAAATATATTTAACAAGACAAGCTTTTAACAAATTCGTAATCGGAACTGCGAGCAGATTAAAATGAGCCCAAACACTAGTAGTTTACAATTATCCGTCAAGAAGTTCCATTGCCCACCTTCCGTCTCCATCATCAGATCAGCTGGCTGTCACCATAGTATTGCATTGTCATCGGACTTTGACAAGTATGCAAAATTTCAACTCCGTAGGATAAGAAGTGGTTCTGATTCAACTTGCGAGTTTGACCGAAACGTAATAAAATACTTGCGACCTGCCACGGTTTCGCACGGATGCAATGTACCCGCGGTTTCCCGGATAAAAAGTAGACTATGTGTTAAACCAGGGTATAAGCTATCTCCATTCCGAATTTCACTCAAATACGTTGAGCCGTTACAGCGTGAAGAAGTAACAAACACACTTACATGCAAACTTTCGCATTTGTATTTTTAGTGTGAATTAGTTTTACTGGGAACAAACCAAATGCAAAAGTGAAGAGTTCGACATGTGAAACAAAAGAAGAGAATAAGAAATATGTTTGTGTCTCTTTCACCCTCGATTGCCGAATGGGTTTTTTGTTTCATATGTTAATTATTACTTTCGCTGTTCGTGTAATTATATGTTTATTGACTTTATTGTATTGTTGTAGGAAATATAGTTAAAATTATTAAAAAAATCAATCCGAAGGTAAATAATCGAATGTAAACTGAACTGTCTTTCTGTATGTTCTGTGTAATAGAAAAAAATTGTTTGATCACTTAAATCAACTTTTTCTGTTTAAATGAATTTTTTCATTCTAAATTAGATTTGCATTCATCCAAAATAAGTCATGGCTTAAAGGACATAGTATTCGGGCCAGTAAAAACATTAAAAAAAGATTTGATTTCTTTTTTGTTTAAAACTTTGACAGTCTGTGGTGGTACTTTAATAATTAAAAAGTATGATGAAGTGAAAATTATTTTTGACATAAAGTAATTTATTTTTTTATTTACTTTTTAAATTTACGGCTTATGCCTCCCATATCGTTGCTCTTTGAATTTATGAACATGAATTATTTTTTGGAGAGTGACCAATCAGAAGTTCAGTTATAGCTTATTGAACGATTATACAAAAGTCCTTCGTTCGTTCACTTTGTATAATATGAGATCACAACACAAGACTTACGGTTATAAATAAAATTATGATAGGAATTATATGCTATTAAATACTATTATAAGTTAAAACGTTTTAAAATAAAACTAGGTTTTACAATACACTGTTTTGTATAGATTTAAACCCGGTTTCACGCCGGATTGCTAAGGTAGGAAATAATGTATGTTCAATCAAAATATTTTTAATCATTTTGGCATCACAGACGCACTTATGACAAACTATCTCAATGACTACCACCGTATCGGAAAAAGAACCACTACTCAGAAACGTTTAAAAAAAAATATCTAAAAAACATGTTTTATGGATTTAGAATGCATTGTCATCGAGTTGTGAGCTACCCTGAAAGTTTCAGCCGGATAGCTAATCGGGAAGTGCTCGAAATTTGAGTTGCAAGATTCCACCCGGAACGACAGACAGACGGACAAGAAAGTGACTTATTAACTTGTCAAATTAAGATGACGCCATTTTATTGTGGTTCAGTAGTGTGCATTAGTTAATTCCATTTTAAAGAGGACCGGGGCCAAATACGGGTATGTTGTGGCAAGCGCATTGCAGTGCCGCGAAATTGCAGTTCAAAATTCTGGCACTGCAATTTATATGGGCATTCGTAGCGGTTGACTGCTTCGTTTTTATTTATATTGTAGGAAATTTGGTTAAATTGTTATGCCTAAGATTTAACGTTTTCTAAATGTTGTTGGTGAAACCGGGCCGTAACGTTATCCCTCAGGTAACAAAACGCGAGCTGTGAAGCCGGGGCGTTATAAAGGACATCAGTCAATAATTAAAGAGATCTGGCCCCCGATGTACAGAGATGAGAATCAGTGTTGAATATTTAGGGGGTAAATGATTTGACATTTTAGATGTTAATTATATATAAGTGTATGAAATCATTTATGAAGAGTGTAAAATTGTAAATTATATCGACTTTCAAATCGAGTCAAATGTTGGAAATCGATTATTGATGTACTTTTTTTAATTAGGTAAATATGTACTGGAGATTGTCAAAATATTTACAAATAGATTGTCTCGCTTTGGACTTTAGGTAAATCGAAATCGGTCAAGCCGTCGCGAGTTATAAACAATAATATAAATAAAAAGAAATTAAGCCAAGAACACACAAGTATATACATCTTTTTGTATCCTTGGCTTAGTTTTTTAAATATATATATTTATAGATATTGAAAATAGAACGTTAATTAAAAATTATGAAATAATTGAAACAAAAGTTGTTCAATAATTGATCTGAACATTATGTCTCAAGTCGATGGGTGTTTTTTAAATTTGTACATCATAAAGCTTGAATATTTGTTATATATATTATGTTTATACATATAATGTGAAGTTTGACTATATCATTTTGGCCGTACAAAGTTCCATTTACGTATTCTAAAAATTTGACTACTATACTAGTCGATTATACTTCTTTGCATAAAAATTGCGCACGCGCAACCTAAGAACGTTGGGTTGTACCTGATATCCCCCAGTTTTCGGCCCCAGTGGGGGAACGAAAAATATTTTTGCCAGATGTCCCCCACTTTTTATTAAAATGCTAAATTACTCAAGTGGATACAGAGACAAGAATAGCCCCGTTGGCCTCCCTATTTTGAATTAGGAGAGGAAGATTTTTTTCTGGATGTCCCCCACTTCATAAAAATTTCGGGCATCAGGAAAAATTCTTCAGAATATAAACCCTTAAAGTCCCCCACAAGGACAAACAGGGGAATATCAGGAAAAAACCTAAAAGTTCATGCGGCGCGCATAAACGTGACGTAAACGCATCTTTTCACATTACACATGCGCTGCGTAACAAAAATATTTTTTATGAAAGAAAGATGTCGCTATCCTTAAGATCCTAAACCATCGGCCATAATGAAATTGTCACTCTAATTTCATGAATAACTACCGTCACGGTATTTAGATAGTCATGGAAAACGAATTAAAGCTTTTTGTATAGATTTTAAGTTAAAAGTGACAGAACTGTATGGAAAAGGCTCTACTCGATGGGCCATCA
Organism: Petrophora chlorosata; assembly: GCA_951640565.1. Lineage (NCBI taxonomy): Eukaryota > Metazoa > Arthropoda > Insecta > Lepidoptera > Geometridae > Petrophora > Petrophora chlorosata. The sequence continues at coordinate 488,668 of OX621219.1, forward strand.
TGGAATAGCGCGATCATGGCCGATTATAAGCGAATACGGATATAGTGCAAGGTAATTTAAGTCGCATAATGATTCTAGGGCTTTTTCACCACCTATTGATAACCGAATGTAATCTTTTAAACTTCAATAGGTAAAATTTACTTTATACCACCTTTCAATGGTGTTTACTGACAGAAGGAAGGGGGATAAATTATATATTTACCAGCGCCTACGTTTCACAACATATATTTTTTGCAAGTTGTTCCTGATATCCCCCAATTTTTGGCCCCAGCGGGGGACATCCGGAAGATTTTCCGGATGTCCCTCATTTTATAAAAATGGTAGACATCAGGAAGATTTTTTTCGGATGATCATTTTAAAATTCAAAATACTAAGGCCAACGAGATATATTATTCTTATCTCCGTATCCACTTGAGTAATTTAGCATTTTTAATAAAATGTGTGAAAATTAAAACTGTTTATTTATTATTTAATTAAATACAACGCTAATTTCCATTTTAGTCTACATAAAAAAAATATCCGCGCATTCGCCTATGATCGGACTATATGGTCTATTATGTACACGCCTTTAGACTTCTTTGTTCATCAGTAATAATTGCAATTTTATTGTTATTATAAAAAGGGGATCGGGAGAGTGCAAGGTCTCGTAATAGACGTACACAATTTATTATTATATTATATTAATATAGAGTTTTATTTAATAAATTTGTTTTATTTATTTTGTAGTGGTGGTAGGACCAACCGGAATAAATTTTAATATTTTTATTAGATTCCCGTTCGTCACACTGGTGGGACCAACTGGAAAGCACGGGTCTGTCTCTTCTGGAAGCCTTGAGAAGTTACCTTTGCCAAATATTCAACTGTCAAGCAGTAGTGTGCAGAAATTACTGTTTGAATGGCACTTGTGGAATTGCATAGCATTATGACACTATTGCCTTTAGGGTGACGAGCGCAGTGCACAATGCCGCGCAGTTTTGAAACGCAACGTTCGAGATGGCGGTGCTACTGTTATGGGCAGACTATTTTTATTACTAAATAGAATATAATAGATGCCAAAAAGCGCAGATTCTGTTACAGGAGCAAAGAAGCTTTTGATATCGTATTCGGTAATTAAAACTTCAAGAATATTTAGTTGCTCCATTATCAGAATCTGTGCTTTTTGGCATCTATAATAGATGCCTATCCTATTTCTATTTGGTAGGTATTTATTACAGCTCAAAAAGCAAAGAAAGATTTTTGATTTGCAAATTCGCAAAGCACAAGTACATAAAAAAAAAATACAGAACACAACCTTAGAGTAATGGTCATTACTCCAAGAACACAACTTTTTTCGGTTTTCCCGCCACACGCATTGACAATGACAGTGCAAAACTCTTGTAGGCAAATGACGGCTGACACATTGAGGAAGACCTCAATGGCTTGACAGTAACTAAAAACCAGAGAGATCAGAAGAAGTAAAGGAGGTTGTTATAACATGCGTCTATACATTTTGTGTGTTACACAAATGTGATGCAATTCGACACTGAAGTAACAGAATAAACAAAATACTGTTTCTTTTGCACATTGGTATAAGGTATATGTTATATTTATAAAAGAAAAAGTTACTTCGTTTATTGGTCACATGTTTGTGACGACATCACGTAGCTTCAGCTTTCGGCCAGGTCAGCCATTTAGTCACGGTGGCGGTGAAGGAACCGATTTCCTTTTCAACTTTCGGCTCATAGTATTCTTCTCTGGCGATTATTTAAATAATATTTCATGTTTATATGTATTATATGGTTAAAGATCCACAATGAATGAAGTGTATAAGATTTCATCAATTTGCAAGTAAGTACAGTCAGTTGCGCTGATATGTATACAGTCCCAAGTTTTCAAATTTATATATACTCATAACTTTCAAAGACAAGCACGTAAACATTTTGCAAATATATGTAGTCATCTTATTTGTCAGAATACGGTGCGAAATTTATAAAAATATGTATAAAGTACCGACCTCGACCCCATCAAAACTTGGGAGTGTATACATATCAGCGCAGCTGACTGTACTAGTAAGTAGCCGGATGTTACTCACCACGTTCTTTTTTAAAATGTTAGAAGTCCTCTACAGTTCTTATGGCCAGTCAATGCTATGCATTGAGAAATGTAGTGTGAGACTTCAATGATGCTATCATTGAGGAATGAGACCTCAATGGATGCTATCTAAGATTTATTTTTTTAATACTTTTTCTTTGGATGCTATGCTATCAATTCATTATGTCAGTGTCACCAGTCTTCAGTGTCACAGTGTCAGACATGTGTCAGAGTCAGACTTTCGCGCGATTTATTATTTCAGATTTGTGAAACAAAAGAATACAATATTTATTAATTTCATTTGTTTTTACTAAGTGTTTCGTGATAAGTTAATTTTTTAATGAATTAAAAGCACAATGGCGAGGACCAAAGCATCAGTTGGGGCTAAAAGTAAGTAATAAACTTTTATGTTGACGAATTGTCGAGATAATTATGTCTTACTAGACACACGAAAAACTATAACTTACTTATTTTACTGTCTTTGTGTATGTGTAACAAATAGTGCAACTGTAGAGTGTTAATTCATACATTTTTCTCGTTAAAATTGTATCATCATCACTGATTCTAATAATGCTTATGATTACGCTGTTTACCTGTGTGTAGGTATAGTTAACTTTGGTATATTTTTACAAGCTTTTATTTAACTTGTCATGTTTATTATTTGGGTCAAATCTTGTAAGTTAAATCAGAACCACTTATATACTTGTCAAAGTTCGATGCCAATGCAATATTATGGTGACAGCCAGCTGATCTGATGATGCAGACGGAAGGTGGTAGGTAGCCTACTGGTGGTAGGTTTCTCGTATGCGAGGGGCCGTCTGGGTAGGTATCACCGCTTTGCCAGTTATTCAGCCGCCAAGTAGTAGTGCGCAAGCATTACTGTGTTCCGGTTTGAAGGGCATTGTAGCCATCGAAATTACTGGGCATTATGAGACTCAACACCTAATTGTCTCAGGGTGACGAGCGCAGTGCAGCGCCGCGCAGGGTTTTGCAAAATCAAGTTCTGGGTGGTGCTATTATTGTTATGGGCTGGCGTATTGCTTACCATCAGGTAAACAACCAGCTCGTCTCGTCACTCAGACACATAAAAAAAAAAATGTGGGCAATAGATCTACTTGAAGGATAATCGTAAACTACTAGCGTTTGGCTTATTTTAATCTGCTCATTAAAAGCTTGGTTATGAAAAATATACACTCGAGAGCAATGAATCCGGGTCACTTAAAGAATGTTAAAAATCTCGGAAACTAAAAATGATAGGTTAATGCAATAAATTGTATTTAATAGACAATGTAATACTCCTTAAATGAAAGTAAAAAAAATATGAGTCACCATACATTTTATTAACACAAAATTACATAAAGAAAAAAACTGCTGATCTCTCCTTAAAACAAAAATAGGAAACATGAAATTTTTGAACTTTATTACGATTTTCTTGAATTTTAATACTTCGTATTGCCTCCTCGTGCTTCCATTACTGCGTTTACGCGGTTTGGCATGCTGTACACCAAGTTCCTTATACGATTTTGGGGAATATTCTCCCATTCCTCTGTGAGAGCAATTTTGAGCTCACGAAGCGTGATTGGGGGAGGGTTTCGTTGTTTTACGCATCTGCCTAGCTCGTCCCAAGCATGCTCGATCGGGTTGATATCCGGGCTGCGCGCTGGCCACTCCATACGAGTAATGTTCATCTCTTGAAGGTAGTCATTCACAATCCTACCTGTATGAGGTCGGGCATTGTCATGCATAAATATAGCATCCTCACCTAAATTGACCATAAATGGACCAACGTGATCATTGAGGATTTCTTCCACATATCTTACGCTAGTTAAAGAGCCGTTTTCTATGATCACCAGCTCTGTGCGACTTTCAGAAGAAATTCCGGCCCACACAAGTACAGACCCACCACCGTAGGCTACTTTTTCTTCGATGCATGCTTGCTTGAATCTTTCCCCTGGTCTTCGATACACTCTGTGTCTTCCATCGTGCTTGTAGAGCATAAATTTTGATTCGTCGGAGAACATAACTAGAAGAAAAAGTAGCCTACGGTGGTGGGTCTGTACTTGTGTGGGCCGGAATTTCTTCTGAAAGTCGCACAGAGCTGGTGATCATAGAAAACGGCTCTTTAACTAGCGTAAGATATGTGGAAGAAATCCTCAATGATCACGTTGGTCCATTTATGGTCAATTTAGGTGAGGATGCTATATTTATGCATGACAATGCCCGACCTCATACAGGTAGGATTGTGAATGACTACCTTCAAGAGATGAACATTACTCGTATGGAGTGGCCAGCGCGCAGCCCGGATATCAACCCGATCGAGCATGCTTGGGACGAGCTAGGCAGATGCGTAAAACAACGAAACCCTCCCCCAATCACGCTTCGTGAGCTCAAAATTGCTCTCACAGAGGAATGGGAGAATATTCCCCAAAATCGTATAAGGAACTTGGTGTACAGCATGCCAAACCGCGTAAACGCAGTAATGGAAGCACGAGGAGGCAATACGAAGTATTAAAATTCAAGAAAATCGTAATAAAGTTCAACAATTTCATGTTTCCTATTTTTGTTTTAAGGAGAGATCAGCAGTTTTTTTCTTTATGTAATTTTGTGTTAATAAAACGTATGGTGACTCATATTTTTTTTACTTTCATTTAAGGAGTACTACATTGTCTATTAAATACAATTTATTGCATTAACCTATCATTTTTAGTTTCCGAGATTTTTAACATTCTTTAAGTGACCCGGATTCATTGCTCTCGAGTGTATTTGTCAATAAAACTCTTGTATATGAATAAATATAGAATAAATACTGAAATAGAAAAATATTATTTACCCGTTTTTTTGTGTACAGTATCATCTGGCAAGAGCAACAAGGCAAGATGCAACGTGGCTCCCACAACCAGCACGGGCATTTCTTCAGGTACCACTTCTTTTTAGTTCTTAAAATAATGTTAACCAATTTAACAGTTCATTGTTCCTCATAACATGCATGTGTTGTGTCGCCACCCTTCAACTTAATACTGCCACTAACTTATCTGACCTGCTTTTGGAATCAACCTAAACAAAAAGACATCCATCCATCTACAGAGTGTGTCGTAATGTGAGCAGAGATAAGGTCAAGAAAAATGCAATTGCAAGTGAACTGGACTGTTTTGAACCAGCTTTTTCCCGCAGCGTTCTCCATCTGAACGACAGAGAAAGCCCTTATTCATATTTTTTACAAGACTATCTTAGCAAGACCTCCCTAGTATATGAGAGCGCGTACTACGAGGAGGTCAAGCTGTATCTTCGTAGTCACACAACCAATTTTGATGTCATCATCATCAGCCCATCACATTCCCACTGATGGGACACGGGCCTTATCTCTAGAGAGAGAATAGGCCATAATCCACCACGCTAGCCCAGTGCGGGTTGGTGAATGTCACATGTCCGTGACTTTTTGTGAAAAATTCTTGGACATGCCAGTTTCCTCACGATGTTTTCCTTCACCGTTTTAGAGCGAGTGTTAAATCCGCACATAGCTTAAGAAAGTCAGTGGTGCGGGGTCAGCGGGATTCGAACTCGTGTGCGTCAGATCTAAAGTCACACGAGCTCCCACTGAGCCACACTCGCTCAATTTTGATTTAACATATGGAAATGATGTGAAGAAAATCTAATCCAGCCACCCGATGTCATTCAGGAAGGCCAGCAGCTGTCCGATGTCGGCGCAGGCCTCCCTGAAGTGTAATACTATTACAATTTAATAATATAAATAATAATTCAATAATTATTATTTTCACTAGTGTTCATCACCTCTCTTTTAATTGCTATGCCCGACAGGGTCCATAATGAGCTGTACCTATTTATTGACAACAACTATGTAAAAACATTATGAAACGTAATGAATGATTGAAATTGAACGACCCCGGCGCGCCCAGGAACTCCCCCCGCTGGGTTGCCCCGCTGCTGCACTCCAGGAGCAGATGCAGTGCTGTTTCCTCTGCCTCCGAAAAATTTCTGAAATACTGTTCCAGGTAGCAGCGACAAGGCGTCCCGCGCGGCCGGCGGCGGCGGGAACCCGGTCTGTCCGCGTGAGACTCCAAAATGGCAGCGACCTATCACCAATTTCTTCATCAACAAACATAACGACAGCCGCGACTCGGATGAAGGTGGCAGAGATGATGGCGAGACTGGTAAGATTTTAAAGCCTTATCAACTTAATTTACTTTAATCATCATCAGAGTGTGGCTCAGTGGGAGTATGTGGGACTTCCGATCCGACGCACCCGAATTTGAATCCCGCTGGTCCTGCACCACTGACTTTCTTAAGGTATATGCGGATTAAAAACTCGCTCTAAAATCGGTGAAGGGAAACATCGTGAGGAAACCGGCATTTCCAAGAATTAATCACAAAAATTCAAGGACATGTGACATCCACCAACCCGCACTGGGCCAGCGTGGTGGATTACGGACTATAATCTCTCTATGAAAGAAGGCCTAAGTCCCAGCAGTGGGAACTTGATGGGCTGATGATGATGATGATGATGATCATCAGCCTGTCGTAGTCCACTGCTAGTCATAGGCCTCTCCAAATGCACGCCATTGAGTATGATCCCCGGCTACTCTCCTCCAGCTGTTACCAGCTACCCTGCGGACATCGTCGCTCCACCTAGCCTGAGGGCGTCCTACACTACGTTTGCCAATTCGTGGTCTCCACTCTAACGCGTCTACCCCAACGGTTCTCGGTTCTACGGCTAATGTGCCCGGCGACTTTAGCTGGCTAATCCTGTGAGCTATGTCGGTGACTGGTTCTCTGTCCAAGTAATAGTTCTTATAAATAAATAAATACGCCCTACGATCACATACATAGATCCTGGCCCGTAACTAGGATTCCCTGTATCTAGAGAACCATTGCCCCACAATACCCAGACACAAAACAAACTTGCCCTTTTTTCTGTGACAAACAAACAAACTCACTTTCGCATTTTTTTTATGCAACTGAGTGATGACACAAGCAAGTTGTTCGCCTGACGCCGGCCCTTAACAATACGGGATCGGACATAATCGAGAAAAAATCTAAAATGTAGTTAGAACGAATGTTCGTCGAACCAGAAAGATCATCCAATCAATATTTTTGTGAAATAATGATGATTTATATTTTTAAATCGATAAATAAAATCTAATAATTCTGACATTTTTAATCTGTTCTTCATCTCAAACGAAACAACAATCACAGCGCATGACGTCATATGTAGGCAAATGCCGTGAGTCAAGCTTGTGTTTATTTTACTTTTTAGCTTTTCATAAAATGTATTTTTGCTATTTTTTTCTTTCCATTACTACAACATAGTCCCAAAACTTCATAAAACGTATTTAAATCTCTTTGCAAGTTTTATTTAGAAGAGTTTGTAGTTTTCTACCTTCATATGACGCCACATGTTTAGAGGTGATCTTTTGCGCGGCAATATTTGAAACATAATATTTAAACATAATTTCAGGTACTTTTAGAGCGTTAATAAATTAAAATAGTATATTTCATGGCTGTATATATTCATTATAGATAATTTAAAACACTTTCTGAAAAGTTGTCCGATCCCCTATTGCAGTGCCACCCAGAACTTATAACTTATTATGAACACCTATTTAACATTACAGATGCAATAAAGAATTGAATTGAACTTTTATCACTATAAAAAGCACTGCGTAGCACTGCATTGCGATCATCACCCCGAGCATCAGATACCAGTGATTTCACTGGTTACGCATTATACATTCTTGATTCAAAGGTACCTGCCAAGTCTGACCAAATTAGATCTCCTTCCTCTATGTTCACAAGATTTATAATTATTTTAGAGGAAGGTATTGAAATAGTCAAAACACATAGGTCTTTAAATATGTGCTACAATATTGTACTATGATACTGTTTATATAATGTAATTCTTATCTTACAAAGATCAAGAAAGTACCTTAGCTTAATACCGATTAAAAACAATTAGCATCATCATCAGCCTATTACGTTCTCACTTCCCACTGCTGGGACTCGGGCCTTCCCTCATAGAGAGTATGGGCCATAATCCACCACGCTGGCCCAGTGCGGGTTGGTGAATGTCACATGTCTTTGAATTTTTGTGATAAATTCTTGGACATGCCAGTTTCCTCACGATGTTTTCCTTCACCGATATTAGAGCGAATGTTAAATCCGCACATAACTTAAGAAAGTCAGTGGTGCGGGGCCAGCGGGATTCGAACTCGGGTGCGTCGGATCGAAATTCGTCAAAAACAATTAGCATTTTAATATTGTTATTATTTATTTTCCAGCTGGCAGCTCTAAATCCAAGCCAAAACGCAACGTCATTGAATCGTCAGATGAAGAAACCCCTCAAAAACCCAAAAACGCGGAACTAGACGAAACCATCGAATTAGAGACCCTCACAGGAGAGAATAGCCATAAAATAGAGGAATACTATTCGAGAGGAGCCAAAGGGAAGGGGGTCGGGAAGAGAACTAAAGAGAAGAGCAATGGTCTTAGCGAGGGGGACGGGAATAGTGAAAATAAGGGGCGAGAAGAGAACATTGATGAAACCGAGGGGGACCAAATTGAGCTGGACGTAATTAGTGAAAATAAGGGCAACGAGGGGAACGACAATAGTGAAACAAAGAGGCTAGAGGAGGACATTGATGAAACCGAGGAGAATGGCAATAGTGAAAATAAGGGGCTAGAAGAAGACAATGATGAAATCAAGGGGGACAAAATTGAGCTGGATTTACCTAGTGAAAGTGAGGGCAAAGAGAACATTGATTATAATATAGCTGTAGAATCAGAGGAAACTAGTAAAGCCATTAAAAAGAAAAATGTGAACAATAATAAAGAAAGAAGTAAGAGAGAGAGGGAAGATCAAGAAGAAGGCAATGTTAGCAAGAAGATTAAAGTTAACTAGTTTTGAAAAAAGGTATCAAAATGGGCATAAGAGTTGTTCCGCACTGCATCCGATCCGAATCCGTGAAAATACGATAGAAAATTCGGACTGAATCCGGATATTGCTTACGCACAGATCTCTGATCCAAACCCGAACAAGTGGCCATCTCAGGCATACGTAAAGCGTTTACTGAGTTGATTATGTTTCCTCTCAATCGTCAACTTCTTGCCCTGTTATTGAGAACTTATGAAGACGCAGAAGAATTCTGGATACAACCTCTCATTCCAATACTATGTTACTTCAGTCCGTCAATATTCTGCTCCGGATTGGAGGCTCACGGATGACAGAGAGAAAAGAATAACTCTTTATTAAAACACCACAATACCGAAATAATTAAAAACTAAAATAACAACTTAATAATGGTGTCACAAAGGGCGGCCTTATCGCCCGTAGCGATATTTTCCAGAAAACCCACAAGTGGAAGAGTGTAGACAAAAATATATATGGACGGTGTTACTAAGATAATTTTGTACTTAGGTACATACATAATAAACATATCTATCCACTCTTTCTAATTACATTTAAATACAATATACATAAACTAAAACTCATGAAATTAAATACATAATAATAACATATAAAAATAAATAAACTACAAAAAAAACATAGTAATCGAATGACAGGACTCGGACATAACATAGAAATCAAATGAAAGGACTCGGACATAACATACAAATCGAATGACAGGACTCGGACATAACATAGAAATCAAACGAAAGGACTCGGACATAACATAGAAATCGAATGACAGGACTCGGACATAACATAGAAATCAAACGAAAGGACTCGGACATAACATAGTAATCGAATGACAGGACTCGGACATAACATAGAAATCAAATGAAAGGACTCGGACATAACATACAAATCGAATGACAGGACTCGGACATAACATAGAAATCAAACGAAAGGACTCGGACATAACATACAAATCGAATGACAGGACTCAGACATAACATAGAAATCGAACGACAGGGCTCGGACATAACATAGAAATCGAATGACAGGACTCTGACATAACATAGAAATCGAACGACAGGGCTCGGACATAACATAGAAATCAAACGACAGGACTCTGACATAACATAGAAATCAAATGAAAGGACTCGGACATACCATACAAATCGAATGACAGGACTCGGACCTAACATACAAATCGAATGACAGGACTCGGAAATAACATAGAAATCGAATGACAGGATTCGCACATAACATAGAAATTGAATGAAAGGACTCGGACATAACATATGAACCTGTCTTAGAAATAGCACTGTCTTTCCGGACAGCTTTTTCCGGATTCGGATCGAATGCAGTGCGGAAACCCTCTAAGAGTTCCAACAGAATGGACAAAGCGAAATGTAGAATTGGAACAAAATGCATTCCTGTTGTGTGATTAATAAATTCTTAATTAAATGATTTGAAGACATGAATTGACTTGGTTACATCTAAAAATACCAGTCTCAAAGTAGCAATAGTGTATGTAAGTTATTTGTTACTATTTTGGCTAAGACTGTTATCTAATTTTTTAAGATTTTTGAGTACAATAAATTGTTTAAATACATGCCTGTTTTTTTTAATTTGAAACCAATAAGTTTTTTATTGAAATATGATTTTTTCAAGACAAGCTTTTAACTAATTTGTAATCGGAACCGCGAGCAGATTAAAATGAGCCCAAACACTAGTAGCTTACGATTATCCGTCAAGGAGTTCCATTGCCCACCTTCCGTCTCCATCATCAGATCAGCTGGTTGTCACCATAATATTGCATTGTCATCGGACATTGACAAGTATGCAATTTCAACTCCGTAGGATAAGAGGAAGTGGTTCTGATTCAACTTGCAAGATTTGAACCAAAGAAACATTTGCAAGAAGCTTGAAATAATTAAGTTTTAGAAAAAAAAACAAAAAACGCTTTAATGTATCTTTGAAGTCCAAGGTTAAAGATGAAATTTATATGGGACCACTTCGTAGCTATACTGAACCCAACGCAAATAATTTTCCAAATTGGTTCATAAATGACGGAGTTCTGAGGTAACAAACACAAAAAAAGGAAAAGAAAATAAAAGACGTGTGGCACTCGGAGACTGCCGCGGTAAAGCTATTGCATAGCATGCGGAGTGGGGGGTGTTAGGTTATTTTCGTTACGGAATTTCTGGATTTGGTCTCCACGCTCAAGGCCCGCGATAGAAGCTATGCAATAGCTTAAAAATACAATCGAACAGAGAACCTCCTCCTTTTTTTAAGTCGATTAAAAAAGGTACCATCTGAACGCTATTAGACTATCTCTGAAATCACATCACGCCAAATTGGAATGAAATAAGACTTATAAATAATCTGAATCCTTCCTACAATTGCATGAATTATATCCTAAAAACCAAAGTTTCACTAATTCCTAAGAAATAACTATATACTTCCCACTAATATTTTAAACGCGATATACTTATAAGGGCGAGTGTGGCTCAGTGGGAGCTCGTGCGACTTTCGATCCGATGCACCCGAGTTCGAATCCCGCTGGTCCCGCACCACTGACTTTCAAGTTATGTGCGGACTTAACACTCGCTCTAAAACGGTGAAGGAAAAACATCGTGAGGAAACCGGCATGTCCAAGAATTTTTCACAAAAAGTCAAGGACATGACATCCACCAACCCGCACTGGGCCAGCGTGGTGGATTATGGCCCATTCTCTCTCTATGAGAGAAGGCCCGAGTCCCAGCAGTGGGAACGTGATGGGCTGATGATGATGATGATGATGATGATGATGATGATGATGATGATGAATATTATAGACGCGAAAGTTTGTATGGATGTATGTTTTTTAGTTTTCACGCAAAAACTACCGAACCGATTATGATAAAATTTTGTATGTAGGTACTTTAGGACTTGGAATAACACATAGGCTACTTTATATCCCGGGACACCGCGGGTGGAACCGCGCGGCGCAGCTAGTAATCTATAAAGTATAAAATAATCCTAATTAACTTAGATAATCATTTAAAATCACCGCCAAATGAATCACTAACAAGTTAATAAGTAGGTATCTACATAAACACGTTCAGATTATGTTAAATTACAGTATAACATGACTCCAGCCGCCAGCCCCGATTTTCTCTTCGCAATGACCTCCCTCCGCGCTGGCGTTGTTATGAAACGGAAAATTCATACCTACTTAACATATAACCATATAACTAGGTATAATTCCTTGTGAATTGGTTCTTTACTTCTCTACTCTACCCACTATTTATAAAAATGGAACAGCCAATTCTGTACATTGAAGATATTTTTGAAAATCCACCTGGGATCGACTATTTAGAGGGTAGATAGATACATAGATAGATGAACGCTTTATTCCAAACATTAAAGACATAACATAAAAACAACTACCTATAGAAAGTGTTACAGTGGGCGGCCTTATCGCTTAAAACGATCTCTTCCAGGCAACCTTTGGATGGAGAGGAATTATCAAAATATGAATATGGGTACCAACTGAACATGAATCTACGGTTTTTAGAATGTTTGTGTGTTTGTTATCTATAGCCTCGAAAACTGCCGAGCGGATGTTAATGCGGTTTTCAGTGTTTGATACCCTGCATCTTAACTTAAAATCTGGTGTAAGTATATTTAATTGCGCTGTGACATGGTGAGAATCTTTACATAAGCGTATGAAGTCATGCAGCAAAAGCGGATTCTCACATTTTTGCTTCCGTAACTCTAATTTCGAGTTACGGATAACGGAGTTCGGCGTACGGATATCAATCACCAATTACCAATGCCACAATACTAATATATTATTAGGTAGTTACATGTATGTAGGTAAGTAAAGTACTCATTAATTTGATTCTGGTCTATATTTATCACGCAGGATGCTATTTAATTGTTTTGTTTGCTACTTTATAGTCGAAAATACGCAACGGACGCATTGTAACACGCATACCAGCATATTGCATTCGACTTCAATTATATTAGTTGTGTTTAGACCCGTTGCACTGTTATAACGTACGGATATATTTAAAAATATTGAAAACTTGAGATTAACCCATTTAAATCCGATTGCGGGTTATTGCAAGGAATCTCTTGTGGTCCGATGGGTTGACCCTTTGGCTGTAAGTTTGCACAGGGCTCTCAGAGAGAGGACACGCGGGTGCACCAAGCCAAAACGAAGATTATTTGGGATATTAGGTTTAAGTTTATCTTTTCCCTCGTAATAAGCAAATCATTGAAGTTTGGAAAGATTTTGTCGGAATTTGAATTAAATAAGTGCAGCAGTGAGACAAGGTTTTAGCGACCGCAGTGGAATTCGGGATTACACCTACAGGGTGCGGCAAATTTTGGGGTCTCCAGGGTAGAATTTCTGTTTGCAGTGAACAAGTTTTGTTCTTCATCACGTAAATTTTGGAGATACCTAATACTATTTGTTTTGGAGGTTCCATTGACAAAACATGCCGGGAAATATAGTCGATTAAGCCAATCTTGTTTTAATTTACATTTTTCAGTCTGACTGTAACACATCCGCTATTGCAGTTTATTTTTCTCCCACATCTCACACACCCGATAACAAAAAATCCTGTGCCGTTATTTTCTCAAAAATGCACCTGATGTTTCCAAAAAACAACTTCCTTACTGCAAAGGAAAAGGTACCTACCCTGAAAATCACGAAATTTTGCCACACCCTATATACCACCCTATATAATAAAATTCAACTTTGACCACAGAATAATACATAGTACAACTGTGACAGAATTAACAATTAGTAAACCTACAAAGTGGCCACAATACCTTGTTCTACTCTATCGCAAGTTTGTGTTCTCGAGTGCCAAAAATACAATGCAGTGCATATTGGTCGTGTTCACTGTTTTGTTCGGAGCAATAAACAGTGAATTCTACGACACGTACAGTGGCAAGGAGATAACTAAGACGAGATATGAACGACTCAACAGAACGGGGCTGGTGCCGTGAGTATATTTTTAAGCTATTGCATAGCTTCTATCGCGGGCCTTGAGCGTGGAGACCGAATCCAGAAATTCCGTAACGAAAATAACCTAACACCCCCCACTCCGAATGCTATGTAATAGCTTTACCGCGGCAGTCTCCGAGTGCCACACGTCTTTTTTTTTCCTGTAAGTTCTTTATTGGCTTGCGTCTGACCACTACCTATCTGCCCTCATATATGCGCTAATCGTATAACATGTTGAGCTCAAATTAAGGTATAGCGTCACTGCAAACACAGAATGCATACCTGCAACTAATGAGATACGGTTTAATAGGGGATTGGACAGTAATCGAGAAAAAATCTAAAATGTAGTTAGAACGAATGTTCGTCGAACCAGACAGATCATTCAATCAATATTTTTGTCAAATAATAATGATTTATATTTTTAAATCAATAAATAAAATCTAACCATTCTGACATTATTAATCTGTTCTTCATCTCAAACGAAACAACAATCACAGCGCATGACGTCATTTGTAGGCAAATGCCGTGAGTCAAGCTTGTGTTTATTTTACTTTTTTGCTTTCATAAAATTGATTTTTGCTAATTTATCGTTCCATTACTACAACATAGTCCCCGAACTTCACAAAACGTATTTAAATGTCTTTGCAAGTTTTATTTCACAGGGTTTGTAGTTTTCTACCTTCATATGACGTCACATGTTTTGAGGTGATCTTCTGCGTGGCAATATTTGAAACATAACATTTAAACATTGTTTTAGGTACTTTTAGAGCGTTATTTAAATAAAATACTATTTGTCATGGCTATATATATTCATTATAGTTAATTCAATACACTTTCTGAAAAGTTGTCCGATCCCCTATTGTTGATTCAGGAGAAATCGAAGTATTCTCATTTATTTACACCAAAATACGATACAAGAATTTGTTTTAGAAACGGGATATTTACCATGTATTTGTTTTGAGTTCTCGATATTTCAACCATGAACAAGCACCATGATCACGAAGATACTTATGGTATCTACGTCCCGTACTAGTAATTATGCCGTTTCTAAATCAAATTGTGTCAGTGATCATGACAGTTTAACAAGTGTACATTTTATCAAAAAACAATTATTTTTTAGAAAAAAACACGAGACAATAAGAAAAGTGTTGATGGACATATTCTTAGTTTTACTCTACTTAGCAGTTTAAGTTAAATTCAAATTACTTATTAGCCTTATTAGGCTAGATTGTAATGTTAATGAAGTGTCATTTTGTGACACGACATTATAACAAAAAAAAAACAAAATCCTACTTCAATGTATCTTCGAAGTCCAAGGTCAAATATCTATGAAATTTATATGGGACCACTTCGTAGCTATACTGAACCCAACGCAAAAATAATTTTCCAAATCGGTTCATAAATGACGGAGTTCTGAGGTAACAAACATTAAAAAAAATGCAATCGAACAGAGAACCTTCTCCTTGTTTGAAGTCGGTTAAAACAAAATATTATAGCTACAATTTGAGATAAACTTTCATGGGACAATACCTATATGGCATTATAACACATTGTTGTAGTGAATCTACACCTTAATCTGAGCTCAACACGATATAGGAACGATTGGCGCTTCAGGGACATATGGGTACGGGGGCTGGTCACTATTATTAATATTAAATTCTTTATTTCAGACCTTATATGGATCCATAAAAATGTTAGTAGACACTACAATCTTAAAAACTATGGTAACCGGCCATTGACACTGAAAGGGCATGGTAGACAACACATTTTGGAAACTGAAACGCAATGAAAATATATAGTGTAATCCCGTTGAATATTATGTAGGTTGTTGTTAGTTCCTAACAACAACACTCTTTGTACGACACGTGTTTCGCCGTCTGCACGAGGCATTATCAGGTGTCGACTCGCCGAACGTTTACTCTCGTTCTAGCGTTCGGCGAGTCGACACCTGATGATGCCTCGTGCAGACGGCGAAACATGTGTCGTACAAAGAGTGTTGTTGTTAGGAACTAACAACAACCTACATAATATTCAGCGGGATTACACTATATATTTTCATTGCGTTTCAGTTTTGAGATGAATTTCCGCAACGTCACGCCTGATTCCATTGCAAACACATTTTGGTTTAACTGACACTGACTGAACATGATTGACAATTTTTTACGGAATTGATATATTTACGTAATTACTCCGCTAATTTATAACGTTCCCTAATATTACACAAATTGAGATATCTAATAAACACGAAAAGATAGTCACACAATCATAAAGTTATTGAGACACCAGCTTAACCACAGGCTTTAGTATAGCTAGCCAGTGTTTCATGATGGACAAATAGATGTTTGCGTGGCCCGTACTCTCTCTATGAGAGCCCGTGTCCCAGCAATGCTGAACGTAATGGGCTGATAAATGATAATTTATTTGCAAGAAATATGGTGCAATTAAGTTCAATATTTTTAAGCTATTGCATAGCTTCTATCGCGGGCCTTGGCGTGGAGACCGAATCCAGAAATTCCGTAACGAAAATAACCTAACACCCCCCACTCCGAATGCTATGCAATAGCTTTACCGCGGCAGTCTCCGAGTGCCACACGTCTTTTTTTTTACAAGGGATATGTCTACGTTTGACCACCATCTCGCCTGATGTTAAGCGACGATGTGGCCGAAGACATGTGTGACAGGTGTGTCATCAGTCTGCCATGCAAATATTTATATACTTAGTTGGTTACAATAGACATTAATATAAACACTTTAATTAACGTCACAATGAATAACTAGTCATGCTTATAAAATAATAGGTATGCAATTCCAAATTCATTGATAATGATGATGATGATAAGTGCCTGTCAAACCAGGACACAATGTTTGCGCACTACTACTTGGCGGCATATCTGGCAAAGTTGAGGTACCAAGCAGGCCTAGTGCACTCCGTACTGTAGGTACAAAGCTACAAGTACACCGGACACCGACGGCGGGTCGTGCGTCGTTACACGTGTTGCGTCAGAAGAGATAAGAGCTATACGATAGAAAGAGAGGCGCTCTGTAGGTTAATATGACTGGTAGGTATGCAGCGCTACGCGAGATGAATTGAATTTTATTGCGTCATAGCAAGAGTCGCTATTTGTTTAAATTTCTTTGCGGAGTGATGCCTGCGCGGAGTGGTGGTCCCTTCGTATTCTGTGGAACTTGTAAAACGTATGGTTCTCACAGCTACTGCGCCATCGAAGTGCCCCCGTGCGACCCCCACGAGCCGCGTCGAATGGGCGCGGCGTGCAACAACCTGAAGTACCCCTCCCGCGGAGCCGCCCTCACTCCGTTCCGGCGGATGTTGCCACCGTCCTTTGGACCGGGTATAGTATATTGATCTTACAGTATAAATAATAGCGAAGAGCCTCGACGAACATCTCAAGAGGCTCTCGCTACACGGTTGGATCAAGGGTCAGATGAATGCGGCAGTACTCCTTGACCCAGCACGTATAGTCAGGAGGTTCCTCACTCTGCAGCCCTAACCACCGGGAGTGTGGGCCCTGCCCCGCTGCCGGCGGCATTCTAGGTTTAGGCTTTTATAGCATTTTTATATATATAAGTTTTTATAGTATAATTGTAAAAAAGCTTATAGGTACTCAAAAGAAAAATAAATTTTATTAAAAAACAAATTGTGTAAATAGTCTATTGGTCCCCAAACTATATAATTTATGAGATAACAAGATTTTTGTTGAAAAATATTTTTTTCAAGACATTTTTTTAACAAATTCGTAATCGGAACCGCGAGCAGATTAAAATGAGCCCAAACACTAGTAGTTTACGATTAACCGTCAAGGAGTTCCATTGCCCAACTTCCATCTCCTTCATCAGATCAGCTGGCTGTCACCATAATATTGCATTGTCATCGGACTTCGACAAGTATGCAAAATTTCATCTCAGTAGGATAAGAGGAAGTGGCTCTGATTCACACTCGTGTTATTCTATTTCTATGATTAGCGTCAGAAATTGCAAAATATTGGCAACATTACTGTGTTCCGGTTTGAAGAGCAATGTAGCCAGCGAAATTACTGAGCATATACTGACATTAGACTTAATATCTGATGTCTCGGGCTGATGAGCGCAATGTAGGCTTTTTATGGAATTAAAAGTTCTGGGTTGCACTTCAATTGTTATGGGCATGTGGCACTTACCAACAGACGAACGACATATCATCACTCAGTTCAAAAAAATAAAAACTAAATCATAGGAGTCCTTTACTATCCCCGTTAGGTGGTGACCTCCGCCTATCGCAATCAGGCAAGCCTCTGCCGAAGGTGCGGCCACTGCGCGTCGCCCTCATGTCAGACGGCAGGGTGTCCAGTCAGCAATACACGCAGATGGTCACTAACTTCAACGTATTCATTACTGGTAGGTCAGTTGTTTAAAAGTATGCGCATGCCAGACACAAAGTGAACTGGGGACGTCCTGGAGTGAGGGCGTTCTGGACCCTCGTTCCAGAACGCCCTCGTATAATTTATTAAATAGTTTTGCACAAAATGGTACAAGGAATCACTTAATGCTATTTATCATTATCTACCAGTTTCCAAGTCGTGAAAGAAATATAGTGGGTGTGCAGCTACGTATTGTATTGTTTGAATTTGTATGAAACATGTCACACAGAAGGCGGGGCGGGCGCGGGCCGGGCGCGGGCCGGGCTACGTTAGATAGTGTATAGCCCAGGCTGGGCCCCAGCGTATGTATGTTGTGTTTCAGATTTCGTTTTAAAAAGTTTATTTAAAAGGTGGCGTGTCCACTGGCCCGCTCCGCACGCACTGAACGAAACAAATTTTGATTTGCGCATGAACTCTAGAATTTTTAAAGCACTGCGTCCATTACGATCGCCAGCAACGGTCCTATCAATTTCGTGACGATGCTGTCGCTACGGTACAGTTGACGCATAACTTTACAAGATATTCTAGATTATTTTAATTAGTTTAAATTTATTAGAAAAATTAAGAGATTTGAGGTATTGGCAGCTCTAATATAATTCGTCGATTAAAGTCGGTGATCTACCTGTTAAACAGTATTTCTATGACACATTACCCGACTTGAGCCCGCCATTTTTAACCAACTAAAAAAAAGAAGGAGGTTCTCTATTCGATTGTATTTTTTTATGTTTGTTACCTCAGAACTCCATCATTTATGAACCGATTTAGAAAATTCTTTTTGCGTCGGGTTCAGTGTAGCTACGAAGTGGTCCCATATAAATTTCATCGATATTTGACCTTGGACTTCAAAGATATATTGAAGTCGGTTTTTTGTAATAAAATTTATACTTGTGTATTGACGCAAGTCGTGAGGAAACCGGCAATCGTGAAGAATTTTTCACAAAAATTCAAGGTCATGTGACATCCACCAACCCGCACTGGGCCAGCGTGGTGGATTACGGTCCATTCTCTCTCTATGAGAGAAGACCCGTGTCCCAGCAGTGGGAACATGATGGGCTGATGATTGACGCAAGTGTGTCGACTCTCGACTGTCGTACTCACAGAAGGAGTACTTTAGTATGAAAGTTATAAGTTGTCGTTGGTTCCTCAGGTGACATCACGTCCGTGCACGATACCGTGAACTACGTGGTGTTAACACGGACGTGCTGCTCGCCGGGAGGACGCCAGGACCCGCGATGCATCCCTATTGAGGTAAGTTGGAATGTGTTGTCCCGGTTACCCAAATTAATAGTGAACGGGTGCTACTTTCAGGGACTGGTCTGTTCTGCCCCCCTACCAATATATGTCCCTCAAGCGCGAATCGTATATCGTGTTGAGATCGAATTAAGGTATAACGTCGCTGCGGCTAATAAGATGCGATCTAATTATTGTCGATTCAGCAAGAAATCGAATTAATCTCATTTATTTATACTAAAATACGATGACTACGAGTTGAGATAAACTTAATGAGACAGCATCATAAGATATTGTCGCAGTGAATCTACACCTTAATCTGAGCTCAACACGATATACGATTAGCGCTTGAGGGACATATGGGTACGGGGGGCAGGTCACGCCTCACGGCTACTCTCATACCTATTTATATATTACATATTTATATTTTTTTGTTACTGATACCAAAGAAAACTAAATATTGACTACGGGACATCTCACTCGCACTTCTTGTTTGATATTCTGTTAATTTTAATTTATACCATTTGTTCATTGTTATATTTTGAGACATTTTAAAAGAGTTAAATAAAGAAACACGCCCGCAGAGTTTCTTGGTGCTATCTTCTCTAGCGGGCGTATTTCCGAAGCACTGGTAGAGTCAGTTTTCGCATTTATTTTCTGCACCAGGACTTCAGTTTGAATATAGGAAAAAAAATGGGTAAACATAGGTACTTAATTTTTTTTTCAGAGTAACAATTTTTCACATATTTTTAAAGCGCACTTCTGTGCCTATTTAATAAATGATATTTGACTGTGATTGAGCGTAGTTCAGTGCCGCGAACGATTTTGCAAAACATTGTGGGTGGCACTGCAGCTTTATTTTTATGGAACTGAGTGACGAGACTAGCCAGTCGTTCAACTGATGGTGAGCGCCATGCCTGCCCATAACAATTGCAGTGCCACCCAGAACTTTTAATACTGTAAAAAAAATACTGCGTAGCACTGCATTGCGCTCGTCACCCCGAGACATCAGATATTAAGTCTCATATGACCGAAATGCTGGCTACAATGCCCTTCAACCGGAACACAGTATATAATGCTTGCGCATTACCGCTTGGCGGCAGAATAACTGGCAAAGTTGTGTTACCTACCCAGACGGCCTCCCGCATACAAGAAACCTACCACGAGTAATACAGGGCAATTGTTATTAGCAGGCGTGTTGCTTACCAGTCGAACGACTTGCTCGTCTCCCTAAATAAACCCTTCGTAGTGGAGAGACGGGGGACTCTTCGCCGGCTTGCACGGCCCCACTCGTCTGGAGGGTGGCCTTGGTGAGCGAGGTCACCCCTCCACAAGCGTAGTGGCTCGGATAACACCCGGGCCTACTGCCGGGGACGAGACGGTGAATGCTAGCGCAACCCCATCTCGCTCTACCACGACAGAGGACTGGTCACGGGGGGTTTTTAGTGGTTTCGAGCCCCACACACCCCCTTCTGCCACCCCCGTGGTAGAAGGGCAGTGCGGGGGCTTTTCCCCCCTAAAAAAAAGTATAGCTTTTCCCCCGTAGGTGAAACCTGACGACGTGCACCTCCGGCGCAGTGACGTGCGCTGTATGAACCTGACGCGCTCCATCACCTACCAGCGGCTCGGCTGTATCTCGGATGACGTGCCGCCGGAGAGAGTACGTACTAGATCATCATCAAACACGGTTTTTTGGAAGAAAAAATACGCCCGCTGGGACTTTGTTTTTTGTTTATTTATATACCTAATTTTTTTTAGGGCAGGCTAATGTCTCTAGGACCATACCGCCATGTCTTACGTAGTTTTTATTTGTTAGTTTAGTATTCCATTTATTATACTTTTGTTGACAATGAGGGTCATTAGCAACAAGCCGGGCCCTCTCCTAGTGCTTCAATAAAGTGGTGGAACTTTATTCAAGCTTTCCATGGACTTTTTGAGAGAACATAAATGCAATGTTATCTCTATTTTGTTTCATTTGCCTACTCTCGTGATATATACCTAAGTAGGTATACAGAATTTTCAAAATATGTAAAAAAAGTAATGATTTACAATTATGTTTTTACAGTCATTGCAGTTGAGTTTTATTTTTGAGGTAATCGAAGCACTTTATGTTTTTTATAGATTTGCGTTTGACCACTATCTCACCTGATGGTAAGCGATGATGTGGTCTAAGATGTAACGCTCGCCTAGAAGATACCTGTTCACTCTCGATTTGAAGACTCCCAGGTTGTGGTTGTCAGGAAACAGAGACGTTGGCAATGCATTCCACTCCTTGGCTGTTCGTATGATTAACGTGGCAAAGTGTTTCGTTCGTATAGGACGTCTACAGTGGCGTAGCTACCGGAGGACTAGACGGGGCAGTGCCCCAGGGCCCCCAAGCTCAGGAGGCCCCTCGGACTCTGACTTACAAACTATAAATTAAACTAGTGAAAATGTCTCCCACATTCGGAATATAAATAAAACAGATTCCAGGAACGCGACAAATCTGGATTACGACAAATTTGGAGTAGGTCGAATTCGGAACACGACGAATACGGAACAAACGATTTTAAATAGTTTAGTTGGGGCCCTAGTTTATTTTTTGCCCCAGGGCCTTTGGTTACCTAGCTACGCCAATGGAGGTCTACCATATATGGATGTCGCCGTGCGTCTGGTTGTCCTATGATGGAATGGCGAAGATGGTATGACGTCATGCAGCTCCTGAACGCACTCGCGGCATGACCTCACGGCTTGCATTTTAAAACAGCGCTGTTGCAGCCGCGCTGCTGTGGCTAGGCATTACAAGTAAGGTATGTAAAGAGACTTTGAAGCGCTTTAAATGTTGCAGATCAACGCAGCAGCGCCAATGCTAGATCTATCTATAGTGTACGGTAACGAAGAGAGTAGAGCGAGGTTTGGGCGGGAGTTCCGTCGGGGGCGGCTGCGGGCGGAGCTGGTCAACGGCAGGTTGTGGCCGCCCACCGGGAGCCGCGTGTGTATCAACAACATACCGCCGCTGGAGACGCGCTGCCACGACGTGCGTGAGTATACCGATACGACGCTAGCCTCATGGGGAACTGGCACACGACTAAAACTCTAACTAAGGCGCTGCGCAAACGTGGACACTTTTGTGTCTTATTCTATGAGGGGGCGATGAGTCCTGCACTGACGTCCCGCATGGGGTGTATTGTGCATTCCCCCCGCTAGCATCTACCCAAGCCATCCCAACTCCTTGAAGTAACGGAGTGTGGCTTTGGGGCGCTGGCATAGCTGCTCTAGTGTTGAGTTGATTGTAGGCAGACTTTTGTGTCTTTTGTCGAATGCAAGCTACCAATGAATAATTGATTTTTATATATCAAAAACAAATACAAACATTTTTTTTTATTTAGGTGTATAATGTATTTTTAATTTGTTTTTGTTTGTATTTCTTATATGTTTTTTTTTATATATTTGTTTTTTTAAATATGAAATCAGCCACTCCCTGCGTAGACACATTTTGTGTACAGTTGCTTCCACTTGACACTTACTCGTCGCCGATCAAAAAGTGTTCGGTGTAGGTAACTGGAAACTAAAAGTCGTCAGTTAAAGACACAATCAACAATATTATTGTTTACTAACCGGCTACACTCACGAGAATAAGTCGAGACACTCGACCGGTGTGCGAGTGGTACAGACGCTCATCCTCACGGAGTACGTGTAAAATACATTTTATGAAAAGCAAAAACGTATAATAAACACAAGCTTGACTTACGGCATTTGCCTACAAATGACGTCATGCGCTGTGATTGTTGTTTCGTTTGAGATGAAGAACAGATTAAAAATGTCAGTATTATCTTGATTTGAAAATATAAATCATTATTATTTCACAAAAATATTGATTGGATGATCTTTCTGGTTCGACGAATATTCGTTCTAACTACATTTTAGTACAACATCTACACTAAATACATTTTTTCGCGGCATCCATTGACCTGCACTGTAACAAAACGAAAACAAAACTGTAGGAAATTGAAAAGATTGGAAATTGCAGATTGGACAGCTGTCATGAATGGTCGCTAGATAAAAGGTTGTCAACTTATAGATAGATAGATAGATGAACGCTTTATTGCAAACATTAAATTACAGATTACATAAAAACAATTAAAAAAAAAAGACGTGTGGCACTCGGAGACAGCCGCGGTAAAGCTATTGCATAGCATTCGGAGTGGGGGGTGTTAGGTTATTTTCGTTACGGAATTTATGGATTCGGTCTCCACGCCAAGGCCCGCGATAGAAGCTATGCAATAGCTTAAAAAAGTGTTACAATAGGCGGCCTTATCGCTAAAAGCGACTTATATCCTTCACAAGACGTATAAGGAAACAGATGTTCTAAATTTTTTAAACAAATACCTAAATAATTTTAAGATGCGGGGCGTAAAACACTATATATTAATCTGGAAACATGTAAATGTTTGTCAACAGCGGTCCCCGACTCAAACGCCGTTCTGGGGTTGAACCTGCTGTTCATTTGGTTCTACCGCAGCCACAACATGATTGCGGACGCGCTGTGGGAAGTGAACCCGTGCTGGGGAGATGACAAGCTCTACTACACCGCTAGAGAAGTCAACATTGCGTTTGCGATGCAGATCATGTATTACGAAGTAATGCCTTTACTGTTAGGTAAGTCTTGATTCACCGAGATAAGGAAGGTTTACTGGTGGTAGGGTTCTCGTTTGCGAGAGGTCGTCTGGGTCGCCAAGCAACTTTTAAACTTTCATAATGCGACCAGCTAAGGAATGGAAAATATAATATATCTACTCAAACAATCAATCTATTTATCAACCGACTTCAAAAGAGGAGGGGGTTCGCAATTTGATTGTATTTTTTTATGTTTGTTATCTCAGAACTCCGTCATTTATGAACCAATTTGGAAATTTATTTTTGCTTTGGGTTCAGTATAGCTACAATGTGGTTCTATATAAATTTCATCGATATTCGATTTTGGATTTCGAATTTTCGAAGATACATCAGAATTGAAGTCGGTTTTTTTTTAATTTTTTTATAAAATGAATTATCTATCCCATCTATTCCATTTTTCTGTCTATTCGATCTGTTAAAAATTAAATAAATAAATACGCCGAACGATCACATACATAGATCCTGGCCCCACTAGGATTCCCTGTATCTAGGAAACCAGGAATTATGAGGACCATGGTCCCACAACACCCAGATACGAAACAAATGCTTGCGCTTCTTTTTCACTTTGCACTTATTTGTTCCGTCGCGGGAATCGAACCCGCAAACGTCAGTGGTGTATGAGATTCGAGCCAACCTGCCCAACCACTACACCACAGAGGCTGTGATCTATCTATTCTATATAACTATCTATTCCCTCAGGTTGGGAGTTCCTCGTCCACAGTAAGGTGGTGTTCCCCACACTTGGCCACGTGGACGACTACGACCCCACCTTGCCGCCCGCGGTCAGCATCGACTACGTCGCTTCGTCGCGGTGGTTTCATACCCTACAGGAGGGACGGATCAAGTTAGTATTACCTGCGCCTTCTGAAGTCCTTGTCCTTCCTACTAATAATTACCCCGGACCCCGACACCTCTTTGTTAATATTATCACATTCCCACTGCTGGGACACGGGCCTTCTCACATAGAGAGAGTATGGGCCATAATCCACCACGCTGGTCCAGTGCGGGTTGGTGGATGTCAAATTATTCATTCTCATATAATTATTTAAGGAAGTAATTTACAATTGTCACAAGAAAAAAAAAGAAACTATTAATAAGATACTAAACTATGTACCTACAACTAAAAATTTATATACAAGTGGTGACCATGCGGCGAGGCGCCAAGAACGCTGGCTGCATTCCCGCGTTGAATGGCTAAAGCTAATCTTTGAGCCAGGAATGAGCCAGCCCTTTTGTCACCTGCAGCTTCGACAACACGTGGGCAAATTTTTTTTAATCACTACATTGTATAAAACAAAGTCACTTTCTCTGTCCCTATATCCCTATGTATGCTTAAATCTTTAAAACTACGCAACGGATTTTGATGCGGTTTTTTTAATAGATAGAGTGATTGAAGAGGAAGGTTTATATGTATAATAACCGTGCGAAGCCGGGGCGGGTCGCTAGTTTAATAATATACCTACAATACTTCTGTATCTATGTCTAGACTATACAAAACCGACGGCCGTTATTACGGCGAGATAGCCGGCGTCGATATGATCCTGCGCACCGGAGCCCTGCCGATCAACAACACTATAGAAGGCATAACGCAGGGCGCCTTCCGGCAGCCCGGCGCCGCTGTGGACTCCGTCGTCGATCCGGATGTGAGTGAAGATAACTGAAGCTGCCAGTTATTCTGCCGCCAAGCAGTAGTGCGCAAGTTGAAGGGCTTTATACGACACAGGGTATTTGACAAGTCTATCAAAAGTCAAAAGATTTTTATTAAATAGGCACAAAAAACCTTTTCTTGTCAAACCGTAACCGTACACTGAAACCTATTTGCTCATGTGACAGTTCTCTTTCCTCAAGGGTTTGCTGGAAGAAAACTCTTTTTAGGGTTAAGCTAGCCTTTGTACATATATTTTATAAATCATCGATGTAAAAATTTTAGTGTACAATAAAGAAAATAAGAAAAAAATATAAATCTATTAAAATACGTTAAAAATTGTAACTTAATATATCGTAACTATGAAAAAAAAATGTAAGCATGTCTATCCATTTCTTTACCATACCACAGAATCCATACTCAGATTAAAGTCCGGGCCCCGAAAAGAAAAGCGAAAACTGACTCTACCGGTGCTTCGGAAATACGCCGGCTAGAGAAGATAGCACGAGGAAATTCTGCGTGTGTTTCTTTTTTATCAAAAATTAAGTGCCCTTAACATATTTGTCAAATGTGATAACAGACTCAAAATTACACGAAAATAAAGTGGTTATATTATAGTCATTTAAAATTCTACTATTAGATACAATGTATTCATTCATAGGATGCGTGTGACGTTGCGCGAAGTCTGTACAAATCATCTCTATCTCTATTTATTCAATAAAACGTTATTATTATTATTATTATTATTATTATCTCTACAGATAGGCGAGCGCATCCTCGGCCGTCTTCAGTTCGCATCCGACGTGCTCTCGAGCGATATGATGAAGGGGCGGGACGTCGGCCTTCCGCCGTACAACCAGTACCGGAGGCACTGCCGGCTGCCGGAGGCCAAGAGGTTCAAGGACCTCCTGGACTGGATGGATCAACCGGTGAGAAAGAAATTTAGTAAACTTAAATTTAAATAACGTCCGACACTAACAACCTAAAAAAAGTAAAACCAGCTGAACCGATTTTCATAAAACATGTCTAAGAACCACCGCTAGAAAACCAGCTCTCAAATAAAAAAAAACCGCATCCAAATCGGTTTCCCCGTTTAAAAGCTACGGTGCCACAGACAGACATACATAGTGGTGAAACTTATAACATCCTTTTTGCATAGGGGATTAAAAGTGTTCAAAAGGTTGACTCGATTTCTGACCTTTCCATTACCTTACCTCAGCTAGTCTCCAAGAGTCTTTTGCTCTTTATAACCGCTCAGTGGACCTGTTGCAACCTCTGTTGCATAAACAAACATTGTTTACCTAACCTAGACCCCTAGCAGGCGCTACCAAAGTTGCCATGGGTCGTTTCATTGATTCCCTGTTACAGAACAAATTATCCCCATTATAAACTTTCGACAAATAAATATATTGCTGAAAAATATATTTTCGTAATCGGAACCGCGAGCAGTTTAAAATGAGCCCAAACACTAGTAGTTTACGATGATCCGTCAAGGAGTTCCATTGCCCACCTTCCGTCTCCATCATCAGATCAGCTGGCTATCACCATAATATTGCATTGTCATCGGACTCTGATAAGTATGCAAACAAAATGTCAACTCCGTAGGATAAGAGGAAGTGGCTCTGATTTAACTTACAAGATTTGACACAATAAACATGGCAAGTTAATAAAAAGCTTGTAAAAATTGTCGTAGCAAGTGGAAGCCATGGCGTCCTTCTACTCGCACCCCGATGACATCGACTTGATGGCGGGTCTGCTCGGCGAGCGGGCGATGCCGGGTGCGGGGGTGAGCGCCACGCTCGCCTGCATCATGGCGGAACAGATGCTGTACTGGCGCCGCGCGGACAGGTTCTGGTATGAACACAGCGGCCAGCCCGGCGCGTTCACTGAAGGTAAAAAAAAGTCCAACGATCCCACATAGTTTTGGCCCCTTACTAGGATTCCCTGTATCCCGCAGTTTCTTGGTGCTATCTTCTCTAGCGGGTGTATTTCCGAAGCACTGGTAGAGTTCTCGCATGGACTAAACATTTAGCCAGCCCTTTTGTCACCTGCAGCTTCGACAAGACGTGGGCAATTTTTTTTTAATAGGATTTAATCACTACATAGTATAAAACAAAGTCGCTTTCTCTGTCCCTATATAAAAAATGTCCCTATATGAAGTAAGGTTAACCTTACATCCTTTACTTCGTATCTTCTCATATCTTCTGGAACTATGGATCCTATGGTAGATCATAAGCTAAATGTATTAGAATGTATGAATGTATTAGAAATTTCACACAGTGATAAGGCCGCCCATTGTACCCACTGTTTATTCACTTTGTTGACTATTGTTGTTCCTGTGTGTGTGGTATTCAATAAAGTATAGTTGTATTTATTGAAACGAACACAGATAATTAAAAAACTAACAATTAAAGTTTATCAGTAGTGTAACAATTGGCGGTCTTATCGCTAAAAGCGATCTCTTCTTATATTTATTTAATTAATAGTTTTGCACAAAATGGTACAAGGAATGACTTAATGCTATTTATCATTATCTACCAGTTTCCAGGTCGTGAAGGAAATATAGTGGGTGTGCAGCTACGTTGTATTGTATTGTATTGTAATAGTTAACACATAACATAACATAACATTGTACAACTTCCAGAGCAACTGCTGGAGATCCGCAAGATGACCATGTCTAAGTTCATGTGTCAGTACGCAGACGCGGTCACCGAGATACAACCCAATGCCTTCCTGCTGCATGGCCTGGGGTGAGCATGGCTGTTTTATTTTATTATTCTAAATATAAAGATAACCGGCCAAGTGCGAGTCGTACTCGCGCGCGATGAAATAAAAACGGCAACAAAATCACGTTTGTTGTATGGGAGCCCCTTAAATATTTATTTTATTCTGTTTTTTAGTATTTGTTGTTATAGCGGCAACAGAAATACATCATCTGTGAAAATGTTAACTGTCTAACTATCACGGTTCATGAGATACAGCCTGGTGACAGACGGACAGACAGACAGACGGAAGCACAGCGGAGTCTTAGTAATAGCGTCCCGTTTCACCTTTTGGGCACGGAACCCTAAAAAATGGAAAGATCGAAGAATCTATGGAAATTAAGCTTATATTAAACTTTAGGGCTATCCTGAGCTTATATTTAACTTGTTTTTCAGGAACAAAATAACAAAATGCTCTGCCTACGAGATGCCAAACCTGAATGCGTTCCATGACGACAGATGCTACCCGAAGCCTACTCCAAGTTACAAGACAAATCCTCACGCACATCCTCACAAACCTGACTACGAAGAACAAGGCTACAACAGTCAGGATTTCATGGGAATCCCCGTAAAATCAAACTATCAAAATGATCCTAATTCAAACCCTTTTTTATCAACAATTCAGGAAACCCCTAACGTATACCCTACTATAACAAATAATCAGGGATATCGTAATCCGCAAAACATTGAAGAGTACCCTAATATAATTCCTTTAACGTCAACGAATAAAGAACATAATAGTCAAAATCCTTCAATATCAACAGCGGATATGTATCCTAAACTTAACACGCAAAACAATGAAGAGTATCTTATTAGGATTCCTTTGACGTCAACGAATAAACAATATAACAGGGAAACCCCTTCATTAACAACAGCGGATGAGTATCCAAGTCCTAAAGTAACAATTTACCCTAACGCAGACCCCACACCGAACAAAGATAACTCTGTTGGTCAGGATTATATAAATATAAAATCTTCAACACCGAATTATAATGAAAATTACAATTACCCTAGCATAACGAAAATTCTGGATTACCCTAATGACAAATATTCACCAAATTTTAACAAATTTTCGAACGCATATCCATTTAATTAACCGAATCCAAAATCATTTTTGAAGTCGGTTAGTTTAAAGGTTATGCATGGAGGTTTTCAATTCGACGGTATGTTTTTATTATGTTTGTTACGCGATTACTTCGCCAATTATGAATTGATTTTGATGATTATTTTTTATTTGGTAGGTCATACTTCAGAGTTGGTCCCATATGAATTTTTTCGAAATTGATTCAGCGCTTTTTGAAAAAATCAACAAACACAAAAAATATAGACAGTCTTGAAGTAGGTGTGTGTTTTTTTTTCTAAAAATATTTTTTTATTTATAAGTGACTAGTGTCATTACTCAATAAATGATACGTGCTGAAGAAATAAATTGTAATAATACATTTTATAATAAAAAAAAACCGACTACAATTCTAATGTATCTTCGAAGTCCAAGGTCGAATATCGATGACGTTTATATGGGACCACTTTGAAGTTATACCACAGAATAATAAGGGACAGAAGCATCACTCCGCAAAGAAATTTAAACAAATAGCGACTCTTGCTATGACGCAATAAAATTCAATTCAGCTCGCGCAGTGCTGCATACCTACCAGTCATATTAACCTACAGAGCGCCTCTCTTTCTATCGCGCCGCTCTTATCTCTTCTGACGCGGCACGTGTAACGACGCGCGACCCGCCGTCGGTGTCCGGCTATGTACTTGTAGCTTCGTACCTACAGTGCGGAGTACGCTAGGCCTGGTTACACTGAACACAACTCAAAAATAATTTACCAAATCAGTTTATAGAAGATGGAGTTCTGAGGAACCAACTTCGATCATATATAATGATCGAAGGTAACCAACATAAAAAATACAATCGAATTGAGATCGTCCTCCTTGTTTTAGGTGGGCTAAAAATAAGCACATTTTTCGGGACAAGTTATATAGGCAAAGTATATGTATGTTGTAAGTTGTTATAATTATGTACCTTGGTAGGATTACCATGTTTAGTTTTCTTATCTAATACCATAATATTTATGAATAAATTAAAGATATATTTACAAATAGTTATTTTATTTTCCTAATACATATAAGTACATAACTACATACATATAAATAGAAAACTGCTATTATTTACAACTAAATTGGTTAGAGGTGCTAATAATGGAATTTGAACATGGAAGTACCTAATTGGCTAGGCCTATTAAAATAAAGCCGCCATGAACTAAATGTAGGTGGAAATCAATCCTGCGAAAACACGATATTGAAGTTACCGAAGACCTCATTTAGGGCTTCATCTTCATACCTAAACATTTTGAAATTTTCGCTGCATACACAGATTTTAACTTTATTTTAGCGCTATCTGTTGTCGATTAGCAATAACTCTAAAAATGTCTTCTGCATACACATAAGATTAATTACCTTCAAGAATTTAACGCTAACTCACGTTATGATTTTAGAATCAAAATAATAATTTTGAGATACGGTTTCATTACTCTTAAAATTAGTAAAAAATGTTTTTTTTTTAAAGTTAACTACCTACCTGATAAATTTTTAAGATGGCAATACCTTAGAGAATATGAATAAACTAAGATTTAATAAATTTGCAGTTATGGCAACTCAGTTTACTTACTTTTTTGACACGCCTTGTATGCAACAGTGTATGTTTTTGTAAGTTTAACGTGTGATTTGTGTTTATATCTTTAGTAACTAAGTGAAATACGTAGTCTTTTTGTTTGCTACACCTTTTGTGATCAGTGCATTCTGTTAGTTTTCTGAGAAACGCTGAATAAATCAGGTAAAAGGTATTTTAATTACATGTCAATGTATAACCCTACCAGATTCAAAAGATTTTCTTGCCAAACATAGAATACAAAGCGTATGTGTTTTTAATTTGGCCGTATTATCTTGTAATTATTTGGCCGTATTATCTTCAAACATTTTTGTTTATTATTCCTAAATTTCCACGACTGTAGAGCTGTTTTAGATGGCTTCGGGTAGCCAAAACGCACAATTATAGGCTTCTACATTCCATACCATGTTACTAACCGCGTGAAAGTGAGTAAATACTTCGTATTCTATGAGTCATTCATCCTAGAATCGCTATGAAAAATTGATTAGCGATCTTGATCAATTCTGTACTACTTTTCTTATGTACAATTTGGTTGGTGAAGTAACAAATGACATAAATAGGTGGGTATATAATTCTGCCTCAAGTTATATCTATGTTTTCTACTAGTAGAAAACCTAGCAGATGCTTATAAACTCAAGTAGAGACAATCTCATTAGCTAGACTTGTCTAAAGTTCACTGTCGCCACTTATCTTGAAGCTCAGTTAACTGAAGTCCTTGTGTTGATTCACCATTCTTTGAACTCCTTCCATTTTTGAATGATGGTAAGAGTCCTAGTATAATATCTATATCATATATTATGTTACTTAATTCATACATACAAAAACATTTTAATACATATTGTAATAGCACCAGCTATTGTTTATTATGGCTGTAAATCCCTCTCAGAATATACAAACCTTATCTTTTCTTTACATACCTAAATTACTATGTGTTTTTGGTGTTAACTCTTGGTATTGAACTAGATTCTACTATGCAGTTAGTAATTACATAGAAGACAAAGATGCATGGAACATTCCGCCTCTGCCAAGTAGCCAACTGGCACATAAGAAAAATAATATTGTCAAAAACAAACATAAAATATTACAACAAAAGTTCTAAAAAATATGCCCCTCAGTTTCTTGCCGTATCTTCTGAGTAGTGGTTCTTTTTCCGATACGGTGGTAGTCATTGTGATAATTGACGTTCATAAGTGCGTCTGTGACGACAAAATTGAATAAAGAACTTTTGATTGATTGATTGATTCTAGGTTTCTGTAAGGTCTTATATCATAGAGAATCTAGTTAACTAGAAGCTCTGTTCAGTCAAAGTAGTACCTTCTTAACTTGGCAAGTTGTTTTCATTTGTAAATCTTGATGATTACAAATGATACAGCTACAATTTCGGCATTATTAAGACATTGACATATTCAATAGTAAACACTATATCTTCAAAATGTATATATATATATATATACAGAAACTTTTTTGGCATTCATGAAAGTTAATCCAAAGGTCGTAGTTACTCACATACTTATTTAACGTAGGTCCATATAACATATAGCCGCTTGATGCATGTTTAAGTTTTATAGACTGTATTCATGTATTGTGTACTTAGATGTTTAGCTGTAGTTTTCCTAAAAGAAAAAATAAATAAATAAATTATTATTTTGGTCAATACGTAGGAAATTGATGAAAACCAGCATGTAGGAAACTAAATATTATTACAACAATCTAGCAGGCAGTCATGGCGACGATGACAGACCAGTACGGCACGACGGGAACACTCACCCTGAAGTGGGACCCTCGTAACCTGGAGATCAAGACCATGTCGGTGGAACGGACCCTGGAGCCACTCGTGCTGCAAGTCACCACTCTTGTGAACAGCAAAGACCGTGATGCGAAGAAGAAGAGACGTGAGTACTAACCTAAATATATACTTTATTAGACACCAAATAAAATAAATGCTGGAACGCTTCAAGAAGAATTTACACACGCCTCCAGTCATTTAAACGAACTACAAAATAAATCTAAACCGTACTGGACCTCCTCATTAATTTGTATTGATCCAATTAATTACGTTTTCACACTCTTTTTAACCGACTTCAAAAAGGAGGAGGTTTACAATTCGACGGTATGTTTTTTTTTTTTTATTTTTTTTTTTATTTTTTTTTTGTGTGTTTGTTACGCGATTACTCCGCCAATTATGCATTGATTTCGATGATTCTTTTTTTGATTGGTAGGTAATACTTCAAAGGTGGTCCCATATAAATTTTATCGAAATTCATTCAGTAGTTTTTGAAAAAAATAGCAAAAACAAAAAAATATAAGTTTAATCTTCAAGTCGGTTCTTGTTTTTTTCGTAACCAACTTTCTAAAGGTGGAGGTTTGTATTCGACTGCTTCACCTGCTTCACCCAGGGTTGACTTCCGGTGAGGGAACTCCTCAACGGTGAATAGTACAGGCACAACATTTCGTAAATGGATTTAACCATAATAGCCTGTTCTAAATTCCATCATGACATGGCAGATACACCCAGGATTGACTTCCGGCGAGGGAACTCCTCAACAGAGAATAGGACAGACATGAAATTTTTTTGTACATGCATTTAATTGTGATAGCCCGTTTTAAACTTCGTCATGATGTGGCTTCTAAATCATAAAAGCTTGTCTTTAAAAACTTTTTGAATTAATTTAATTAAAACTTGTTTTTAACTAAAAAGGTTAAAATACGTGACGACGTATGTGAGAAGTGTTTTAGAATATGCGAGCCCAATTTGGAATCCCCAGTATATCACACATAAAGAAAGAATTGAGAATATCCAGAACAAATTTATCCGATATCTTAACTTTAAAACTAAAACCCCTAAAGGCACTTACCAAGATAATTTGCAACATCACAGGTTAATGAATTTGGAAGATAGACGAACTCTGCTAGACATGGCTTTTCTCCATGATATTCTCTTGAGTAACATTGATAGCCCTTATCTTATCAACGCGATCTCGTACAATACTCCTCGATACAGAACCAGACATACCAAATTTTTAAATGAGGCACCTTGCAAAACAAACTACGGTTGTAACTATGTTATTAATAGGCTATCAAAAACGTACAATCATTTATTCATGGATATTGACCCCTACACCTGTCTAAAAACCTCTTTTAAATTCCAAGTCTTCAAAACTCTCCAAGACAAATAACCATTAATGTTAATATATAAATTTACTACAAACATACACTTCTATACACAGTCAACTTTACATGCATACGTGCACGCACACATACACACACACACACACACGCACATAGACTCACACATATACACCCTTTATACATACTTGAATCCTCTGCTAGAGAGCGCAAAATACATAATAATTGTAATAATTAGGATGATCTTTCATTAGCCTTTATTATGATTACTTAAGATTGTAACTGAATCTCTTGCATAAGCTGTTGATCATCTAATAATAATAAATAAATAAATAAATAATAAATTATTTTTCAAAAAAAACTAAACCGACTTCAAAACCACCAATGGCACTCAAAAGTAAAAAATAAATTAATATAATTATCATAAGCGCTACCCACTCATATATTTGAAGTCGGTGCCAGCCAAGTCTAATAGGTAGTAGATAAATACTATGTATATAGTAAGTACTACTTGTAGGTAGTATTTATCTACTACCTTTTAGACTTGGCTGGCACCGACTTCAAATATATGAGTGGGTAGCGCTTATGATAATTATATTAATTTATTTTTTACTTTTGAGTGCCATTGGTGGTTTTGAAGTCGGTTTAGTTTTTTTTGAAAAATAATTTATTTATGATTTTATTATATTTAATAATGTCCGCTAAAACAAATGTTTATTTACGACTACCATCTGAGTTCAAACAAAAGGATACGCTGAAAACCAGGCATGTGCTTTTTTTATGTTAGCGAGCGATGAGACGAGCAAGTCGTTCGCCTGATGGTAAGCGTCACGCCTGCCCATAACAGAACTTATAATACCATAAAAAGCACTGCGTAGCTCTGAATTGCGCTCATCACCCCGAGACATCAGATATTAAGTCTCATATGCCCAGTGATTTCGCTGGCTACAATGCCATTCAAACCACAACACAGTATCAAATTTCACACTACTGCTTGGCGGCAGAATAACTGGCAAAGCTGTGGTACCCACACAGACGGCCTCCCGCATAAAAGAGACCCCATGAGTAGCTGTGGTACCCACCCAGACAAATAAGATGTTAATTAAGTCTTATGTTATGCCAGGCGTAGCGCACTCCGCACTGTAGGTACGAAGCTACAAGTACATAGCCGGACACCGACGGCGGGTCGCACGTCGTTACACGTGCCGCGACAGAAGAGATAAGAGCGGCGCGATAGAAAGAGACGCGCTCTGTAGGTTAATATGACTGGTAGGTATGCAGCGCTACGCGAGCGGAATTGAATTTTATTGCGTCACAGCAAGAGTCGCTATTTGTTTAAATTTCTTTGCGGAGTGATGCTTCTGCCCCTTAGTATACTCAATAATCGGGCCTTGCGCGTGGAGACCGAATCCAGAAATTCCGTAACGAAAATAACCTAACACCCCCCACTCCAAATGCTATGCAATAGCTTTACCGCGGCAGTCTCCGAGTGCCACACGTCTTTTTTTTTCTATTATATTAATATTCTGTGGCCAGTTCTTATGCCCAGTTCCCAGTTTCTTATGCCCAGTAATTCTTTCTCTCTTAATAAATGATGTGAACTCTACTGTTCCAGCGGGCAAGTCGAAGCGAGCCAGTGCGCTGGTGGCGACCGTGGAGCGAGCCACCGAGATATTCATAGAGCGCGGGCAGACCATCGCGTACGAGAACCCAGAGATCACGCAGCAGATGCTCACTGCTGTCGAAGATGTGCGGAAGGCTGGTGAGGAGTTCTTCGCTCGCGTTGACATAATAAAATATAGGCCTGTTTATTCAGGGATAGTGTAGCTTTCTATTTTAATTTCTTTTGTCTATTCTTTTAACATTTGTCCAATCCATCCAAAGGTTGCCTGTGAGAGATTGCTTTATGCGATAAGACCGCCAATTGTATTACCCTAGTTAAGATTTATATTTTTCTCATGTAATTATGTTTGTGGTACGCAATAAAGTGTAATTGTATTGTATTGTATTGTTTCGAGGCGCGGCGATGAGTTCCGCTGCGCGCGAGTTCTCGGAGGAGCCGTGCGCGTCCTCCGTGCGCTCCGCCATGGTGCGCGCGGCGCGCGGCCTGCTCTCGTGCGTCACGCGCCTGCTCATCCTGGCAGACATGGTCGACGTGCATCTCTTACTGTCCAAACTTAACTCTGTAAGGAATTTTTTTCATACATTATTGACCTCTATGAGTTTGACCACTATGTCACCTGGGCCCCAATTCACTATGACAACTTGGCGATTCCTTGCTTCGCAATCACAAAAAAAGGAAAAACCACATATAATTCTACTAAACATATCAGAAAATCTTGGGACCTTAATTGTTGTACCTTTTCATTTGTAATGAGGAAGTTTTACTTTTAGGAAACATCTGATGAGTTTTGGTGTAAAACTGAGTTTTCTGATATATAAAAAAAATTACAGTATATAATGTAATTTCGTGTGCGTTTGTAAATGCGTTGCTGCACATACGTACAATCACAGAATACTAAGGCACAGAAGCATCACTCCGCAAAGAAATTTAAACAATTAGCGACTCTTGCTGTGACGCAATAAAATTCAATTCAGCTCGCGTAGCGCTGCATACCGACCAGTCATATTAACCTACAGAGCGCCTCTCATTCTATCGCGCCGCTCTTATCTCTTCTGCCGCGGCACGTGTAACGACGCGCGACCCGCCGTCGGTGTCCGGCTATATACTTGTAGGTTCGCACCTACAGTGCGGAGTGCGCTAGGCCTAGTACAATACTAACATACAAATTTTTACTTATACGTGAAAACTTGTAATTGGCTGAGTTATCTTAAACATAAATAATTTAATGATTATATGCATGTATTGGCTGTAAGTTCTCCTAAAATAAATACTTTCACCCATTCCCAGGTGGAGTCTGACCTGGACAAGTTGAAGACAGCGTCCTCGCAGACGGAGCTGGTGGAGTGCGCGAGGCAGTTCGGGCGCTCCGCCGGCGAGCTGGCCGCCGCCTGCGCGCGCCGGCAGCACGAGCTGAAGGAACCAGCTGCCAGGGATGAGCTGGCGGCTGCAAGAGCGCTGCTAAAGAAGCATTCCACCATGCTGCTGACTGCTTCCAAGGTAAACTAGTGAGAAATGTATTTACCCGCTGAGACACTATTAATCTATGGATTTACCCGCGGAGATACTAATATACTTATGGATTTATCCGCTGAGACACTAATATACCTATGAATTTACCCACTGAGACACTAATATACCTATGAATTTACCCGCTGAGACACTATTATACCTATGAATTTACCCGCTGAGACACTAATATACCTATGAATTTACCCGCTGAGACACTATTATACCTATGAATTTACCCGCTGAGACACTAATATACCTATGAATTTACCCACTGAGACATTAATATACCTATGAATTTACCCGCTGAGACACTAATATACCTATGAAATTACCCGCTGAGACACTAATATACCTATGAATTTACCCGCTGAGACACTAATATACCTATGAATTTACCCGCTGAGACACTAATATACCTATGAATTTA
The DNA here is from genome assembly GCA_951640565.1 of Petrophora chlorosata. Taxonomy (NCBI): domain Eukaryota; kingdom Metazoa; phylum Arthropoda; class Insecta; order Lepidoptera; family Geometridae; genus Petrophora; species Petrophora chlorosata. The sequence continues at coordinate 526,709 of OX621219.1, forward strand.
TCTACTGAGACACTAATATACCTATGAATTTACCCGCTGAGTCACCTATTTGATTTACTAGCTTTTACAACATAACATCACGCCTGCATTGTCCCGGTGTATTTGTCGCAGCCAACTAGCTTAATCAGCCGTTCAGTCAACAGCCTAGCCTCTTTACTAAACAGCGCCGTTCAACTAGCGGCCTGAATGTTATTCAGCCATTTGATCAAACAGCTAGAGAAATGGATAGATGACGTTTAAATACTTGCCTAGGCTGTTCATTTGTAAAGCCTGTTTTCCAAAGTTTAATGAAAAATAGTACAATGGAAGAGGGTAGTGATAATAATAATGAATATAGCTGCAGCCCTCGGTAGGTTAGGGTGCGGTGGGGATGGCTCTTGGGCCACCCCAACGCCGCGAACATGTATGTTAGATACGAATATAACGTAAGTTTATATATGTGGTAGATATATCTACCAAAAAATAATGCGACGGTTCACAATCTTTCGACAGTTTACAATCCCGCGTAGGATACATCTAATCGTACGAATGGCCTAAGTATTAGCCAGCCAGTTTATTAAATGTTGTAACAGATGCTATGGCTGAATATCATTCAGGAAGTTAGTCAAACGGCGCTGTTTAGTAAAGAGGCTAGACTGTTGATTGAACGGTTAGTTAAGCTAGTTGGCTGTGACATATGTACAAAGAATCAATGCATAGATATAGCAACCAATGCCTTACTGACGATTCTTTTTGTTCCAGGTGTACGTTCGTCATCCGGAACTAGCGGCCGCTAAGGCCAACCGAGACTATGTACTGCGCGCCGTCTGCTCCGCCGTCGACTCCATCTCCTCGGTCGCTAAGGGACACGCGGCGCCGCTCTCCGGTACTGTATCTAAGGAACCGAGAACTACGAGGAACGTGGCGACCTCAACCCGCCACATATTTCAACGACATGCTCACAGATGGCGCTGACATAAAGTTACATAAACGCATGCTCACAGATGGCGCTGACATAAAGTTACATAAACGCATGCTCACAGATGGCGCTGACATAAAGTTACATAAACGCCCATACAAATTCGCTGATTTCTATACAAGTCCTGCATCGCGCAAACGAAGTTCGCACGACAGATATCACATGGTCGTACTTGGTTGACATTCCTCCTGCTCGAACAAAGCGTCTTGATCTTACCAGCGTCTATGTTTCCCGATTCTTATAATCTAAGTGTCTTCAGGTCTCGAGTGAATCGGTATCTTCTAGGCAAACATGATTCATCGTCGACCGCGTCGTGACTTTCCATCAGGTGAGACTGCGGTCAAATGCTAGCCAATTCGATAATAAAAAAAACTATATAAGTTCCAAGTTGGTTCTGTCGGACTGTCCCCGGGACAATAACACGTGGCTCGGTCGGAAGATCCTTATTAAATAGAGGTGCTTCTACAGTGGAGACCTTTACCTACCTATCTACCTATCCACTACCGCCACCCCTTCGTATCATCAATTAGGTCCATAACAAAAAACACATACATACAAACATTCGCATTTATGATATGTGTGTGATTTTGTTGCAGGAGCTCGGCCGGTGGAGGGGCCGGGGGAGCTAGCGCAAGCTCTTGACGACTTTGACGTAAGTATTACCACAGAATACTAAGAGACAGAAGCATCACTCCGCAAAGAAATTTAAACAAATAGCGACTCTTGTTATGACGCAATAAAGTTCAATTCAGCTCGCGTACCGCTGCATACCTACCAGTCATATTAACCTACAGAGCGCGTCTCTTTCTATCGCGCCGCTCTTATCTCTTCTGTCGCGGCACGTGTAACGACGCGCGACCCGCCGTCGGGTCCGGCTCAGTGCGGAGTGCGCTAGGCCTGGTATTACTAGTTGCTCCCCTCAGTCGCTTGCAGTTTCCGGGACAAAAAGTTTCATATGTTCTTTTCAAGTCTCATGTTTTTCATCAAAATCCATTCAGTAGTTTTTGCGCGATTGAACAACAAACATCCATCCTAACAACTGATGGTAACTTATTGCAAGAGCTTTGAAAAATACCAGTCCTTTGTCAGATAATCAACCGTTAAGCAGTAGTGTGCAACCATTATGTATTTCAGTGATTCATAATGCCAATTTATATTCAGGAGCGCATGGTAATGGAGCCCCTAGCTTACTCGGAGCTCCGCACTCGTCCTTCCCTCGAAGAACGGCTGGAATCCATCATTTCTGGCGCAGCATTGATGGCAGACAGCTCCTGCACTAGGTATGTACATATTTACGCGTGCATTTGACGGCAGCACGTGTATTTTGATGGTCATTATATTTTTCCCCAATGTGTAGTAATGTCGCTTGAAACATGCGTAATGCTGCGTGACGTTGCAGGGACGAGCGGCGCGAGCGCATCGTGGCGGAGTGCAACGCCGTGCGACAAGCCTTGCAAGATCTGTTGCACGAGTACATGACCAATGTAAGTACTCACGCGTACCTGTCAATAGAATGGAGAAAAAAAAAGTAAAAAGGAAATGTTGTGCCTATTATTTTTATGATATCTGATTTATTTTCATGATATATCATTAATATTTAGGACATTTCTCATTTACTTTCATGACATTATAAAATTAATGTTGAAATATTTTTCATTGTTTTTCATGATATATTATTAATATTTAAGATTTAAATTTCTGCAATTCGCCAAAGTTAAAAAACGACTAATATTTAAGACATTTGTTGTTTATTTTCATGTTACGAAATTATTTTTATAATATATCATTTGTTTTTAAGATATATTTTCGTTTTATTTATTTTTATGATACCATATATTGTTTTTTATACATTTTTGCGTTTGACCACTATCTCACCTGATGGTAAGCGACGTTGCGGTCGACGATCTAGCACGCTTACCAAGATACCTGTTCACTCGAGACTTGCAGATTCCTAGATTGTAGCTATCGGGAAAGACTGACTCGGGTTAGTGGTGCGCATAATGATTTTTATGATATATCATTTTATTTTTATGATACTTTATTTATTTTTATGATATATCATCATTAATTTTTATGATATCATACTTATTTTTATGATATATCAATAATGTTTATGATATATTATCTATTTATATGATACATCATCATTTATATTTATGATAATCTCTATATATTTTCATAATAAGTGCATTACTCAGTTGGTGTGTCCCCGCAGGCCGGCAAGCCGGAGCAGTCGGCGGGCCTGGAGCGGGCCATTGAGAACATGTGCCGCAAGACGCGCGACCTGCGGCGGCAGCTGCGCAAGGCAGTCGTCGACCACGTCTCCGATAGGTGACTAGGACTTTTTCATATTTTACAAGCTTTTATTTAACTTGCAGTGTTTGTTTGTTTGGGTCAAATCTTGCAAGTTGAATCTGAACCACTTCCTCGTATCCTACGGACAAACAAACAAGAAAGTGATTTAATAATAAGTTTTTGGTTGAAAAATATATTTTTCAAGACAAGCTTTTAACAAATTCGTAATCGGAATCGCGAGCAGATTAAAATGAGCCCAAACACTAGTAGTTTACGATTATCCGTGAAGGAGTTCCATTACCCACCTTCCGTCTCCATCATCACATCAGCTGGCTGTCACCATAATATTGTATTGTCATCGGAATTTGACAAGTATGCAAAATTTCAACACCATAGGATGGTGATGGTGATGATAAGTGGAAGTGGTTCTGATTCAGCTTGCAAGATTCCACCCGAACAAACATACATACATACATACATTGCAAGTTAAATAGAAGCTTGTAAAAACGTGGTAAAATACTATAGATACCTAAACCTAGTGTGCCGCCGGCAGCGGGGCAGGGCCCAAACTACCGGTGGTTATTATTATTACGACGATGATGATAAAGACGATGTTGACGACGATGACGATGAAGACCATGATGACGATTATGATTATGACGAAGATGATGATGACGATGAAGACCACGATGACGATTATGATGATGACGATGATGATGATGATGACGATGATGATGATGACGATGATGATGATGATGACGATGACAATGGCGATAATGATGAAGATAACGATCTTGATGTTGATGACGATGATGATAATGATCTTTTCCAGTTTCTTGGAGACCAACGTGCCTCTGCTAGTGCTGATGGAGGCGGCTCGCAATGGAAACGAGAAGGAGCTGGAACAATACGCACTCGTCTTCACAGAACACGCGAATAAACTTGTGGAGGTGAGCAAAGTACTACATTATTCAACGAGGGTGTGAAACGAGCCGTTATACACGAGATATTTAGACGTAAGAGATGTAAAAGAATGATAGCACATAGTAGGGATTCTTGATGTTTTTTTTGTTTTTGTCACTACACAGTTAGTAATTACATAGAAGACAAACATGCATGGAACATTCCGCATCTGCCAAGTAGCCAACTGGCACATAAGAAACATAATATTGTCAAAAACAAACATAAAATATTGTAACAAAAGTTCTAAAAAATGTGTCCCTCAGTTTCTTGCCGTATCTTCTGAGTAGTGGTTCTTTTTCCGATACGGTGGTATTCATTGTAATAATTGACGTTCGTAAGTGCGTCTGTGACGACACTAATAAATTTTTAGAAAAAAAACAAAACCCGATGTCAATGTACCTTCGAAGTCCAAGGTCACATATCGATGTTTATATGGGACCACTTCGTAGCTATACTGAACCCGACGCGAAAATAATTTTGCAAATCGGGTCTTAAATGTCGGAGTTATGAGGTAACAAACATAAAAAAAATACAAACGAATAGAAAACCTCTCATTTTGAAGTCGGTTATTTTTTTTTTTTATATTTGTATTTTTTTATGTGGTTTTAATGTTTAAACGTGCATATTTCCTATTTAATAAATGTAATTATGTCTTTGACTTTGTGTCTAGGTTGCTAATCTCGTCTGCTCGATGTCCAATAACGAAGACGGAGTAAAGATGGTGCGACACGCCGCCGATCACATTGAAGCGCTGTGCCCACAGGTACGTCCCACGCCCACGCCCACAGCCCACTTGTGGGCTTCAGGCTTCCTAATTTTCCATCGACTTCAAAAAAGAAGGAGGTTCTCAATTCGACGGTGCGGTTTTGTTTTGTACGTTTGTTACGCGGTTACTCCGCCAATTATGAATTGATTTTGATTTTTTTTTGTTTAGTTGGTCATACTTCAGAGGTGGTCTCTTATAAATTTTATCGAAATTCATTCAGCACTTTTAAAAAGAACGTAATGGGCTGATTATGATGATAATGTGATCAAATGTGATACTCAGGTGATAAACGCAGCCCGCGTGCTCGGCGCCCGTCCCCGCTCCCGCGTCGCTCAAGAAAACGCTCACGCTTTCGCTCGTGCTTGGGAACACGCCGTCAAGTTACTGACTGACGCGGTTGATGACATCACTACTATTGACGACTTCCTTGCTGTCAGCGGTAAGTAACTAGAGCAAAACGCTCCCGCTTGTGAAAACACTCACGCTGCCGCTCGTGTTAGAAACACGTCGTCAAGTTACTGACTTAACATTACTACTAATAAGCCGTCAGCGGTAAGCTACTAGAGCAAAACGCTCCCGCTTGTGAAAGCGCTAACGCTATCGCTCGTGGTTAGAGGACATTACTAATATCGACGACTTCCTTGCTGTCAGCGGTAAGTGACTAGATCTAAACGCTCCCGCTTGTGAAAACGCTCACGTTTCCGCTCGTGTTAGAAACACGCCGTCAAGTCACTGACTGACGCGGTAGATAACATCACTAATATTTTATTTTTTTTGTATTTGACATATTGTGCGTGTGAATAATTAATGAGTTTGATGTTTAACGGTTATGTATGTTTTTTTATTAATCTTTGACATTTTCTGTACTAATTATATGCATGGGACATTTTATTTCAATCAATTTAAATAATGTAATATTATGAAAATTTGTATGCCAGAAATGGTGAGACACGCAGAACTCTTAAACATCTGTAAACTTTATTATGACCGTGTTTCCTACAAATAAATATATCATTTCATTTCACCACTATTGACGATTTCCTTGTTGTCAGCGGTAAATAACAAAAGAAAAAAAAGCAAATTAAATTAGGAAATATTAAGTCCATTAGCTACTAATATTATCTAATACCTTTAAAAGAGCAATTCTTATATATATGTATGTATATATATGTATGTATATATATGTATGTATATATATGTATGTATATATATATGTATGTATTTATATGTATGTATATATATAATCTGAATCTCGTCGTTTTACCCGTGTTTAAAACATAATCTGAAAAATATGACTCCTTCTGACATCTATTGGCGAGTAGTGATACTATTTTTTTTAAGCTTTGGCAACTAGGGCCATCAGCTTAAACAACAACTAAACTGCTTTACCGACACAGCAACACTAAAGCTACTTGACAATAGATGGCGTTGTTAAGCAACACTAAGCCATCTCAAAAATACCGAGCTAAGCTCGGTCATTTAGGTAGCAATTTAATAAATAAGAAATGCGAGATGACACTGCAATGTATGTTTTTTAATGCATGAATCGATTCATTATTGAATACTATTAATGAAAAAAATGTTTAAAAATTTAAATCAACAGAAACGCGCCATTTGCGTGTGACGTCAAAACGTGGGGACCTAGGATCTCCTCATTGGTCCATCTATGCTACATGTGTATGTCAATAATTTACTAATAGGGCTCTATGTCAAAATTTTACCAATAAGCAGCGAGGCGCTTGACGTCAGATAGTGGTAGCACGTACTTCGTTTTGCGATTTCGATCCGTTTCTCCAAAAATAAGAAAAATAATCATTGAAATACAATTAAACTACGCAATAATAATAATAATTATATCACTGCTATATGTTTACAAAAGTAATCTATCGTAAAAAGTAATTTCCAGATTTTTCGACAACACATGCATATTCCCTATTGCAATGCTGTATTCACCGCAGCCAGACTGCGATATTGGTATGCTCAGACTGCGCAAGCTCACATTCTGTGTTTTTTTAAGCTATTGCATAGCTTGAGCGTGGAGACCGAATTCAGAAATTCCGTAACGAAAATAACCTAACACCCCCCACTCCGAATGCTATGCAATAGCTTTACCGCGGCAGTCTCCGAGTGCCACACGTCTTTTTTTTATGTAACTGATTGACGAGACGAGCTGGTGGTTCACCTGATGGTAAGCAATACGCTAGCCCATAACAATAACAGCACCCAGAACTGTGTGTATTGTTGCAGAGAATCACATCCTGGAAGACGTCAACAAATGCGTGGTAGCTCTACAAGAGGGCGACCCGGACTCACTCGAGCGCACCGCCGGCGCCATCCGCGGCCGCAGCGCCAGGTAATCATCATCACCATCCACCATCATCATCATCACCATCCACCATCATCATCATCACCATCATCAATCATCACCATCATCAATCATCACCATCTACCACCATCATCATCACCATCTACCATCATCATTACCATCTACCATCATCATCATAACCACCCATTACCTTCATTCATGATCACCATCTACCATCATCATCATAACCACCCATTACCTTCATTCATGATCACCATCTACCATCATCATCATAACCACCCATTACCTTCAATCATGATCACCATCAATCAACATCATCACCATTATCATGATCTCCATCAATCATCATCATAACCACCCATTACCTTCAATCATGATCACCATCAATCAACATCATCATGATTACCATCAATCATCATCATAACCACCCATTACCTTCATTCATGATCACCATCTACCATCATCATCATAACCAGCCATTACCTTCAATCATGATCATCATCAATCAACATAATCACCATTATCATGATCTCCATCAATCATCATCATAACCACCCATTACCTTCAATCATGATCACCATCAATCAACATCATCATGATTACCATCAATCATCATCATAACCACCCATTACCTTCATTCATGATCACCATCTACCATCATCATCATAACCAGCCATTACCTTCAATCATGATCATCATCAATCAACATAATCACCATTATCATGATCTCCATCAATCATCATCATAACCACCCATTACCTTCAATCATGATAACCATCAATCAACATCATCACCAATCATGATCACCATCAATCATCATCACCATCACCACCCATTACTATCAATCATGATCACCATCAGTCATCATTATAAATCATCATCACCATCAATCATCATTATCCTGTCCTACTAATATTATAAATTTGAAGTCTGTGAGGGTGGACGGATGGATGGATAGATGGATGTTACTCAATCACGCGAAAACTACTGCTTTTGCGTGAATTTTTGCGCAAATTTGGTTTGTTGGTATTTTAGGCCCTGGCCTTCAGTTTCTTGCCGCATACTAGAGTAGTGGTTCTTTTTCCGATACGGTGGTAGAGTCATTGTGATAATTGACGTTCATAAGTGCGTCTGTGACGACAAAAATGAATTAGTACATTATTGCAAAGGCCGTGAAATAGGCGAGGACTTCACTAATTCGAGACAGGCAATTGCCATTTCCATATATAGTGCTTTTCTCAAAACAATCCAGGGAAATAAAACATTTCTTATATGTATTATACATTTAATTTATATTTATTAAGTATGTAAATAACAATCAAGACGAACTTTCAGCTTTGCCGCCAATTTTCTATTTATCATCTGTGCCGAAAGGCAAACGCATTTATGGCTATACAGCCACGTGAACGCAATTTGTGCTAAGCAAAGAGACTTACTTTGGTATGCCAAGAATGATAAAAGAGATCCAATCAAAGAGTATTTAATTACCCCAGCACGCCGTTTCATACAACATCGTGAAACCCGCTTACGCGCTTTGGAGTGGTAGGCTCTGACCGTGGTTGTAATACCACCCACCGAACAAAGCCATGCCGTCAAGCGACCTAGTCGTGTTTCGGGATGTTGTTCGGTGAACCATCGGGGAGACGGGTCTGAGCAGCCGCTCAACTGCCGTCTCTCTCTAGATATATGTGCTCCATCTTAGGCTACATCATCGTTTCACATCAGGCGAGATTGTGGCCAATCATAAATCTATTAAGCGGTAAAAAAATTGTTGAAGTGTTCTAATGTTCCAAATTCAAAAAACGAAAATTCAAAATTGGATACTTCGAAAGAAAAAAAAAGGAGATTTATTGTGGCAAAATAATAAAAATAGAAACATGAATAAATACACTTAATTACAATTTCTATAAATCTAAATTATACGCTAAACTATAAAAATATTTAAATTAATAAATTAGCCTTCGCCACAATACGGCCTCCGCTCAGCAAAATAATGACAATATTCGCGTGTCATTTATTCCAAAATAATGACAATATTTCCATGCATGTTTGAGAAAGGAACTTTTGAACTTGAAGTTGAACTTATACAGGGTGTGCGCAGTGGTGACACAAGAGATGGACAACTACGAGCCCTGTATCTACACCAAGCGGGTCCTGGAGGCTGTCACAGTGCTGCGAGACCAAGGTCAGTGCCGAGTGTATGTACAGGGTGTGCGCAGTGTGACACAAGAGATGGACAACTACGAGCCCTGTATCTACACCAAGCGGGTCCTGGAGGCTGTCACAGTGCTGCGAGACCAAGGTCAGTGCCGAGTGTATGTACAGGGTGTGCGCAGTGTGACACAAGAGATGGACAACTACGAGCCCTGTATCTACACCAAGCGGGTCCTGGAGGCTGTCACAGTGCTGCGAGACCAAGGTCAGTGCCGAGTGTATGTACAGGGTGTGCGCAGTGTGACACAAGAGATGGACAACTACGAGCCCTGTATCTACACCAAGCGGGTCCTGGAGGCTGTCACAGTGCTGCGAGACCAAGGTCAGTGCCGAGTGTATGTACAGGGTGTGCGCAGTGTGACACAAGAGATGGACAACTACGAGCCCTGTATCTACACCAAGCGGGTCCTGGAGGTCCGATGACAATGCAATATTATGGTGACAGCCAGCTGATCTGATGATGGAGACGGAAGGTGGAACTCCTTGACGGACGTAAACTACTAATGTTTGGGCTCATTTTAATCTGCTCGCGGTTCCGATTACGAATTTGTTAAAAGCTTGTATTGAAATATTTTTAATCTATTACGGACTGGAATATTAGTGTGCATACTTTGGGGAAATAACAAAACAGCTTGATTAAGAAACTTTTACTTATTTATTAACTTAATATTAAACGTTAGGTAGATGTATAATTATATTAAATTATTGAAGTTGATGTGTTATTCATTTGTTCTCCGGCGGCGGGTGCGCGCGGATGTATTCCAAACCGCGCAGGATCGCCTCGGGGATCGGCGGCGGGGTGGGGAGGTGGGAACCCTGGAATTAAAATAAACATTTAAAAAGTCATTCTGACATATATCAATAACTACATTTAGCTTCGCACAAACATGCATCTGGCGCTTCGCCAGCCGCTGCCGCGTCACGCTAGCTTTGCTCGCCCTTCTGCGGCGGGGTTGGCAGTGTGTGGGGCTTGAACCTACTAAAAACCTTCCCGTGTGCAGTCCTCTGCTGAGGTGGGGTTGCGCTAGCATTCACCATCTCACCCCGGCGGTAGGCCCGGGTGTGAACCGGGTGTGTGTGTGTGCAGGGGTGACCTTGATCACCAAATCCACCCCCCAGACGAGTGGGGCCGTGCAAGCCGGCAGAGTTCCCCAACTCTCCACCAGTGACCCCAATACGGAGGGTAGAGGAGGCGGTCGAACCGCCTCCTCCTCGCCCCGTTCGTCTGCGCCGGAGCGGGTCAGGCAGGGCATTGTCCTCCCTGGTCCGCCCCGCTGTCTCCTTCTGCGCGATAACCGCTTCGCAGAAAGAGACCACCGCCTGCCACGATCTCTGGCTGCCGAGCATGGCGTTCATCGTGTGTGGTCACTGCTCTAACATAACCTAGTCTTTGAGGCCGTTTGTGTTGTGGAAGTACTTTCTGTCGTATTATGTTAAGTCGAAACAATGACTTGTCGAACTATACTTTGTCGAAGTGTCGTGTCGAAACAAAGTACTGTCGAAGTTCAGAGGAACACCCAGTGGGAGCACATGCGACTTTCAATCCGACGCATCCATGTTCGAAACCCGCTGGCCCCGCACCACTGACTTTCTTAAGTGCGCATTTATCACTCGCTCTAAATAGGTTGATGGAAAACATCATCAGGAACCCGGTATGTACAAGAATCACAACTATTCAAGGACACGTGAAATCCACAGACCCGCAATTGGCCAGTTTGGTGGATTATGGCCCATACTCTCTCTATGAAAGAAGGCCCGTGTCCCAGCTGTGGGACCGTGATGGGCTGATGATGACGATGATGATGATTAGTTTCGTAACGCACCTGTGGCTGGTACCCGTTTTCGTCAGCGACGTATCGCAGGGAGATGACCTCTCCCTCCGGCGACGTCCACTGCGCCTCCCCTTGCGCGACCTGGCCTGGGTTCTCCTGGAACCACACATTAGGGTCGATTCTGTGTTGCATTCTCTTGTGGCGACCTCACCCGTCACATATATCAACGACATGCTCACAGATGGCGCTGATATAAATCACAAAACAAGAAAGTTACAGATTCATTTTTTTTCTAAAAACCACGTTTTTATGCGCCCTTTGAGGTTAGGTCGGCATTGCATGCTAATTAATGGAATTATACGTGTTGAAGGGAGACCAGAGTTAATTAGTGGATTTAAAATGCATTTTAATCGAGTTGTGAGCTACCCTGAAAGTTTCAACCGGATAGCTAATCGGGAAGTGCTCGAAATTTGACTTGCAAGATTCCACCCGGAACGACAGACAGGCAGACAGACAAATAAGAACGTGATTTAAGAAAAACGAGGTGATAAAATCAATGACCGATTATCTTATACTTACAGCATCAGGATTGGGTAGTTCTCCTCTCGCTCTGGCCGATATTCCGTTCTCTGTCTCGAACTCCCATTGGTAGGCGCCCTCCGGCGCGACGTTTAACTCTTGTTTGAGGATCGCCGCCCCCTTCTCATCTTTGCCGACGATGTGGGACACGTCCGCGGCGGCGTACGCCAATAGGCAGGTCAGAAGGAACAGTTTCTGAAAATGATAAAATATAAATAACTTTACTTTTCAACTGGACTCCTTCATGAAAGACTTGACGACAATGACGAAGAACCGTGAAACGTGGAAGAACGAAAGAGAGGCCTTTGCCCAGCAGTGGGACACTTTAGGCTCTAAATAATAATAATAAAATAATATTAAATATAAATAGATCGTTCTGTATGGCCTCAAGCAAACCCAATTCCAAAAACCGACAAACCAAACCAGATTAACTTGGCGCAGATAAGTAAGGAGGCCCGACCCCCAAATAACGGGACTAGGGATGGAAGAAAGAGATAGTTCTGTATGTCAAATCGAAATGGGTCGCCAAGATACAGACCTAGCCTAGTTTGGTGGTAGAGTCATGGTGATAATTTGACGCTCATAAGCGCGTCTGTGATGCCAAAAATGAATAAAGAGATTTTGATGTGATTTGGGGCCCCTCGATAATTTTACATTAAATAAGTATATATATATAAATCAATAGGTAATTAATTGTGTAACTCAGGAAAATATTTTTTCTAGTTTTTTTAGGTAAAGTAAAAAAATATTTTCGCGCCGCGCGGTTTCCCGGGATTAAATGTAGCCTATGTGTAGTCGATGTGCCAGGGTACACGCTATCGCCACTTCGAATAGGGGATCGGACAGTAATCGAGAAAACATCTAAAATGTAGTTAGAACTAATGTTCGTCGAACCAGAAAGATCAGTCAACCAATATTTTTGTGAAATAATAATGATTTATATTTTAAATCAATAAATAATTCTGACATTTTTAATCTGTTCTTCATCTCAAACGAAACAATAATCACAGCGCATGACGTCATTTGTAGGCAAATGCGGTGAGTCAAGCTTGTGTTTATTTTACGTTTTTGCTTTTCATAAAATGTGTTTTTGCTAATATTTTCGTTCCATTCCAAACTTCACAAAACGTGTTTAAATCTCTTTGCAAGTTTTATTTCGAAGAGTTTGTTGTTTTCTACCTTCATATGACGTCACCTGTTTTGAGGTGACCTTTTCCGCGGCAATATTTGAAACATAATATTTAAACATGGGTTTTGGTACTTTTAGATCGTTATTTAATTAAAACAGTATTTTTCATGGCTATATATATTCATTGTAGTTAATTTAAAACACTTTCTGAAAAGTTGTCCGATCCCCAATTGCACTGGACTCCGTTGAGCCGTTACAGCGTGAAGAGGGAACCAACGTACACACTTATACACTAACATAAAAACTTTCGCATATATAATACTAGCTGCGCCCCGCGGCTCCACCCGCGGTTTCCCGGGTTAAAAAGTAGCCTATGTGCTATTCCAAGTCCTGAAGTACCTACAAATTTCATCAAAATCGGTTAGGTGGTTTTTGCGTGAAAGAGTTATAAACATACATCCATACATACATATATTCTTACAAACTTCGCGTTTATAATATTAGTAGGAAGTAAGATAAGTGTTCTTTGCTTCAATGTGAGTAAAATAGATGTAGACAATGCAAACAACCAGGAGGCATTAAATTAAAATATCCATTCTGGCGGTGCATAAAGAACTGTTCCTGAATTCTGACTTCTGGCCAGTAGGGGTAGTATACCACAGATTCCGAAATTTTTGAACCCTGTGAAGTAGTGTGTGTGGTTTATTACGTTTTATGTTATATATGTGCATGTTTTAAGCTATTGCATAGCTTCTATCGCGGGCCTTGAGCGTGGAGACCGAATCCAGAAATTCCGTAACGAAAATAACCTAACACCCCCCACTCCGAATGCTATGCAATAGCTTTACCGCGGCAGTCTCCGAGTGCCACACGTCTTTTTTTTTATGTGACTGAATGACGAGACGAGCTGGTCGTTTGCCTGATGGTAAACAATACGCCAGCCCATAACAATAACAGCACCACCCAGAACTTTGTTTTGCAAAATCTTGCGCGGCGCTGTACTGCGCTCGTCACCCTGAGACAATTAGCTGTTGAGTCTCATAATGCCCAGTATTTTCGCTGGCTACAATGCCCTTCAAACCGGAACACAGTAATGCTCGCGCACTACTGCTTGGCGGCTGAATAACTGGCAAAGCGGTGGTACCCACCCAGACGGCCTCTCGCATACGAGAAACCTACCACAAGTAGGTAAGTATTAAAGGTATATATTCTATGGGCCTCTGTTAACACGATCCGGGGCGGCACCGGCTGTGACCGTACTTAGAGAGTACGAAGAATGACAGTACGGTGACAGCCGCATAATTTTCAAGTTAGTTTACATCAAATACCGCTACCACAGTAGAAAATCTTTTTGCATATAGTAAAAACCTTACGGTCTACGAAATAAGGTTGGGAGTACGTTGCTATACTGTCAAATATGAAACGGTTTACGGAGTTTTAATGTGTGCCATACCCACACATAAACAGAATACTGTCGCAACGCCAGTACGGCTCTGACCGGGTTGGTTACTATGAGATTTCATACAAGTACATCAGTACGGCTATATACGGTTACGGTTGTAGCCATCTAAGGCTCTAGGTAAGCTTTTGGGTTTTTATGTGATGTTGTCAGTACGGCTGTGACAGTATTGTGATTTTGTATGAACTTTTTCACTGTCTATTTCGAATACAGCACCGCGCCGGATCGTGTTAATTTTACTTTATTGTACTCGTACTTGAATATTTCCTGAAATAAAGAGTTTAATTATAATAAACCTAATTATAGACGGACGGAGTCGCGGATGCCAGCTAGTATAAATATGTGACTAGGGACTGCAAGGCCAAACTCTTAATACTTTACTTATTCTAATATTTAATTAAAATTCAACGCGCATTTGACCTCTGACCTATGCCTTCAAGAAAACCTCAAATAATGTATGTCCACATAGAATTCCTAATACTTTGAACCGCTATGTAGAGATTGGGTGTATGAGCGATAGCGGGTAGCGATTTCAAGATCCAAAACATATAATAACGAAATCAATATATTAAATTTTAAAAACCGGCCAAGTGCGAGTCGGACTCGCCACGTAGAGTTCCGTAACATTTTCTCTAAAAACGGTAAAAAAATCACGTTTGTTGTGTGGGAGCACCCCTTTTTTGCCGTTTTTATAGATAATGTACGGAACCCTTGGTGCGCGAGTCCGACTTCCACTCGGCCGGTTTTTTAAGAACAATTGTTTTTCTACAATAACTATTGTTTTTGGCAAAAGAACAATAATTGTTTACTATCAAAAATATAGTTGTTTCTTTTGTCTGTGGCTGCAATCTCGCGGTATTTATAGGGCACGTGGAGTGGTACATCGCTACCCGCTCCGCTCATCACTAACACACTGCCTATCTATTAAGATGCACTAATAAATGTCAACCGCCACTCGGACAGACAGACGTCTGACCTGGGAGCCCTTTGTAAAGGTCACGCCTTTCCTTAACTTGAACTATGTCATTTATTTGACTATAATTTGTAATGATATTTATTAACCGACTTGAAAAAAGGAGAAGGTTCTTTGTTCAATGGTATTTTTTTTTATTATTTATATTTTTTTATCATTTTTTTTAATGTTTTTTACCTCAGAACTCCGTCATTCATGAACCGATTTAGAAAATTATTTTTGCGTTGGGTTCAGTTTAGCTACGAAGTGGTCCCATATAAATTTCATCGATGTTTGACCTTGGACTTCGAAGATACATTGAAGTCGGTATCTGTTTTTTTTTCTAAAAAATAATTATTTATTACAAGCTTTTATTTAACTGGCAATGTTTATTATTTATTTGTTTGAGTCACATCTTGCAAGTTGAATCAGAACCACTTCCTCTTATCCTAGAGTTAAAATGTTGCATACTTGTCGAATTCTGATGACTGCAATATTATGGTGAGAGCCAGCTGATCTGATGATGGAGACGGAAGGTGGGCAATGGAACTCCTTGACGGATAATCGTAAACTACTAGTGTTTGGGCTCATTTTAATCTGCTCGCGGTTCTGATTTATTATTCTTTATCAACAATAAAATTATTTATTGACTAGGGACCCGCCCCGGCTTCGCACGGATACAATTCACTAAAGTAGGAGAGTCTCAATTCGACTGTATGTTTGTTACGCTATTAATCCGTCATTTATAAATTTGGAAACTCTTTTTGCGTTGCGTTCAGTATAGCTACGAAGTGGTCCCATATAAGTTTCATAGATATCCGACCATGGACTTCGAAGATACATTAAAATTAAAGCCAGATATTTTTTGTAAAAAAATGAAGTATTCTAAATTCAACTCTTTGATTTTAACTTAAAGAATCCTAAATCAAAACACCACAAACTACCGCCACAAAATCACTTCGACCTATTTACGACAACTGTCATTTTATTCCACGCCTCAATAACTGTCAAGTGCGAGTCGAACACGTCCACCAAAAGGGTCCCGGACCCCAAAAAGTAATACAATTCGCGACTCACCATCTTGCTATGCGAATCACACTACACTGGTGTGTATGTGCGGGCGCGGCGACTTTATAAAGCTTACGGTGCGCACGCGCATCCAAGGTCTTCTCCGAAGTTTTGTTTCGTGGAACAAGTATACATTTTATATTAAAAACAATCGACTTCAGTTCTGATGTATCTTCAAAGTGAAGGAAATTTATTTGGGACCATTTTTAAGCCATACTGGACACACTGTAAAGAATTTTCCAAATCGGTTACAAACATAAAAAGAAATACATTCAAGTAATGCAGTATGCTTGCGCACTACTGCTTGGGGGCAGAATAACTGGCAAAGCTGTGGTACTTACCCAGACGGCCTCCCGCATACGAGAGCCCTATAATCTAATTCCACCTCACCTTCTCGTGCATTCGTGCAAGGATCGTCCATTTTCCTTCCTGACTTCTGTCTCTGACTGAGAAAAAAGAATAAGTCCTTTATGGGCCATTGCGTACGTTTATACAAGCTTTTATTTAACTTGCAATGTATGTATGTTTGTCCGGGTGGAATCTTGCAAGCTGAATTAGAACCACTTCCTCTTATCCTACGGAGTTGAAATTTTGGATACTTGTGAAAGTCCGATGACAATGCAATATTATGGTGACAGCCAGCTGATCTGATGATGGAGACGGAAGGTGGGCAATGGAACTCCTTGATGGACAACCGCAAACTTCTAGTGTTTGGGCTCATTTTAATCTGCTTGCGGTTCCGATTACGAATTTTTTTAAAGCTTGTCTAAAAATATTTTTTTAACAAAAAAAATATTACAATACAATTCCGAAATGTATAACGGACGTTACAGAAAGTAGATTCAAATTGAGTGTGAAAAATATTCTAATGAAAAAAGCATACTACACAGTTAGTAATTACATAGAAGACAAAGATGCTTGGAACATTCCGCTTCTGCCAAGTAGCCAACTGGCACATAAGAAACATAATATTGTCAAAAACAAACATAAAATATTGTAGTGTTACATATCATCTTCATTCATTTTTCATGACTCATCAAACCTATTTCTTATTTATTTAGGACCTATTTTTATTGCCTTGAGGAAAAAGAAAACAGAATTTAAAATTGGATAAACTGACAGAGAACGGAAAAAAGAGGAAAACCAGGACTTGAACTTGAGCTTGGAGAGAGAAAGGTGCTCTCACGATTTGTTAAAGGTGGAAAACCATATTATTCTTGTGGCTCCGTTGTTGTGAGGTATCACAAGTTGGTGGCCCGAACAAAGGCCCACTCACCGCCGTTGAACGTCCCCTGGATTGGGAGAAGGACAAACCCAGGACAAACTTCCAGTTTCTTGGGAGAAGGACAAACCCAGGACAAAGTTCTACGTTCTCATTTACCCTCTTCGACAGGCAGAAGAAGCCTATCGACAAGGACAAAGTACTACGTTCTCATTTACCCTCTTCGACAGGCAGAAGAAGCCTATCGACAAAGTATACGTTCTCATTTCCCTCTATCGACAATTTTCATTACCCGGAAGATCTTTTCCTCAGCAGTACTGTTTTATATACTGTATTAAAAAGTATCACCAAATTAACATAATTTCATTACAGCTTCCAGTCCCTCTCTCTCTCCCAGAAAGGTACTGTACGTGCGGAGGTTCATAGGGTGAGCTAGCCGGGGGACCTCCGTAACGTTACAATATTATAACAAAAGTTCTAAAAAATGTGTCCCTCAGTTTCTTGCCGTATCTTCTGAGTAGTGGTTCTTTTTCCGACACGGTGGTAGTCATTGTAATAATTGACGTTCATAAGTGCGTCTGTGATGTCAAACATGAATAGAGAACTTTTAAACTTTGAACTTCGACTTGACGGTCTGTCCATCTCTTGGGGCTGTCTTCCAGGCGAATTTAATGTACAGACAGACAAAGCTACTTGCCGATTGTTATAACATAACTATAGATGATCGCCTAAGGGCATATTATATCATTGTGTTTCAACATCGGGTGACATTTTGGCGATACCGCGCTTTCGCCGAAAACAATGAATCATTGATTGGCAGTGTGGACATTGACTAATTCATCAATTCTTAAACAAAAATAAATTGAAACAACAAAAATTATCTTATAGACAAAAGCAATACTTTTAGGACCAGTTCAGGGGTCTTACTCTGGAAAAGTAATTACGATCTTCGGTCTGTCGGATGAAAGGGACAGCGCTATGCAACAGGCATAAGAGTGTCTCTTTTAGTTTGCACGAACGAACGAACGCAACTCGGAGTAGGCCCCCTGGCGACATTTTACTATCGGACAACTAGACGATCGGCACAACGCTCCCTACATGGTAGAAGTCCCGCCTATCCGTACATGGTAGAAGTCGCACTTCTTGTTTGACATTCTGTTAATTCTAATTTATACGTAATTGTTCATTGTCATAGTTCGAGACATTTTAAAAGATCTGAATCAAAGACATCCCCGCAGAGTTTCTTGGTGCTATCTTCTCTAGCGGGCGTATTTCCGAAGCGCTGGTAGAGTTAGTTTTCGCATTTATTTTCTGCACCCAGTCTTTAATTTGAGTATAGGAAAGAAATGGGTAAACGTACTTACCTTTTTTTTCAAAGTCATGTTAACGTAAGTTACAATTTTAACATATTTTATTTGTATCATGTGTTTATGACCTTTAAAAGTGCACTTTTGCGCCTATTTAATTAATGATATTTGACTTTGAAGCGTTTTGGCTAATCCTTCTTAATACTTACAGCCAAGGATTGAGACGCCCTGCCATCTTTGTGTTTCCTATTAAATACAACCTGGGTGTGTTCAAATCAAAAGTGAATAGATACTTACTAGGCAAGCGTATGCTTTTTTCATTAGAATATATTTGATGGCTGGTCCACAAGTCATACTCGTGAACGGGTGCTGCTTGCGGGGACTGGTCTGTTCTAGTCACTCCTACTGCTACTGTCATACCTACTTATATTTTATTTACACTTTTCTGTTACTGATACTATGACTATGGGACATCTCACTCGCATTTCTTGTTTTACATTCTGTTAATTCTAATTTATACGTAATTGTGCTGAAAAAAGACATCCCCGCAGAGTTTCTTGGTGCTATCTTCTCTAGCGGGCGTATTTCCGAAGCACTGGTAGAGTCAGTTTTCGCATTTCTTTTCAGCACTCAGACTTCAATTTGAGTATAGGAAAGAAATGGGTAAATATACTTACCTTTTTTCAAAGTCATGTTAACATAAGTTACAATTTTTAACATTTTTTATTTGTATCATGTGTTTATGACCTTTAAAAGTGCACTTTTGTGCCTATTTAATAAATGATATTTGACTTTGACTTTGACTTTGCGTGCTTCATCTTCGACCGCATCGTCGCTTCCCATCAGGTGAGATCGGGTTCAAACGTAGGCCTAGTCTAGTGTTAAAAAAAAAATGGGATAAAAGCGCACAAACTCCGTTGGCTCGGCCACCTTGAAAGAATGGGGAAGATCGGGCTGTTAAACGAGCTTACGGAACAGCCGAGTGGTCGACGACCAGTCGGCCATCCAGTCAGTGGTGCGGCCAGTGGTGCGGGGCCAGCTGGATTCGGACTCGGTGCGTCGGATCGAAAGCACGTGCTCCCACTGAGCCACACTCGCTCCAGCTTGCTTATACTAGTGTAATATTCTGAAATAGTATTTATTTTATTACTAGTTGATGTTTCAGGAACTAAAGGTTGACCTTGACATTCAGTCGGTTTCAAAAATAACGGAGCTAATGTCCAGAGGTCACATTATTATCTATTAACAGGTCAAGCCTCATCATCTGTCAGGAGCTTACAGAAACTTAGCTTAAATAAAACTAAACTAAAAGATATTAAATACTATGTACATGCGGGTATCGGTTGAGCCAACTGATGGCCTACAGATAATTCAACCGATACCCGTCGTCCGGCAACGTGCCCAAAATGCTGGCGGCGGGCGTTGCCTCGCTCAATTGCGAGGCTGATTTTTTGGCCTAAATACACGCCAGCATTTTGGTCACGTGTGGACTCCACCAGCCGCCCCGCCAAATCCTTATAAATCTCTAGTGCTCCTAGTCCCCACGGGCCCAATATTAAAAAAAATAAATTAATATAATATAATATATAATTAATATAATATTCCTCTTTTTTATTCTTTATTATATCTATTAATAACGTGAAACTAAAAACCTTAAAAAATATAATACTAAAATATATTATTGAAAGGAGTCCCTTTAGACAAGGTTCCGAAGATACTGGCAGCGTTCCCCCTTTGAATAGCTAGACTAATTCTTTGTCCGAGGTAGCTGCCAGCTCTTCGGCCTCCTGTGATGTCGACTAACCTTTTTGCTATTTCTTTAAAAAGCTTAATAGCGCTAGGACCCCACGGACCAAGAAATTCATTCAAAAACCAAATTCACCCTTTTTACAAATTAAATAATAATTTTTATTTATTTAGCAAAAATAACTGACTTTAATTCTGATGTATCTTCGAACTCCAAAGTTTAATCATTGAATCATGCTAACACGTGTACCAGACAGGAGTTAGAAATGTCTTGTATAAGAGCCAAAAAGCTCATTGGTGACGATGCGCTGGTTAAGACTAAGCTTCAGAGCCTTGAACATCGGCGCAAAGTTGCCAGTTTATCGGTCTTTTACCGGATACATTTCGGAGAGTGTGCGACGGAATTACATGAACTTATTCCACCATCCCCATTCTACCGGACGACCAGACGTACGGCAAGCCGTCATCAATTCATGGTTGACATCCCTCCTGCTCGCACCAAGCGCTTTGCTTCGACCTTCATAATGCGAACGGCCAAGGAGTGGAACTCTCTGCCGGCATCTGTGTTTCCGGATAGCTACAATCTGGGTGTCTTTAAGACAAGAGTGAACAGGTTTCTTCTAGGCGAGCGTGCTACATCTTCGACCGCATCGTCACTTAACAACAGGTGAGATAGCGGCAAACGCAAGCCAATAAATAGTAAAAAAAAAAATTACAAGTGCCCTGTGAGGGCGCTGCATGTTTTGAGTGGAGTTAGTCACTTATCCTTAGTCGTTTGATTGGTTATTGTATAACTGCATGTAGGGGTCGATTGGTTGGAATAAAAAACAGCTTTTTCTTTTTGATTTTTATTAATTATTTCACCTTTACATAGTGGAGTGGCTCGCTCCTCCTCGTTACCATAGACTATCTAAAATCTATGCACCATAGTCTATACTTTTTTATGTTTTTTAATAATTTAATCCTACATACATTTGTCAATTTAAATTAATTATTCATAAAATTGTCACTTAGGTTCTCTGTCTACGTTAAATTCACATAATCATTAGTAAATACACTCGAGAGCAATGAATCCGGGTCACTTAAAGAATGTTAAAAATCTCGGAAACTAAAAATGATAGGTTAATGCAATAAATTGTATTTAATAGACAATGTAATACTCCTTAAATGAAAGTTAAAAAAATATGAGTCACCATACATTTTATTAACACAAAATTACATAAAGAAAAAAACTGCTGATCTCTCCTTAAAACAAAAATAGGAAACATGAAATTTTTGAACTTTATTACGATTTTCTTGAATTTTAATACTTCGTATTGCCTCCTCGTGCTTCCATTACTGCGTTTACGCGGTTTGGCATGCTGTACACCAAGTTCCTTATACGATTTTGGGGAATATTCTCCCATTCCTCTGTGAGAGCAATTTTGAGCTCACGAAGCGTGATTGGGGGAGGGTTTCGTTGTTTTACGCATCTGCCTAGCTCGTCCCAAGCATGCTCGATCGGGTTGATATCCGGGCTGCGCGCTGGCCACTCCATACGAGTAATGTTCATCTCTTGAAGGTAGTCATTCACAATCCTACCTGTATGAGGTCGGGCATTGTCATGCATAAATATAGCATCCTCACCTAAATTGACCATAAATGGACCAACGTGATCATTGAGGATTTCTTCCACATATCTTACGCTAGTTAAAGAGCCGTTTTCTATGATCACCAGCTCTGTGCGACTTTCAGAAGAAATTCCGGCCCACACAAGTACAGACCCACCACCGTAGGCTACTTTTTCTTCGATGCATGCTTGCTTGAATCTTTCCCCTGGTCTTCGATACACTCTGTGTCTTCCATCGTGCTTGTAGAGCATAAATTTTGATTCGTCGGAGAACATAACTTTTGACCAATCTTCAATACTCCAATTTACGTGGCTCTGGGCATATCTTAGTCTCGAAATACGATGCCCACGCTCCAGTTTAGGGCCGTTTGCAGGTCTAAGGGGTTTTAAGTTAGATTCAGCAAGCCGACGTCTTACTGTCCATGCACTTGGGTTACTTCCTCCGAGGCGTCGAAACTGATTGGTGAGTTCAGTTCCTGTGAGAAAGCGATTTCGACGCATGGTGTTCACCAAGTATCGGTCTTCTCGTGCTGTGGTACACCTGGTTCTGCCCGTTCCTGGTCTGCGTAGGTTAGAACCAGTTTCTTCGTAACGTCGGAGAACTCTTTGTACTGTTGACAGCGACACACCGACAGTCCTGGCTGTATCGCGCTGACTCCGGCCGGTTTCCAGCATTGTAAGTATTCTGGTGCATTCTTCAGGCGTAAGCGACATAATTTCAGCTTGAATAATGAATATAGAGCACTATCAACATGGTTTATGTACCCACATAAATGACAGATTACAAACAAAAGCAAAACCAAATGCTGTAATTTCGTAGTTCCATCTTCGAAAGTGGCCCTTTTTCAAATTTGATTTTTTTATGATATAACTTTACAATAACTAAGAAGTTTTAATACCTTCATTTAAGGAGTATTGTTTATTATTATTGCATGTTGCATATTGTTTATTATTGCATTGTCTATTAAATACAATTTATTGCATTAACCCAGCATTTTTAGTTTCCGAGATTTTTAGGATTCTTTAAGTGACCCGGTTTCATTGCTCTCGAGTGTATTTTGATAATATAGCAGGTATGTATTTTTTAATAATTATTTGTCATTAATCTGTTAAAGTTAATATTATTTATTCAAGAATTACAATATTTATTTTTTGTAGTTCGAATATCGATTAAATTTATATGACCTGAACCCAACGCAAACATAATTTTCTAAATCCTTACTAATTATTATAAACGCGAAAGTTTGTATGTATGGATGGATTTTTGTTACTCTTTCACGCAAAAACTACTGAACCGATTTTGATGAAATTTGTTATGTATGTACTTTAGGCCTTGGAATAAAACATAGGCTACTTTTTATCCCGGGAAACCGCGGGTGGAACCGCGGGGCGCAGCTAGTCTGTTTATAAATGACGGAGTAAATTACTGGGCACATGAGACTTAACATCTGATGTCTCGGTGTGACGAACGCAATGCAGTGCTACGCATTGCTTTTTACGGTATTAGAAGTTCTGGGTGGCACTTTAATTTTTATGGTTAGGCGTGGCGCTTACCATCAGGCCAACGACCTGCTCGTCTCACCACTCGGTACCATAAAAATATCGCGTAGCTAACATACAAAAAACATACAGTCGAATTGAGGGCCTCCTTTTTTAAGTTGGTTCAAAAATGCTTAGGCCTTTGGAATGTAATTAATCTATTGTAATGAGGAATCCCATTTTCGTATTTTTTCAAGACCATCTTAGCAAGACTCTCACAACACACATGATTTTTTTTGCTGATTTTATAGATAATGGTACGGAGCCCTTCGTGCGCGAGTTCGACTCGCACTTGGCTGGTTATTTGATAATACCATAGACAGCTAATGTTTATATATTCATTTACATTAATCTATTTAATATTACATATTAATGTATTTATTCATAGTAATGTATTTTGTGTCGTGATCCCGGACTATAGACACAGCTACCTAAAGGTAGAGATGGCAACGAAAATTAAACGTTATCTCTTTTTTTACAAGTTTTTATTTAACTTGCAACGTTTGGGTCAAATCTTGCAAGTTGAATCACAACCACTTCCTCTTATCCTACGGAGTTGAAATGTTGCATACTTGTCAAAGCCCGATGACAATGCAATATTATGGTGACAGCCAGCTGATCTAAAGATGGAAATGGAAGGTAGAATAGTGCTTGGGATCATTTTAATCTGCTCGCGGTTCAATATATTTTCAACAAAATATTTTTGTTTTGTATTATGGAATGTAAACCAGTTTATAATAATAAATATAGATGTTTAATCCACTCTAATATTACAAAATTTACAAATGCGAGAGTAACTGTCTGTCTGTTTGTTACTTTATATGACTTAACGGCTGAACTGATCTTATTTAAATTCGGCACAGATATAGCCTGTAGCGTGGAAGACATAGGATCATTTTTATCCCGATGTAACACGCGGGTCGCGAAGGATAGCGACATAAAAGCAAGATTTTTGAAAAAAAAAATTTTTTTCATGACATCTTTTAACAAATTTGTATCGGAACCGCGAGCAGATTAAAATGACCCCAAACACTAGTAGTTTACGATTATCCGTTAAGGAGTTCCATTTACCACCGTCTCCATCATCAGATCAGCTGGCTGTCACCATAATATTGCATTGTCATCGGACTTTGACAAGCATGCAAAATTTCAACTCCGTAGGATAAGTGGAAGTGGTTCAAATTCAACTTTCAATATTTGACCCGAACATACAAACATTGCAAGTTAAATAAAAGTTTTAATTAAGAATAGCCAAACAGCATGCGCGCGAAGCCGCGGGCCGCAGCAAGTCGTAATGTATTCTAGGGTCAAGCGTGAAATATTACGTGCCTTGATCTGCGACTCCTATACTATGACATGCTTAAGAAGCCTCAGACACGGCAGTGAAAACTGCAGCGGTCCCATAATAATGAAAAATCAAAACAAAAAAAAAAATTATTACGTTTAAGAGGCAAAGGTACATATTTAAGGATATGGAGCACCTGGTCTCACACTAGGCTCGAAACCCGTACTATAGGAGCCAGCCCCTGTACTCTGAAAAAGTAATTACCGATATTCGTTCTGACGGATGAAAGGGACAGCGCTATGTAACAGGCATAGGAGTGTCTCTTTTAGTTCGGACGAACGAACAAACAAAAGCAACTCGGCGTAGGCCCCCAGGACTCTTCCGTCGGAAGTACAGCAAGTATAATGCCTTAAACTGAAGTACAATAATAATAACTAACAATTAATATGTACATACTCGATGCTTTTAATGTTAAGATTGTGAAAGTGTGAGTCGGTGTATGTGTGTGTGAAAGAGGGTATGTGTGTAATGTGTGTATGTATGTTAGAGAGGGTGATAATATAACGCAGTAGACCCAATATCATTTCAATTTAAATTCGTTATTAAGAATGCGTTCTTGACCATCAAATTTGGCTGCGTCTTCAAATAACATTGTAAACTTAAGACTGGGTACTGGGCATTGTTAGACTTAAGAGCTAATTGTCTCAGGGTGACGAGTGTAGTGCATTGCCGCGCAGGATTATGCTAAACAAAATCTTTGTGGTGCTGCAACTTTTATGGGCTTGTGTTGCTTACCATCAGGCAAACGACCAGCTCGTCTCGTCACTCAAATATACAAAAAACAAAATTAATCGGTTATTGTATCTTATCATTTTTTTGACGACTTGTTTACAAAACATTAAATTTTCTCTACTATACATAAACTTAGAATGTATTGTAAATATTAACCTTCCGTTAAAAATCTCTGAATTACAGTAAAATCTGTATCAAAATCCCTTGTGTGGTGTAGAAAAAGTAAGGGGAAAAATACTTCACTCATGGTAGGTTTCTCGTATGCGGGAGGATGTCTGGAACGACTTGAAATGAAATGAAATTGTTTTATTTGCGTGAAACATGGTAGGTACAGGTATGATGTCACTTATAAAATAGTTCAGCATGTTTCAACAGAAATTGGCATGCAAAATTTAAAAAAAGTGTATATTATTATTAATTGAATTCATACAAGTTTACAATAATTATGATATTAATGACTTGAAACATTTCATTTTATTACTCACTATTGAAATTAAATTATTCATAATGTCCATTCGCAATAATGTCAAAATAAATTGTATTGAAAGTGTCATGTCATTTGTTTTAAATTAAATAATATTATATTATATACACATGTCATACAATTGCAATATTTAAAATAAGTTAATCCAACAACAATAATTTACTCTACTTGCTACTTGCTCGTCTCATTACACAGTTCCATAAAAACTGATCCATCGAAACTGAAATGAGACGCGGATAGCGACTGTTTTATACTATGTGAGAGAAGATACGTGCCGCCTCTACATCGCTCTAGCTCTGAAGCGCGAGCGCATCCTTCACCTTTACCCGTACAAATTTGTACAGCGACCGGTCCTGGCTATAACCGCGCCGCGCCGGTTCGACATCATACCGAGTACACGCGTGTCTTAATATAGGTAATAATACGTAATGTCCCAGGTGGTGTGTCCCTTAGTATTCTGTGGTATTAAGCGATTTGCGGAGACAAAATAATAGGAAACGCCTAGTATTTTACAAGCTTTTATTTAACTTTTTTTTGTTTGGGTCAAATAGTAAAGTTGAATCAGAACCACTTCCTCTTATCCTACGGAGTTGAGATTTTGCATACTTGTCAAAATCCGATGACAATGTAATATTATGGTGACAGCCAGCTGATCTGATGGTGGAGACGGAAGGTGGACAATTGTTGAACTATAAGGACGCAAAAATATATTAATTATCTGTGGTTCTCTCTATGGCCCACTTCCCGCCATTGTCATCTTTACTACGCATATTGTAATATTGTATCGCTCAGATTTCTCGAATTAAATATCACTAAATCCAGCAAAAAGTATTAATTATTTAACAGGTTATGGGCCTCACCCTTACCTGCAAAAATTTCCCGGTAATATTAGAGAAAAATACATTTTGCAAAAAATTTAACCTAAAAGTTCGCGTGACACGCCGGTTCGAAATTTTATTTCAGCTATTTCAGCTTAATAATTATGGCTACAAACGCCAACTCCGTCTCTATTGAAAAGTTGACCGGTCGGGACAACTGGTCTTCGTGGAGTTTTGCAGTCAAGGCGTACTTGCAACTGGAAGAATTGTGGGAAATCGTAGAAGGTACGGTGTGTGATACGAAAAAGGATGTAAGAACCAAGTCCAAACTCATCTTATTAATTCATCCATCACTATATGTGCATGTTCGAGAAGCCAAAACGGCCAAAGAAGTCTGGAAAAACCTAAGCAATGCCTTCGAAGATTCAGGGCTGCTCCGAAAGGTTGGTCTCCTGAGAGAACTAATAAATTCTAGTTTAGATTCTAGTTCAAGTACAGAGGAGTACGTAAACAAAATTATGTCTGCAGCACATAAACTCAGAAATATTGGATTTATGGTCGATGATGAATGGCTCGGCACACTGATGTTAACAGGCTTACCAGAAGAATACAAACCGATGATTATGGGAATAGAGAGTTCCGGTGTGAAGATAAGTGCTGACTTGATTAAAAATAAGCTCTTGCAAGAAGTAAAAAAGTCAGACACTACCGCATTTTACACAAACTCCAAAAGTAACAATTATGGGAAGAATAACCAACAACCGTCTAAGTCAAAGGGCCCCCGTTGTTTTACCTGCAATAAGCATGGGCACCTTAGTAAGAATTGTTGGCATAGGAAGAATAAGTTGGAAAATAAAAGTACAGATAAAAATGGTTTCATAGCTGCTTTTTCAGCCTCCGTCTTCAATGATTCTACAAACTGGTATGTTGATTCTGGCGCGTCCCTACATATGACGATGCACAGGGAATGGCTGGAAGATGAGACTGCACCACCTGTGAACAAAATAAGAATAGCTGACAACAAAGAGCTGCATGTAGAAAGCTGTGGTAATGTAACAATACAGGTACCAACAAGCAGTGGCACTAGTGAGAAAATACAGGTAAGAAATGTTCTATATGTACCTGATTTATCAACCAACTTATTGTCTGTCAGCAAAATGATTAAAAGTGGTTGCAAAGTAGAATTTGATAAAAATGGCTGTTTAATATACAATCTAAATGGGAAAAAAATAGCACAAGCAAGCCTTTTGAATGATATGTACAAATTAAATGTGTACAATAGTAATGTATGTGCAATGGCAGCTAATAATGTACCAGATACCTACCTGTGGCATCAACGTATGGGCCACCTGAACTTTGCCGATGTGAATAAATTAACAAACTGTGCTTCAGGCGTGAAACTATCACCACAGAAAAATGAGTATGTATGTATTTCTTGCCTTGAAGGCAAACAAACTAGGCAACCTTTTCCAAATGAAGGCTCCCGAGCGAATGACTTGCTAGAGCGGATTCACACAGATGTTTGCGGTCCGATGCAAACTGCTTCGATGGGAGGTGCCAGGTATTTTCTAACATTTACTGATGACTTTTCACGTAAAGTATTTGTATATTTTATCAAAAGTAAAGGAGAGGTACTGGAGAAATTTATTGAATTCAAAAACAGTGTAGAAAATCAATTAAATAAAAAGATAAAGGTATTGAGAAGCGACAATGGTACAGAATATATAAATAAAAACTTTGATACTTACCTTAAAAAATGTGGAATAATGCATCAAACCTCAAATCCATACACACCACAGCAAAATGGTCTCAGCGAGAGGATGAATCGCACTCTTATTGAACGCGCTAAATGTATGATCATTAATGCTAATTTACAGAAAGAGTTCTGGGCTGAAGCGGTGGTAACTGCAGCACACATCATCAACCGCTCACCCACACGCTCCCTCTCAGACCGCACACCGGAGGAGCTGTGGACCGGAGAGAAACCTGACCTAAGCCACATGCGAGTATTTGGGTGCAAAGCAATGGTGCATGTACCTAAAGAAAAGCGTCAAAAGCTGGACGTTAAGTCACGTGAGTTAATTTTCGTTGGCTATAGTAATTGCACAAAGGGCTACCGTTTTATAGATCCTGAAACAAAGAAAGCAATAATAAGCAGGGATGTAGTATTTCTGGAGACCACTGTTAAAAGAAATTTTGTTAGTAACTCGATACCTGAAACAGAAAAAGAGAAAAGCATTAGTACAGAAAAAGTACAGGAAAAAGTAGAAATAAAGAAAAATGAAGTATACTTACCATCAATGTCAAGTAGATCTGATGAAGCATCTGAAAATAATGATAATGTGTTAGAAATACAGCCTACTACTGTGAGCACTCCGATCACTCTTTCAGACACTTCAAGCACTTCACTATATGAAGATCCAGATGATGACACTTACATACCTGATGAGACCTTGGACACGCCTCCGGACTACGTCACAACTCGTAGACGGCGCCGAGAAAATGAACCTTTAGAAATGTCCTATATGTGTATGAACGGTGAGTCTACAACAAGCTTACTAGATAGTGATCCGCAGAGCCTTGATGAGGCACTAAACAGTACCAAGGCAGACAAATGGAAGGAGGCCATGAATGAAGAATATCAATCCCTGATTGAAAATAATACATGGTCGCTAGTTGACTTACCTAAGGAAAAAAAGATCATCCCCTGTAAATGGGTGTTTAAAACCAAGACCGATGAAAATGGAAATGTAAACCGGTATAAGGCAAGGTTAGTCATCAAAGGTTATAAACAGACAAAAGGAATCGATTACCATGAGATTTATGCCCCGGTAGTACGATATTCATCTATACGGTATCTCATTGGTTTAGCAGCAAAATATAAACTAAAAATTCATCAAATGGATGCAATCACAGCATTTTTACAAGGAGATATAAATGAAGAAATTTTCATGTCACAACCGCCATCTTATGAGTATGGAGAGCAAGTTTGTCGGCTAAATAAATGCATTTATGGTCTGAAACAGGCAAGTAGACAATGGAACAAAAAATTAAATGCAGCTCTACTAGAGATTGGCATGTCACGATCTAGAGTCGATCCATGCATATACTATCGAATTATCAATGAAAAGGACATTTTATTTATTACGGTGTATGTTGATGATCTCTTATATTTATATAATAATGAAGACACTGTCCTGATGATGAAGACAAAATTGAATGAAAAGTTTCAAATGAAAGACCTTGGCGTAGCAAGATGTTGCATTGGCTTTCGAATAATACAAGATACAAATACAAATGAAATTTCACTCGATCAGTCTCTATACATAGATAAAATACTCAGTCGTTTCAATATGAGTAACTGCAAGCCTGTCTATACACCATGCGAGCCCAAATTAGAATTTAAAAAGGCAGAACAAGATGAAGAAGTTTTGGCAAACATTCCTTATCAAGAAGTTATTGGTTGTCTGTTATATCTGTCACAGGGAACCAGACCTGACATTGCATATGCAGTAAACACTCTAAGTAGATTCAATAATAAACCTACTGCTCAACATTGGGTCGCTGTGAAGATATTATTGCGATACTTAAAAGGAAGCATCTCTACAAAATTAGTTTTCAAGAGTAACAGCAACAATATTGTTGGTTATTGTGACGCCGATTGGGCTACCAATACAGAAGACAGAAGATCATGCTCTGGATACGTTTTCATTTTTCAGGGTGCTGCAATAAGCTGGTGTTCTAAAAGACAACCCACTATAGCTCTGTCTAGTACTGAGGCAGAATATATGTCTTTGGCCACAGCAATACAAGAGGCTATCTGGCTTAAACAATTAGAAGAAGATTTTTGGCCGGGTTTATCAGGTACGCCAATTACAATTTATTGTGATAACCAAAGTGCAATCAGTATTTCAGGTAACGACATCTACCACGCTCGCAGCAAACATATTGACGTACGCTACCACTTTGTGAGGGAAAGAATCTCAAGCAAACAAGTCTGTGTGTACTACAAAAGCACGCAAGAAATGGTTGCAGACGCTTTGACGAAAGGCCTGCATCGACCAAAGCATGAAATGTTCAATCTAGCAATGGGTTTGCGTCCAGAGGAGGCTGTTGAACTATAAGGACGCAAAAATATATTAATTATCTGTGGTTCTCTCTATGGCCCACTTCCCGCCATTGTCATCTTTACTACGCATATTGTAATATTGTATCGCTCAGATTTCTCGAATTAAATATCACTAAATCCAGCAAAAAGTATTAATTATTTAACAACAATGGAACTCCTTGACGGATAATCGTAAACTAATAGTGTTTGGGCTCATTTTAATCTGTTCGCGGTTCCGATTACGAATTCGTTA
Organism: Petrophora chlorosata; assembly: GCA_951640565.1. NCBI lineage: Eukaryota > Metazoa > Arthropoda > Insecta > Lepidoptera > Geometridae > Petrophora > Petrophora chlorosata. The sequence goes on from OX621219.1 coordinate 558,353, forward strand.
AAAGCTTGCCTTCAAAAAACTTTAAAAAAAAAAAATTTCAACGAAAAACTTCTATTTAACTAACTGCAACATCAGAGTTGTCCACATTGATTATTCCATGAGGGCGCCAGTAACGCAGGGACCCATCTCGTGGAGAGCCCCGATTTTGATAAATTTAATTATATAAACCCACACGAAAAAATAAGGTTGTCTGGAAGAGATTTTTTTATTTTTATCTAAATCATATCATAAGACAAGGGGGACCACTTTTTCAGCATTCAATTAATTTACAAAAAATACTCAACTGACTCGGCAGTTCCATGTATGTTTTTAATTTGATTAAAATGATTAATTTCACGTTGTTCCTTTCTTTTAAGATACTATGTTATTTTTTGTTCATTCTTTCGATTGGCATCATAAAAATACGGGTCACATTTAAGTCGGTTCGATTCCCAGACGAAGCAAATAATTTTTGTAATATCTTTGAATGCAGTATTACTAACTTTTAAAAATAACATAGTCTTCTTTCAGTTAAATATCCTATCTACGATATTTAAGGTACTTTCCCTTCATGTCCCGTAGTCTTGGGACGCCCTGTATAACAATTATGGGGGGTGGGGGGGGGTATGCGTGAATGTGCGAGTATAAATGTGTTAAAGGAGTATACTGTATGTGTGTAGAAAACTAAAGAGATATTTTTATACGTGTTAAATGTCCATTCGATTTTGTAACGTTAGAAAACATTGACATTTTCAACGAGCGGCTACAATTTCAAGCATTTCGTGATTAACACATAATAATTAAGCTTATTATGATTGATGCTTAAATTTTTATACCCTACGGTTATTCAGTGGGATATCCAAAAATCGAAATTGCATTTTGAGCAATAAAATTTGCATATATCGCGGCAGAATAATAAACTATTGTGTTTATTCTGTGCACGAAATCAAATGAAACAAGTATACATTTTACTCAATATTTTTTTTTTTACAAAAGATAGGCCTACGTTTGTCCACCATCTCGCCTGATGTTAAGCGACGATGTGGCCGAAGATGGAGCACGTAGATCTAGAAGATACCTATTCACTCTGTCCTTGAAGATACCCAGATTGTAGTTATCAGGAAACAGAGAAGATTTCATCGATATATATCTTATATCGATGAAATTTATATGGGACCACGGAAAAATCTAACTTTGAAACAGAAATCGTATCGTGATCGTGTCGTACACGCTAAACGGTTATTCAATTGAGTCTGTGGCGGCGTTTCGCCACCCAATTAAAAAGTTGTTCATCAAAAGATTCGCACATTATGTATCAATAATTGATGTTTGTTTTTTTTTATTTGCATGAGGTTTTAATGCAAACTGTGTTTTTTTTTACACTTAATAGTTCTATGTTTGGCCAGTATCTCGCCTGATGTGAAGCGATGATGTGGCCTTAGATAGAGCACATAGATCTAGAGAGAGAGACGGCAGTTGAGCGGCTGCTCAGACCCGTCTCCCCGATGGTTCACCGAACATCATCCCGATACACGACTAGGTCGCTTGACGGCATGGCTTTGTTCGGTAGGTGGTATTACAACCACGGCCAGAGCCTACCACTCCAAAGAGCGTAAGCGGGTTTCATCACGATGTTTTCCTTTACCGTTTTAGAGCGAGCGCGCAAAATCTGCACTTAACTAAAAGTCATTGGTGCAGGAGTCGGGATTCGAACCCAGGTGCGCACGAGTTCCCGCTGAGCCACACTCGCTCTGTTCTTCTTATTTGAATAGAATCTATAAAAATTAAATTAAATATAAATAAAAATTAAATGCTGTTCGTTGATAAGCGTATCTCTTGAGAACGGTTGGACCGATTTGTTTTTTTTCAAGCTTTTATTTAACTTGCAATGTTTGTGTCAAATCTTTCAAGTTGAATCAGAACCACTTCCTCTTATCCTACGGAGTTGAAATTTTGCATACTTGTCAAAGTCAGATGACAATGCAATATTATGGTGACAGCTGATCTGATGATGGAGACGGAAGGTGGGCAATGGAACTCCTTGACGGATAATCGTAAACTACTAGTGTTTGGGCTCATTTTAATCTGCTCGCGGTTCCGATTACGAATTTGTTAAAATTTAAATCAAAATGAATTTGTCTTGAAAAATATATTTTTCAACAAACCCTTGTTTATATTTCGTTATAAATAAATACGCCCAACGATCATATATGTAAAAGTCTAAATTAGGTTTTTTGGAAAAAAATAGTTAAAAGATTTTTAAACGGAAATTTGTGAAATTCGGGAAATCAAAGTAGTTTATCGCGGGTGAAGCCGCAGGAAAAAGGAGAAAACTGGTGACCCCCGCTCCTGCTCGTACCTGGTGCAAAGGTTAGCCATAGCTATCCAGCGCGGAAATGCCGCCAGTGTTATGGCCAATTTGCACCGGGTGCAGTTAGGGGTGGGTTATTTGATTAGGTTATTAGTATTTGACAGAAAGACATATTTTAAATTTTTACAATTTATTAATATTATTTACATTGACATTTTAAAATAAATTACTTTGCAAATAAATATTTTTTTAATTTTTAGTGGTTTTGAAGTCGGTTTTTTTTTAAATAATTTATCATTAAAATATTTTTCACACGCAATTTGAATTTCAATAATAACATAATGCCATAATTATGTTTAAATAATATTCCATAATTTAGTAGGTTTAACCTTCGACCGCCGGATTCCGGTTTAAATACAGTGATTTATGTGTATAAAAGGTCCGCTTTTGATGTTGTAAGATGAGTGCGTCACGGTTTAAAAGGCACAAAAACTCGCAAAGATAAACTAGCTATTCGTAGGCCAAGTGCGAGTCGGACCTTGTTATTATCCTATTAATGTTATAAACGCGAAAGTTTGTAAGAATGGACGTTTTTTTTTTTATATATTACTGACTGACGAGACGAGCTGGTCGTTTGCCTGATGGTAAGCAATACGCCAGCCCATAACAATAACAGCGCCACCCAGAACTTTGTTTTGCAAAATCCTGCGCGGCGCTGCACTGCGCTCGTCGCCCTGAGACAATTAGCTGTTGAGTCTCATAATGCCCAGTAATTTCACTGGCTACAATGCCCTTCAAACCGGAACACAGCAATGCTTTCGCACTACTGCTTACCTACCTTGATGTACCTTTGTACCTTTGTTACTCTTTCACGCAAAAACTACTGAATGAATTTTGATGAAATTTGGTATGGAGATAGCTTATACCCTGGATTGACACATAGGCTACTTTTTATCTCGGGAAACCGCGGGTGAAACCGCAGGGCGCAGCTAGTTAATTTATATGAAGCATTGACGAAATGCCAAACGATCGGAAGACAAAGATGCTTGGATTCCACTTCTGCAAAGTGGCACATAAGAAACATATCATTGTAGAAAACTAAAAACTTCTAACAACATCTCTTAAAATCATTCCCCTCAGTTTCTTGCCGTATCTTCTGAGTAGTGGTTCTTTTTCCGATACGGTGGTAGAGTCATTGTGATAATTTGACGTTCATAAGTGCGTCTGTGATGCCAAAATGATTAAAGAGATTTTGATTGATTGAACGAATGCCAAACGATCGGAAGACAAAGATGCTTGGAACATTCCGCTTCTGCCAAGTAGCCAACTGGCACGTAAGAAGAATAATATTGTCAAAAACAAACATAAAATATTGTAACAAAAGTTATAAAAAATATGCCCCTCAGTTTCTTGCCGTATCTTCTGAGTAGTGGTTCTTTTTCCGATACGGTGGTAGAGTCATTGTGTTAATTTGACATCCATAAGTGCGTCTGTGATGCCAAAACTGAATAAAGAGTTTTTGATTTGACGAAAAAAATCGATATTGGACTTGGTGACTAACGTTGCTCAATTGGGCCGAGCACTTCCTGCGCTGAAGGATGAATGAGAAGCGGGTTCAAATCCCAGCCGGTGGTCGTATTTTTCTTTCCGATAACCCCCTGTCAGACCTTGTCGTTTCCCGGGGTATTTAAATATTTTATTTTTGGAGTAACGAGACGAGCAAGTCGTTCGCCTGATGGTAAGCGCCACGCCTGCCCATAGCAATTGCAGTGCCACCCAGAACTTTTAATACCATAAAAACACTGCGTAGCACTGCATTGCGCTCATCACCCCGAGACATCAGATACCCATATACCTACCCATTAATTACAATTAATAATTGAGACAATTTCATTAAGTCATTTAATACAGATGCGTAAGGTTGCCTGAGAACAGCATTAGGTCACGGAGTAGGGTCAGTGCCACCACGCTTGCGCAACGTGTCAACTGTTTGTCGATATCAATATTCATGTGTTTTGATTCCAAACTAGCAACCTTGGTGGCGTTGAAGATTATTGAAGATCAATCAATGTATAGGAAGGACGAGGACCAAATAGTTTAAATTACCGTCAAAAAAAGATGATTAAAGATGTTTTTGCTATACCTACCAAACTTTTAATCACACACAAAAAAAATAATATTGTCAATAACCTTTTTGTTGAAAAAATATATTTCAAGATAAGCTAAACAAATGCGTAATCGGAACCGCAAGCAGATTAAAATGAGCCCAAACACTAGTAGTTTACAATTATCCGTCAAGGAGTTCCATTGCCCACCTTCCGTCTCCATCATCAGGTCAGCTGACTGTTAACATAATATTGCATTGTCCACGGAACTTGTCAAGTATGCAAAACTTCAACACCGTAGGATAAGAGGAAGTGGTTCTAATTCCACCCTAATAAACAGTTACATGCATACATTGCACGTTAAATAAAAGCTTGTAAAAAAATGCCCCTCAGTTTCTTGCCGTATCTTCTGAGTAGTGGTTCTTTTTCCGATACGGTGGTAGTCATTGTAATAATTGACGTTCATAAGTGCGTCTGTGATGCCAAAATTTAATAAAGAACTTATGAACCTTGGCGGTCAAAGGGTTAATTCTGCTATCATCATCGGCCCATCACGTTCCCACTGCTGGGACACGGGCCTTCTCTCATAGAGAGAGCATGGGCATGGGCCACGCTCATCCACCACGCTAGCCCAGTGCTGGATGTCACATGGCCTTAAATTTTCGTGATAAATTCTAGGACATGCCGGTTTTCTCACGATGTTTTCCTTCACCGTTTATAGAGCGAGTATTCAATCCGCACCAACGTTCTCGGCCAGTTTAAGGCCCAGCCAGGGCTGTAGCGCCTTAGATGATAATGATGATTAAATCCGCACATAACTTAAGGTCACTGGTGCGGCGCCAGCGGGATTTGAACTCGGGTGCGGCGGATCAAAAGTCGCACGTGCTCCCACTGAGCCACACTCGCACATTATTCTGTTGTAGGGCCCAAAGATGTGGCCACAGTTGCGATACCCCATGTCTTAACCACCTACAACACCTGCAATATGTCCTAGAACGTCACATATCACAATTTTACAATTACACGCCAATGTATTACAAGTTTTATTAAGCTATTGCATAGCTTCTATCGCGGGCCTTGAGCGTGGAGACCGAATCCAGAAATTCCGTAACGAAAATAACCTAACACCCCCACTCCGAATGCTATGCAATAGCTTTACCGCGGCAGTCTCCGAGTGCCACACGTCTTTTTTTTTTATTAGGTTTTATAACATGTAGTTAATTACATAAATACGACATGAAGTGTCACGGTGGTAGTCGGTCACGCACGTGATGCTTACGGGAATCGTGTAACTCCATCGACCATAACAGCTATAGAGGACTTCTAACATTGATTGATTCGATTCATCTGTCGACCTACTTGAATGAGAAATTCTGGCCGAAGGGTGTCGTGTTTCGACGATTCATAGGACGACTGCAGGCGTCACCGCTGACTCCGCACGCTTACACCGCGCAGTTGCGTCACACGTCGCCGACAAAACGTGTCACATAAATATTTTAATATAAATTATATGTATGTTAGTTCTAAGGTATATATTTATATGGGCCGTAGAATAAGTAAATACCATCTGTAACTTTACGATACGATATTTAAGATTAAATAAATAAACAAATTGAAAAAAGAACGTGTTGAATTATCACACAAAGTAACACAAAATGGAGGAACATCCGGCCTTCTAGTACTTGCGATATCATCTGATGAAATCTTACACCCTTCATACATTGTTGACCTGTAACCACAATACATATTAACATTAAATAATCACAAATTATTGAAATAATCGCCAGAGAAGAATATTACAAGCCGAAAGTTGATTCGGTTGTTGAATCGGTTCCGTCACCGTGACTCAAAATGGCCGAACCGGCTGAAAGGCGGAGACACGTGACAATATATATGATTTACACATACCATGATTTGATATTCGATTGTCGGTGGGCCCCAAACTAGGCTAGGCCTGTATCTTGGTGACCCTGTTAGATTTGACAATACAGAAGTTGCGCTTGCTTGCGTTTAGCAGTAACATGATATCAAACACATTTTATATTTACGTTAACGTTAATGGTTAATTGTTACATTGAACTACGATTTTATTAAAATGTAAAATATAAAATACATGTGACATAGTGACATTAAAACTACTAAAATACACTCGAGAGCAATGAATCCGGGTCACTTAAAGAATGTTAAAAATCTCGGAAACTAAAAATGATAGGTTAATGCAATAAATTGTATTTAATAGACAATGTAATACTCCTTAAATGAAAGTAAAAAAAATATGAGTCACCATACATTTTATTAACACAAAATTACATAAAGAAAAAAACTGCTGATCTCTCCTTAAAACAAAAATAGGAAACATGAAATTTTTGAACTTTATTACGATTTTCTTGAATTTTAATACTTCGTATTGCCTCCTCGTGCTTCCATTACTGCGTTTACGCGGTTTGGCATGCTGTACACCAAGTTCCTTATACGATTTTGGGGAATATTCTCCCATTCCTCTGTGAGAGCAATTTTGAGCTCACGAAGCGTGATTGGGGGAGGGTTTCGTTGTTTTACGCATCTGCCTAGCTCGTCCCAAGCATGCTCGATCGGGTTGATATCCGGGCTGCGCGCTGGCCACTCCATACGAGTAATGTTCATCTCTTGAAGGTAGTCATTCACAATCCTACCTGTATGAGGTCGGGCATTGTCATGCATAAATATAGCATCCTCACCTAAATTGACCATAAATGGACCAACGTGATCATTGAGGATTTCTTCCACATATCTTACGCTAGTTAAAGAGCCGTTTTCTATGATCACCAGCTCTGTGCGACTTTCAGAAGAAATTCCGGCCCACACAAGTACAGACCCACCACCGTAGGCTACTTTTTCTTCGATGCATGCTTGCTTGAATCTTTCCCCTGGTCTTCGATACACTCTGTGTCTTCCATCGTGCTTGTAGAGCATAAATTTTGATTCGTCGGAGAACATAACTTTTGACCAATCTTCAATACTCCAATTTACGTGGCTCTGGGCATATCTTAGTCTCGAAATACGATGCCCACGCTCCAGTTTAGGGCCGTTTGCAGGTCTAAGGGGTTTTAAGTTAGATTCAGCAAGCCGACGTCTTACTGTCCATGCACTTGGGTTACTTCCTCCGAGGCGTCGAAACTGATTGGTGAGTTCAGTTCCTGTGAGAAAGCGATTTCGAAGCATGGTGTTCACCAAGTATCGGTCTTCTCGTGCTGTGGTACACCTGGTTCTGCCCGTTCCTGGTCTGCGTAGGTTAGAACCAGTTTCTTCGTAACGTCGGAGAACTCTTTGTACTGTTGACAGCGACACACCGACAGTCCTGGCTGTATCGCGCTGACTCCGGCCGGTTTCCAGCATTGTAAGTATTCTGGTGCATTCTTCAGGCGTAAGCGACATAATTTCAGCTTGAATAATGAATATAGAGCACTATCAACATGGTTTATGTACCCACATAAATGACAGATTACAAACAAAAGCAAAACCAAATGCTGTAATTTCGTAGTTCCATCTTCGAAAGTGGCCCTTTTTCAAATTTGATTTTTTTATGATATAACTTTACAATAACTAAGAAGTTTTAATACCTTCATTTAAGGAGTATTACATTGTCTATTAAATACAATTTATTGCATTAACCTAGCATTTTTAGTTTCCGAGATTTTTAGGATTCTTTAAGTGACCCGGATTCATTGCTCTCGAGTGTACTATATTTCTATTTTCCAGTGATGTCCAAGTTCGCGGTGCGTGTGGACGCGGCCGTCTCCGCCCTGGGCGGCGGGGCGGGCGGCGCCCTCGATGAAAACGACTTTATAGACGCTTCTAGGCTCGTCTACGATGCCGTCAGGGAGATCCGCCGCGCCGTGCTGATGAATAGGGTAAGTTGGTTGGAAAAGTTGGATGTGAGGAGAGAGGTTGGATGTGGGGAGAGAGGTTGGATGTTTGGTTAAATAGGTTGGAACTTCGTCGTGTGAACTTGTGTGAAACGGTTTGTAAGAGAAGTTGGTTGGAAATTATGCGTGTTTAAAATTGGTATTGCAATGAAAACAGATAAAACATAGCTTCATATGAATTCTAGATATCGCTTTAAAAAGTCTCAAATGAACAAAATGCTGTGAAAATCGAGTTGATATCGAAGCAACTGAACTGCTTTCAAATAACAAAACTTCAGAGTTTTTAGAATTTTCTCATGGTGAAAACACGGAGTTTGTTTGATGGTTTGAAATCTAAATTAAGGTTGGAAGTTGGAAGTCATATAAATGTCTTGACGACTTATTACTGAGTTTTCTATGCGTGTGGTTTGTATATGATTTGAGTTATTGCGTAAAAATCGCTATTTTATATCAGATATGTTCTTTTTCATTAAATTTTTTTTGGACGCGTTTTATCTGGTGTATGGTATCATAAGATAAATCCGCCGTGCTGTAGTGATGAACAAGGTTAGTTGGGTTGGACGAGTAATATGATAGGTTGTAAGTTTGTTTGATGAGTTAGTTGGAAGTTGGCAACTAAATGAAGGTTGGAAGTCATATGATCTTGATGATGACTTATTACTGAGTTTTGTATGTATTTGTTTTGTGTATGAATTGAGTTATTTTGTATAAATTACGTATTTTGTATCAATTCAATTATATTTTAATATTCTATTTCCTATTTATATAGAGAGCGTGGAAGTTTGTTTGATGAGTTGGTTGCAAGTTGGAAACTAAATGAAGGTTGGAAGTCATATACACACATATATTTATGATGACTTGTTACTGAGTTTTGTATGTATTTGTTTTGTGTATAAATTGAGTTATTGTGTAAAAATGACGTTTATATCGTAGGAATTATAATATTTTTTCTATTTTATAATTCAACTTATGAAGGACCTTCTAACCACATGTTCTATAGGACGAGGAGGAACTAGATCCAGAAGACGTGGAACTAGACGAGCATTACACCCTCGAGACGAGGAGCAAATGTGAGCAAAGCTGGCTGTACTGTCATGTAATTAGGATGTCATGTGGCGAGAGTGTCATGTCATGTCATGTAACTTGGATGTCATGTGTGTTCGTGCTAAGGCTAGTTGCGTTGAAACGCTTGTTGGGTTGAGGCAGTCAAGTTTCTTGATGTATGTTTCTTGCCGTATCTTCTGAGTAGTGGTTCTATTTCCGATACGGTGGTAGAGTCATTGTAATAATTGACGTTCATAAGTGCGTCTGTGACGACAAAGTTGAATAAAGAACTTTTGAACTTGGAACTTTATTTTCTAATGCTGTCAAGCGACCTAGTCATGTTTCGGGATGATGTTCGGTGAACCATCGGGGAGACGGGTCTGAGCAACCGCTCAACTGCCGCCTCTCTCTAGATCTATGTGCTCCATCTTAGGCCACGTCATCCCTTCACATTAGGCGAGATAGTGGCCAAACATAGATCTAATAAGCGTAAAAAAAATACTAGTGTTTGGGCTCATTTTAATCTGCTCGCGGTTCCGATTACAAATTTGTCAAAAGCTTGTCTTGAAAAATATATTTCACAACAAAAATCTTGTGTAACGTCGTGTTACCAAAGTTGAGCGTAGCTAGCCTAGCCGTTCGTAACAGATCTGCTAGGTAAAGCAACGTTCGCCGCGGTCACTTGGATGGGTGCCGTTCGTGTGGTGTTTATCTTAGCGCTACCGTGCTTCGAGCACGTTAAGCCGTCGGTCCGGGTGTAGTCTTAGTACAACAGTCTTTAGGCCATGTCGGAGATCTTCGGGCGGTCTAAAAACTCCGACACCAGGGTTCGCCAGACACACACACACACACACACGAAAGAAGAAGGATAAATTTAGTGTGTTTTGACAGCCTCTGTGGTGTAGTGGTTGGGCACGTTGGCTCAAATCATATACACCATTGAGGTTGCGGTTTCGATTCCCGCGACGGGACAAATGCTTGACCACAGAAAAAAAATAAACGCATGCATCTGTTTCGTGTCTGGGTGTTGTGGGACCATGGTCTTCGTAGTTACTTGTTTCTTAGATACAGGGAATCCTAGTTGGTGTATTTATTTATTTATCAGTGACTGCCTCAACTCAAGTGTTCTAATAGGTGATTTTGTTTGTTTTTAACTAGCTGTTCATGTCATTTTGTTTTGTTTTTTTTTAACAGGGATCTCATTGTGCATGTCCTAGTGTGTTGGGTGATTTTAGTGGATTTAACTTTTTAAATAAATGAAATATAGTTGACGGTTTGCACCGGTTCTTGGATTTAAGCGAAATTTTTGCATGTCTCCTTAAAATAAGGACTTTTATGCACGACTGCGCAAAGCCAAGATAATTTTTTGCAATTTAATAAATGATGTGTCAAAACATGCGACTTAGTACTCCGAGTGAAATAGGGTTATATGACGTCATACTAAACGCAATATGGCGGATTTTATAACAAATATTTCTGAGAAATTAACGATAAATAGGTCGTGTTTAGAAAGGTATTGATGAGCACGTTCCTAATATTTCATGAACTTATTCCGCCATGTCCATTTCATCACCGGACGACCAGACGTAAGGCAAGTCGTCATCAATTTATGGTTGACATCCCTCCTGCTCGCACCAAGCGCTTTGCTTCGACCTTCATAATGCGAACGGCCAAGGATGATAGCTATAATCTGGGTGTCTTTAAGACAAGAGTGAACAGGTTTCTTCTAGGCGATCGTGCTACATCTTCGCCTGCATCATCACTTTATAACGGGTGAGATAGCGGTCAAACGCAAGATTATAATCAATTTAAAAAAAATAGAAATCGTAGTCGGGTTTTTTTTGGTTATTTTATTAGGGATTTTGACAAATTGTCAAATTTAAATATTTCTGACAAATATTGTTTTCTAATATTTGGCTAGGGGCAAGGCTGGTTCACTCCTTTGTTTACAGTTCGTATATTTCGGAGTACTGCGAGCTAAATTGTGCCTTATCGCTGGGTGCGAGAGTAGCTATTTATATTGGGGTGTCTTGATGGAGTGAACCTTCTGTAGTAGTGCAATTATTAGTTTTGTGCTAAAAATTCAAAAACCGATTTAAAACTTAACAATTAAAGTCGCAGTTACAAACACATTCCATGTGTATGTGTACTCCCTAAAATCACTCATACACACACATCCATACACCCACACCCACACATGTGTTTGCTAAGTGTTAACCGCATGTTTAGACATCGGACGACCTCGATACGGATACGGAGTTCGAACCAGTCGAAGATATGACGATGGAGACGAGGTCCAGATGTAAGTAACTTGTTTAATTGGTTGTGGCGTTGCAGGTCGCGGGTTCGAATCCCGCGAGGGGAGAGCAAGTGTTTTGTTGGTTGTGGGAGCATGGTCCTCTTAGACCCTAATCCTAACAAGGAATCTTGGTTTTCGGACCAGGATCTATGGTGATTTGCAGGAGTTACAGTGTAGGAATACGGCAGGGGAATCCCACTAATATTATAAATGTGAAAGTTTGTGAGGATGGATGGATGTTTGGATGTAACATATACATTTTCGCATTTATAATATTAGCAGGATTGATGCCACAGCATATAAATTATAGTTTAGTTTTTTTTTTCGAAGCTTCGCACGGTCTGAGCTTTCAACCATATAGTATTTAGAATTTCATGTATTTGTTTTTTTTATGGAAATAATTGATGAGACAAGCAAGTCCTTCGCCTGATGGTAAGCGCCACGCCTGTGCAGAGCCACCCCAAATTCTGAATACCAAAAAAAGCCCTGCGTAGCTCTGCATTACGCTCATCACCCCGAGACATCAGATATTAAGTCTCATATGCCCAGCAATCTCGCCGGCTACAATTCCCTTCAAACCGGAACACTGTAATGGTTGCGCACTACTATTTGGCGTTCACTGCGATCGCCACTAATATGGGTGACTTCGAAGGGCAGATTAAGCCGTCGGCCCCGCTTGTTGCTAGGACAACAGTCGTTAGACCATGTCGGAGGCCTTCGGGTGATCTAAAAACTCCGACACCAGGGTCAGCCACACACACACAAGAGAAGAACTAGTATACATTTTATAAAAAAAACCGACAGCAATGTATCTTCGAAGTCCAAGGTTAAATATCGATGAAATTTATATCGAACCACTTCGCAGCGATACTGAACCCAATGCAAAAATAATTTTTCGAATCGGTTCATAAATGACGGACTTCTGAGGTTATAAACATTAAAAAAAAAACAATCGAATAGAGAACTTCTCCTTTTTTGAAGTCCGTTTAAAGAAGAAGAAGAAGAAATATAGAATGATTATAATGTTGCAGCGAGCGCGCATACGGGTGAACATGGAGTCGATGAATATCCAGACATCAGCGGGATTACTAACGCCAGAGTAAGTTGCACCATTTGCTTTTTTTATGTAACTGAATGACGAGACTAGCTGGTCGTTTGCCTGATAGTAAGCAATACGCCAGCCCATAACAATAACAGCACCACCCAGAATCACCCAGTGTTTTGCAAAAGCGCGGCACTGCACTGCACTCGTTGAGAAAATTAGCTCCTAAGTCTCATAATGCCCCGTAATTGCGCTGGCTACAATGCTCTTCAAACCGGAACACAGTAAACCTTGCGCACTATTGCTTGGCGGCTGAATAACTGGCAACGTGGTGGTACCCACCCAGATGGCCTCTCGCATACGAGAAACCTACCACCAGTAAATAATAATATTAAACCCCTGCTTCCATCCATTAGGAAGCCATGCGCAAGATGACCGAAGAAGACAAGCGGAAGATCCTGCAGCAAGTGGAATTGTTCCGCCGCGAGAAGATGACCTTCGACAACGAAGTCGCTAAATGGGACGACGCCGGAAACGACATCATCATGCTCGCCAAACATATGTGCATGATCATGTTGGAAATGACTGACTTCACTCGGTAAGTCAAGTTCAACTTGTTGGAAATGACTGGATTGACTCGGAAAGTTCAGATTATTGGAAATGTCTAACTTGACTCGATAACTTCTAATTGTTGGAAATAAATGACTTCACGTGGTAAGTTGTGTAGTGATTGTTGGAAATGACTGACTTGTCTCTGTAAGTTCTGCTTGTTGGAAACGTCCGACTTCACTCGGTAAGTTCCGATTTGGGAATTAATGACTTCACTTGGTAAGTTCTGATTGTTGGAAATATCTGAATTTAACGCGATAAGTTCTCATTTGGAAATGACTGACTTCACTCGGTAAGTTATGATTGTTGAAAATAAAAGTGACAGACTTTACGTGGGGAATTACTGGCTTATGCTGTGAGTTCTGGTTATGTTGGTAATGACTTACTATGATAGGAATGCCTGACTTCACGCGATAACTTCTTTTTTGGAAATTAATGACTGTACTTGGTAAATTCTGACTAGTTTGGGAATGTCTTACTTCACTCGGTAAGTTTGGATTATGTTGGGAATGACTGACTTCAAATGACTGACTTCACGCGGTAAATTCTGATCATGTTAGAAATGACTGACTTTCCGCGGTAAGTTCTGATTATGTTGCAAATGAATGACTTCACTCGGTAAGTGTTGATAATGTAATGTTTATTACGTTTCAGAGGCCGCGGCCCGCTTAAGACTACAATGGACGTCATTAACGCCGCTAAGAAGATTTCCGAGGCGGGAACCAAACTGGACAAGCTCACTAGAGAGATAGCGGAGCAGGTAACATAAGAACCTTTTCATAATAATTTTCTTCATTTTAATAATTTCAATGCTAGGAGAATAAGATGACTGTACTTTGCAATAGACCTTTTGCGTACTTTTGAATTAAAATTCAATGTTTTTACCAAGTGGGTGGTACCATATCAACATCAACAACTTGCAGTGTCCAGAGTCGTCAACGAAGTAATTAGATAGTAAATATGACGTGTCAAGAATCGTCAACTAAGTAATTAGATAGTAAATATGACGTCAACTTACATTGTCCAGCGTCGTCAACGAAGTAATTAGATAGTAAATATGACGTGTCCAGAATCGTCAACGAAGTAATTAGACAGTAAATATGACGTCAACTTGCAGACACATCATCATCATGGGACATCTCACTCGCACTTCTAGTTATAATGTCAATCTTAATTTATACCTCATTGTTTAGTGTTAAATTATTAGACATTTTAAAAGATTTAAAAATAGAGACATCCCCGCAGAGTTTCTTGGTGCTATCTTCTCTAGCGGGCGTATTTCCGAAGCACTGGTAGAGTCAGTTTTCGCATTTCTTTTCTGAACACGGACTTCAATTTGAATTGGGAAAGAAATGGGTAAACATGACCTTTTTTTAAGTCGTGATATTTTAAGTTTTATTAACGTTTTTTTAATTGATTCGTCGTGCATTTTTGTGCCTATTTCATTAACATCTTTTGACTTTTGACAGTGTCCAGAGTCTTCAACGAAGCAGGATCTGCTCGCGTACTTGCAGCGTATCGCTCTCTACTGCCACCAGATACAGATAACGAGCAAGGTGAAGGCGGATGTCCAGAACATCTCCGGGGAGCTCATCGTCAGTGGGGTAAGTCTTCTGGGTCACCAGGGTACCATGGTCCTCTGTGGAACTGGAATAGAATACAAATAGAATAGCTCTTCTTATAACACCACAATACAGACAAAATTATAACGAATTTCAGTTACCTAAAATTTAAAAAACCCCCTACACAAAAAACCTATAATCTATATAATAAAAGAACAGGGTTTTTTTCTACAATCATCGCACAGCCAAAACCGCTTAACATAGAAACCTGAAATTTGGACTACGTATTCTACAAGTAGTGAAGGCGTCATTTAAGAACGGATTTTTCGAAATTTGACCTTTAAGTGGGTCAAATGAGGTCATAAAGGATGTATGGAGAAAAAAAATTCTTTTGTCGCACGATCACGAAACTTTGGCAGTATACTATGCAAATAAAATAAAAGAACACGTGTATCACAGTTTTTTGAAAATCATCCGTTAAAGGGGGGTTAGGGTGGTTTTTTAGATTGGAATGCGGAAACTATAATGTATGCTACAGTGATTATTTCTTGACCAGCCATTATCAAATTTTGTGTGAACATTAAGCATGTAAATAGTAGGAACTTGTTTTCGGCATTTTGCGAAATTCATCCCTTAAGGTCATTTATTGGGGTCGCAAAGTTTCCATGGTGTAGGTTTTTTTAGTTAAGTTATGAAACTTAATCAATTGACTAAACATAAGAATATAAAAATATAATTTCAGTAACTTTTCAAAAATCAACCCCTAAGGTAATTAAATAGGGCCGCAAAGTTTGTATGGAATAGGATTTTTTATTAATGCGACACTGTAGCTACAGTCAAGAAACAGGGTAAATAAATTAATTTTGATCAAGTTTAAAAATCGGATTTCAGCATTTTTCAAAAATCAACCCCTTACTGGGTTAAACGAGGTGGTAAAGTTTACATAAAATAATCTTTGTTTATAACTATGAAACTTGGTACATACCTGACAAAACATTATTATAATGTGATTAACCATTTTTGAAAATCATCCCTTAAAAGGGTTAAACAGGGTGGAGAGTGAAGATTATAATTTTTAAGCTACAACGATGAAATGTGGTGTACGTGGTAAGCCAATGAAATTATAGATGTGTATTTCACCATTTTTTGAAAATCATCCCCTAACAAGCCTAAGCGGGGTGGTAAAATTTGTATAGAAAATCTTTGTTTATGAAGTTTCGTGGCTATGATAAAACTTGGTAAAAGAAGATAATTAAAACATGATTTATAATTTTTGAAAATCAATCTAATTTCAAAATCATCCCTTAACAGGGTTAAACAGGGTGGAAAGTGAAAATTATCATTTTTAAGCTATAGCGATGAAATGTGGTATATGTGCTTAGCCAATGATATTATAGATATATATTTCACATTTTTTCAAATCATCCCCCAACAAGCGGGGTGGTAAAGTTTGTATAGAAAATCTTTTTTATTTATGAAGTTTGTGGTTATGATGAAACTTGGTACACAAACTAAGAAAAACGAGATAGTTAAAACGTCATTCACATTTTTTTTAAATCTACCTATAACCAGGTTTAATAAGGGTGAAATGAAGTTACATTTTTTGAAGCTACGACGATGAAATTCGGTTCATATACTCAGACAGATAAACTTTAAGCACCTGTTTCACCATTTTGCTGGAATTATCCCTAAACTGGTTCAAACGGGGTGTTTAAGTGTATATGGAGAATCTTTGTTCATGAAGTTATGGCAATTAAATTTGGTACACATAGTAAACAAAAGAAATAAATTGAAACGTAATTTGGCATTTTTTGAAATTCACCCTCTAACAAGGTTAAACATGGTGGAAAGTATCAAATATATTTCAATGCTACGATGCTGAAATTTGTTATAAATAAATTGAAACGTAATTTGGCATTTTTTGAAATTCACCCTCTAACAAGGTTAAACATGGTGGAAAGTATCAAATATATTTCAATGCTACGATGCTGAAATTTGTTACAAATATTCAGCCAATAAAATTCTAAACACGTATTCCACCATGTTTTGAAATCATCCCTATAACAGGGTTATACAGGTTGGTAAAGTTTGTATGGAGAATTTTTGTTTATGAAGTTGTAGCAATGAAATTTCGTATACAGACCAAACAAAAGTAATAAATTAAAATGAAACTCACTATACTAATGAACTTTTAAAAACGTTAAACAAGGTGGAATTTAAAAATTTTTCTAAACCTACGACGGTGAAATTTGGTACAAATACTAATCAAAGATACTATACGCACATGTTTTACCACTATTTAAACATCTTAAAAGGTCTAAACGGGATGGCAAATATTTTAGTGAAAAACCTTTGTTTATAAGGTGAAAGCAAAACTTGGTATAGTGACTAGGCAAAAGAAATGAATTCTAACGTAATGCAATTTTTTGCAATTTCTTTATTCGTACAAGACTTTAATAGACTTTTAAAATGCAACAATCAGAAAAGTAAGAAATACTCAAGGTGTTGACTACATCGAAGATTTTCAAATATTCAGCAACTTTTGTCGTTGACCGTACGTGTCGCAAATCGGGAAATGAGGATATCTGGGATTTCACGAAATTCCTAGGGATGGTATAATCATGTATAGGAAGGACCACTTCTCCGCGGTCCGACTAGCTTTTACCCCTAGAGTGTATATAAAAAGCGCGGAGCCAGAAGCTCGCGAGGAGTTCCTGAGCAAAACGAGTGCGCAAGGCCAGAATGAAGCGAGGGGGAGAGGTGGCGAGCGTAGCGATCCGGCGACCTCCCGAGTGGAGTGATGGTCGAGTGCGCGAGTGGTGCGAAGGGATGACAAAGCGAGAGTTCTGGCGAGAGCCTATTTATTAAAACTGTACGTCGTACGTTATGTTATTATCATTGCTTTGAATACCATCCCCCTGACAGATTTAAACGGGTGGTAAAATTTGTAAAGAAAATTTATGTTAATAATGTAAGTATTATGTCTATTTAAACCGAGATAAGAGAAAAGAACGTGAAAGAGATAGAACGGAATAGAAACAAGACGAATTCGGGATAGAAGCAGGATAAAATCGGCATAGAAGCGAGAGCTGCCGGAAATAGCCGGGAGCAAAATGAATTATTTCACTAAGCGTACAAAGTCGCGGGCAACAGCTATGTAAATGTAAATAGGAGATTTAGGTTTCAAAGATTTCTTTTACTCAGGTTTCATGTATGAACATTTGTACATGGCGCCGGACACATACCGGAACCGGATCGCGGTTTTGATCATTTACATGACTTTGCGCTGCCGCCGCACCGCAGAGTCATGTAAATGATCAAAAACCGGAACCGGTTAGGATCGGAATAGGATCGGGAGCAAAGCGGGACGATAACTGAATAAGAATGAAACTGTAACAGGATAGGAGTGGGAAAGTAACGGAACAGAAGCGGTACGGTACGGTAACAAGATAGGAGCGGGACGGGAACTGGAACGGAAATATGGTGGGACGGAAAATGGTCGGAAGCAGGATAAATACTTCACTACGCGTACGAAGTCGCGGGCATCAGCTAGTAAGTAATAAACGGCTAAACCGATTTTGATAAAACATGTCTAAGAATCACCGCTAGAAAACCTGTTTACAAATTAAAAAAACCGCATCCAAATTGGTTCACCCGTTTAAAAGACATAGTGATCAAACTTAAACTCCTTTTTGCGTCGGGGGTTATAAATAACAATTAACTTAATATTGGTATCACAATGGGCAGTCTTGTCGCTTAAAGCGATCTCTTCCAGACAGCTCAGGAGTGGAGGAATATAGACAAAAATATATATTAGAATAATATGCATTTGTGTTGGAAATGAGAAAGACTGATTATACGCAGTAAGGAGATGTTTTATTTTGGCCAGCACTGTGTACACTACACAGAAAAATGATAGACAATAGGGAATTTTCAGAAAAACAAAACAAAATTCTAGAAAAAAGCAGTTGTAGAAAATTAGTGAGTTTTTTTTACGGGATCTGAGTGAAGTAACAAGCAAGTCGTTCGCCTGATGGTAAGCGCCACGCCTGCCCATAACAATTGCAGTGCCACCTAGATACTTTTAATGACATATAAAAATCACTACGCGTTCATCATCCCGATACATCAGATATTTCGTATCATATACATATGCTCAGTAATTCTCTATAAGTATGGGGAAGTGAGCTTTACTTGTCTTAAGGTGTTGGGGAGGGAATGTTTAATTGTTAAATGTTTTATTTTTCTGTATAAGGTTGGGACTTTGGGAAAACGTATTTTGAACGTAACACTTGTCTATACTATTGGGAAAGAGGATTTCAAACGTAATACTTGTCTACAAGATTGGGAAACGGTTTTTTAAACGTATGCTTGTTTATAAGGGGACTTTAATCGTTATACTTGTTTATTTATATTATTGGGAAAGGTGATTCAAAAGATTTTGGGACAGGATTTTTAACGTTATGCATGTCTATAAGATTGGGAAAGGGTATTTTAAACATAATACTTATTGGGAAATGGAATTTTCAACGTAATACTTGTTGTAAAACATTGGGAAATATTATTTTAAATGTTATTCTATAAGATGGGAATATCTATAAGATTGGTAAAGGGGATTTTCAACGTAATACTTGTCTATAAGATTGGGAAAACCTTTTAAATGTTGCCTAAAAGTTTGGGAAAGGTGAACTGAAATGTTAAATGTCGCTTGGTAATCAATGTGATGCTGTCGTTGTGTTGTCCACTGCCCAGTAACAGGTATTTGTTGTCCGCCGTCTCCTTTCAGCTGGATAGTGCCACGTCTCTCATACAAGCCGCCAAGAACTTGATGAACGCTGTCGTGTTGACAGTGAAGGCTTCGTACGTCGCTTCGACGAAGTATACGCGCCAGGGGACCATCGCTGTGAGTATTCAGAATAAAAAACCGGCAAGTGCGAGTCGGACTCGCGCACGAAGGGTTCCGTACCATTATCTATAAAAACGGCAAAATCGTTTGTTGTGTGGCAGCTCACTTAAATATTTATTTTATTTGTTGTTATAGCGGCAACAGAAATACATCATCTGTGATAATTTCAACTGTCTGACTATCACGGTTCATGAGATAAAGCCTGGTGACAGACAGACGGACAGTCAGCGGAGTCTTAGGGTCCAGTTTTACCCTTTGGGTACGGAACCCTAAAAAAAAATAACCGGCATGAAAAAAAGTGGCGTATGTCTTTGCAAAGTACTTAAAAACGAAGAACTGATTTTGATATTTTTTAACACAGTTGTACCGAATATATACCTACACTATATACTATATTTTATCCGCGGCTTTGCTTGCAAGTACCCTAATTTATTCAAGTTGATTATATTTTAGTCTTAAACAAAGTTTTTCAGCAAAAAATTACGATCACCGGCAAGGACTTGAACCCGCATCTCTTCCCTCCGCGCGGGAAGTGCTCTGCCCAATAGGGAACATGCATGTGTTGTCGAAAAATCTGGAAATTACTTTTTATGATAGATTACTCCTGTAAACATTTATTTGTATTTCAATGTTTCTTTTTCTTATTTTTGGAGAAACGGAACGTAATCGCAAAACGCTCCAGTACGTGCAACCACTATCTGACGTCACGCGCCTCGCTGCTTATTGGTCAGTTTCTGTCATAGAGCCCGCCCTATTGGTGAATTATTGACACACACATGTAGCATAGACGGACCAATGAGGAGATACTGTGTCCCCATATTTTGACGTCACACGCAAATGGCGCGTTTATGTTGATTTAAATTTTCATTTAATTATTTTATTGACGCCGTAAAATTTTTAAACATATTTTTTCATTATTAGTATTCAATAATTAATGGATTCATGCATTAAAAAAAATACATGCATATTCCCTATTGACACCAACCCGACTGTCGCAACATTGGGCAGAGCGCTTCCCGCACTGAGGGAACATTGAGATGCGGGTTAAGTCCCCGGTGGTCGTATTTTTTTTTCGGAAATCCTTATTTTGCTGCCAATTTTTTTTTCGGTAATATAATAAGTATAAAGGATTCCTATTATAAGTATCTATAAGTACTGCGCTGAACTGGTAAATAATATACATTTTGCTGCCTGGCTGTTGGACAGAATTATGTGAGTTTTCTCATATTCAAATTAGTCAAGTAATGCTTTTGATAAGCGTATAATTATGCTCCTTTGCTTATGACCATGGTCCCACAACAACAATCTGGGTGTTGTGGAACCATGGTCGCGGATTTTTTTTTCTGTGCACAGATTTGCTGCCATTGCCTTAACATTCAAGACTTAATTAATATAAAATTCAAAATAGGGTGTTGTGGGACCATGGTGCTCCGGTCGTGTAAAAAATACTTTTTTCTGTGCACAAAAAATTGTCGCCATTGCCTTGACTTAACACTCAAAACTTTATTAATTGGGTGTTGTGGGACCATGGTCCTTAGGTCGTGGAACAAATATTTGCACTTTTCTCTGTACTCAGATTCGCCGCCATTACCTTCAACTTTAATTAATTATAAACTTAATTAATTGCATGATCAAGCATGAATGATTTAAGTAATTGCTTTGCTACGATTCGTTCTATCTTAAACAGACTTGACCAAGTTTCGGTCAAAGTTTTTTTTACTTATATACATATCTAGTATAATAATATCTCGGCTCGCATGAAACTTAACGCCTTACTCACAACGCTTTGTCATGCCGTTGTTTGCTTAAAGGGCATGTAACGTTTTACTACGAAGCTGGGCTTGTCTACAGTCCGCCATTTTGAAAAAAATACGATATTGCAGCCACTAATTAAACCTAGTTACAAAGAATATACAGTAAAGTTTATAAAACGTAGCATTTCTGAGATATTTCTGTTTAATGATTTCAGATTACCGATATACTACTTACTTGATTTTCTTATTACTATTTCATTTTTATTGACAGAAATCTATGTTTATACTCTGTTGTATTGAACTTTTAACCTCCAGTATCTCGGAAACGTAACGTAGAATACTTCATTAATCAATTTTATTGTTCGTATTTAATTTACCTCTTAACTCTAGATTAATTAGGGTTTCATCAGTAGCTGCGAATGCGCGATTTTACAAAATGGCGGCATGATAATAGGCCAGAAATATTGATAACCTTTACGTATTATTTTCATCGCCTTTTTAGATTTCGTTTTACACTTTTAGCTTAAACCTGTTCATATTCTCAAACGAACTGCATTGCTATAAATATTTTGACGTTC
Source organism: Petrophora chlorosata (assembly GCA_951640565.1). Lineage (NCBI taxonomy): Eukaryota > Metazoa > Arthropoda > Insecta > Lepidoptera > Geometridae > Petrophora > Petrophora chlorosata. The sequence continues at coordinate 580,447 of OX621219.1, forward strand.
ACGGGTTAGCTCACAATTTGTTTAATTGCATGATTTTAATATTAGAAGAACAGATTACTATCTCGATCAATTAATTGGATCATGCGTATTCAGAATACCGTTCGACGCTTGGAACAGGCTTGGTGGTTTTAAAACACTCCAAAATTTACCGTCGGCAACGCAACAACGTTATTGCTTTACTATTAATGTTGAAAATCCTTAGATATTCAATTCAATTCAATTCAATTCATTTTATTTCAGTCACAAAAACCATATCACACAATTTATAATAATATTGAAATATAAAAAAATATTCGTCGATAACCTTACGTTTTCATACCCTTATAACATTACTTCAGACAGTCATTTAACCTACCGTACGTTTACAATAGATATAAAACGGCTCACTGATAAACTTCGAAATGACTTCGACTAGGACCAGTTATTACGCCGCGGCTTGATCTCATAACTCCCAAAAGGACTTTTTAAATGTCGGAGTAATTTCCGTATTTAACCTTGAGTCTTAGCCGTTTTTACAAGCTTTTATTTAACTTGCAACTTATGTATGTATGTATGTAACTATGTTTGTTCGGGTGGAATCTTGCTGAATCAGAACCACTTCCTCTTATCCTACGATTTGAAATTTTGCATACTTGTCAAAGTCCGATGACAATACAATATTATGGTGACAGCCAGCTGATCTGATGATGGAGACGGAAGGTGGGCAATAGAACTCCTTGACGGATAATCGTAAACTACTAATGTTTGGGCTCATTTAAATCTACTCGCGGTTCCGATTACAAGTTAATTAAAAGGTTGTCATGAAAAATATATTTTTCAACAAAAAAACTTATTTCATCATACATGAATAACGAATTTTTAACCGACTTCAAAAAGGAGGAGGTTTACAATTCGACGGTATGTTTTTTTTTTTTATTTTTTTTTTTATTTTTTTTTTGTGTGTTTGTTACGCGATTACTCCGCCAATTATGCATTGATTTCGATGATTCTTTTTTTGATTGGTAGGTAATACTTCAAAGGTGGTCCCATATAAATTTTATCGAAATTCATTCAGTAGTTTTTGAAAAAAATAGCAAAAACAAAAAATATAAGTTTAATCTTCAAGTCGGTTCTTGTTTTTTTCGTAACCAAACTTTCTTAAGGTGGAGGTTTTGTATTCGACTGCTTCACCTGCTTCACCCAGGGTTGACTTCCGGTGAGGGAACTCCTCAACGGTGAATAGTACAGACACAACATTTCGTAAATGGATTAAACCATAATAGCCTGTTCTAAATTCCATCATGATATGGCAGATTCACCCAGGATTGACTTCTGGCGAGGGAACTCCTCAACAGAGAATAGGACAGACATGAATTTTTTTTGTACATGCATTTAATTGTGATATCCCATTTTAAACTTTGTCATGATGTGGCTTCTAGATCATAAAAGCTTGTCTTTAAAAACTTTTTGAATTAATTTAATTAAAACTTGTTTTTCACTAAAAAGGGTAAAATAAATTATTTTTCAAAAAAAACTAAACCGACTTCAAAACCACAAATGGCACTCAAAAGTGAAAAATAAATTAATATAATTATCATAAGCGCTACCCACTCATATATTTGAAGTCGGTGCCAGACAAGTCTAAAAGGTAGTAGATAGATACTACCTACAAGTAGTACTTACTATATACATATTTATCTGCTACCTATTAGACTTGGCTGGCACCGACTTCAAATATATGAGTGGGTAGCGCTTATGATAATTATATTAATTTATTTTTCACTTTTGAGTGCCATTTGTGGTTTTGAAGTCGGTTTAGTTTTTTTTGAAAAATAATTTATTTAAAATCTAATTACCGTACGTTTACTTCTGACTTTCATTAAAGTTTTCATAGCCTTGAAACACTTACCTAAGACCGTCATTAACGTACCGTACGTTTCCAGTCCCCGATAGTGGTGTGGCGTATGAAGGCGCCCGAGAAGAAGCCGCTCATCCGGCCCGAGAAGCCGGAGGAGGTTCGCGCGAAGGTGCGCCGCGGCAGTCAGAAGCTGCAGCCGTCGCCGGTGCGCGCGCTGGCAGAGTTCCAGGGCCCGGCCGGCGCCGTGTAGGCTGTTGGTAAGTAGGCCGCCATTTTGAATACGCCATCTTCGACTTTTTACCAATTTCAAAACTTTTTTAATGGAACTGAGTGATTATGCGAGCAAGTCGTACGCCTGATGGTAAGCGCCACGCCTGCACATAACAATTGCAGTGCCATCCAGAACTTTTCATACCATAAAAGTACTGTGTATATAGCACTGCATTGCGCTCATCACTCAGAGCCATCTGATATACCCAGTAATTTCGCTGGCTACAATGCCCTTCAAACCGGAACACAGTAATGTTTGCGCGCTACTGATTGGCGGCAGAATAACTGGCAAAGCTGTGGTACCTACCCAGATGGCCTCCCGCATACGAGAGACCTACCACATGTAAGATTTTGGATTGGTCGAGCACCACAAGGGGACCTTTTCACAACTAGTTGTCTCTAGCTGGGTGTAGAATAGATTGTTATTATGACCTTTTAATGCTTGTACGCCTCTCCTTGATGTAAGATGTCCCGCTGCGAAAGGATCAAACCAAGTCACTTTAGACTTTATTTCTACATGTCTGGGTTTATTTTTGTTTGTGATCTTGATTTAACTTTTGCAAACTTCTAATCTCTCATTTCTCTTTGTTACAGTTTTCCGCAAACGATAAATCAAACGAATCAACATATTTATTCGAACCGCTGCTCATGTATTGAAACAGAAATTGAAATTAGAATTGTGATTATTTCCACCGTAAAGTTATTATAAATAGGCAACATTGTTTTAAAATGGCGGCTCTTATGCGAGTGTAAACTACTATGAAATTCCACGATAAGTGAAGTTACTTGTTCAGTTTAAAATATGCAGTTAAATAAAATAGATTTTTTAATTCAAAAATACGAATTAACAGCTGTGAGTATGCCACTTTTGATCTTCAATATCTCGTAAACGTGACACTTTACTGCTCCACTATTTAATACTTTTTGTTTGTATTGAAGTCCTCTACCAATTTATAAAGGTTTGATCAGAGACCGCGAATTCGTGAATTTTTCGAAATGGAGGCCAGTCTCCATAGTAAAATATTACATGCCCTTTAAATTTTCACTGAAGAAGTAATTTCACTTAAGGACGTATTTGCTACACTCGATATTTAAATTAGAATTTAATTAAATTTAATAAGGCAACTGCCTGACAATATATTATTTTGTAGTGTTTAAGGTGTATTCTATTAATTTTAAATCTTTATTTAATCAAGCATTTTATGTTTTATGTACAGTTAAGGAAAATGATTATCATGTGCCTGGGCTCGAAGTTGTCAAATACTTTATCCTGCCTCCAAAACGTGATCGGCTGAATTAAGACAAAAAAAAGTAAACTATAATAAAAATCTTAGAAAAAAAATGTGTTTACTATTTTTGTCTAATTCAAAAAGGAGGGTAAAACAATTTAAATGTTGTCAATCGACCGAGTGAATTGAAGTCTACGAGTCACACATATCGACGTTTGTATGTGTGTGTGTTTGTTCACCGCTATTTTTTTTTCTAGTATTTGTTGGAAACTTTATGAAATTTGGCATAAAGATAGTCATTAACATTAGAATTTGCAAGTTATATAGAAAAAAAAACAAATATAAAATTCCCTCTATTTTGAGTCTGCGCTAAAAAACTGCGACGGTATTTTCGTAATACCGTATTCAAAGTCAAAATGATAGTATTATCGCTTCCAAAGGACAAATTTTGAATCTAGAAAAAAGTTAACAATTCATTTCCTTAACTGTACCATAGCAGCTTTACCGCTAAGCGCAATATCTTCCTACAAACTAAGGGAGAATCACTGATGTGTATGACAGATTGAAGCCCACTTTTGTATGAATGAGGCAGCCAAATTTTAGTAATCTATTATAGAAATGAGAATATATTGATGTTATTCCATTTTTTAAACATACTTGATTATAGGATATTTCTGACATACCGAACTTTTTTCAAAATGGCGGACAGTAGAGAGGCCAGGCTCTATAGTAAAATATTACAAGCCCTTTTATGCCTCTTTTTGCCTCAATATCTACTTAACAAGTATTTATTTATATTTAACAACATCAAATTTCAAATGACAGACAGACCTCTGTGGTGTAGTGGTTGGGCTGGTTGGCTTAAATCTCGTACACCACTGAGGTTGCGGGTTCAATTCCAGCGACGGGACAAATGTTTGTTCACAGAAAAAAAGCGCAAGTATTTGTTTTGTGTCTGGGTGTTGTGGGACCATGGTCCTCAGAGTTCCTGGTTCCCTACATACAGGGAATCCTAGTTAGGGGCTAGGACCTATGTAAGTATTAAAAAAAAGACGTGTGGCACTCGGAGACTGCCGCGGTAAAGCTATTGCATAGCATTCGGAGTGGGGGGTGTTAGGTTATTTTCGTTACGGAATTTCTGGATTCGGTCTCCACGCTCAAGGCCCGCGATAGAAGCTATGCAATAGCTTAAAAACGGTTTTTCAAAAAATTCAAAAATTGTTTTTCATACAACAGAATCAAAATACGTTGAAAAGTAATCGTTACAGCCGTTCCAAATTCAAGTCTTATAAAGAAATGGCAATAGCTTTTGTTGCAGGTGTGGCGTTTGTCACCAGGCGAACGGATTAAATATCCGATTGCATGGCATGTTTAAATAAATGGAGTAATATTTTAATTTCTCATTATAAATTAATTTAATAATGCTAGAATTACAATGATTTTGTATTGGATTATTTTAGTGAATTCGTTGAATGTATTCATTGATACTTGACAATTAGAGATGCAACGATCGTGATTTGGCCGAATGCCGAATATTCGGGCAACTGTTTCGGCCGAAGCACCGAATAGATAGATAGATAGATAAACACTTTATTGTTAAAAACCTTAAATATAGGTACATGAAATACAAGTAAATTTCACAGTAATCAGCATAACAATAGGCGGTCTTATCGCTCAAAGCGATCTCTTCCAGACAACCTTTGAACAGAAAGGACTAACATAATTTGGAATATTCGGCCAAATAATTTAGATTATCTCAAAAAACTGTCGAACAGATTTTGATGCGGTTTTTGTCTGGAAACAATTACATATCTGAAAAGTTTATGTGCAAAATTTTAATGTGCCGGCTAGGAGTAGAACCCGCATCACAATCTAATTGGGGGCTTTCAGCATACGTCACCGATGAGCAAGTAGTAAATAGATCTCTAGTTCTTTTTTTACTTTATAACCCCCGACACAAAAAGGAGAGATTTGACCACTATGTGTGTCTGTCTGTGACACCGTAGCTCTTAAACGGGTGAACCGATTTGGATGCGGTTTTTTACTCTACCCAATTGAGCTAATGTGGTTTTAAAAAAAAGTTAGTTTTTCACTTGGCATTCGTTAATGCTTAAAAATATTGACCTTTATTCTAGCTGAATGTTTACTTTACTATCCAACCGTTTAACTATCAGTTTGTTTATCTGAGTATTGAGAAGTCGTCTCTGAATTAAGTATCAGTGAAAATATTCAACTCTTAGATCTATGAGTGTAGGTAGACATGCATATTGTAAAGAAATATTATTACATAGCGTTTATGAATAATATAACAATATTATTATTAATAATAATTATGTAACTTAGAAGTTGCTCTTTTAATAGTATATTTAATCACACTCATCATATTAATATAAACTAGTAGCACCACGTGGTTTCACCTGCGGTTTCCCGGGATCAAAAGTAGTCGTATGTGTTAATCCAGGATATAAGGTATCTCCACTTCAAATGGATTGTTTAACTGACCACAAGATATAGTAAAATGTAACCCCAAAAATAGTAAACGTAACCCCAAAAATAGTAAACGTTACCCCAAAAATAGTAAACGTTACCCCAAAAATAGTAAATGTAACCCCAAAAATAGTAAATGTACGACGAGCATTGCCAGCGTAGAAAATATGTTTCGCTTCGCACAAGATAGGCAAACGTTCACCGAGCTGACGGCCAACCTCCAGTAGTGAAGAGGCACCATAAGAAGAAGCATTTGTTTCGTGTCTGTGTCGTGGGACCATGGTCCTCGTAGTTCCTGGTTCCCTAGATACAGGGAATCCTAGTTACGGGCCAGGATCTATGTATGTGATCGTTGGGCGTATTTATTTATTTATGTACATCCTTGATTAAAATATAGGCTACTATGATTCCGGGAAACCGCGGGTGAAACCGCGTGGCGCAGCTAGTGACAATATTAGTATTGATAGAAATAAAACATACTACTAAAAGAACTTAATTACACAAGAAGTAGAATAATTTGATATGTCACACCGTAGTTTAAAACATTTGTCTATGGAACTGCCCGATGGTAAGCGCCACGCCTGCCTATAACAATCGCAGTGACACTCACAACTTTTGATACCATAAACGCACTGCTAGCATTGCGCTCATCACCCCGAGACATCAAGTATTAAGTCCCATATGCCCAGTAATTTCGCTGGCCACAAACAACAACACAGATGCTTGCGCACTACTGCTCGGTAGAATACCTGGCAAAGCGGTGGTACCTACCCAGACAGCCTCCCGCATACGAGAGGCCTACCACGAGTGAAATGTAAATTGATTCGCACGAAACAGAATGTCGGAGGTTCCTTATCCATACGATGTCATATTTCATCATCAGCCCATCACGTTCCCACTGCTGGGACACGGGCCTTCTCTCATAGAGAGAGAATGAAGTTTTTTTAATTGGTTTTTGTTAATAAAAAATTTTGGCGAGTGTGGCTCAGTGGGAGCACGTGCGACTTTCGATCTGACGCACCCGAGTTCGAATCCCGCTGGTCCCGCACCACTGACTTTCTTAAGTTATGTGCGGCTTTAACACTCGCTCTAGATGTGAAGGAAAACATCGTGATAAAACCGACATGTCCAAGAATTTATCACAAAAATTCAAGGACATGTGACGTCCACCTGCACTGGGCCAGCGTGGTGGATTATGGCCCATACTCTCTCTACGAGGGCAGGCTCGTGTCCCAGCAGTGGGAACGTGATGGGCTGATGATGGATGAAATGGTTTCATTTGATGAAATACTTTGAAATCCTGAAAAGTGTGAACTTCAAACTATTCTACTACAAAAGGGGATCGGACAACTTTTCAGAAAGTGTTAAAATTAACCATATTGATTATATAGCCATGAAAAATAGTATTTTAATTAAATAAAGCTCTAAAAGTACCTAAAACTATGTTTGAATGTTAAGTTTCAAATATTGCCGCGCTAAATTTCACCTCAGAACGTGTGACGTCATATGAAGGACACGAAATGACAAGCTCAACGAAAGCAAACTTGCAAAGTTATTTATACGTTTTTGTGAAGTTTAGGTCGTCATGGAATGAAAAACATATCGTTTTGATTTACATAAATAGCAAAATATAAAATAAACACAAGCTTCGCACACGGTATTTACTTTCAAATGACGTCATGCACTGTGATTGGTGTTTCGATTGAGATAAAGAACAGATAAAAAATGGCAGAGTTATTAGATTTTATTTATTGATTTGAAAATATAAAACATTATTATTTGACAAAAATATTGATTGAATGATCTTTCTGGTTCGACGAACATTCGTTCTAACTACATTTTAGTGTTTTTCGATTATTGTCCGATCCCCTATTTAATGGTTATTGAATCGGCTAAGTACCCCACGTTAGAATAGCTCTGTATGGAGGCACATTTATGACATATGTACAAAAATATAGTTTTAGCTTAAGTTGATTTAAATGTCCGACATAAATTCTGTAAACATGGTTTTTATGGTACTGTTTTTTTATGAGACGAGCAAGTCGTTCGCCTGATGATAAGCCCCACGCTTGACTATAACAATTGCAGTGCCACCCAGAACTTTTAATACCATTAAAAGCACTGCGTCGCACTGCATTGCGCTCATCCAGAGACATCAGATATTAAGTTTCATATGCACAGTAATTTTTTGGCTACAATGTCTTTCAAACCGGAACACAGTAATGTTTGCGCACTACTGTTTGGCGGCAAAATACCTGGCAGTATATACCAGTGGTACCTACTCAGACGGCCTCCCGCATACGAGAGACCTACCAAAAGTATTAAAACTCGGTTTTTCGAAAAGAAAAATACGACCATTGGCTGGGGCTTGAACCCGCATCACAATGTTCCCTCAGCGCGGGAAGTGCTCTGCCCAATTGAGCTACGGTGCTCACCAAGTCGAGTTTCAATTTTTTTCTTCCGTTATTGAACCGTCTTAAAGGTGACGTGTACGCCATCTATTGATATTTGAGTGAACCTTTTTCTCAACGAGCAAGATCAATGTTGCAATTAAATACTTGCTCTGTGATGACGCGAACCATATTATTTCTTATTATATTTATATGAAGCACTAGCATTTTCCCGCGACTTCGTCCGCATAGACGACAGAAGCCCATAGATGTCTTTTTTCCAAAACCATTTTAGCAAGACCTCCCCAGTATATGGGAGCGCGTACTATTAAGAGGTCAAGCTGTATCTTCGTAGTCACCCAACCAATTTTAATGTTACATACCCTATAATCTAAGTTGGGACTGATGCTACCAAACCCAAAACACCGCATTAAAATCCGTTCAGCAGTTTCAGAGTATAACAAACAAAAATTCTAAATACCATAGATTCGTGTTCAGTCCCCTCTAAATAGTCGATACCAGTTGGTTTTGCAAAAATATCTTCAATGTACAGAATTGGCTGTTCCATTTTTATAATAGTATAGATTAACGAATGCTAAGCGTAAAAGAAAAGCATAAACAAGGGATTTCTGATAGAAAATAGTACATTGTACACCGAGGGGAGAAAACGATCTATTTCTGTTCGAGAGTATGGAAACTCGAGAACAGAAATAGAACTTTCTCCCGAGTGATACATAGTGCTTTATACTACACCTACGAGGAAAATAAAATACAATATTTAACGCAACGAAATAAATTGCCGCGCTTTTTTTTTCTTATTGCAGAATAAGGTTGCCATCCTCATTTCATTAAAAATAGAAAACCAAAAAAAAAACCGCCTCTTTTCTCTAATTATTTGATATAAAACCTTTTTGAGATTTGAGGTTTGTATGTTTCCCGCCTCTTTTTTCTAATTATTTCATACAAGACCTTTTTGAGGTTTGACGTTTGTGTTTTTTTTTTATGTTCGCTGCTAAAAAACAAAAGAAAGCTTGCCGGGCAGTAATGGATTTTCATACAACATTCCTGCCCTGCTTCGGAGGGCAGTAATGAAATTCCATATAACTTTTCCCGCCGCACATTTTTAAGGGAGAAATTACGAACTTTGTAACCCGTTTATGAACGAGTAATAAGACACTTTCCGAGTGGGTGTGGTATAAAAGAGATTTTTGCATCATTGCATCATACAGTTTTGGCATCACAGACGCACTTATGAACTTCAATTATTACAAATGACCACCGTATCGGAAAAAGAACCACTATTCGGAAGATACGGCAAGAAACTGAGGGGCATTTTTAGAACTTTAAATAATAAATACGCCCAACCTTCACTTACATAGATCCTAGCCCCTAACTAGGATACCCTATGTTTAGGGAACCAGGAACTACGAGGACCATGGTCCCACAACAAACCGACGCGAAATAAATACATGCAGTTTTTTCTGTGCACTAACATTTGTCCCGTCGCGGGAATCGAACCCGCAACCTTAGTGGTGCTTTGAGCTAAACTGTTCAACCACTACACCACAGAGGGTTGCGTGTTTACAATATGTTTGTTTTTGACAATATTATGTTTCTTATGCGCCAGTTGGCTACTTGGCAGTGAAATTTATAGTAAAAACATAATCAACTAAGACCAAACATATTAATGTATTTTTTCAACGAAAGTCGGACATTATTTAGTTAAGTATTTACGAATTATGTGATTATTTATTTTGGTTTTGTATTTTTAGAACAATATGAAAGCATTTTATACCCAGAGTAGGTGTTTGAGCATTTTTCCAATTTTCTACAAAAATTTTGACGTAGGTATTTGTAGTTTTTAGAAATAAAGTGTATTACCTACATACGTGGTTTCATTGTGTACCTTTAAGAAATAAATGCTTTAGTGCGCTCTTGAACGAATCAAAAAAGCCTTATGTTTCAGTGACCATAAGATATAGTAAAACGTAACCCCAAATATAGTAAATGATCACCAAAAAATATCACCATTAAAAATATAAACACTAAAAAAATAGTAAATGATCACCAAAAAATATCACCATTAAAAATATAAACACTAAAAAAATAGTAAATGATCACCAAAAAATATCACCATTAAAAATATAAACACTAAAAAAATAGTAAATGATCACCAAAAAATATCACCATTAAAAATATAAACACTAAAAAAATAGTAAATGATCACCAAAAAATATCACCATTAAAAATATAAACACTAAAAAAATAGTAAATGATCACCAAAAAATATCACCATTAAAAATATAAACACTAAAAAAATAGTAAATGATCACCAAAAAATATCACCATTAAAAATATAAACACTAAAAAATAGTAAATGATCACCAACGGAAACTGCACCAGGAGTCTCGCTTGTCACCCCTTCATGTCGCTTCCCTACTTGTCCTTCGCTCCACTCGGCCTCATGGGCTCGCGTCATTCTGGACCTCCTTCGTGAACTTCTGGCTCCGCGCTTTTTATATACACTCTAGGCAAGAGCGAGTTGGACCACGGAAGAGTGAGGCGCGGAAATTCGATTTGGTGATCAATTACTAAATTTGATCTGCCGACACTATTTTTGGATATAAGTGTATTGGGATCTCAAAGATTATATTGATGGTCATTATATTTTTTCTCATAAATAGAACTTACTCTCATCACTTTCCATCAGGTGAGGCAGCGGTCAAATGTTTCCCTATCAAATAATAAAAAAAATAAAAATAAAGGCGGACGGAATCTCGCTAAGTAACAAGTGAAGCATGAAGCAATGGCGCCGGCGTTATGTTTGAGTAGACGGAGGGTCAAGGTCTAGCTGATGTGACGGCCGATCGGATTGCCCTTTTACCACGATACATATAAACATTAAATATTCACAAATTATTTAAATAATCGCCAGTGAAGAATACTACGAACTGAAAATCGGTGCCGTTACCGTGACTCAAAATGGCCGACCCGGTTGAAAGGCGGAGCTACGTGACGTCATCACGAAAAGTGGCCAATAAACGAAATAAGTCTTGCTACCTTTTTCTTTCATGAATATATCCTTTTTTCCAATGTACAAAAGAGACAGACAGTATTGCATCACAAATGTATAGACGCATGTTATCACTCTTTTACTTCTACTGATCTCTTAGTAAAGAAAATAGACATCTCTGAGTGAAATAGACATTTCATTTCAGCTTATTGTCAATTGTTTTTTGGTCTTTTAATCCTCATTACCTTTTTTCCTTCATTCATCTAATCATGAACTGAGTACATACATTTCAGCAAAATATCGAATTCAATTCCACCTTGTATAATATAAATAAGTTCGGTACCGGAATAGGAAAATATCAAATTAAAACACTTTCTTACACGATCCGGCGCGGTGCTGTATTCGAAATAGACAGTGAAAAAGTTCATACAAAATCACAATACTGTCACAGCCGTACTGACAATATCACAGAAAACCCAAAAGCTTACTTAGAGCCTTAGACGGCTACAACCGTAACCGTATATAGCCGTACTGATGTACTCGTTTGATATCTCATAGTAACCAACCCGGCCAGAGCCGTACTGGCGTTGCGACAGTATTCTGTTTATGTGTGGGTATGGCACACATTTAAAGTCCGTAAACCGTTTCATATTTGACAGTATAGCAACGTACTCCCAACCTTATTTCGTGGACTATAAGGTTTTTACTATATGCAAAAAGATTTGCTACGGTGGTAGCGGTATTTGATGTAAACTAACTTGAAAAATATGCGGCTGTCACCGTACTGTCATTCCTCGTACTCTCTAAGTACGGTCACAGCCGGTACCGCCCCGGATCTTGTTATGTGCGGATTTAACACTCTCTCTAAATACTATGAAAGAAAACATCGCGAGGAAATCGGCATGTCCAAGACTTAATCACTACAATTCAAGGACATGTGACATCCAACCAGCACTGGGCCAGCATGGCTCATAATGGCCCATATTCTATGAGAGAAGGCCCGTGTCGCAGCTGTGGAAACCAGGTAGGCTGATATTTCTTTTAGACTTTAAGATCTATGTTTGGCCACTATCTCGCCTGATGTGTAACGATGATGTGGCCTAAGATGGAGCACATAGATCTAGAGACAGACGGCAGTTGAGCGGCTGCTCAGACCCGTCTCCCTAATATGATTATGATGAAATAAAACAACATCTTTATTAATCATTTATTTTGATAATTGAAACGCAAGCTCAATGTTTTGTATCGGATCGAGGTACTCAGTGGTGCTGTCGGCGGACGAGGGAAAAGTCCAGTGCCGTCGCCTAGCTACCGGCGCTGTTCCGGGAGTCACGTTTGGAGTGCTTCCCAACATCTCTAGCATGTCATGTTCTATATTTTTCAGTAGCGATTGCTTTTTTTCATGATCTGGCAATAACATAATAATTATTATTTATTTAATTAATCAGCACGGATACACAGGCCTAGCGCACTCCACACTGTAGGTACGAAGCTACAAGTACATAGCCGGACACCGACGGCGGGTCGCGCGTCGTTACACGTGCCGCGTCAGAAGAGATAAGAGCGGCGCGATAGAAAGAGAGGCGCTCTGTAGGTTAATATGACTGGTAGGTATGCAGCGCTACGCGAGCTGAATTGAATTTTATTGCGTCATAGCAAGAGTCGCTGCTATTTGTTTAAATTTCTTTGCGGAGTAATGCTTCTGTCCCTTAGTATTCTGTGGGGTACACCTAGCAGTTACACTAATCAATAATAGCTATTACAATAAAAGCAATTTAATACGATTAAATAACATTAATATCAAATGATATTCAAAATAAAATTATTAATAATCAACAAAATACATCGGCCAAATCCCTACTAATACTATAAATGTGAATGTAAGTTTGTTTGTCACGCTTTCACGTGAAAACTACTTAACCGATCGTCGTGAAACTTTGTACACATTCTTGGAGGTATTAGAAGAAACATAGGACACAAGTTATAAAGAAAAAATAAGAAAGATAAAAAAATTGTTTGTCAAAATATCTCAGTTTTTTTTTTACACTAATAGATCTCTGTTTGGCCACTATCTCGCCTGATGTGAAGCGATGATGTGGCCTAAGATGGAGCACATAGATCTAGAGAGAGACGGCAGTTGAGCGGCTGCTCAGACCCGTCTCCCCGATGGTTCACCGAACATCATCCCGAAACACGACTAGATCGCTTGACGGCATGGCTTTGTTCGGTGGGTGGTATTACAACCACGGCCAGAGCCTACCACTCCAAAGCGCGTAAGCGGGTTTCATCACGATGTTTTCCTTCACCGTTTTAGAGCGAGCGTACAAAAGTCTAGATACTTCAACGACAAGATAGAGGGGCTTCCTCTTTCATCCACGCGGACGAAGTCGCGGGAAAGCGAATAATACCATAAGTTCAGTCATAGAATTTCCAATAATAATAATAATTCACCTCAATAGACCAATCATTTCGTTATCTCCAATAATAGTCCTCGCACTTATCGGAGGCTGTCTGATTGCATCATTTTAATGTTGCACTTAGAGACAGTCCCCGATAAGTGTTGCCCATTACATATCTAAACTAAATGCTCTAAGAGGCCTCTACGCGTTGGCCTCATGTCCCCGCGCAAGCCTTCCAAAGGACCCGTGAGAAAGAGCGACATAATAACGCCCAACCAACACATAAAAGAAGTAAAAAACGGCTGAACCGATTTTGATAAAACATGTCTAAGAACCATAGTAGAAAACCTGCCTTCAAATAAAAAAACCTCATCCAAATAGGTTCACCCGTTTAACAGCTACGGTGCCACAGATAGACATCTCATAGTGGTCTTATATCATCTCCTTTTGCGCCGGGGGTTAAGGCACTTGTCCCACCGACGTAGAAGCTGGCGATCGAATATTTTCTCGCTCAAGAAACGTACAAATGATTTAAGATTCCGTATATATGAAAGAGATGCATATCACAACTATACGCTGAAGACGCCCTTCGCGAGCAAAACAACAATGCGTTTAGGATGTTGCTGGGGCTGCCTCGGCACTGCAGTGCTTCGTGTTTTGTTGCGGCATGTTTGCTGACGCTCTTGTGAAGACTTCCACGCCATAATGCGCAAACGAGCCGCCTCGATGCTAAGCGGAGTAGATTTAAATTGAGTGTGAAAAATATTCTAATGAAAAAAGCATACTATGCAGTTAGTAATTACATAGAAGACAAAGATGCATGGAACATTCCGCTTCTGCCAAGTAGCCAACTGGCACATAAGAAAAATAATATTGTCAAAAACAAACATAAAATATTGTAACAAAAGTTCTAAAAAACATGTCCCTCCGTTTCTTGCCGTATCTTCTGAGTAGTGGTTCTTTTTCCGATACAGTGGTAGAGTCATTGTAATAATTGACGTTCATAAGTGCGTCTGTGACGACAAATTGAAATAAAGAACTTTTGAATTTTGAATTGAAGCCATGTCCGAGGCAGGCCCAACAGCATTCTGCGCGTTGTAGCTGGCAGATTTGACTGCCTTATTTACATTACTGCTTTATTTGATTGTAATTATATGGACTAAGTCTGAAGTAAAAAATTTGAATTTGAATATGTAAATAGTTGATCGCTGACTGTTCATATTGCTGGCGAGAACTCTCTTCATTTGTTAGTCGCATCGGCAAGAGATCTCATAATAAAAAACCGACCAACTGTGAGTCGGACTCGCGCACGAAGGGTTCCATACAAATACTAAAAAACAGAACAAAAAATATTTCAGTGGGACTCCCATAGTCAGACATGATTTTTTTGCGGTTTTTATAGATTATGGTTTTTTGTTCTATTTTTTAGTATTTGTTGTTATAGCAGCGGCAACAGATATCATCTGTGAAAATTTCAACTGTCTAACTATAACGGTTCATGAGATACAGCCTGGTGACAGACGGACAGACAGCGGAGTCTTAGTAATAGGGTCCCGTTTTACCCAAAGGTACGGAACCCTAAAAAACTCGCTCAGCAATGCACTCTTGGCGGTCAGAACACTAGCTTAGTCACTCGCTCGGTAAAATACGATACAACACATTCCCATCCGAGGGACAGGAGCTAGTATAATCGCCCGATACTCGCTCATAGCCCAGCGATAAAACTATGTTCTGCCCCGCGACTTTCTCCCGCCGCCAGAAGAAGACGAAGAGGGCAGAAGCGACAGCACCCGCAACAGAAAGAGGCCCAATACAGAGCCGCTGAGAGGCGCACCGACTAGCGGAGCAGCCACCAGCGGCCTGCCAGTTCCCGGGGGTGGAAGCCCCTGCGTGCTTACGCCTGGGTAGAGGGGACCACTCCCCAGGGGAGATGGAAGATCACCATGTCATATCTTGTAAAACTAAACTACACACTTGCTTTTGCACTTGCTCGCCAACGCGTTACTAGTAATAAGCCCTACTCGCTCCTCGCTAATCGTTGCCGGTGGGACAAGTGCCTAAAAATCATCATCATCAGCCCATCACGTTCCCACTGCTGGGACACAGGCCTTCTCTCATACAGAGTGTATAGGACATCCACCACGCTGGCCCATTGCGGGTTGGTGGATGTCACATGTCCTTGAATTTTTATGATTGGTTCTTGGACATGCCGGTTTCCTCACGATGTTTTCCTTAACCATTTTTAGAGCAAATGTTAAATCCGCACATAACTTAAGAAAGTCAATGGTGCGAGGCCAGCGGGATTCGAACTCAGCTGCATCGGATCGAAAGTCGCACGTGTTCCCACTGAGCCACACTCGCTCTAAAAGTGGCCTAAAAATGACGGTTCTTATTTAGGTGTTTGATAACTACCTGAATCCTGGGTAGTCTTCAAGAAATGAGAGTCGTCTTCAGTAACGTTTGTTTTGGAGTCAGCTGGGGCTTCATTCTCGGGCCTATACGGTGATGGGAAACTGTAATTTTTGTGGTTAAGATAGTTTCGGGGCAGATCTGGCAACGTTGTCAGGCCGTACTTGTCAAAGAGGTCATCTAATTGCTCCTCTATAGCGGGTTCAATAGTATTCGCCTTTTCATCTGCGTAGCGTTTATTTTTGCTGCCGTTGTCATCTTTCTCCATGAACTCTGCGAGATCCATCACGTCGTCTATATCAGAATGTTTAGCAGCTGTCGTTGATTCTTTATTGACGTTTTCGGATTTATTATTTTGTTTAACTTTGTTAGTTTCTTTCAGTTCCATAAGGTTGTCTTTGTTAGTGGTTTCTGTTGTAGTTCCTAATTCATTGGTTGGTTTACTTGTGGTAGAAGCTGTAGATACAGCTCTAGGAATCGCAGCAGATTTTTTATTTGTGGCGTTGTTTGTTTGTCTAGTAGTGCTGGTTTTCGTAGTAGTACTAGTACTTGTACTAATAGTAGTACTAGTTTTTGGAGTAGTAGTAACTGTGGGATCGGTAGTATTAATTTCATTTATATTTTTTGTAGTTCCTACCCAAAAATCTAATTGTGGAAAGATATTTTCCGTTGTTGGAACAAAAGATTCGGTATTCGTTTCTGGTACATCTATAAGTGGATCGAATTTTGCCACTTTTGATCCATTTTGAGGTGAAGAACTTTCAGTATCTGATTTCACATCTTTTTGTGCTTCAACCGTTGTGGATAATTTGGATTGTTCGCCACCATTGTCTAAGGTGTTGCTTCTTCTGAACGATTTTGCATGCTTTTTCCGTCTTGTTTGTGGCGTCTTGCTGTTTGGTCTCGTATAATAGAGACTATATACAGAGTTTTCTTTGGATTCTGATGGTTGTACCAGCAAGTTACTTTCTGTTTTGGCTATCTTCCTATCTCTGCTTGGGAAGGTTTCCACTGTTATTTCTCTCTTTGGTGTACTTGATACATCTTCTTCTGTAATTGTTTTAACCGCTTCGTATGACTCGTTATTGTCTTGCTCTTCTACACTTTTAGATTTTGAGGAAGTGTCAAGTAGGTCATCTTCGGTTGGTTCTCTAGGGTGTTTCTGTGATATTACATTTTCACGTCTTATAGGCATTTTGTCAATTATTTTCTCAAAGTCTTCTTCGTCTGTATCGCTTTTCTCAGCAGTTTCATGTCTCTTTAAATTGCTCCTAAAAAGAAAAGATAGAATATAATTAAAGAAGAGAAAGAGAATTTCGTATAAAAATTAGTTTAAAAGTTATCGCTAAATCTTACATTTTATTTTTATGCGCTGTCAGTTTAAATTGGAGCCCATCTGGGCCGGATGGCATATCAAATCTTGATTTTAAATATTCACTTACTCCTTCTTTCAACGAATTTATAAATATATCCTTTTTTATTTTATCAGCATCGCTTAAAAGACTATCATTATTATCTTTGGTGTTTGTCGTTTCCTTTATTTTAGACTGTTTTTTAGCAGATCTTAAGTATTTTAAATCTAGACCACCTTTATTTTGCTTGCCTGTTCTGTAATCGTTTACTGGAATTTCAACACCTTCTACGATTATCTCAGATTTTGAATCATCAGATGTTGAATCCTTTACTTTCTTTTCTTTATGTCTGTGATGTTTTTTTTTAGGTATTTCTTCCTGCCACAGAGTAACCATTTTTTCCTTGCTTTCAGAAGATTCTACTTTGAATCTTTTCTGTTTTGCTGACGTAACTGCTTTTGGATACAGAGTTACAAATGAAGACATCTTGTGATTTTGTTTTTTATGCTTTTTCTTTGATTTGCTATGTTTATTTGCTTTTAAGATATGTCTTTCAAACTCTTTACTTTCTACCTTTACAAACAACGGTGTCGTAGTTTTGAGCTTCTTATGACGGCTCTTATGTTGTTTCTTGTAATTACCCTTAGTTGTAACAGCTTCTGTCGCAGTAGAAACATCATCTTTACTATTGCTGGTATCAGAGTCTTTATCACTTCTGTCATCTTTGTTCCAAATAACGGGTTTTTCTATAAGTATTAAATCATCATCTCTTATATTGCCATATCTATCATCTGAGTTGTTTGGTTTTTCTGTCTTTCTTTTTTTCTTTCTTTCAGATTTAATTTTGCTTTCGTTTTCTGATTTCCCTTCTCTTCCATAACCGCTATCTTTTACATCTGACGAAAGCTCCTCGTCTGCATCCTTTGTATTTTTATGAGTAGTTTCTTCTTTATAATCCATAACTGAAACTTTCACTTCGCTACTTTCCCGTGTATCTACTGGACTTCTCTTATTATCCTTCGCTTTACTTTTTTCTCGTTTACGTGATACCGCGTTATTTAAATAGAACACGTTCTTTATTTCTTTTTTATATATTGATACAGGTGTATAATAATGTGGAAATGAATTTGTGCT
Organism: Petrophora chlorosata; assembly: GCA_951640565.1. Classification (NCBI taxonomy): domain Eukaryota; kingdom Metazoa; phylum Arthropoda; class Insecta; order Lepidoptera; family Geometridae; genus Petrophora; species Petrophora chlorosata. The sequence continues at coordinate 598,967 of OX621219.1, forward strand.
ATGAGTTTTCTCGATATTTACTTTTGTATTATTATATTCTATAGTCCACACTCTGTGCTCAATTTGATCAGGCCTTTTTAAAGGATTCCAAATTGTTTCCAATTTCAATTTAAAATCACGTCTTGTGTTTACATTCAAACCTGAGTAATGATCAAAGATGACAGTCCTGATACTGTCTCTTACAATATTTATCAATTCAATGTTACTTCTTTTAGTTTTACTTTTATAGATTTCCAAATTGTCTAAGATTCTTCGAAATTCTGCCCCGTCATCTTTTGTAAACAAAGAATTTATGTAGTCAAGTAGTTCACTTTGTTTGGTGTCGTATTTAGCGTCGTTCAAAGCTTGTAATGTAAAATCCAGTTTTCTCCTAATTTCTTCAGCTGGTTTTTCTTTTACTTGCTCCAATTTATCGGTTACAAATCTCCGTACATTGTGATCTTCGACCAATTCGTAGAACTTACATCCTTTGTAGTGATACTTTCTTATTTCATCGTCTATAACTGAAAATATGTCTTCCAAGTCATCATTGTCATAGTTTTTTAGTACACCAATAAGTTCTCTGACAAAATCGATAAAATTTAAATTGTTACTATTATTTTCATCGTTGTATCTTCTTCCCGATTTTTTCTTATCTACAGTGTCTCTTACTTTTGCGAGAAACTTTTGGACGTCGTCTATAAACCTGACGTCGGCTGCGTTGTCTTTGTTGTCAAATTTGAGGATCGTCTCAAGCGCGATATTGACGCTTCTCGGTTTAGTACATTCCACATTAGCTGTAAAGGAAACAAATATATAGATAGATAGAAAATTCTTCATACAAATTAATTACAATTAATTCAAACAAATTTGTAGGTACATAGGCGAACTTACTCGAGAGCGAGTGTGGCTCAGTGGGAGCTCGTGCGACTTTCGATCCGACGCACCCGAGTTCGAATCCCGCTGGCCCCGCACCACTGACTTTCTTAAGTTATGTGCGGAATTAACACTCGCTCTACAAACGGTGAAGGAAAACATCGTGAGGAACCGGCATGTTCAAGAATTAATCACAAAAACACACCCACCACCAACCCGCACTGGGCCAGCGTGGTGGATTATGGCCCATACTCTCTCTATGAGAGAAGGCCCGTGTCCCAGCAGTGGGAACGTGATGGGCTAATGATGATGATGATGATGATGATGATAGGCGAACTTAATGCTAGTGAGCATTATCTTCCAGTTAACCTCGGTGTACTGTGGAGATTTTTAAAAGGTAGTGCAAACAAAATATAAAACATGCATCTATCTCAACAATGATCAAATCAACATTAAACCCTTTCAAACAGCAGACCCCCGACTCCGTCCGAGAATTTGGTTTGTAGTGTGTATGTAGTATATTTATATTTATAGTGAGTATATAGTATAGGATATGTATGTAGTACAATGAAATGAAATTATATTAATTTGTAGGAAACACGGTCATAATAAAGTTTACAAATGTTTTTTTATTTTTATTTTTTATTTTTTTTATTTTTATACTTCCACTATCTCGCCTGATGTGGAGCGATGATGAGGCCTAAGATGGAGCACATAGATCTAGAGAGAGGCGGCAGTTGAGCGGCTGCTCAGATCCGTCTCCCCGATGGTTCACCAAATATGACATATGATGAGTTCGTTAGATGTGACGTGTAAAAGTGAATTTTTTGTGCCTATTTAATGAATATCTTTAGACTTTTGACAAATATGCTTTATTTAACACTCACAAAAAAATATCAAGGTAGGTACAATTTGGTGGTGGTAGGTTTCTCGTTTGCGAGAGGCCGTCTGGGTGGGTACCACCGCTTTGCCAGTTATTCAGCCGCCAAGCAGTAGTGCGCAAGCATTACTGTGTTCCGGTTTAAAGGGCATTGTAGCCAGCGAAATAAAAAAATAAAAAAAACACCTCACGTAATTTATGGACGCCCCCCTATGTGTTAATCCAGGGTATAACTATAAGCTATCTCCATTCCGAATTTCATTCAAATACGTTGAGCTGTTACAGCGTGAAGAAGTTACAAACATTAACGACATCGCACCCTTCCACGCGAGACCCCCGAGGAACCCCAGAAACGCGGCCGGTCCTGCAACATTCTCCCGCCGGCAGAAGAAAATGAAGGGGCAGAGGCGACACCAACCACCAAACAAAGAGGTCCAACACAGAGCAGCTTAGAGGCGCACCGACTAGCGGAGCAGCCACCGGCCCGCCAGTTCCCCGGGGGAACCGGGTTACACCGGGGTAGAGGGGACCACCCCGAGACGTACCCCTACCCCCCAGGAAGTGGAAAATTAACTGACTGACTAAAACTGTAACCTACATACTTTTGCATTTATAACACGAAGGAGTCACTATTTCCCAGGGTGGAGTGAGACCTTCAATACAGCCGCAGTTGCCCCCGAAAAAGACCGCGATGAAAGAAAAACACTAGAAGTTGAGAGAGTGAATTTGACAAAGTCCCTTCTGGGGCTGCAGTTGTTTAGTCAGGGCACGTCATAGTCATAAGATATTTATTAAATAGGCACACGAAATATATTGTAATTTCATTGAAATATTTTTTTTTTTTTTAATATTTGTAGGATGATTATGGTTGAATGATTGATAACGCTTTATTGTACACCAAAAACAACAAAAACAAAAAAATAGAACTTAAAAATTTGATTAGTACAATGGGCGGTCTTACCGCTAATAAGCGATCGATACGATTAGTTAGGATTAGAACAGGATTTAAGGAGTCGGATATCAATCTAATTTATGAGAGTAATCGATAACCTTACAAAAAATTATAATAAATAAACCACCTACCTATAATTTCCAAAACTAGAAAGCATGTTACGAACTGTAACATTTTAATGCATAGATATGCATATATATCGAATAATAATAAAAATATGTTCCTTTTAAAATATTCACTTATTCGATAAGAAACATGTAAAATGAAATAATTTATTTGTACCTAATGTATTATTGGTGCCGTTTCGAAATCTTTATTGTGTTGCTTTTTATTTTAAATCTGAATTCATTTGCGAATGGTAAAGTTGTATTATATTGTTTTACAAGCTCTTATTTAACTTGCAATGTATGTATGTATGTTAGTTCAGGTGGAATCTTGCAAGTTCAATTAGAACCACTTCCTCTTATCCCATGGATATTCCATGCAATATTACGGTGACAGCCAGCTGATCTGATGCAGCCAGCCCTCTTCAAGATTAAAAATACACAGTTCTGGCCCAAACATCACAGCTGTAAAAATTTATAATAAAATTCCGGACACGATAAAAGCTCCAGATAATGACAAAATATTTGAAATTAAACTTAAAACGCTATTACTTTATTATGTGTATCTTCATTATATACTACGTTATTATAGTTTAGACGAATTATAAATTAAGGATAAATTTTAACGAAAGTAATAATATATCGGTCCGCTTCGACTCATATTGCTATGCCCTTAATTGGGTACATATATTATGTGACTGTACTATAATATTTAAGATCCCTGTAACATGTATGAGGCAATAAATGTTTGGGATCATTTTAATCTTGTTATCCTGTATCATTGTCCTCCAAGTCTTTCCAACAACCCTGTCCACGTCATTGACTCTCTGGCTGGCGGTCTGCCCCTAGATCTGCACCTTCAATGGCCACCACTCTGTGACTGATTGTGTCCACCTTCCGGCGGCACCACTGCTGGGTATAGGATTCCTCTCGTTCACGCCACTCTTTCCGGTCCTGTGCCAGCCTCATCCATTGCAATCCGACGTGCTTAACGATGTCATCTCTCCATCTGGCCGGTGGTCTACCTGGAAGTCTTCGCCTCGGATACCACTCGGTGACTGCCTTGGTCGACTTGTTGTCATCCCGCCTTGCCAAGTGTCCTGCCCATCTCCACTTAAGCCTGGCAATACGTGTGCCTACGTCTTCGACTTTTGTGCGACGTCGAATTTCGACGTTTGGTACACGATCCACCAGGCGTATGACTAACATGGTTCGATTGCCCTTTGCCACTCTGACTTTATAGATGTGCTCTTCTTTGTCCCGTCTATCCACGTATTATTATCTTTTTTTACATATACCAGCCAACTACGCTCCCGCTCTCAAACCAGCCATAGAGAAGAGCCATTGGTTCCACAATGACTTCCCGGCCTTCATGGACTATGGTACCACACACCACTTTTACACTAGACTTGCGGGAAAGAAGGCATCTACTACTGCTTCTAAAAGTATGTAAAAATCGTTAAAATGTTTATTTATTTATTTAATAGTTTTGCACAACATGGTACAAGGAATGACTTAATGCTATTTAAGGCAAAGTTAAAGTCAAATATCATTTATTAAATAGGCACTTGAAAAGAATGGACCGAGTTCGTAACACTGTACTGCGTTCGAAAACAGGCGTCGCTGACGTAGGCAATAAAAGTGCCAGGCTGAAGTGGGAATGGGCGGGCCACATCTGTCGAATGCACCCGGAAAGGTGGGCCAAAATAGCTACACAATGGGTGCCTGAAGACGGGCGTCGACGCCTAGGAAGGCCCAGAAAGCGTTGGCGGGACGATTTGGACGCTTTCTGGAGTGACTGGCCTGAGATCGCAATGGAGAGGGATACATGGAGGGAGATGAGGGAGACCTTTGCCCAGCAGTGGGATCAAATGGGATAACAAAAATAGGCACTGAAATGCACATTTAAACGTCATAAACACATACTACAAAAAATATGTTAAAAATTGTAAGTGAAACTTAATATGACTTTGAAAAAACAAGGTAAGTATGTTCACCCATTTCATTCCTATACTCAAATTGTAGTTAGTAGACATTCCGCCAACTCGAACAAAGCGCTTTGGTTCCACGTTTATAGTGCCTACTGCTAAGGAATGGAACTCCTTGTCGTCTTCTCTGTTTCCTGTAAACTATAATTTGTGCGTCTTCAAGGCTAGAGTGACTAGGCATCTTCCAAATCTACGGCTCCATCAGGCGAGATGGTGATCAAACGTAGATTAATCACAAATAAATAAAAAAGTCTGGATCCAGAAAAGAAATGCAAAAACTGACTACATTATCTACCAGTCTTCCAGGTCGTGACATAATTATAGTGGTTACTCAAGTAGATTTATTAATTAACATATTTATTTAGTTTACAATAATAAGCTGACAGACCTTACAGTGTAACACCAACGGTAACCGCATCATGTCATTATTTAGGAAACAAATTCAGATTCGTAATAATGGTTCTTATAGTGTCATTCAAAATGTCAACTTGTTGGAACATGTGAGTGAAACTATTCAAAAGTGACATCGCCCTACTCGAGGAGCGTTGTCACTTCCCTAGATAAAAATTGTATATACGGGTCACTTCGTCACGGAGACAATAATATTATCTCCCGTTGGCCTCACTATTATGAACTTCTATGAAGTGGGTGACCTCCGGAAAATTCTTCCAAATGTCCCCCACTAGGGTTGGATACATTGGGGATACCAGGAATAACCCTAGCCTTGTACTCTGTCCGCGTAGTCTCAAGTTTTTAGCTGTTCCGGGATGAAAATCGGTTAAATAATGATATTAATAAGAAGCTCAGTTTAATAAAATAAGGCTTATGTTTAACTGACCACCAGATAAAGTAAAATGTAACCCCAAAAATAGAAAATGATCACCAAAAAAATATCACCAAATAAAAAAAATATAATCACCAAAAAAGTAAAGGATCACCAAAGTAGGCTCCACCAAAAGTCTCCACGACCACGGAATCCGTGGTCCACACGGAAGAGTGGTGTGTGGAAATTCGGGTAAGATTCCGTGATCATTGGTGATCATTTACTAAATTTGACCTGCCGATTAAATTTTTGGATAGAAGTGTAGGGGATCTCAAAGATTGTTTTGAAGGTCATTAGGTATATTTATTCATTTGTTTTTCGTAGGCCGTTCTCTCGTGTCCTCGAACACCGCACCGACTAAAGACGGTAAATTAACCAAGTCGACAAACGTCACAGTGACAAAACCAGCGTTAGGCATGTTGGGACGACAGCCCGGTATGAAGGACGAAACATTACATGGTTCGCTAAGACATAATACGAACGAGAGTGGAAAATCCTTTACGGGAAGGAATAAACCGACGACACAAGAAAATAAAAATATTGGTATGGCTTCTTTAATTTAATTTAATTATCAATTCTTTAATTTAATTTATTTAGAGAGTCGACCACCTCGAAAGAATGGGTTAGGATCGGGCTGTGAAGCAAGCGTATTTGGGACGACCGAGTGGCCGACGACCGGTCGGCCGTCCCAAGTGCTGCTGGAAAGACGAAGTGGAAAAGGACTTGCATGAGCTCCAGGTCGAAGAATGGCAGGAGTTGGCGCAAGACAGATTGAAGTGGCGTCTTCTATTGTCGGAGGCCAAAACTAATTTTGGGTCACTGCGTCACACTAGTTAGTTGGTTATCTATAAGTGTGTAAAAGACCAATGAATAAAAGAAAAAGAAACATTGAATTATATTCCTTTTTTATGAAAAGTATGAGCTTAGCTTGCGGAGATGTGTTCAAGTTAACTTCTGATTAGCGACTGATAGGAATTAACAGGTGACGGGAGGTTTTAAAGGCGATTGCGATGCGTAACTTGTGGTTACCGTACGTTCTATTGCTTCCATTCAGATAACAATATTTAAAAAAGTACAGAACAGATTTTCTTTTTTTAATTTAAAATTAATTATATTTTAAATTTAATTTAAATTGTTAAAAATAGCCTTTGTAAAATTTAGCTTAAAATCAGTGCGATGTTAAATATAAACATTTCCATTTCAATAATAATTAAATTCAGTTATTTTTCAGGTCGCCAGTCTCAATATTACCATCCCAAACCCGAGCTTGCGAAGCAAACCGGACAGAACCAGAACCAACTGCTCAACTCCCTGCCCGGCGCCAGTTTTTGGGAGCTTGGGAATCCGGCAGCCCAGCCACATACATTTACCACTAGCGTACCTATGTTTGTGAGTGGAGCAGAGATGAAACCAAGTGAGTAGGTACTGCAAGATCTTCCCTCTTCTCTTGTGTGGCCAACCTTGGCGTCGTAGTTTTTAGACCGCGCGAAGGTCTCCGACTTGTATTAACGACTGTTGTCCTTACACGTTAAGCCGTCCTAACTGACGGCTTAACGTAGCACGAAGCACGCTAGCGCTCAGATGTAAATACCACACAAACGGTCACCCATCTGTTGTGACCGCTGCGAACGTCAGTATCGTATTCCACGTCAGACGGCCTACGCTTTTGTTGGTTCGTTCGTGTGGACTAAAAGAGACTTATTTATAATAATTAATAATTATAAATCAGAGTAAGGCCCCAGTCGTCAGTGTCCCCGTAGGCTTTGTCCCCGTTACGGGGACAACAGGACGTCATTCAATTTTCGTACCATTGTCCCCTTTACAAAGATACAGCCACTAGGTTAGGTTATGTTACAACTGTGACCACACAGCGCGAGCCGAGCGAGCGAAGCGAGCGTGCCGCGGGAGCATCCAGCGAAGCGTCAGAAAGTAGTTTTTTTCCATATAAAGTTAACTTTACTATAACAACAGAAACAAAGTAAAGGTACAACGGGACGTATTTAGAAATATTTTAATAAAGTACCACTGTCCCCGTTTAACGGGCACAACAGACCTACATCGAAGCCGTCATCTTAAAAAATCGGAGTCGGCTTTTGCGTCGTTTACTTTGTCGTTTAGATGGGGGCTACAATATTAATCAATCTTTTTACCCACCTCAATTAACCGCTGACACTCGTCAGTCGACTGGAAAATATGTAACTGACCCTTATCCTATCCAGAAACTCTGTCCTATTCTATCCTTTCCAGTATTTCTGGATAGGTATTGTCTCAGTGTGACGAGCGCAGTGCAGTGCCGCGCAGGATTTTGCAAAACAAAATTCTGGGTGGTGCTGTTATTGTTATGGGCTGGCGTATTGCTTATCATCAGGCAAATGATCAGCTTATCTCGTCACTCAGTTCTACAAAAAAAAAAAAGGTATAGTACCTAGGTATTGGTATTGCCACGGACAGGACCAACTAATTTATGTAATTCTTTCACTCTACTAAAATATTAAAAAAAAAGTTTACTATCACAACTATGGATTAATCCGAAATAAATAATTATTATTCTTATTTATTTATCCAACAGGAAGCACAGTTCTATATCCAGGGAGGCAATTGTTAAGTAACACAGCGCAAAATACAGCACCAGCCTATCCCACTACACTACATGTAGCTCCAGCCAATCACACCCCACTAAACGTAGCAGCAGCCAATCACGCTCCACTAAACGTAGCAGCAGCCAATCACGCTCCATTAAATGTAGCACCAGCCAATCACGCTACACTAACCAACCACATGAAAAAATACGCTAATACAGCTTCAACCGATCCAGGCATGACTATAGCTACGAAAAATGCAAAGGACTCTTTGCAAAAGGAGGTTTCTGTAAAAATATTTGAAGACGATGTGAACATGTATGATTATAAGGTACGTAAACATTCTGCGTTAAAGATAAAGGGAAGCTTTTATTTAGGTAACTTGCTATGGGTCAAATCTTGCAAGTTGAATCAGAACCGCTTCCACTTATCCTACAGAGTTGAAATTTTGCATACTTGTCAAAGTTCGATGACAATGCAATATTATGGTGACAGCCAGATGATCTGATGATGCAGACGGAAGGTGGGCAATGGAACTCCTTGACGGATAATCGTAAACTATTAGTGTTTGGGCTCAAATCTGCTCGCGGTATCGTTTTTTTTTTTTTTACGCTTAATAGATTTATGTTTGGCCACTATCTCGCCTGATGTTGTGAAGCGATGGTGTGGCCTAAGATGGATCACATAGATCTAGAGAGAGACGGCAGTTGAGCGGCTGCTCAGACCCGTCTCCCCTATGGTTCGAAATATGTTATGGTCCCTATGGATTACGAATCCTAATAATATTATAAACGCGAAAGTTAGTTGTTAATCTTTCACGCAAAAACTACTGAATGGATTTTGATGAAATTTGGTATGGAGATAGCTTATACCCTGGATTAACACATAGGCTACCTTTTATCCCGGGAAACCGCGGGTACAGCTAGTTTTTTATAAGTTTGTCTTGAAAAACATATTTTTCAACAAAAATCTTTTGTATTTTGTATGTTGCAGGATCCTAGCTGGGACGGTGTTACTTTGCCGACATTACTGCCTAAAACAACTCTTCGTACTACGACTGTGTCTACTACTCACACTAACCGTAAGTGTAGTAGGTACGAAGCTACAAGTACATAGCCGGACACCGACGGCGGGTCGCGCGTCGTTACACGTGCCGCGTCAGAAGAGATAAGAGCGGCGCGATAGAAAGAGAGGCGCTCTGTAGGTTAATATGACTGGTAGGTATGCAGCGCTACGCGAGCTGAATTGAACTTTATTGCGTCATAGCAAGAGTCGCTATTTGTTTAAATTTCTTTGCGGAGTGATGCTTCTGTCCTTTAGGTTATTCTGTGGATTACGTTTGACGGCGTGGCGCTAAAATTAAGCATTTTTATCTTTTTTATAATTACGTGATAGGCAAACATTTGACTGCTGCCTCACCTGATGGAAAGTGATGACGCGGTCGACGATGGATCATGCTTGCCTAGAAGATACCGATTCACTCTGGACTTGAAGACAGCTAGATTATAAGTACTTATCGAGCTGGTAAGGTGTTCCATTCCTTAGCTGTTAGCATTATGAAAGTTGAAGCGATACGCATATGCGCAAATTATGCGTTTATAATACCTTATCTTACAGTAGTGGCAGAGTCGCGCAGATTACGGATTCTCTAAAAATTTGTGAAGTTTAGAGATAGCGCGCGTTAGAATACGAAACTGTGTTGGACACATCTAACTCTAACTTAGAAACAAAGAAAGAAAGAAAGAAAGAAAGAAAACATTTATTTTGACAAAACTGCTCACGGTACAACAATGACACACAACACAAAAAAACAATTAATAAATGAAATACAAGGTGCTTGTGTACGAGACTCGCTGCCGTGCACAGTGCCGTCAAAAAAGGTCTGAGCTCAGCTTAATGCTATCGATAAGTCCACAACGCTGGTTTTCAGCTCAACAGCTCAACTCAGTGCAAATTAGGTTAGAGAATGCAGCATAGAATTAGAGCCAGATTGTATATAAGTATTTGAGTGTAAATGTTTGTTACCTCTTCACACCGCAATTAGCATGTTGCAAAACTTAGTATTTTGTCCAAGGTCAGGCGGTGCTTCAGTTCGGTTCAACTTCTGAACGTACTTATACCAAGCTCTGGTTCGTTCTTGTATGGAGTACTGCAATCATCTTTGGGATGGGTCTGACAAGTACCAGCTCGAGGTTTTGGATTCGATTGAATGACGTGCTAAGAAGCTCATCAACGACGACACGATGGTGGAAACCAGACTCCATAGACTGGCTCATCGACCTGGAGTTGCCAGCCTGTCGGTGACCTACCGAATACACTATGGAGAGTGTGCTCAGGAACTGCACAATTTAATCCCCCCATCAGCATTCCACCACCGGACAACAAGACGATCGGCACAACGCCACCCCTACATGGTAGAATTTCTGCCTATCCGTACGAAGCGTTTTAGCTCATCCTTCTTAATACGTACAGCTAAGGAGTGGAATGCCCTGCCATCGTCTGTGTTTCCTATTAAATACAACCTAGATGTGTTCATATCAAGAGTGAATAGATACTTACTAGGCAAGCGTGATTCATCTTCGACCACATCCCATTAGGTCGCTTCCCATCAGGTGAGATCGGGGTCAAACGTTGACCTAGACTAATGTAAAAAATGAATAATTCATTAATCATCATCAACAGCCCGTATTGGTCCACTGCTGGACATAGGCTTCTCCCAATGCACGCCACTGAGCCTGATCTTCGGCTCTCCTCATGTAATTGCTGCCAGCTACTTTGCGCAGGTCGTCGCTCCATCTGGCCGGAGGGCGTCCTACACTACGTTTGCCTAAACGTGGTCTCCTCTCTCTCGTTTACCCCATCGGTTATCGGTTCTTCGACAAATTTGCTCAGCCCATTGCCACTTCAGCTTACTAATTCTTTAAGCTATGTCGGTCACTCTGTTTCTTTGCCGAATCATTTTGTTTCGAATTCAATCCTTTAAAGAAACTCCGAGCATAGCTCGTTTCACAGCTCGTTCAATTTATATTATTAGTATATGCAATTTATATTCATCATCAGCCGATCACTTTCCCACTGCTGGGACACGGGCCTTCTCTCATAAAAAGTATGGGCCATAATCCACCACGCTGGCCCAGTGCGGGTTGGTGGATGGCACATGTCCTTGAATTTTTGTGATAAATCTTGGACATGCCGGTTACCTCACGATATTTTCCTTCACCGTTTCTAGAGCGAGTGTTAAAGCCGCACATAACTTAAGAAAGTCAGTTGTGCGAGGCCTGCGGGATTCGAACTCGGGTATGTCGGATGGAAAGTCGCACGTTGTCCCATTGAGCTACACTCGCTCTACTCAATTTATATTTATTAGTATGTAAGAACTGTTCCTGAATTCTGACTTCTGGCCTGTAGGGGTAGTGTACCGGAGATACAGGGAAGGAGCGAAATTTTTGAACCCTGTGAAGTAGTGTGTGTGGTTTATTTAATGTAATGTTATATTGTTGTGTGTATGTTAGTCTGTAAGGTATATATTCTATGGGCCTCTGTTAATTTTACTTTGTTGTACTTTAATATTGCCTGAAATAAAGAGAATAATAATTAATATTAATAATAATAATTTATATTATTTTTAGCGCTGATCCCTACCTTACCGCCGGACCACCCCATCGTGGCGCGAGCCAGGAAGCGCATGAGGGAATTCCACCTGGGGTACATGTCAGGGTTCGCCGCTGCCTTCTGCGAAGAAATCGATAACAAGGTAGCTTTTTTCTTTCCTTTTTTCTCTTTCTTTCCTTCTTTCTATTTCCTAAAAATTCTGTTGGCTACGCTAATGACATAATAATAAGTACTAAGTAAGACTCTCCTCTCGTATGCGAGAGGCCTCCTGGGTTGGCACCACCGCTTCACACCAAGCAGTAGTGCGCAAGCATTTTAAAGGGCATTGTAGCCAGTGAAATTACTGGTCATATGAGACTTAATATATGACGTCTCGGAGTGACAAGCGCAATACTGTGCCTCACAGTTTCATTTCATGGTATGAAAGCTTCTGTAAGGCATTGCAATTGTTATGGGCAAGCGTGGCGCTTACCAGCAGATGGAAAATATGCTCGTTTCGTTGCTTAGTTGCATAAAATATATTATTAAAAAAAAAACAAAATATTTAATATCTATTAAGTTAGTTATTTTAGTTACTAAATTCTGTGTTTTATATTTAATTTCATTTTTTTTTAATTTTGTTGTAGGTTAGTTTAGTTTTTATCATTCTATATATTTGTACATAATTGTTAACTGGTTCTGTAAATAAATTTATTTTTAATCGTTATTTTAGTATTTAATTTTTTTTTAATTTAGTTTTCTGTATTATGGTGTTATAAATTATAATTAACAATTTATGTAAAATAAAGAATTGCAAAAAAAAATAAGAAGGATGGAACTTTGACACTCGACGTTGACGTCTACACTAGTGTTGCCAGGTCCAGTGTGTCAAATTTCGAAACGCAAGGTTAAACTTATCGGGATTTTGGTTTTTAAATCGGGACAACTACAATGTCTATAAAAGAAAACTGTTTTTTTTCTAATCAGCGTATATATTTTTATCGAATAGTCAGTTTTTAAATGGTAGAACAAATAAAATTGAAATATAACAAAATCCAAACGTAACCTTTCCGACTAATCATAATCAATTAAGTTTGTGTCTTTTATCAAATTATCGAATAAAGTACAGACAACAGAGAAGTGAAAAATAGGGACATTTGGCGTCCCGATCAAAAGTGAATCGGGACGTCCCGTAAAACTCGGGACGTCCCGTAAAAATCGGGACGTCCCGCGCAGATCGGGACACCTGGTAACACTTCGGATTTTATCAGTTATCCAAGAGGAAATTTTAGATTTTAATGTAATTTTTCTTTAGGAAGGCGCAGACGCGCAGAAGCTTGCCGCGGGCGCAGAGTCTACTGTTAATTGGTAAGCACTTCGTTAGATTAGATACCTGGTAACTCTTTATTGTTATACCACCAGACATTATTACAACAAAAGAAAAATCACAAACTTAAAAACTAATGTGTTAAAATGGGCGTTCTTATCGCTCTAAGCGATCTCTACGTACTTAATACGTACGTATTTCGTTCTACGCATTTGAAGGACATAGGCTCCTTTGTTATCCCGGGAAACCACGGGTGAAACCGCGGGGCGCAGCTAGTAGTAAGATAGAAGGATGATTGTGTTTATTTATTACAAGCTCTTATTTAACTCAATCAATCAATCAATCAAAAGTTCTTTATTCAATTTTGACATCACAGACGCACTTATGAACGTCAATTATTACAATGACTACCACCGTATCGGAAAAAGAACCACTACTTAGAAGATACGGCAAGAAACTGAGGGGCATATTTTTTAGAACTTTTGTTACTATACTTTATGTTTGTTTTTGACAATATTATTGTTCTTATGTGCCAGTTGGCTACTTGGCAGAAGCGGAATGTTCCATGCATCTTTGTCTTCTATGTAATTACTAACTATATAGTATGCTTTTTTCATTAGAATATTTTTCACACTCAATTTGAATCTACTTTCTGTAAGAATAAACTTGCAATGTAAGTAAGTATGTATGTATGTATGTATGTATGTATGTATGTTTGTTCGGGTGGGATCTTGCAAGTTGAATTAGAACCACTTCCTCACCTTCAATGCAATATTATGGTGACAGCCAGCTGATCTGATGATGGAGACGGAAGGTGGGCAATGGAACTCCTTGACGGATAATCGTGAACTAATAGTGTTTGGGCTCATTTTAATCTGCTCGCGGTCACGATTTAGCTTGTCTTGAAACATATATTTCAACAAAAAAACTGATTATTATTATTAGTTTATAATCGTAAATAAATAAATAAATTATAAATACTGTTTTATGCTAAAGTATAAAACATATTTTATTTATTTATACATACTTTAGCACAATAGTTATTTGTTATACAAGAGTGCAAAGTTGCTTTTTAACCGCGTGCTCAATTTTGATGACCGAGCAAGCGAGGGATTCTAAAATTGAATCAAAACTTAGAATCCTGAGCGTTAGCGAGGGAATCAAAAGAGCACGAGGTGAAAAATCTTTGCACTCGAGTGTAACACGTAACTTTTCATCCCACCTCAGCGAGGAAATTACTATATGCAAAAAAAAACATTTACAATCACAATATACTTTGCGCGCGCAAAGCAAATTAAAAAAAGTACATGAATTCGGCACCATGGAGGTAGAAGTAAATAGGTTTAATGATGTTTTGAATTCACAAACTTAGTGCACACGATGTTCTAAATTCAAATTTACTTTATCCTCTAGCGGATAAAAACGACTTTCGCACTCAGATATCGAAGAGCAAAAATACCTACTCTTTCCGAGATGGGGGTATGAAAAACAATTTGTTCATGGAAGACTTAATGCTAGATAGCATTTCCTACCAGTCATCCAGGACGTGCAAGAAAAAATTGTAGCGGTGCAATAAAGTGCGTTATGGGCAATTATTAATATTCTATACTAGCTGAACCGGCGAACTTCGTACTGCCGTTTTTAAATATTTCCTATATTTTTAATATAATATTTTTTATACAAATAACTTCGGCAATAACGAACACATAAAAGAAAGATTTATCTAATTTGGTGCAGTCGTTTGGAAATTATGCGCGTACAAACATTTCGGTGATTCATTTGTATTATAAACTAATTATATTATTATATAAACTATTAATTGTATATAGATAATAAATAATAAATATATAATAATAATAATAGATAATAAATATAAATAGATTTAGGAGTTTAACTCACAATTTAATAAAAAAATACAAGCAACCAACAAAACTTAGACTTTTATTCCATTTTACAAAATTATAACCAAAACTATTAATTGAAACACAAAAATGGAAATATAAAATAATTAGGCAACCAAACAATATTCGGATTAAAAATGAACAGTAATTTGACAAGCGATTCTACAACGTCCGTCTACTCCTGGTGTCGTGAACGAACTGCGCTGCGACTGGCGTGCGCGCTGCCTCGAACCTCCGCTTGCCCCTCCACGCTCACTCTGACGGCGGGGATAGGCCACGCCTCCTTCTCAGACAAGTTTCTCCTTATACGGCCTCTCCTGACGGCGGCGCGTCCTCGCACGCAGATGGGTCAGTGTGAGGCTGAGGGTGCATGCTGCTGCAGATCTTCGGTGGAAGCAGAGCAGTGCGCTTCGTGCGCGACTTGGTGCTCAGAAGCTTGAGCTTGAGCTACACGTCGGATTTTTAGATGCATTCGCCTTAACTTTATCGTCAACATCTAAAAACATACATACAAGATTTTTATTAGTTTAACAGTCAAATTTAGGCAAAATGAAAGTGAGAGCGACTCCATCACTTTCATAATCTGTAGACGGAACCTTTACAGGATCGTCTAAGATCAACATTAACAACATCAGGTGAGAGAGACTCGATCACCTGGAGAACATTTGGACATAGCCCTCAGGATATCCAGGACGACACAGCAGGTCGCCCTTCGTGAGTGGAGCCCTCGTCGGGACACTCACACGTGTAGAGCTCTCGAGATACACGTCAATGGCAGAGCCCTCAGGATGCCCATGATCGTCTAAGATCAACATTAACAACATCAGGTGAGAGAGACTCCATCACCTGGAGAACATTTGGACATAGCCCTCAGGATATCCAGGACGACACAGCAGGTCGCCCTTCGTGAGTGGAGCCCTCGTCGGGACACTCACACGTGTAGAGCTCTCGAGATACACGTCAATGGCAGAGCCCTCGGGATGCCCATCATACAAGTGCGAAGGCCTCACGCAACAAGTACGAAAACAAACAAAAATAGCAAAACACAAAGACAAACGCAGAGCCCTCAGGATGCGCTTACGTATATTACACAAATGCAGAGCCCTCAGGATGCACATACGTATATATAACACAAATACAGAGCCCTCGGGATGTTACAGTCTTGCGGCATGACGTCATAACTTCCAAAGCTTATGGCATCAAAATCAGGGTACTCTCGAAAAATGTACTATCCACATAAGGTTCCATTCCCCTTTCCATCGCATCATATATTCTGCCGCAGCTTGTGAGGTCTTGCCGTAAGAGCCAGACAGCAGTTTAAACTCATATCGGCCATGAGGCAGCGCTTGCGTAACCATGTATGGACCACGCATACCGGAGTCCAACTTGCCCGTGGCTTGGCTCGTCTTACTGACGAACACCAATTCGCCGTCCTGAAAGCATCGTGAAGCTTTACCCCGTTAGTTAACACACTCATCTTGGCAAGCTCTGTTTGCATCTAGCAACTCTGAAGCAGTCAGCTAATTTCGCGGAGCGATTCGCGATTAGGATTCGTAACCTCCAAGGCTACGTAACACCAGGGATTGTATGATGAGCGTCGCACCATCGCTGCCAATTTACAAATTCAAGTGTTAACATTGAATAGACTTTTGCATCGTATTGTTCAAGTTGAGCTGTAATTTCATAAAACATTTGACCAATTTTCATTCCTTAAATTTGTCTCAACACGAAACATATTCATGACTGTGCAACAGTACCGCTCAGCTCCGTTACTTTGATGCATTTCGGGAGTTATGAAATGCATCTCGCATCCTAATTTATTAACTCAATTAACAAAAGATGAACTCTTATACATCCAACCACGGTCAGCAACAATTAGTTTGGGTGTGCCAAAAAGAGAAAATGAATTTTCAAATACCCTCCTCAACTCGCTCGCGTCTTGTTTGTCGGATAGAGAAGGCAATATTTACTGAAAGTGTCGACATTTATAACAACGTATTTGAAAGCCAGGAAACCAAAAATGTTTCAACAAAATATCAGTAGTTTTTTCAACACCAACGCGTCGATGTTCGTCGTGGAAAACGCGCAGTAAACCAAGACGATGACCCCTTGGTATGTAGCACAGTAAACGTGGCTGTTCACCAACCACATCCATTCCGTAATAAAGGACGTCACAGCGCCCAATATACCGTTTTGGATCAATATCACAGTCTTGTAATTTTGTCAGCAAACTGTTTCTTCATCAGCGGCTTGCGCCACCTGAGCCCAAGCTTGTGGCTTACGAACCCCACAAACATTAACCGGCCTACGGCCCAGACAATCAGCATTTCTTGCGCTGAGTCAGTTCCAATGCGTCACAATCCGATACAACATTAAATTTCATACCGATGAGGCAACGTCTGAAATGCGGCAACGCTTTGACAATGGCCAGCGTTTCCGGCTCATAAGAGTGGCAACCTGGCAATGCAACTCAGCACCCCGGGTAACTTAGCCAAAATAAGTCACAGGTCGCTTGTGTCCATTATCAAGTATCTGAAGTAAGACGGCACCATAACCTCGTGACGAAACATCAGTGTACACTTCAGTAGGGAGAGAAGGATTAAATATAGCCAATACTGGTGCGCATGTTACTCGTGCAATAATGGCTTTGCGAACCTTCTCTTGGTCCTTACCCCACCTGAACTGGACAGCTTTGCGCGTTAGATTGGCAACGCACGCCGTCATCTGGGAATACCTGGGAATGTATCGTCTAAAATAACCCGCGAGGCTCAAAAATTGTCTGACCTCCTTGACATTACTGGGTACACGTGAATTGATCAGGGCTTTGACTTTGTACTCGCTCGGCCGTACCTGGCCATTACTGATCGTTCGGCTTAAATATACCACCGCAGTAATAAAAAACTGGCATTACTTCAGGTTAATCGAAATCCCGACTTTAGTCAAGGTATAGAGGACCTCACTCACTAACGGCGTATTGATCGCTAATGGTACATCAAGGCAGTATTGCTTCGCGTAAGCCGTTGTACGCCTCGGGTCCGGGTATAGGTAATGCCATCCCTATTAAGTACATCAGTGCCAACAATGACCGGCGTTCATGTATCGGTTGGGAACGACCTATGCCACGTAATACGCAAAACGGAAGCGCCTGATTTCACTGAAAATGTTTCGTGACAGATTCAGATATTAGGGAAATTGTCGATCCACCATCTATCAGAATATCAACAGGAACGCCTTGAATAACCGCAGTCGCAATGACATTCTGTTTATACACGTGGGAAGTTTCACGACAAAAATTAACGTTAGGTATGCCACGTGATTCAGTGCGCTGCTTTGCAAAACAATCTTTAACTCGGTGACCCATCTTTTTACAAAAAGAACATGATTCACGCTTAGGGAGCACACTTCTAAGATTCGGAACACCACCAGATGATTTATTGTCAGTTGGTCCATCTGTCCTCGTGCGCTTGGTGCATGAAATCTGCCTATGGCTAAAACCACCGCATAAAAAACATCTAACAGTTGAAGCACCGTGGTCCCGTTTTCGCTGGTTCGGTTGAGGGTAGTTTTTGCGAAACACACTACGTTGGGTGTCACGCATCGGTGTGCCCTGAGCAGGCTTTACATAAATTGACAAAAAATTAACTAGGTCACCCTGCACCAGCTGGGCGTTCGTATATGGGCATCCGTTAAGCCACGGATCACTATTGCCGTAATCAGCTCGTCACTCAATCCGTTGATACGTAATCGTAGTAAGGAACGTCGGGCATACTCCGCGTACGTGGGGTACATGTCTGAATCGGTCTTCATCACATCGAACAAAATGTTCGCAAAATCTAAAGGACGAGGGCACAAAGCTTTGAATTCGCGTTTGAAGTTAGACCAGCTACGATCGTTACTTGCCCACTCGTTAAGCCATAGACGCGCGTCGCCTTTCAAGCAATGACTGATATGCCCTGAACACTCGCGGTCGTCCCACTTATTCAATAAACGCACTTGGTCAACATCATTAAACCACACATCAAAATCACGCAAAGATGGATCGAAATATAGACATTGTTTGATCTTACCGGAATAGCACTTAATGCACTTACGAGCTCGTCAGCTACTTCACTCAAAACCGTATCCGCACTAGTATGCACAGCACTCGACACGTCCAAACTCGCCGCGCAAGAGTCGCCGCTCGATGGCACGGCTAGTGATCCTGGTGGTTCACTAGGTGGGGCAGCGGTACCTCCGTGGTGACCGGGTCGGGCACCGGTACGGCGCGCGATGTACCCGCAACGGCATGATTGCCATCGGCACTCGCAACACGTTCCCTAGAATGATCTTCCAAAGCATTCAAACGACTCAATCGCTTGAAGCGTTTGATCCAAACCAGGAATAGGCGTTCGATCTCGTCTACGACTACTACATGTAGTTCTTCCCGACATAATTGAATAAATAAAAGCGGGTAGTTAAAAGTCAAGATAACCTATAAGCAAAAATAGCAGAAGGGAAGTAAGAATCCCACTTCTGAATTTAGGAGTTTAACTCACAATTTAATAAAAAAATACAAGCAACCAACAAAACTTAGACTTTTATTCCATTTTACAAAATTATAACCAAAACTATTAATTGAAACACAAAAATGGAAATATAAAATAATTAGGCAACCAAACAATATTCGGATTAAAAATGAACAGTAATTTGACAAGCGATTCTACAACGTCCGTCTACTCCTGGTGTCGTGAACGAACTGCGCTGCGACTGGCGTGCGCGCTGCCTCGAACCTCCGCTTGCCCCTCCACGCTCACTCTGACGGCGGGGATAGGCCACGCCTCCTTCTCAGACAAGTTTCTCCTTATAATAGATATATCTATTATATTCTAATGTTTTAAACAGGTTGATCCAAGAAGGCTTCCTGGCTCACTTGGGTATGCCTACGGTGCGGTACCTGGAGGAATTTACGCAGGCCTTGCACATGGGCACGCCAGAGGAGCTCAGTGGTGAGCGCTTTGCGTGACATTTTGCGGAGAGTTGTGCGTAGCGTATTGCGTGGGACAGTTGAAATTGAAACCCTTTCCAAGTTTTATTATGTAACTATCTTTTGATACGATGGGAGTGCCATGATCACGTCTGATCACACTCCTTTTTAATAAATAATGAATAAACAAGTTAAACGTTTTATCAAACAAAAAAAACCGACTTCAATGTAATAAATTAATTTGAATTGAATTGAATGTATCTTCGAAGTCCAAGGTCAAATATCGATGAAATTTATCTGGGACAACTTCGTAGCTATACTGAACCCAACGCAATGGAATAGAATTTTCCAAATCGGTTCATGAATGACGGAGTTCTGAGTAACAAACATAAAAAAATACGAACGAATAGAGAACCTTCACCTTTTTTGA
This sequence comes from Petrophora chlorosata, assembly GCA_951640565.1. Lineage (NCBI taxonomy): Eukaryota > Metazoa > Arthropoda > Insecta > Lepidoptera > Geometridae > Petrophora > Petrophora chlorosata. Next base: position 619,360 of record OX621219.1, read on the forward strand.
AATTAAATATAAAACTAGCTTTTGCACGTGATTTCGTCCCTGTGAACGATAGAGAAAGGCCATATTCAAACTTTTTCAAGGCCATCTTAGCAAGACCTCCCCAGTACATAAGAGCGCGTACTATGAAGAGGTCAAGCTGTATCTTCGTAGTCACCCAACTTATTTTGATGTAATCTAAGTTGGAACTAATGCTAAAAAACGCTGAAACCGCATTAAAACCGTTCAGCGGTTTCCGGGTGTGTAGGTAACAAACATGCAAACAAATAGAAAAAAATCTTAATAACCGCAAATTCGCGTTCAACCCCCCTACCCATATGTCCCTCAAGCGTCAATCGTATATCGTGTTGAGCTCAAATTAAGGTATAACTTCACTGCGACTAATAAGATGCGGTCTAATATTGTAGATTCAGGCAAGAAACGAATTAATCTTATTAATTTATACACCTAAATATGATAACTACAAGTTGAGATAAACTTAATAGGACAATGTATATGGCATCATAAGACATTGCCGCAGTGAATCTACACCCTAATCTGAGCTCAACACTATATACGATTGGCGCTTAAGGGACATATGGGTACGGGGGCAGTACCCTCTAAATAGTCGATTGCAGTTGGTTTTTCAAAAATATCTTCAATGTACATTTCACTGTGTTGTATTTATTGTTTTGCTCTTATTTTGTGTGTTCAGTGTAATTTTGTGTGATGTCTTAAATAACTGCCGTCTCTCTCTAGATCTATGTGCTCCATCTTAGGCCACATCATCGCTTCACATCAGGCGGGATAGTGGCCAAACATAGATCTAATAAGCGTAAAAAAAATGTGTTCAAAATTCAAAAAATCATTTAATTGCATAGACATAGGTAAAAAAAAACAGACATGTGGCACTCGGAGACTGCCGCGGTAAAGCTATTGCATAGCATTCGGAGTGGGGGGTGTTAGGTTATTTTCGTTACGGAATTTCTGGATTCGGTCTCCACGCTCAAGGCCCGCGATAGAAGCTATGCAATAGCTTAAAAAAAAGACGTGTGGCACTCGGAGACTGCCGCGGTAAAGCTATTGCATAGCATTCGGGTTGGGGGTGTTAGGTTATTTTCGTTACGGAATTTCTGGATTCGGTCTCCACGCCAAGGCCCGCGATAGAAGCTATGCAATAGCTTAATAATTTTATTATAGGTTTTAATTAATGTAATAGATCGCTATGTATTGAGCGTCAGGTGTTCAATTTTTTATCACAATATGTAGATAATAAATTAAATATAAACGTTTTCTTTCTTTCTTTAGTACGCGCTCTTATATGCAGGAAAGGTCTTGCTAAAATGACCTAGGATTATGACTAGGTCCTTTGTCGTCCACGCAGTCGAAGTTCACTGGTGGTAGGTTTCCCGTATGCGAGAGGCCGTCTGGGGTACCACCGCTTTGCCAGTTATTTAGCCGCCAAGCAGTAATGCGTAAGCATTACTGTGGTCCGGTTTGAAGGGTTGTAGCCAGCGAATTACTGGGCATTGTGAGACTCAACAGCTAATTGTCTCAGGGACACGAGCGCAGTGCAGAGCCGCGCAGGATTTTGCAAAACAAAGTTCTGAGTGGTGCTGTTATTGTTATGGGCTGGCGTATTGCTTACCATCAGGCAAACGACCAGCGCGTCTCGTCATTAAGATACATTAAAAAAAAAAGACGTGTGGCACTCGGAGACTGCCGCGGTAAAGCTATTGCATAGCATTCGGAGTGGAGGGTGTTAGGTTATTTTCGTTACGGAATTTCTGGATTCGGTCTCCACGCTCAAGGCCCGCGATAGAAGCTATGCAATAGCTTAAAAAGTCGCGGGAAAGAGCTAGTATATTTTAATGAATAGGAAATTAAACTAATTAAACATTATTTCTTTTTCCAGCTTTGGCAGACAAAGGGTACCAATACTTTGAGAACAACTCGCTCCAGTCTCTAGATGTCAGGGCAATTATAGAGGTTCGTTTCAAATCTATAATTCTCTACAAGACCGGTGTCCCTCTGAACTTCAACAGTTCTGTATTTCAACGACACTTACTTCGAACACAAGAACATAGTGTCTTCGCCTTAATAGAGACAATAAGAAAAGTGTTAATGGACACATTCTTAGTTTTACTTACTTACCCTTATCAGGCTAGATAGTTACAATTCTTAAACGAAACACATGAAATAAAATTATTAATTTTGTACATAATTGTTTCTATTTATAAAATTATATTAGGTTTCCTGTATATGAAAGATAATATATAATTAAATAAAATGACAGATGAACTTAATATTACAAGGCCTATTGTAGCGAAAACTAAAACACTGAAGCTAGAGTTTGTTTCTCTATTAATAACACATCAATCACTTCACTATTAAAGTTTGTAAACTATCTAGAGTCGAAATATTCATTATAAATATAAACGGCTATACTCACGTTATGATTTATAATGAACAATAAAGAAGTTTATATTTATAACTAGTATTTCGCCGCGTGCGCGAGCTGCTAAAGCAGCTCGCGTGGTGGTGGTGTTATTTTTTTTTTATAGAAACTTCCTATCGATTACGGTTCTAAAGTTATCTAAGCCTTTATGTTCTAAAAACAAACTTTTGTATGGCGGCTATATTGGAAAATGGCGCAATCCAAGTGATTTTGTGGCGTGCGCGAGCTGCTAAAGCAGCTCGCGTGGGGTGGTGTTGTTTTTTTTTATTGAAGCTCTCTATCGATTACGGTTTTAAAGTTATTTTCTTTGTTCGGAAAAAAATCTTTTGTATGGCGGCCATCTTGAAAAATGCCGGAATCCAAATTAATTTTTCATAATCGTAATCTACGACCTAAAAAACCCCCCGATGCAAAATTTCAGTCAAATCAGAGCATTTTTCAAAATAGCCGCCATTTTTCTTTCTTTTTTTTTAATTTTTCCAACTTTTCCAAATTTCCCCTACGGTCCTCTATGATATTTGGTCGAGCACCCTATACCTATCTGTAACCGTTTAAAAGTTATTTGCATATTATTTTCACCTATTTTGTCATGAAAAATAACATTTGTATGGCAGCCATCTTGAAAAATGGCGGAATCCAAATTTTTTTTTCATAATTATAATCTACGACCCAGAAAACCCCCCGATGCAAAATTTCAGTCGGATCGGAGCAACTTTCAAATTGGCCGCCATTTTTTTTTCTTTTTTTTTAATTTTTCCAACTTTTCCAAATTTCCCCCATCGCCCTCTATGACATTTGGTCGAGCACCCCATATCTATCTCTTACCGTTTAAAAGTTATTTACATTTATATTTTGTATGGCGGCCATGTTTTTTTGTATGGCGGCCATCTTTTTTTTTAAATTTTCAAAATTGGCCCAAGGTTTGGGGCATATTTAGTTCACGCGGTACCCCCATCCGATTTATAGTTTCCGTGATCTCCTGAGCAGTTCCATCATGGAAACCACATTTTCAGAGTTTCGAGTAAGACTTAAACTTCGCGTATATATTTCTGTACACATATGGTGTTTTCCTTAAAGAATTTCAATTGAATGTAAAATTGCAAAATGTTCGAAAAGAAACTTTTGCATGGCAGCCATCATGACAAATGGCAGAATCCAAATTTTTTTTTCATTATCCTAATGTCCGACCCAGAAAACACCCCGATGCAAAATTTCAGTCGGATCGGAGCAACTTTCAAAATGGCCACCATTTTTTTTTCTTCTTTTTTAATTTTTCCAACTTTTTCAAATATCCCCAATCCCCTTCTATAACATTTGGTCGAGCACCCTATACCTATCTCTAACCATTCAAAAGTTATTTACATTTTTATTTTGTATGGCGGCCATGTTTTTTTGTATGGCGGCCATCTTTTTTTTCAAATTTCCAAAATTGGCCCAAGGTTTGCGGCATATTTAGTTCAAGCGGTACCCCCATCCGATTTATAGTTTCCGTGATCCCCTGAGCAGTTCCATCATGGAAACCACATTTTCAGAGTTTCGAATAAGATTTAAACTTCGCGTATATAATTCTATACACATATGGAGTGTTTTTCGAAGAATTACAATTGAATGTAAAATTGAAAAATGTTCGAAAAGAAACTTTTGAATGGCAGCCATCTTGAAATATGGCGGAATCCAAATTTTTTTTTCATAATCCTAATGTCCGACCCAGAAAACCCCCCGATGCAAAATTTCAGTCGGATCGGAGCAACTTACAATATGGCCGCCATTTTTTTTCTTTTTTTTTAATTTTTCCAACTTTTCCAAATTTCCCCCGTCGCCCTCTATGACATTTGCTCGAGCACCCTATACCTATCTCTAACCGTTTAAATGTTATTTGCATATTATTTTCACCTATTTTGTCCTGAAAAAAAACTTTTGTATGGGAGCCATCTTGAAAAATGGCGGAATCCAAAATTTTTTTTCATAATAATAATGTACGACCCAGAAAACCCCCCGATGCAAAATTTCAGTCGGATCGGAGCATTTTTCAAAATAGCCGCCATTTTTCTTTCTTTTTTTTTAATTTTTCCAACTTTTCCAAATTTCCCCTATGGTCCTCTATGATATTTGGTCGAGCACCCTATACCTATCTGTAACCGTTTAAAAGTTATTTGCATATTATTTTCACCTATTTCGTCATGAAAAAAAACATTTGTATGGCAGCCATCTTGAAAAATGGCGGAATCTATTTTTTTTTTCATAATCGTAATCTACGCCCCAGAAAACCTCCCTATGCAAAATTTCAGTTGGATCGGAGCAACTTTCAAAATGGCCGCCATTTTTTTTTCTTTTTTTTTAATTTTTCCAACTTTTTCAAATATCCCCTATCGCCCTCTATGACATTTGGTCGAGCACCCTATACCTATCTGTAACCGTTTAAAAGTTATTTGCATATTATTTTCACCTATTTTGTCATGAAAAAAAACATTTGTATGGCAGCCATCTTGAAAAATGGCGGAATCTAAATTTTTTTTTCATAATCGTAATCTACGCCGCAGAAAACCTCCCTATGCAAAATTTCAGTCGGATCGGAGCAACTTTCAAAATGGCCGCCATTTTTTTTTCTTTTTTTTTAATTTTTCCAACTTTTTCAAATTTCCTTCATCGCCCTCTATGACATTTGGTCGAGCACCCTATACCTATCTCTAACCGTTCAAAAGTTATTTACATTTTTATTTTGTATGGCGGCCATGTTTTTTTGTATGGCGGCCATCTTTTTTTTCAAATTTTCAAAATTGGCCCAAGGTTTGGGGCATATTTAGTTCAAGCGGTACCCCCATCCGATTTATAGTTTCCGAGATCCCCTGAGCAGTTCCATCACGGAAACCACTTTCTGGTGATTTCGGATTTTTCTGGTTGGTTTCAAAACATCCTCTATCCAACCATACCAAACACTTCCACCCACCATAACGGCATCTGGGAGAACAATTCTGTCAATATGTCAGTCAGTCAGTCAGTCAGTCAGTCAGTCAGTCAGTCAGTCAGTGATGGTCTTCCAGTTTTATATAATACTAGTATTTCGCCGCGTGCGCGAGCTGCTAAAGCAGCTCGCGTGGGGGGGTGGCTGCTGTTTTTTTTTAAAAGCTTCCTATCGATTACGGTTCTAAAATTTTATTTACCCTTTTTGTTTTGAAATCAAACTTTTGTATGGCGGCCATCTTGAAAAACAGCTGGATTTCAAGTGATTGTGTGGCGTGCGCGAGCTGCTAAAGCAGCTCGCGTGGGGTGGTTGTTTATTTTTATAGAAGCTCCCTATCGATTACGGTTTTAAAGTTATTCTCTTTGTTCGGAAAAAAATCTTTTGTATGGCAGCCATCTTGAAAAATGGCGGAATCCAATTTTTTTTTTCATAATCGTAATCTACGACCCAGAAAACCCCCCGATGCAAAATTTCAGTCGGATCGGAGAAACTTTCAAAATGGCCGCCATTTTTTTTCTTTTTTTTTTAATTTTTCCAACTTTTCCAAATTTTCCCCATCGCCCTCTATGACATTTGGTCGAGCACCCTATACCTATCTCTAACCATTCAAAAGTTATTTGCATATTATTTTCCCCAATTTTGTCCTGAAAAAAAACCTTTGTATGGCAGCCATCTTGAAAAATGGCGGAATCCAATTTTTTTTTTCATAATCGTAATCTACGACCCAGAAAACCCCCCTATACAAAATTTCAGTTGGATCGGAGAAACTTTCAAAATGGCCGCCATTTTTTTTCCTTTTTTTTTAATTTTTCCAACTTTTCCAAATTTTCCCCATCGCCCTCTATGACATTTGGTCGAGCACCCTATACCTATCTCTAACCATTCAAAAGTTATTTGCATATTATTTTCCCCAATTTTGTCCTGAAAAAAAACCTTTGTATGGCAGCCATCTTGAAAAATGGCGGAATCCAATTTTTTTTTTCATAATCGTAATCTACGACCCAGAAAACCCCCCTATACAAAATTTCAGTTGGATCGGAGAAACTTTCAAAATGGCCGCCATTTTTTTTCCTTTTTTTTTAATTTTTCCAACTTTTCCAAATTTTCCCCATCGCCCTCTATGACATTTGGTCGAGCACCCTATACCTATCTCTAACCATTCAAAAGTTATTTGCATATTATTTTCCCCAATTTTGTCCTGAAAAAAAACCTTTGTATGGCAGCCATCTTGAAAAATGGCGGAATCCAATGTTTTTTTTTCATAATCGTAATCTACTACCCTGAAAACCCCCCGATGCAAAATTTCAGTCGGATCGGAGAAACTTTCAAAATGGCCGCCATTTTTTTTCTTTTTTTTTTAATTTTTCCAACTTTTCCAAATTTTCCCCATCGCCCTCTATGACATTTGGTCGAGCACCCTATACCTATCTCTAACGATTCAAAAGTTATTTGCATATTATTTTCCCCAATTTTGTCCTGAAAAAAAACCTTTGTATGGCAGCCATCTTGAAAAATGGCGGAATCCAAAATTTTTTTTCATAATCGTAATCTGCGATCCAGAAAACCCCCCGATGCAAAATTTCAGTCGGATCGGAGCAACTTTCAAAATGGCCGCCATTTTTTTTTCTTTTTTTTTAATTTTTCCAACTTTTCCAAATTTTCCCCATCGCCCTCTATGACATTTGGTCGAGCACCCTATACCTATCTCTAACCGTTCAAAAGTTATTTACATTTTTATTTTGTATGGCGGCCATGTTTTTTTGTATGGCGGCCATCTTTTTTTTCAAATTTTCAAAATTGGCCCAAGGTTTGGGGCATATTTAGTTCAAGCGGTGCCCCCATCCGATTTATAGTTTCCGAGATCCCCTGAGCAGTTCCATCGAGGAAACCACTTTCTGGTGATTTCGGATTTTTCTGGTTGGTTTCAAAACACCCTCTATACAACCGTACCAAACACTCCCCCCCACCATAACGGCAAGTGGGAGATCAATTCTGTCAATATGTCAGTCAGTCAGTCAGTCAGTCAGTCAGTCAGTCAGTCAGTGATGGTCTTCCAGTTTTATATAATATAAATTAATGAACACTTCACTATTCTTTACACAAATCACTTCGACTACACAAACGGCCACAAAGGCTAGGTTCAAAGTTAGGTTAAAGGAAAGTTAGGTTATGTTAGAGCAGTGACATATATCGTAGTACATATATGTATACCGATGGCAGTGACCACACAGCTAGGGCGCGAGCCGAGCAAGCGAAGCGAGCGTGCCGCGGCAGCGACCGCCGAGGCGCCAGAAAGTAAATAGAATGTTTGTGTTGTCGAAGTATTTTATGTCGAATTATGTTTAGTCGAAACAATGATTTGTCGAAGATATTTTTTTTTTATGTAACTGAATGACGAGACGAGCTGGTCGTTTGCCTGATGGTAAGCTATACGCCAGCCCGTAACAATAACAGCACCACCCAGAACTTTGTTTTGCAAAATCTTGCGCGGCGCTGCACTGCGCTCGTCACCCTGAGACAATTAGCTGTTGAGTCTCATAATGCCCAGTAATTTCGCTACTTACTTAATTTCGTTACTTACTATATTTTTTCGAAGTAAGTGACGTGTCGAAGTAAATAACTGTCGAAGTTCAGAGGGACATCCCGAAAAGTTATCATCATCATCATCAGCCCATGCGTTCCCACTGCTGGGACACGAGCCTACTCTCATAGAGAGAGTATGGGCCGTAATCCACCACGCTAGCCCAGTGCGGGTGGTGGATGTCACATGTCTTTGAATTTTTGTAATTAATTCTTGGTCATGCCGGTTTCCTCACAATGTTTTCCTTCACCGTGTTTAGAGCGAGTGTTAAATCCGCACATAACTTAAAGTCAGTGGTGCGGGGCCAGCGGGATTCGAACTCGAGTGCGTCGGATCGAAAGTTGCACGCTCCCATTGAGCCACACTCGCTATCAACAAGTGCCGAATACCTACATTTTTTTTTACAAAATTAGTTACTGACTACATCTAAGAATTAAAATGCCAGTGAAATTAATGGGCATATGAGACTTTCTGATGTCTCGGGGTGATGAGCGCGATGCAGGGCTACGCAGTGTTTTTAAGGCATTAAAATTTCTGAGTGGCACTGCAATTGTTATGGGCAGGCGTGGCGCTTACCATCAGGCGAACGATTTGCTCGTCTCATTATTAAGTTTCATAGGTATATAATTCATTTATAGAAAAAACAAAACTGAACTTATTTTTTTTACAAAAATTGCTGAATTAATTTCGATAAAATGTTAGTATATGGGACCACCTCTGAAGTATGACCTAGAGAAAGAATCATCAAAATCAATTCATAATTAGCAGAGTAATCGCGTAACAAACATATAAAAAACATACCGTCGAATTGAGAACGTCCTCCTTTTACAAGTCAGTTAAAAAAACATCTGCTTTTACTTTTTATAGGTTTGCTTTTGACCACTATCACGCCTGATGGTAAGCGATGAACATCTGACATCTATAGCATTCCAATTTCTGTCCACAGGAGGTAGAAGATTGGTACACCTTAGCACAAGGAGAACATCTTCTCCAAACCCTCATTGACGTCCACAATTTCCCAAGCAACCACAATACAAGTAGTGAAATAATGAAAGAGGTCATGGACGCCTTACTGAGACCCTACTTTTCGTTAGGCAACAGTCCGCGCCGGCAACGACTTATTGAGTTAGTAAATCAAGCTGTACAAAGACGGCTTTTCACTAAAAGAAGAAATAGATCCAAATATAAAGCCAATGTTGATGAAGAAAATGACAATGAAATCGAAAGATATGATAACAATCTAATTGTAAATGAAAATACCTATGATGCCGTAGAAAATGTTACCGATGAGGCAAAAGGTAACTATTATCTTAAACGTATGGTTAAAGAGGAAGATAAATCTGATATTCCTAATAGAAGTCGTCCTGATCCTCGTCCTCCGATTGTTGCAGGAATTGAAACGAATATAAACAAACATTATGAAAATCGTAATAAAGACAGTGTTGATTGCACAAGAGATAATATAATCGATCGCAAGAATAGAATTTCCAATATTATTAAAGCTAAAGTTAAGAATGTTATACAGAGACATCTGAAAAATATGAATGTAACTGCATTGAGAAACCTAAAAAGTATACACGAAATGAATAAAGTCTACGAAAACAGAGGTGACATTGCTAATAGAGAGACTAAACTGAGAGATAATGTTGCATCTCACAATCAAAGAATAAGATTCGAGAAGGAAACAAGGGATAAAGGACACTTTACAACAAATAGTGATGAAAGAAATAAAAACAGCGAAACTAAATATGACATTGCTATGAATCAACCTGGAAATACTATGAATGGGAACAGACATAAAAATCCTCATCACAAATGGCAAAGGCCAAGAAATAAAGTAAGCGAAAGTAAACAAGACATTAATGTAAGTGATGATGACAGTTCAGGAAATACAATTACAAAAATAATGAAAACTAAAAACATATATAGAATGAAAACTACAAGTATACCTGCAATAGATAATGACAAAAATAAATATGAAAGTAATGAAAACGTCAACGGAACTGCAATGGTAAATAGTAACAATATCAAAGAAGCAAATATCCATACAAATATTGACAAATCGGTCAACAGTCATAATCTAGACTATGTCGAGTTGATCAAAGAATTATATCTTAATATTGATAAGGCTTACAACAAGACTCTAGCCAGGTTACCTAGTATGGGTAAGTAATGTATTTTTTTTTTTAAATTAGTGTTTCGGGAGAAAACGTTTCTACCACACTAAATCTCAACCAAATTTGGTAATTTTGGTCTCAATTTCTTAAATGGAAAATAAACTAGGTTTGTAGGTTTTCCTTTTTATAAGTTTATGTCTATTTTTAAAGTTAACAGCTTCCAAACTTCAAAAAAATTTTTCGTGTAAATATCGAGTTTTGTGGGTCCATTTATTCAAATTCAATAGGAATTATCGAAAAAACAAAAATCTACAAACCTCAATAATGATAACATCTCTTACATGTCCAAATTTCATCGAATTTGGTTAATGTTTAGGGGTAGAAAAACGTTTTCTCTTTTTGTATGAAAATTTCAGGCAGCGTGCCGTTCCCTCTTAATAGATCTATGTTTGGCCACTATCTCGCCTGATGTGAAGCGATGATGTGGCCTTAGATGGAGCACATAGATCTAGAGAGAGACGGCAGTTGAGCGGCTGCTCAGACCCGTCTCACCGATGGTTCACCGAACAACATCCCGAAACACGACTAGGTCGCTTGACGGCATGGCTTTGTTCGGTGGGTATTACAACCACGGCCAGAGCTTACTACTCGTACATGTATGACCAATTTTCGTAATTTATATTTACAAAATAAATACAAACGTTTAATATACCTACCAATAATTATGACTATTATACTTTCCATATATTGAACGTTTGATCGAAATTCAAAACACATAATTTCAAAAGAAAACTAATCATAAAATATAAAATCACTAGCTGCGCCCCGCGGTTTCACCCGCGGTTTCCCGGGATAAAAAGTAGCCTATGTGTTAATCCAGAGTATAAGCTATCTCCATACCAAATTTCATCAAAATCCATCCAGTAGTTTTTGCGTGAAACAGTAACAAACATACATTCTTACAAACTTCCGCGTTTATAATATTATAGTAGGATGTGATAGACTCGCAAATGAAATAACAGTTATTAAAGATATTATTCACTACACATATTACTTATTTATTTGAATTTTACAAAACAATCGTAATTAAACATCGAAACCTATTATTATATTTTAAACGTGAACAACAAATACCTGAAACAGGAGACTTTATTTATATGCACTAACCTATTTGATAAACTCTAACTTATTTGCATTCCTCGCTTCATTCGTCATCGCAAATAAATATGACTTGGCTTATCCTTATTCTGGCAAATCGCCGGCCGCTGCCGCGGCACGCTCGCTGCGCTCGCTCGGCTCGCGCGTAGTGGTGAAACTAACCTATCACTGTGGCGGACACCCGGAAAAATTTTCCACGAATCCCCCACTGAGGTCGACTAGGGGCTATCAGGAACAACCCAAAATGTTGAATTCATAAGACATTGAATTTTGAAATCTTAGACTACGTTTTTGATTACATACTTATACATAATACAAGCGTAAGAAAAAATGTGAACAATAAAGTTATTAACAAAGTCAATGTACAGGAACATAATAAGCTAGAACTTATTTATTTTACAGGTCCGTTCCTTACTTCAGAAACAGCAGTAAAACCAACTCTTTTACATAGAAATAATCAATATAACCATTTACGATATAAACCACCCAGGGAGCATCAAAAGTACATAGAATCTGTACGACACCAAAAAAACGTAGGAAGAATGGGAAGTTATATTCACAATCACACGAAATTTCACGGCAAGTTTCTTCTTCAACAAAATAACATAGAAAAAATGGGAACACATATAGACAATCACACGAAAAATCGCGATACTTCATTTCAACAAAATCAATACATAGACAGACTGGGACCTTATATACACAATCACACGAAACTTCATAAAACGTCATTTCAACAAAAAAAATACATAGATAGACTGGGACCTTATATACACAATCACACGACAGTTCGCGAAACGACACTTCAACACCCAAAAAACATAGAAAGAATAGAAACTCATATTCACAATCACACGAAAAACGTAATTCCTATAAACCACGTGTACTTTCATAATTATAATAAACATAAAAACCATCCAATCAAAATATTACAGAAGAGAATCATACCCAAGAGCACAACAATTTATACACGTTTATACACACACCTATATACCACACGTACATACAAAACATATAAACCGCGTTATGAAAAATCCAAATTCAGAGTTTCTCCAGCCAATATACATTCCCGAAATCAGAATGAAGTTGATAAAACTCGTCGGAAATTTTATGAAAACTTCCTGAATGACAAAAACTTAAAACAAGAAAGAGATCCAGCGGAATCTAGCGACGGTGGCGCCGAAACTATTCTTAAGCTGAAACTAAGTGACGCGGTAAGACATGGTGACAATATCAACTTTGTTGACGGCAGAAAAAAATTTGAAATGAAGAAAAAGAATCTAAATGCTATGACAAGTGAGAGCGATGAAGAAGGAATATTTAAAAATAACATCTACAGAGTTTTCGGCGATGTATCTCATGTTAATAGTAATATAGAAATAAATGAGGAATAATAAAAATCTAAACGTTTTTTTAATTCAACGAAAATTTACTCGTGGTAGGTCTCTCATATAGTGGGAGGCCGTCTGGGTAGGTACCGCAGCTTTGGCAGTTATCCTACCGCCAAGCAGTAGTGCGCAAGTATTACTATGTTCCGGTTTGAAGGGCATTGTAGCCAGCAAAATTACTGGTCATATGAGACTTAACATCTGATGTCTCGAGGTAATGAGCGCAATGCAGTGCTATACAATGCTTTTTATGGTATTAAAAGTTCTGGTTGGCATTGCCATTGTTGTGGGCAGACGTGGCGCTTACCATCAGGCGTGAACGACTTGTTCGTCGTATCACTAGTGAAGGTCCGTTGTCCCCGTAGGCCTTATCCTCGCTACGGGAACAACAGGACGTCATTAAATTTTCATACCATTGTCCCTTTACGGAGATACAGCCACTAGGTTAGGTTATGTTACAACTGTGACCACACGGCGCGAGCCGAGCGAGCGAAGCGAGCGTGCCACCCGCGCCCCAGCGGCCGGCTGAGCGCCAGAAAGTAGTTTTTCCATATAAAGTTTACTTTACTATATCAACGGAAACAGAGTAAGGGGACGTATTTTTAAATATTTTATTAAAGTGCCGCTGCCCCCGCTTAAAGGGGACACCGCTTACGGGGATAACGGACACCGCATCATTCAGTAGGTCCATAAAAAATATAAATAAAATAATAACATCATTTTATATATCATCAATCAATCAATTATGTGGCGCTCACCATCAGGGTAACAACTTCTTCGTCGGACGACTGTACGAATACTAGACTGGTCTTACGTAATATCTAGTTCTATCTAGTTTTATAGTGTGTACTCAGCAACAAAACATTTCCCGCCGAAAAGTACAACTTTTATTCATTAAGTTTCACTATTCGACACTAGATGGATTTCGGATCGGAAAGACTTCCGAAGTTCCGGATAGAAATCGATGTTGTAAGGAGAATGCCTGCCCAACTCATGCTGCCCAAAGACAAAGATTTTTAATACTTAGGCACCTACAAAGAAAAAATATTAAAAATATCTTTGGGTACTTAGGTACTTTCATGGACTTAATGTTATTTATATTAAGTCCATGGGTTCTTTATTTTTGATGCTGCCCGTAAAAGACAAAGTATTATATTTTATCTTTGCTGCATGTCCACCTACCTTAACATTTTGTCTGCCAGTTCCCCGGGGGTAGAAGCCCCCGCGCGTTTACGCCAGGGTAGAGGGGACCACCCCTCAGGGGAGTCAGTCAGTTGATCTTCCACCTCCCCCGAGAGGGTGGTAGGGGTGGGTCACGGGGTGGTCCTCTCTACCCAGGCGTAATCGCGCGGGGGCTTCTACCCCCGGGGAACTGGCAGGCCGCTGGTGGCTGCTCCGCTAATCGGTGTGCCTCTCAGCGGCTCTGTATTGGACCTCTGTGTGTTTAGGTGGTCACCGTCGCCTCTGCCCTCTACGTCTTCTTCCGGCGGTGGGAGAAAGTCGCGGGGCAGGGCGCGCTTCTGGGGTTTTTCGGGGGGTCTCGCGTGTAGAGGGGCGATGTCTTGCAGGTGGGGATGTGGCCCGTTATCGGCGCAGTCGTACATTCGACGTGCCAGACGGACCACGAACTCCCCTACCTTTTCCACTCCGACATCGCGGGCGATAACGTCATTTCTGACGTATCGCCCCGCTCCAGTACACACGCGCAAGGCAACATTTTGCACTATCTGAAGCCGCCTCCGTTGGGCCTCCGAGCATAGTGCCACGCTGGGGCCGCATACATTAGGCGGGTGCGTATGTAGGTCTTGTATACCCCTACTTTTGTTCGTAGGGGTAACTTAGAGGCAAGCACCGGACGGAGGAGCGCCCGGGCGGCCTTTGCCTGGTGGACGGCGTAGTCCACCTGGGGGCGCATCCTCAACGTCCGGTCGATGTGGACGCCAAGATACCTCACGGTACTCTCCCACTTGACGTCCTCGTCTCTAAGTGTTAGTGGTGGTGGCAGGATGCGTTGTCCTCCGGTGAGCAGCGCGGCCGTCTTCCCCACGTTGACGGCCATCCGCCACTTGTCGAGCCACTCGGGTAGCAGCTCGAGGACTCTCTGCACCCTGTTCGCGGCGATGGCAGCATGTTTTGAAGAGGCAAAATATGCGCTGTCGTCCGCGAGGTGGTGTGGCAGGGTGACACCCCGTTCGCCCTCCTGGAGGTGCTCATTTTCCAGGGTCGGGATGTCGTCAGTGTAGAGGCCATAGAGAGCTGGTAACAAACAGCTCCCTTGGTGGACACCAGCGAGGGTTTGCCTTTTCGTCGACGCGTGGCCCTCCACCGCGACGAAGAACTCTCGGTGTTCTAAGAACGACGCCACGATTTTGGTGATGGCTGGTGGCGTCGTGGTCTGGGTGAGCTTCCACAGGAGCCCTTCGTGCCATACACGGTCGAATGCCTTCTCGATGTCGAGGAAGACACCGACCGTGCGATGGCCCCTGTTCATCTCCTCAGCCAGGAGATGCATCACCCGTGTGAGCTGGAGCGTCGTGGTGTACCTGGTGCGGAAGCCGAACTGCTCGTCTCTGGGAGTCAAGTGGGGCCTCATCCTCCGCAGCAACAGGCCCTCAAAAAGTTTCGATATCACTGGTAGGAGCGTGATGGGTCGTAGCTGGCAGGTAATCGGCGGTCCTTCCCTGGCTTCGGGAGCACGATCACCTTGCCAGTCTTCCACTCTCTGGGGAAGTGTTGGGTGCGAAGGATCCCATTGAAGAGCCGAGCTAGCGCTACCAGGCCCCTCGTGGGAAGTTGCTTCAGCATGACGTTGGTGATCCCGTCATGCCCCGGCGCTTTCTTCCCTGGCAGCCTTCGCACGGCTCTTATTACCTCCGCTGGGGAAATGAAATCGCCCCCTTCCAAGGGTAGTGGCGAGGAGAGGAGGACCATGTCCGCTGCTTCTGCCATCTGGTGGTGTGCCGGTACCGTGGCAGCTGCATCCGTGGGGACTGGGTGCCGCTGGAATTGGCCCTCCAGGTGGTCCGCCAGCAGCTCTGCACGTTCTTCGGCCCGGTAACGATGCTGGCCCGTGCCATCCAGCAACGGGCAGACTGACAACTTGGCCTGGGTCAGGGTTCGGTTTAGCTGGTAAAGGCTGGCTTTCGTGGGATCCTCTCCTATCCTCCTCAGGGGAGGTAGAAGGTCAACTGACTGACTGACTGGTAGCATATGTCACAACTTATATTATGTCAGTCGTCAACTGTCATTTCAGACGGCTGGCAGCAGCTGACATTCACTTTATTTTGTCTGTGGCAGCAGCGATGATGGGATGGGACAACTCTTGTTTTTTTACGAGTTACGTGAAAACGAATCGCTCGATTTTGACGACTTTCCGGTCGATTTAACTCGATGTGATGCTCTGTCAGGTTTTCGACTCATGTTACTTGTGTAAAGTTATTTATAGTGGGCTAGAAATGGACTTTGAAAAAAGAAATACATGTTTTTTTCAATCTTATTTATGCATCGATTTTTTTTTATCAAATTAGCCATGAATGTGTCGTATATAAAAACAGGAATTTACATATCAAAAAGATTTATTAGGATTTTAGAGACAATAAAGGTAATATACTATACTTTTCCAGACAATCAAATATTATCATTCATCGAGTTTTTTCAAAATATCTCCGAAACCAGTTGATTAAAAAGTTTTATATATTTTCCTTTAATTATTCATACAAAATCCTTGAAATTGTTTCAAGATTATAATACCTTAGTATAAATTAAATGTCAATTTAATTCAACTAACAAAATCAAAGACTAAAATAGTCAATAGAAGATCAACGTAGGTTTCGATTACAACTCGCTACCAAGTATTTGTAGCAGTTTATGAAAAACTTATGTTATCCTCTGACTGAGGATACAACTCGTTTTTCAATAGTATTTTTGCTTCTACGATGCATCGAATAAATAAAAAATATCGATGTTTAATCGATGTTGACGAATTAACAAAATATCGGATGGATTCGATGTATACATGAATAATCTACATCGAGTGCTTTAAATACGTCGATGTATGTCATCACTACAGTGGACGCAGCGCCTCCTTACTCCGAAATTCTAATTTTCTTTCCTCCTTTTGTCTTTGTTGTGATAAAACGAGAGATAACTTCTCCATTTATTGAACCGTGAAATTCCTGTTAAAAATGTTCCGTTCGTACACTGAAAACATTCGCAGGACAAACCTGAAAAAAAATACTAGGCGAACGCTGCAAACATATGCCTGTGACTTGTGTAATGAACTTGACTTGTTAACTGAAACTGATGTGGAACTGCATAGGAAGGAGGTCCACTTCCCGCTCATACGAGAGCAGATGGAGAATCACATGGAGCGGTTTTGTACGGTATAACTTGCGTCCTTGTTAAATTATTAGCTGGTAGCTGCTGCCTTCGACTTGGTGCGCGTGGGAATTGGTTATAACGCCTTCGGGAACCACGTATTAAATTACACATCTGCTGCCTCATCGCGTATACATTACGTCCGGAGACGTAGAATAAGGCTTGCGCGGCGGCTAATTCGGCCGAGCAGCTCAAGCGGCGGAAATATGCTAACCTCGGTAGCGGTTACATATTTGAGCCGTTTCGGAGACTCAGTGCTCATCGTATTTTCAAAAGTCTGTCATTGCGCCTGGTCGATGCGACGCGTGAACAAAATGCTGGGACTTATTTGGCCCAACGTGTCAGTATTGCAACACAACAGGGCAATACTGCCAGTATCTTGGGTACGCTGCCAACTGGTAGTGGGCTGGAGCATTTGGGCTATATATAGGCTTTTAATGGTCAATGGGTTGTCTATTTGCTTCTCCTTACATGAAGTGTAGTTTTAGTAAGTAGTGTGTAGAATTGTTTTTAGAAATAAATGCATAGGTATGCAACTTATAAAAAAATTGGCATGTAAATTATCTTCTATCATTCTCTGAGGTACAGGCTATATCTGTGTCAAATTTGATCGCGATCATTTGACATGTAAAATTGTCATTTTACCAATAAATTTATTATGATTACGATAGTTTAGCTGTTTAGTTGTGATAAGGTAACAAACAGTTACTTTCACATTTAAAAATATTAGTGTAGATTAGGTAAGGAATTCTAGTCATACTCTTCTCCCGATAAAGTCTGATTGGTCCCTAACAATATTTTTTCTTTTTTTTATGTTTGATTGGTATTGGTCTAAGTGTAAACACCTAGAATAACTTAACTTTAACTTACTTTTTTTACTTTTTAACTTTAGAATAACTGAATAGGGCATAGATATGATGGCTGGTCCACAAGTCATACTCGTGAACGGGTGCTGCTTGCGGGGACTGGTCTGTTCTAGTCACTCCTACTGCTACTGTCATACCTACTTATATTTTATTTACACTTTTCTGTTACTGATACTATGACTATGGGACATCTCACTCGCATTTCTTGTTTTACATTCTGTTAATTCTAATTTATACGTAATTGGGCTGAAAAAAGACATCCCCGCAGAGTTTCTTGGTGCTATCTTCTCTAGCGGGCGTATTTCCGAAGCACTGGTAGAGTCAGTTTTCGCATTTCTTTTCAGCACTCAGACTTCAATTTGAGTATAGGAAAGAAATGGGTAAACATACTTACCTTTTTTTCAAAGTCATGTTAACATAAGTTACAATTTTTAACATTTTTTATTTGTATCATGTGTTTATGACCTTTAAAAGTGCACTTTTGTGCCTATTTAATAAATGATATTTGACTTTGACTTTGACTTTGAGATAGCAAGAAAGCTTTTGTTACAAAATTATTGCATAGCACATATGAGATTAAAAAGGTAAAAGTGTTAAAACTTTTTGAAGAAAACAATTAGAACCTTTTTTGAACCTTTTTTAGAAGTGTTAAAACTTTTTGAAGAAAACAATTATAACCTCTTCATCAACCTTTTGTTTTAACTGCGGGGAACTGCTGAACCATTTCAGTTTAGTAACTGTGTTGCCTAAGGCAATGGTTGTTTAATTTCAAGTCTTGAAATGTTTCAGATATGCATGAAGTTGCAGGAAAATCATAGCACACTGGTATCTCATGTCAAGACACGCCACCTCCTCAGTTCACCGATGGCAAGAAGAATTGAACGAGAAATTTTCATCTGTGATCAATGCGACCACGTCTTCTTCAACAAAGATCTTCTCGAAGCACACATCATGTATTCACACATGTGGCCGACGAAAGAGAAGAGAATGAAAAAAATGGCATGCCCAAAATGCAAAAAGATGTGCCGTATCAAATCAATATGGTTCCATCTTCAACTACATGAAATTCCGAGCATATCAATATGTGACATCTGTTTGACGAATTTCTGGGACGTAAAGGAGTTAGAAAATCATATGAAAACGCATCCGATGTTCTATAAGTGTGAGATTTGCAATTATCAAACATCTAAAGAAGGGCTATACGAAGCTCATTTGGACTATCATCATAGCTCTTCGTACAAGCAAAGACATCTCAAATATAAGCACATTCTGTCTGGTTTCGTCCCGGGTTCGTCTGTGCTGAGATATAACATACACCATTCATTGAGAGGTAATATACAATCTTTTTAACCCCTGACGAAAAAATTACGTTGTAAGATGGCCACGTATGTGTGTGTCTGTGGCACCGTAGCTCTTAAACGGGTGAACCAATTTAGATGCAGTCTTTTTACTTGAAAGCAGGTTTTCTAGCGGTGGTTTTTATACATGTTTTATCACAATTGGTTTTTTTTGTGCTTAATAGATCTATGTTTGGCCACTATCCCGCCTGATGTGAAGCGATGATCTGGCCTAAGATGGAGCACATAGATCTAGAGAGAGACGGCAGCTGAGCGGCTGCTCAGACCCGGCTCCCTGTTTGACCCATCTTCAGCCGTTTTTTTACTTTTTATGTGCTGGGGGCTTTTAACTGAAATTTGCTTGTCCAAAATGTTTCTTTTTCTCTAAATCCAAAATATGTTAAAAATGTATATGTTACGGCTAAAAGCCGAAGTGCGGCTATACCTAGTTTTAGCCGGCTACAACTAGGTGCAGCCGGTTACATGCGGTTAAACTTAGATATATCCTACTTATCTTCGGTTAGAACTAGGTTTAGCCTTCATCATAGTGGCTAGAACTAGGTGCAGCCGCATGTGAATATAGCTGCAGCCCTCGGTAGGTTAGGGTGCGGCGGTGGTGGCCCTTGGGCCACCCCAACGCCGCGAACATGTATATTAGATATAATATAATGTAGATTATAAACAGTTACAATTTACAATCTCGCATAAGATATATCTAAGTTTAACCGCATGTAACCGGCTACACCTAGTTGTAGCCGGCTAAAACTAGGTGTAGCCGCACTTCGGCTTTTAGCCGTAACATATACAATACATGCGTTTTTTTATGTGATTGTATGACAACACTAACAGGTCGTTCGCCTGAAGGTAAGCAGCACGCCTGCCCATAAAATTTGGATCAGCACACAGAACATTGCAATACAAGATCCTCCACGACACTGCACTGCTTTTATCACCATGCATTACCTAATAGTAATGTTTGTCCCCGTGACACTAGTTGTTAAGTCTCTCAACACTAATTTACTCATGGGAGGTCTCTCGAATGTGGGAGGCCGTCTGAGGTACCACAGATTTGCCAGTATTAACTGGCAACTGGCGGCAGACTACTGCCGCCAAGCAGTAGTGCGCTGTGAAAACTTTTAATACCATAATACCTGCGTAGCACTGCATCGCGCTCATCACCCCGAGACATGAGCCCACATATGCCCAGTCATTTCGCTGGCTACAATGCCCTTTAAACTATATACTGGAACACGTAGAGTGATTTGTTTTCAATGCCCAAAATCTATGTTTCAGGTGTTGAATTGCCACGTTTCTTCCACATCTGCATTCTCTGTAGAGAAATTTGTACGGACAAGATCGAGGTAAGAGCTTCTTATTATATTTTATTTATTTACTAGCGACCCGCCCCGGCTTCGCACGGTTATTATACATATAAACCTTCTTCTTCAATCACTCTATCTATTAAAAAAAACCGCATCAAAATCCGTTGCGTAGTTTTAAAGATTTAAACATACATAGGGATATAGGGACAGAGAAAGCGACTTTGTTTTATACTATGTAGTGAAGTGATGTAACTGAATGACGAGACGAGCTGGTCGTTTGCCTGATGGTAAGCAATACGCCAGCCCATAACAATAACAGCACCACTCAGAACTTTATTTGCAAAATCCGGCGCGGCTCTGCACTGCGCTCGTCACCCTGAGACAATTAGTTGTTGAGTCTCATAATGCCCAGTAATTTCGCTGTTTACAATGCCCTTCAAACCGGAACACCGTAATGTTTGCGCACTACTGCTTGGCGGATAAAGAACTGGCAAAGCTGTAGTACCCACCCAGACGGCCTTTCGCATACGAGAAAAACCTACCACCATATATGAAGCATCAACGAATGCCAAGCAAAAAACTGAAAGACAGTTTTTCGGAAAGAAAAATGACGACCACCAGCTGGGACTTGAACCCGTATCTCAATCTCTTACCTCACCTTTCCACCAAAGAGGAGATGTGCGGAGATGTTTGAAGCGGAGACGAGAAGAGATGTTTTTCAACAAAGGTGTATCCACCAAAGCTGAGCGGAGATGCGTACTGACTATAGACTAGCGGAGGTGTGTGCGATGATTGGGATTGCAGTTTAGCTCGATCTGACACGAAAGCCAGACGTCTCCATGTCACTATTACTAAAACAGTATCTTCTTTTACTTGAAGAAGAAGAAACAGAGTCTGAAGAAGCAGAAGGACGAAGCGTGTGCGTTGCACTAGGCGAGTAGCGAGAGTGGCAGAGGCGCGGGCGGGGCGGGGCTCGCGGGTCGAGGGACGCGGAGCCGGGCGACCTAGCGGCGCCGCTCACTACACGCCGCTCACATCTCTTCTCGTCTCCGCTGCGTTCAGTCGGCCGTCGCCAGCTTGCGAGGCATAGCTCACATCTCCGCTAGCTCGATCGCGCCATACAAAAATGATACATCTCCGCTCGGTAGTATCCACTGAAGCTGAGCGGAGACGAGATGTGTGAATAACGAATTTCTATTGGTTGTTAAAACACAGTTTCTCTCGTCTCGTCTCCGCTTTGGTGGAGTCCGGGCCTAACGGCTTTGCTTCTTATAGCATGACGGTTTTTATTATATTAAATTTTTCTTCGAATCACCTATCTAGGCATTGATTGAAAAACCATTATAAGTTAGTAAATCATCATCAGCCCATTTGGGGCAGGTCTAGCGCACTCCGCACTGTAGGTACGAAGCTACAAGTACATACCGGACCCCGTCGGCGGGTCGTGCAGAGTGCAGTGGGTTGCCGCGCGCCGCGCGTGACGCACGCTTTCTACTGCTACTTATACTAAAGCGCGTTAAATTCGATTTAGCTTGCATTAATTATGAAGTAACATGATCTTTGAGTGACGGCTCCCGGACTAGAGCCGTGGCTATTTCTTTTCGCGTATTAACAGATCTATTTAGGTTCTTAGACAGTACCTATATAAGTGTACATAGTGTATGCCTAGTTATCTACTTAGTTTGAAAATTAAAATATGCACATTTGTAGAATAGTAATTAGCTAGCTAATTAGCGTAGCTAATACCTAAAACTACTTGTATTATTAAAGTCTTCTGTGCTAATACTAAGTAGGTATACTGTTTGAAAAGTTATTGTTCACTAGCTGCGCCCTGCGGTTTCACCCGCGGTTTTCCGGGATAAAAAGTAGCCTATGTGTTAATCCAGGATATAAGCTATCTCCGTACCAAATTTCATCAAAATCCATTCAGTAGTTTTTGCGTGAAAGAGTAACAAAGGTACATCCATACATCCATTCTTACAAACTTTCGCGTTTATCATATCAGTAGGATAGAATGAGAACAATAGTAATAGACAGTAGAGAGATACATAACTTTAACTAAATACCTATTCAGATTGATAATTCATCACAACACAAGTATAAACCCTAACGTTACACGTGCCGCGTCAGAAGAGATAAGAGCGGTGCGATAGAAAGAGACGCGCTCTGTAGGTTAATATGACTGGTAGGTATGCAGCGCTACGCGAGCTGAATTGAACTTTATTGCGTCGTAGCAAGAGTCGCTATTTGTTTAAATTTCTTTGCGCAGTCATGCTTCTGTACCTTAGTATTCTGTGGTTAGGGTCATATGTTATCTTCTTCAACTTAATACCTTTGTAATGTACATAAATTTTGCAATAAATAAATTGAATTGAATCTCCATGTACAGGCCAAGACTCACCTCCTGAGAGACCACCTGAAAGTGGAGGAGACCAAGAAGCGTCAGTACATGTGTCTCTGCGGAGCGGAGTTCTTTAACCGAGTGATGCTGAAGCATCACATATTTAAAGTCAAAGGAGACCACAGAGAACTGCGAGGTGAGACACCAGATTTTTGTAAGATACTAGCGGCCCGCCCCGGCTTCGCACGGGTGGGTATTCAACAAAAATTTCAAAATTAAAAATTATAATACACTACACACACATCTCCCCCCCCCTCTCCTCCCCTATTCAAAATTAAAAATTATAATACACTACACACACATCTTCCCCCCCCTCTCCTCCCCTATTCAAAATTATAATACACTACACACACATCTTCCCCCCCCTCTCCTCCCCTATTCAAAATTATAATACACTACACACATATTCCCCCCCCCTCTCCTCCCCTATTCAAAATTAAAAATTATAATACACTACACACACATCTTCCCCCCTCCACCTCTCCTCCCCTATCCCCTCCCGTACGGCCCGTACCCCAGTGACGCCTACACAGCATAAGGTGCTGCCTAGCTAGCCGAGCAGGGTGAGCGGCTACCACGCAACTTTTTTCTAATACTTACATTTTTAAACTCGTGATATCTTTCGAATGGAATGTCCGAATTGAATAATTCAAAAAGTTATATAAAGGTATTGAAGCCGTCTTGAATATGAAGTAATTTATTTCGATAAGGATTAATATCAAGATACAAATAAAGTGCCTTTTCTAGCGGCGGCATTTCAATTAAATTTTTAAAATAAAAGAACATTTATTGTGCCATAACTATAATAGTTAGACATATGCTGTCGCGACACTTTTGTAAATAATGATGTGTTCTGCAAATTCGTAGTACATTAATTTATTCTATCATCAATAGTTTTCGCAGCGCACGCGATGTAAAGAATATTTTAGGTATTTTTTTACACCTTGGGTTGCATTATTGGAGTTTTAGTAAGGATCCCTAATGTTTTTGAAAATATAATATAGCCTATGTCACCCGGGGATAGTGTAGCTTCCCAACAGTGAAAGAATTTATTAAATCGATTCAGTAGTTTCGGAGCCTATTCAATGCAAACAAACAAACAATCAAATCTCTCCTCTTTATAATATTACTTTAGACTAGCTTTTCCCCGCGGCTTCGTCCGCGTGAACGGCAGGGGAAGCCCATATTTGTATTTTTTCCAAACCATCTTAGCAAGACCTCCCCATAGTATGGGAGCGCGTACTACGAAGAGGTCAAGCTGTATCTTCGTAGTTACTCAACCGATTTTGATGCAACGTACCCTATAATCTATCCTATAAAATCCCGCCAAGCGATCACATACATAGATTCTGACCCTTAACTAGGATTCCCTGTATCTAGCGAACCAGGAACTATGAGGACCATGGTCCCACAACATTCAGAAGCACAACAATTTTTTTCTGTGCACAAACATTTGTTCCGTTGCGGGAATCGAACCCGCAACCTCGGTGATGTATGAGATTTTAGCCATCCTTTCAACCACTACACCATAGAGGCTGTAAATTACTTATGATTAAAGTAAATGAAATTGAATTGCATGAAATTAAAAATTATAAATTATGAATATTTATGTATATTTTTTTTATTTTTTTTATGAATTGTATTGAATGAATTTTCATTGCGTTTCAGTTTTGAACTGAAAGTGTTATTGTATTGTATTGTAAAATGTTAAATATTTTTTTCAGAGGACGAGGAAGCGGTTTCGATGCCAGAAATGGAGGTGACGGTACAGGAGACGGAGCCCTGCCCTCCGGAGGAGGGCGCCGGCGCAGCCGCGGGGGAGGGGGACCAGCTCGCATTTATATATGCAGAAGTTGACGGTAGGAATTCGCTTTTCATTGAAAAATATGAAGCTACTAGCTATTTTTATGCAACAAGACTTACCTTTGACTAAATTTAAAAGATAACTGACTCGATAGGGGATCGGACAGTAATCGAGAAAAAATCTAAAATGTAGTTAGAACGAGTGTTCGTCGAACCAGAACGATCATTCAATCAATATTTTTGTGAAATAATAATGATTTATATTTTTAAATCAATAAATAAATCTAATAATTCTGACATTTTTAATCTGTTCTTCATCTCAAACGAAACAACAATCACAGCGCATGACGTCATTTGTAGGCAAATGCCGTGAGTCAAGCTTGAGTTTATTTTACGTTTTTGCTTTCATAAAATGTATTTTTGCTAATTTTTTCGTTCCATTACTACAATATAGTCCCCAAACTTCATAAAACTTATTAGAATCTCGTTGCAAGTTTTATTTCGAAGAGATTGTCGTTTTCTACCTACATATGACGTCACAAGTTTTGAGGTGACCTTTTGCGCGGCAATATTTGAAACAAATATTTAAAAATAGTTTCAGGTACTTTTAGATCGTTATTTAATTAAAATAGTATTTTTCATGGCTATATATATTCATTGTAGTTAATTTAAAACACTTTCTGAAAAGTTGTCCGATCCCCTATGGCGATGACCATAGAGCCACTTTATGAGCAAGTGTGTTGAAAAATATATTCTATTTTATTCTACCCACCCAGACGGCCTCCCGCATACGAGAGACGTACCACCAGTATTTAGTATACCACCTACTTTAAAGGTGTTTAACAATAAAGTGTTTATCTATCTAAGCAGAGAAACGAATAGTTAATTAATAAAGGGGAATTAATAGAGTCCTTAAGGGTCGACAACGCATCAGCAATGCCTCTGACGCTGCAGATTTCCATAGGCGACGGTAACCGCTTACCATCAGGCGGGCCAGCTGCTTGTTTGCCGAAACATTAAAAAAAAAGAAACAGAAAAGTACTGCACCGTTTTTAAAGAGAGTTAAATCAGCACATAAATTATCATGTAATTATTTATAAATTTGATATGGGCAGGCGTGGGGCTTAACATCAGGCGAACGACTAGCTCGTCTAATTAGTCAGTTCCATAAAAACTTAACAAATGAATTGTCTATTACAGAAAACCAACTGGTCACCATCGATACTGAAAACACAGAAGTGGTCGGATTTTAATATTCACAACAAATTGCAAAGCTTTGTACCGACCGCCGTGAGCGAAACTGAGCGGAGCAGAGGAAGCAGAGCGGAGTGGAGGATGCAGAGCGGAGTGGAGGAAACAGAGTGGAGTGGAGGAAGCAGAGCGGAGGAAGCAGAGCGGAGCGGAGGAAGCAGAGTGGAGTGGAGGATGCAGAGCGGAGTGGAGGAAGCAGAATGGAGTGGAGGAAGCAGAGCGGAGGAAGCAGAGCGGAGCGGAGGAAGCAAGTTGGAGTGGAGGAAGTAGAGCGGAGTGGAGGAAGCAGAGCGGAGCGGAGGAAGCAGAGCCAAGTGGAGGAAGCAGAGCGGAGTGGAGGAAGCTGAGCAGAGCGGGGTGGAGCAGAACAGAGGGAGCGGAACAGAGGAAGCAGAGCGGAGTGGAGGAAGCTGAGCAGAGCGGGGTGGAGCAGAACAGAGGGAGCGGAACAGAGGAAGCAGAGCGGAGTGGAGGAAGCGAGCAAGTTTTGAAGAACCAATCCCCGATTTTCGATTATTTCAATTTCAATTTATTTATTGGCCACATTATAACAGTGTACGTCACGTGACGCGTGGCATTAATATATAAATTTAATTAATTAATTATTATCTACTTAAAATTTTCAAAATAAACATTCTGCCGCCCAGCATTTTGTAGAAGGGATGTGTTTCGAAGAACGCTTTAACTGGCCAAGTGCGAGTGGGACTCGCGCACGAAGGGTTCCGTACCATCTATAAAAACGGCAACATCATGTTGAATGAGAGCCCCCTCAAATATTTATTTTATTCTGTTTTTAATATTTGTTGTTATAGCGGCAACAGAAATCCGCATGTGACCGGCTGCAGCTGGTTGTAGCCGGGTCAAACTGGGTGTAGCCGCACTTCGGCTAGCCGTTACATATACAACAAATTACACAGGCAATAAAACTTAGCTTAATAGGGGATCGGACAACTTTTCAGAAAGTGTTTTAAATTAACTACAATGAATATATATATAGCCATGAAACATACTATTTTAATTAAATAACGCTCTTAAAGTACCTAAAACTATGTTTAAATATTATGTTTCAAATATTGCCGCGCAAAAGGTCACCTCAAAACTTGTGACGTCATATGTAGGTAGAAAACGACGAACTCTTCGAAATAAAACTTGCAAAGAGATTCTAATACGTTTTGTGAAGTTTGGGGACGTTATTGTAGTAATGGAACGAAAATATTAGCAAAAAATACATTTTATAAAAGCAAAAACGTTAAATAAACACAAGCTTGACTCACGGCATTTGCCTACAAATGACGTCATGCGCTGTGATTGTTGTTTCGTTTGAGATGAAGAACAGATTAAAAATGTCAGAATTATTAGATTTTATTTATTGATTTAAAATATAAATGATTATTATTTCACAAAAATATTGATTAAATGATCTTTCTGGTTCAACGAACATACGTTCAAACTACATTTTAGATTTTTTCTCGATTACTGTCCGATCCCCTATTGTAGCAATGGGTGGCTAGAAGCGATATCTTCCAGGCGACCTTTGGACGGAGAAGAATTATCAAAACTTACGGAGGTGTAGGGTCTACAATATAATTTTAAGTTTGTATTTAAGTTATAAATATTATGTTATTTACACACACATTATCACATCACACGCCCCTCTGACATACATACACACATACCCTCTGTGTGAAAGATCACACACACAAAACATGACAAGCATTAAGTATGTATATATTTTTTAAGTTATTATCATTGTACCTAATTTTAAGGCATTACCAGGCCTAGCGCACTCCGCACTGTAGGTGCGATGCTACAAGTACATAGCCGGACACCGACGGCGGGTCGCGCGTCGTTACACGTGCCGTGTCAGAAGCGATAAGAGCGGCGCGATAGAAAGAGAGCCGCTCTGTAGGTTAATATGACTGGTAGGTATGCAGCGCTACGCGAGCTGAATTGAACTTTATTGCGTCATAGCAAGAGTCGCTATTTGTTTAAATTTCTTTGCGGAGTGATGCTTCTGTCCCATAGTGTTCTGTGGCATTATACTTGATGTACTTCCGACAGAAGTCCTGGCTCCAATAGTACGGGTTTCGAGCCTAGTGGGACTAGCAGGGCGATCACGTAAGTCTGTTGCGAACATCGCATGTTGCGGACTTACCTACATGCAATAAAAATTTATTTCAATTGATAAAATGCGATCATGTAACTTTTGTCTCGATTTCAATGTGCTCTTATCGATTACCCGACAAATTTACAAAGCGAGATTGTGCTATGAATCGTTATGTATACGCCCAATCTATTCAATTTCACTGTATAATACGGCTCTTGTCTATGGTTTATATATCGACTAGCGATCCGCCCCGGCTTCGCACGGTTATACATATAAACCTTCCTCTTCAATCACTATCTATTTAAAAAAACCGCATCAAAATCCGTTGCGTAGTTTTAAAGATTTAAGCATACATAGGGATATAGTGACAGTTTATATCGATATAAACTTTGTTTGTCAAAACGTATTTTTATTTCAATTGAGCTTTCGATTGCAATAAACGGGTTACGTGATCGCAAAACCATCATCGAAACTGGTTTCTTATTGAAGTTGATTGAAATAAAAGATACATTATCGCCCCGTAGGTGCTCCATATCCTTAAATGTGTACCTTTGCCTCTTTAACTTAATAAAGATTATTTCATTTTTCATTTCTTCAGTTTCTGTAATTTTTTTTTATTTATAGGCTTGCGTTTGACCGCTATCTCACCTGTTGTTAAGTGATGATGCGGTCGAAGATGGAGCACGCTCGCCTAGAAGAAACCTGTTCACTTTTGTCTTAAAGACACCCAGATTATAGCTATCCGGAAACACAGATGCCGGTAGAGTTCCACTCCTTGGCCGTTCGCATTATGAAGGTCGAAGCAAAGCGCTTGGTGCGAGCAGGAGGGATGTCCACCATAAATTGATGACGGCTTGCCGTACGTCTGGTCGTCCGGTAGAATGGGGATGGCGGAATAAGTTCATGTAATTCCGTCGCACACTCTCCGAAATGTATCCGGTAAAAGACCGATAGACTGGCAACTTTGCGCCGATGTTCAAGACTAATAAAATATCTCGCTTTATTTTGTTCCATTACTAGCGACGAGCCCCGGCTTCGCATGGATTTATTAGGACGATTCTTAAGTTGTTTTTAGAATACGAATTCTTGGTGTGGCTAAGTTTACAAGAATAGAGAATATGCATGTGTTGTCGAAAAATGTGGAAATTACTTTTTACGATAGATTACTCCTGTAAACATTTAGTAGTGATATAATTATTATTATTAATTGCGTAGTTTAATTGTATTTCAATGTTTCTTTTTCTTATTTTTGGAGAAACGGAACGTAATCGCAAAACGCTTGAGTACATGCAACCACTATCTGACGTCACGCGCCTCGCTGCTTATTGGTCAATTTGTGACATAGAGCCCGCCCTATTGGTAAATTATTGACACACGCATGTAGCATAGATGGACCAATGAGGAGATCCTAGGTCCCCACGTTGTGACGTCACACGCAAATGGCGTGTTTATAGTTATTTTTTTATTGACAAGTGATGCCGTAAAAATTTAAAAAAATGAATCGATTCATGCTTTAAAAAAATACATGCATATTCCCTGTTATGACCGAAATTCCAATCCTCTGATAGATAAGCAGGTAGTAAGCGTTGTACTGTAGTTTGTAAGTCATTTCCTATACCTTGTTATTTATGTTATGGTATAATTAAAGCATTTTTGTATTATATTGTATTGTAGAACTGCCTTATAAATAAACGTTTATTTAAGTCAACAAATTTTATGACTCTTTATTCTCACTTGACTGTCTGTCGTTCCGGGCGGAATCTTGCAACTCAAATTTCGAGCACTTCCCGATTAGCTATCCGGCTAAAACTTTCAGGGTAGCTCACAACTCGATGACAATGCATTCTTAATCCATTTATTAGCATGCAATGCCGACCTAACCTCAAAAGGCGCATAAGTAGTTTTTAGATATATTTTGTAATCTGTCACTTTCTTGTTAAGTTTTAATATTAATACCATCATGGTCGACGTCAGAATTATATAATTATACTAGCTTTTGCCCGCGACTTCATCCGCGTAGAAGTCGAAAATGGTTCTAATGGGATTTTAATTGGTTTATTACGTTATTAATTTAGTTATAACGTATAAATTATTATGTTCAAAATATAATCTTTTCTCAAACATGCATGGAAGTATTGTCATTATTTTCGAAAAAAGAACACGCGCTGTATCGAATTTACGGACAAAGATAAATTATTTTTCAAAAAAAACTAAACCGACTTCAAAACCACAAATGGCACTCAAAAGTAAAAAATAAATTAATATAATTATCATAAGCGCTACCCACTCATATATTTGAAGTCGGTGCCAGCCAAGTCTAATAGGTAGCAGATAAATACTATGTATATAGTAAGTACTACTTGTAGGTAGTATCTATCTACTACCTTTTAGACTTGGCTGGCACCGACTTCAAATATATGAGTGGGTAGCGCTTATGATAATTATATTAATTTATTTTTTACTTTTGAGTGCCATTTGTGGTTTTGAAGTCGGTTTAGTTTTTTTAACCGACTTCAAAAAGGAGGAGGTTTACAATTCGACGGTATGTTTTTTTTTTTTTTTTTTTTTTTTGTGTGTTTGTTACGCGATTACTCCGCCAATTATGCATTGATTTCGATGATTCTTTTTTTGATTGGTAGGTAATACTTCAAAGGTGGTCCCATATAAATTTTATCGAAATTCATTCAGTAGTTTTTGAAAAAAATTGCAAAAACAAAAAAATATAAGTTTAATCTTCAAGTCGGTTCTTGTTTTTTTCGTAACCAACTTTATAAAGGTGGAGGTTTGTATTCGACTGCTTCACCTGCTTCACACAGGGTTGACTTCCGGTGAGGGAACTCCTCAACGGTGAATAGTACAGACACAACATTTCGTAAATGGATTTAACCATAATAGCCTGTTCTAAATTCCATCATGACATGGCAGATACACCCAGGATTGACTTCCGGCGAGGGAACTCCTCAACAGAGAATAGGACAGACATGAAATTTTTTTGTACATGCATTTAATTGTGATAGCCCGTTTTAAACTTCGTCATGATGTGGCTTCTAGATCATAAAAGCTCGTCTTTAAAAACTTTTTGAATTAATTTAATTAAAACTTGTTTTTCACTAAAAAGGTTAAAATAAATTATTTTAAAAAAAAAACTAAACCGACTTCAAAACCACAAATGGCACTCAAAAGTAAAAAATAAATTAATATAATTATCATAAGCGCTACCCACTCATATATTTGAAGTCGGTGCCAGCCAAGTCTAAAAGGTAGTAGATAAATACTACCTACAAGTAGTACTTACTATATACATAGTATTTATCTACTACCTATTAGACTTGGCTGGCACCGACTTCAAATATATGAGTGGGTAGCGCTTATGATAATTATATTAATTTATTTTTTACTTTTGAGTGCCATTTGTGGTTTTGAAGTCGGATTAGTTTTTTTTTTTTAAATAATTTATTTGAAAAATAATTTATTTTACCCTTTTTAGTGAAAAACAAGTTTTAATTAAATTAATTCAAAAAGTTTTTAAAGACAAGCTTTTATGATCTAGAAGCCACATCATGACGAAGTTTAAAACGGGCTATCACAATTAAATGCATGTACAAAAAAATTTCATGTCTGTCCTATATCTCTGTTGAAGAGTTCCCTCGCCGGAAGTCAATCCTGGGTGTATCTTCCATGTCATGATGGAATTTAGAACAGGCTATTATGGTTAAATCCGTTTACGAAATGTTGTGTCTGTACTATTCACCGTTGAGGAGTTCCCTCGCCGGAAGTCAACCCTGGGTGAAGCAGGTGAAGCAGTCGAATACAAACCTCCACCTTTAGAAAGTTGGTTACGAAAAAAACAAGAACCGACTTGAAGATTAAACTTATATTTTTTGTTTTTGCAATTTTTTTCAAAAACTACTGAATGAATTTCGATAAAATTTATATGGGACCACCTTTGAAGTATTACCTACCAATCAAAAAAAGAATCATCGAAATCAATGCATAATTGGCGGAGAAATCGCGTAACAAACACACAAAAAAAAAAAAAAAAACATACCGTCGAATTGTAAACCTCCTCCTTTTTGAAGTCGGTTAAAAAAATCCATTGTAGGAGCGTTTTTTGAATTTGGAACATTACAACGTAGTACATAGCAATGTTGTATGAAACGGCGTGCTGGGGTAATTAAATACTCTTTGATTGGATCTCTTTTATCATTCTTGGCATACCAAAGTAAGTCTCTTTGCTTAGTACAAAATGCGTTCACGTGGCTGTATAGCCATTGCCTGTCTCGTATTAGCAGGCCTAACGTAACACGTGCCGCGTCAGAAGAGATAAGAGGTATGCGATAGAAAGAGAGCCGCTCTGTAGGTTAATATGACTGGTAGGTATGCAGTGCTACGCGAGCTGAATTGAATTTTATTGCGTCATAGCAAGAGTCGCTATTTGTTTAAGTTTCTTTGCGGAGTGATGCTTCGGTCCCTTAGTATTCTGTGGTATTAGTGAAGTCCTCCTACCTACGCCTACGGCTCGGCCTTCAAACTCATACTGTTCACCTGCAATTGCAATTCACTGTGTAGCGATTTAAAGGTTAAATAAACATGAAAATAAAATAATTATTTCGTTTATTATAAAAGTAGATATGCAGCAATTAACTCATGGTTGGCAGCAAAGAAGCAATTAGGCAGCAATTATTGGCCACCATTTCAACGTTAACTAAGCCTAGTGACCGGCCATTCTGACGGACACTGGAATGAAATGAAATGAAATTGTTTTATTTGCTTGAAACATGGTAGGTAGGTACATCCCCCCTACCCATATGTCCCTCAAGCGCCAATCGTATATCGTGTTGAGCTCAGTTTTGGGTATAGATTCACTGCGACAATATTTTATGATGCCACTTATTGTCCCATTAAGTTTATCTCAACTTGTAGTTATCATATTTTGGTAGAAATGAATGAGATTAATTCGATTTCTTGCCTGAATCGATAATAATTAGACCGTATCACATTAGTCGCAGTGAAGCTATACCTTAATTTGAGCTCAACACGATATACGATTGGCGCTTGAGGGACATATGGGTACGGGGGCAGATATGATGTCACACTTATAAAATGGTTCGGCATGTTTCAATAGGAAATGGCATGCAAAATTAAAAAAAATATATATTATTATTAAATTAATTCATACAATTTTACAATAATTATAATATTAATGACCTCAAACATTTCAATTTATTACTCAATATTGAAATTAAATTATTCATAATGTCTATGATATAGGACATAAGAAAATTAATGGATCCCGAGGGAGCAACTAGGTAAGTATAAACCGAATACTGCGCGGGTGAAACCGCGCTGCACTGCTAGTAAGTGAATAAAAAACATATGTTTAATAATTACATGTATTATTATAAAATAAATTTATATTTACAATATTTATATAAAATAACTTGTATAAAATTAACTACATCTATCTATTCCACCATGGCCTGCTCGCAACTAAATAGGTAGATCCATTATCATTATATGTATTATCTGTTCTCCTATCGTTATATCCATTATTTGTTCTCCCATTATCATTATATGTGTTCTCTGTTCTCATATTATCGTTATATCCATTATTTGTTCTCTCATTATCATTATATGTGTTCTTTGTTCTCCTATTATCGTTATATCCATTATTTGCTCTCCCGTTATCATTATATCCGTAGTTTCTTATGTCAGAAGCATATTCTGTGCTAGGTCCACTTTGATTTTGTTCATTATTATAACCGTTTTGTCCGTAATTGTTCGCAGTATTATAATTGTTTTGTCCGTAGTTTTGGTTATAACGAACAGTCGTTGTTCTATAATTATCTCCGTTATTAAGATAGCTATTGCTACTTTGGTCATATGTATTCCTGTTATTTTGGTTATTTACGTTATCTTGGTTATATCTTGTATTTTGATTATTATTACCATTATTACTACTCCAATTATTATTATTAACTCCTTGATTGTCGCTGCCTGATCCTTGGTTATCACCGTAATACTGTCCATTATTATTTGGAACTCTCCCATTATTATTCTGAATAGGTCTTATATTAGCCACGCCTCGATTTCCATACTGATTATTATTTCCGCTTCCCCAATTATTATTTCCGTTGCCGTTATTATTTCCGCTTGTGGCTGCGTTTCCGTACTCGCTGTTCCCATCTCGAACAGGTTTGACGTTAGTGTAGACCTGTAAAATAACAATAAAAATAAATAAAATTAAAAAACAATCGAATAGAGAACCTCCTCTTTTTTAAAGTCGGTTAAAAATACAAAACAGCGTCTGTGGTGTAGTGGTAAGGCAGGTTGGCTCAAATCTCATACACCACTGAGGCTGCGGGTTCAACTCCCGCGACGAGACAAATGTTTGTACATAGAAAGAAATTGCTCAATCATTTGTTTCGTGTCTGGGTGTCGTTGGACCATGGTCCTCATAGTTCCTGGTTCCCTCGATACAGGGAATCTTAACTAAGATGACCAGCGCCCGTACTCGTATCTCCCTTAAGCGAAAATCTTGTTGAGCTCTGATTACGGTTTAAAATCACTGCGACAATGTCTTATGATGCCATATACTGTCTCATTAAGTTTATCTCAACTTGTAGTTATCGGATTTTGGTGTAAATAAATGAGATTAATTCGATTTCTTGCCTGAATCGACAATAATTGGACCGCATCTCATTAGTTGCAGTGAAGCTGTACCTTAATCTGAGCTCAACACGATATACGATTGGCGCTTGAGAGACATATGGGTAGGGGGGTAGGATCTATGAATGTGATCGTTGGGCATATTAATCTAGGTGTTTTCAAATCTCTTATGAACAGGTACTATTTGGGCAAACGTGCTAAATCGTCGACCGCATCGACGCTCACCATCAGGTGACATAGTGGTCAAAAACAAGCAAATGAGCAGTTTATATTCTCACATTTGACATTACATTACAATATAATTTAATACAATACAATACATTCATTGACTAATGCTAATAATTGCGTCCTCCTCTCTTCTAATGTTTCTGTGCCCGACGGGGTCCATATGAGACTTTGTACGTTGACTTAATTACACCTTGTACTGCCTATGGAAGCAATAAAGAATCTGAATCTGAATCTGAATCTCAGTAAAAAAACTGTTATTAATTTTTTGGTATTTTTTTATTTAATAGACGTTACAGATTCTTTTTATTCTAAAGCATGGATACACATACGTTCTGAAAAAAATACATCCTGGGCCCTAATTCACTATGTCAACTTGGCGATTCCTTCCTTCGAGGAAAAGCCAATTCCTTCATTAATAAACGACATCTACGAAATTTGTATTCTTTGACGCGTCATATATCCATTCAACTGTGGCGGCCATTTTGCGCGAATCGGCGCATCTGTGTCGCTACTTCGGGGTGGTCTCGCGTCGAACTCCAGGAGCGAGGTACACAGATGCGTGTTTTTTGACGTCGCGCCCCTGGAGAGGGATCAACAGGACGGTGGTTATGAATATATGAATGCGTCATATAAATGTCGTTTATTAATGAAGGAATCGATGTGATTTCGAAGCAAGGAATCGCCAAGTTGTCATAGTGAATCGGGGCCCTGTATTACCTGTGAAGCGATGAACGCGCGCGGGATCCTGGCGTACAGCGCGGGGGTCTCGGGCGCTCCGCACGAGCGGCCCACCGACGTGACGGCGACGAGCCGCCACGCGCACCCGTCCTGCACCTGCGCCGGACCGCCAGAGTCGCCCTGCGGAGGGAACCTGTCTCTCAACAAGTGACGTGACACGGGTGTCCAATCTAGCGATACTTGTGTTTCCTACGGTTCCTGTTATATTTTATTTTCTATTCTTTTCTTTGTTCTATTCTCTATTCATTTCTCTGTTATATTATCTATTCTACTCTCCATTCTGTTCTATTATCTATTCTCAATAATTAAGTCAAGTCTAATCTACTCCTATTCTATATCGTACCTGACAAGTGTCTTTAGCTCCCTTCCTCTCGCCGGCACAGATCTGGTTATCCGCCATGGGTCCGTTGGGCAGCTTCAGCGACGTTCCCCAGATCTCGCGACACTCGCTCATGTCCCAGATTGGGAGGGAGACACTTCGCAGCTCTAATGACGAATCTCCCCCTGAAAATTAGCAGATATACTTTTTATACTAGCCCCGTGGTTTCATCCGCAGTTTCTTGAGATAAAACGTGATAAAACCTACCCTATATCAGAATGGAGATAGCTTAAACCTACCGCAGTAGTTGCAGTACCTAGGTTTAGACTGAGTAAAACAAATAAGTCCTTCATGGGTAATTGCCTACGTTTTCTACAATAAAATTCCAAAATGTATAACGGAAATCACAGAAAGTAGATTCAAATGGCGTGTGACAAATATTCTAATGAAAAAAGCACACTAGACTGTTAGTAATTACATAGAAGACAAAGATGCATGGAACATTCCGCTTCTGCCAAGTAGCCAACTGGCACATAAGAAGAATAATATTGTCAAAAGCAAACATAAAATATTGTAACAAAATTTCTAAAAAATGCCCCTCAGTTTCTTGCCGTATCTTCTGAGTAGTGGTTCTTTTTCCGATACGGTGGTAGTCATTGTAATAATTGACGTTCATAAGTGCGTCTGTGATGCCAATATTGAATAAAGAACTTTTAATTGATTGAATCCAGGAATCCTGATACGTGTTGAATTATGGCTGCTCTCGTACTACCTACGTGTTGAATTTGCGACATTTCAAGGGTAAACCAAGTGCATTCTATACTTTATCGTAAACTAGCTTTGCCCTGCGGTTTCACCCGCGGTTTCCTGGTTTCAAAACTAGCCTATGTGTTAATCCAGGGTATAAGCGTAATTATTCTCATTTATATAAAACTCGAACAGATATAAAAACCAACTTCACACTTCGCCACGGCAACCGGTCATTATTACCTGTGTCTCGACTGCAGATGCACTCATCTAATACATTACCTACATATGTCAGCATACATATATAATAAGTTACCCAGTGAACGTAACACAAAATTCATAAAAGAAAGAAAGTTCCTTACTAATAAAGCGTATTACTCAATAGACGAATTTTTAAAAGAAAAACAATAGTCTCAACACCCAAATGATTATTTTTAATTTTATATTCTCACATTTGACATTACATTACAATACATTAATTGACTTTTTTTTTACTATTTATAGGCTTGCGTTTGACCGCTATTTCACCTGTTGTTAAGTAACGATGCGGTCGAAGATGTAGCACGCTCGCCTAGAAGAAACCTGTTCACTCTTGTCTTAAAGACACCCAGATTATAGCTATCCGGAAACAGATGCCGGCAGTTCCACTTCTTGACCGTTCGCATTATGACTAATGCACATAATTGCGTCCTCCTCTCTTCTAATGTTGCCGTGCCCGGCGGGGTCCATAGGAGCCTTTGTACGTTTACCTAATTAAACCTTGTACTGTCACCTTGTACTGGAAGCAATAATGAATCTGAATCTGAAGCTATCTCCATTCCGAATTTCACTTAAATCAGTTTAGCCGTTACAGCGTGAAGAAGTAACAAACACACATACAAACTTTCGCATTTACAATATTAGTGTGCACACTCACCGTACTCAGTCTTCCCCCACCCGGTGGCGATGACAGGGTCGCCGACAGGAGGGGGCACGCCGAGACACGCGGGGCTTATCGTGTCGGAGAACCTGAAATTATTATAACAAGATTTTTGTTGAAAAATATATTTTTCAAGACAAGCTTTTAACAAATTCGTAATCAGAACCGCGAGCAGATTAAAATGAGCACAAACATTAGTTAACGATTATCCGTCAAGGAGTTCCATTGCCCACCTTCCGTCTCCATCATCAGATCAGCTGGCTTTCACCATAATATTGCATTGTCATCGGTCTTTGACAAGTATGCAAAATTTCAACTCCGTAGGATAAGAGGAAGTGGTTCTCAACAACTTGCAAGATTTGACCCAAACATTGCAAGTTAAATAATAGCTTGTAATAAATCTGCCTCTGAGTCAAGCTTGGTCTATCGTGAAAAGCTACGGAAAAACAATTGACGATTTCTCTGAGACGGTACATTTATAATGTAACGGTCCGCCATATTGCCATGTCTACGCACGTTTATGTTTTGTCAGCCCGCCTCGACTCAAACGGTCAAGAATTCTTTACGTGAAATTCTATACATACACTCACTTATCAACTCCGTAACATCATCGGAACGCCGTGCTCGCGAGTGAACCACTCGGTGACAACCCGCCGCCCGTATTGTCGTGCGATGACCGCGGGTCGATAACGCGCGGGTCCTGAGTAGACCGCGCGCCGCCCGCGAGTTGTTTGTTTCTGCCGCGAGCCGTCAACAATTCTATCTTATCTTTGTTAAATTTACGTTAAAACCCTATCTTGAATGGCAATGTTGTGTCGGAGCGGTGTTTTAATCCCCGACCCGAAAAGGTGGATAAGTTTGACTACGTGTGTCTGTCTGTGGCACCATAGCTCTTAAACGGGTGATTTAGATGCGGATTTTTTTATTTAATGGCAGGTTTTCTAGCGGTGGTTCTAAGGCTGTCATAATACATGTTTTATCAAAAACGATTCAGCCGCTTTTTAATTTTTATAGGTTCTTTGTGTCGGGGTTTTTTATTTAGTTTACTGAAATTCGTTATAGTGAGTGATGAACTGATGACCTTCGTTAATGCTGCGTCGTCAACTCGCCGTCCGCGCGATGACCACCTGTGGACAACGAGTGGACGCCGAGCGGCGAGACGTCATTGGTTGGTTGTCGGATTGACATATAAAATTGACCTTTAGTCCACTACGTTAATGACAGACGTGCAGAGAAACAAACGAAAGAGAACATTAAAAAATACTGTAAAGATTTACAAAGAACAAAGAACTTACGACACACTCCGGACCATCTTGATCAGCGCTACGTCGTAGTAAGACCTCCTCAGCTTGTACTTGGGGTGGCGGATGACTGCAGATATCTGCACGACAGTCGCCGACCGGTCGTTGTACAGCGACGACCCTAACTGCACCGCGTGTGGGGGGCCGCTGGAAACGAGGAAAAGGAAACATTTTAATGGAACTGATGAGATGAGACGTGCAAGGCGTTCGCTATTAGCCACCAAACCTACTCATAAAAATTGCAGTGCCAACCAGAACTTTTAATACCATGTAAAGTACTACGTAGCAATGCATTGCGCTCATCACCCTAAGACTTATGATGATGATGACAATGATACTGATGATGATGATGATGACGATGATGATGATGATGATGACTTACTCGTACCTCGCGACGTTGTAGTCCTTGTCGTGGTAGGTGCAGTGCCCGGCCGTCAGGATGTACTGCTCGCTCACCAGCGACCCGCCGCACTTCCACGAGTAGCCGTCGCTCTACAATAGGCAAACACAGAAAAAAGAAAATCATAGATAAATTTAAAAGAATCGCTTTTTCTGCCTTAAATCGATAAAATGTAAGAAATAAATAAAAAATAATAATAATAAATAGAAAAACATAAAATAATAATAAAAAAATAATGTGAAATGTAACTGTATGTCTAATAACTGTTTTTCACGGAAATAAATTCTACTGCTGATGCTACAACATAACGAAAATCAATTGACATTTAAAAGTGCAATTTTTTGTGCCTAATTAATTAATATCTTTTGATTTTTCACTTTTATACAAATCTGCTTAAAAACGATAAAAATCAAGCATACTATAGTGAAAATAGAATCTGTTGCTTATAAGGAACAAAATTTGTACAGACAAATCGTCAAAAATCGTTTCTTTTACTTTTTACTTATTTATTTATTTAACTGAGTGACGATACGAGCTGGTTGTTCGCCTGTTGGTAAGCAATACGCCTGCCCATAACAGTAACAGCACCAGTAACAACTTTGTTTTGCAATACCCTGCGCGTCGCTGCACTGCGCTCGTCACCCTGAGACAATTAACTGTTAAGTCTCATAATGCCTAGTAATTGACCGGAACACAATAATGCTTGCGCACTACTGCTTGGCGGCAAAACAACGGGCAAATTGGTGGTACCCACCCAGACGACCTCTCGCATACGAGAAACCTACCACCAGTGAAACTTAAACCGCGTGTAAGTTCTATCTTACCTGCACCAGTCTCCATCCCACGAGGGCCATGTGCGGAAACTGCTGTATCCTTGCCACTTCCCCCCCAATGATCAGCGGGATGTTGATGGGTGCACAAGAAGACACGTTCACTGCCACCCCCTGCGTGTTTGGCACTAGGGGCAGGGCTACCACCTTCTTTACCCTGGATGCTTTGTACTCGTCGCATTCTGGAATGATCGATGTAGGAATTTAAAAACAGGTATTTTTCTGGTTTGAAGGGAAGGCCCAGTAATTTCGCTGGTATCCAGCGAACTACTCAGTCACATAAAAAAAACCTCCCCCTCTTTTTGTAAGAGAGAGACACACAGATACACACGTAAAACTTATAACACCCTTTGTTTGCATCGGAGGTTAAAATTAATATTTAATAGTGGATAAACTTACTCTGCTCACAAATATCGAGAAGTCTCCTCTTTTCGCTGTCACTCATCTCGTCTTCATCGGGCCCTATCTCAATTTCAGGCTCTGACCCTTCTTCATTGGAGCCCGTATCAGGCCTGTTAGTTCCTGTAACAGGCTTAGCTGGCCTGTTTCCTGAGGTGATAGGCCTGTGAACCGATGAAATGGGTCGTTCTGTTTCGAAAGGCGGTCTTGTATTGACAGGCCTCGATGCTGGAAGCCTGGGCCGCTGTGTTTCGTAAGGAGGTCTAGTGTTGACTGGCCTGTAGGTGCCTGTGTCGAATGGTCGATCGTACACAGGCCTTGCAGTTACAGGCCTGTTCGTTATAGGAGGTTTGTTCTCGTCGACTACAGCTGGTTTTACTCCTGGTCGGTTCAGCAGAGGGTTTCTAGTTGTTTGACCCCAGTTAGTCGGACGTCGAGTTGTTCTCTCGTCATAAAAGCCAGTTGTTTGTCTTGCATTGTAGAACTCAGTTGTTCTACGTGTTGTTCGTCTGTTTAGGTTGTAATAGTCAGTTGTTGTTCTCTGCGTTGTTTGTCTGTTATTGCTATACCCGTAAATATTGTTCGTTGCTCTGTTGGTAGTTCCACCGCTTGAATCATAATTATTAAATCCCTTATCGTTATATCCATCTATTCTCCTTCCGTTTATTATTCCGTTATCAACATTATTGTTATATGGATCACGATTATTGTTTATACTCCTTATTGCTTCATGATTAACATTTATGTTATTATTTATTATTTTATTAGTATGAATAGCTTTATTGGGTTTACTCGAAAGTGGACTCCGTGTTGTATGGTCATTATTTCTAGGACTAGTTGTAGTTTTGGTACTCTTTCTTCTAGGTTTCGTAGTTGTAGTAAAGAAGTTAAAGGGGTCTACGGTTCTGATGTTGTCCTTTGGCTTGAGGATGTCGTCTTCGAAGAAGATGACGTCTTCGTATTTTTGTTTGTTTGTTTGTCTGTGTTTCGTGTCTGGTCTTTTAGTGACGTCATTCCTGGGCTTTGTCGTCGTGAACGGCTGCAGAAGCGAACTGAAGCTTTGGAAGAAATCTGAAATTAGTAAAATCTGTATTATTTTTAATATTCATTCATCTAAGACAAAATAGACATCCTCTATGGTGTAGTAGTTGGGCAGGTTGTCAATCACATACACCATTGAGGTTGTGGGTTCGATTCCGCGACGGGACAAATGTTTGGGCACAGGAGAAAAAGTGCAAGCATTTATTTAAAGTCTGGGTGTTGTGGACCATGATCCTTGTAGTTCCTGGTTCCCTAGATACAGGGAATCCTAGTTAAGGGCCAGGATCTATGTATGTGATCATTGGGGGTATTTTTTATTATTATTTTATTATCGAAATTCATATACAAAAGCGCGATTCTATTTAGAGTTAGATAAAAGTGCCGCATAAAATAATATTTCATTTGTCAACCCGGCACCCGATCAGCGCCGCCTTGAGTGGTTGGAAACTCTTTATATGAAATTCCATAAATATAAATCCTTTATCTGTTCAACTCCCTAACATCACCGGAACGCCTCGCTCGCGAGTGTACCACTCGGTGACAACCCGCCGCCCGTACGCTTGCCGCGCGTTGAGCGCTGGTTTACAACGCACGGGTCCCGAGTGGACCGCGCACCCCTTACGAGTGGTTTTGCTATTTTTTTTTATTTAACTGAGGGACGAGTCCACCAGGCCCCTGCCTGATGATAAGCAATACGCATGCCCATAACAGTTGCAGTACTACCCAGAACTTTGTCATGAAAAATTCTGCACGGCACTGACCTGCGCTCGTCACCCTGAGACATAGCTCTTAAGTCTCATAATGTCCAGTAATTTTGCTGGCTACAATGCCCTTCAAACCGGAACACAGTAATGCTTGCGCACTACTGCTTGGCGGCCGAATAACTTAATTATGACCTTAGCATAACTTTGAATATGCGGGCACTAATATTAAGTGTACTTAACACAATAATGCAGGTATAATAGTTTAATAGTATTACATCTAAATACAAACTAGTTAACCTTTGACAATGACCCACTGATACTGCATTAGTCATTAGGTCAGAACCATAAATAAAAACTATAAAGCGAGTAAACATGCAACTCGGTACAATGCTCTCCTCCCTTCGAATCAAATGGTGCACGAAAAAGCAATCAAGAGAAGAGATCGGTGCACGATCTAGCTGAACGGTTATCAAAATAGAATCTATAACCCAGTTCTATTTGCGGTAACGATAATTTTGGGACCGTTATGAAAATTGTGCTATACGGTATCAATACTTAACCAATTTTGGGCATAAACAATATTTTTTTCAACACACTTGCTTATAAAGTGGCTCTATGGTCACCGCAATTAGGTACAGAATGACACCCATAATTAAACTGTGACTTTTTCATTGCTATAACTCACTAGTGAGTTATAGTATTTTTTTTTATTGGTTGAGGTGCTTTGTTCTTAAAAAAGTTTTTATTCAGAAAAAGATCGTGTTTAATAAAACAAATGAGTTAATGTTCCTATTGCTTGCTCATTTCATGCACTTCTTATTTAATTAGATAATTTTAACTCGTACGTGTTTAATAAATAAAACTTTCACTCAAATATAAATTTTGTTTTCTCTGTAATAAAATAAAACTTTAAATTCCCCATTTTGTACGTGGCAGAATAGGCGCAAACACTATGCGCGGAAAATAAAAAAAATCTCATCCCTTTAGTCTGTGGCTGATCGCAATGCGCGCGCATAGGAAAACTGATTATAAATAAAATGAGTTTTAATTGTTATTTTATTCACAAGTGTGTTGAATAACGTCGTATGATACACGTGTGTATTGATGGTTACCGTCCTCGGCTCTCTTAAGACCCTCACCTAACGGCTCGGGCCTCAATGGCGCCTCAGCGGTAATCACTAACATTACACACTACTACCATAATGTACCATTATTTTATTTTCAACACAATTGCTCGTCAAGTTGTTCTTATTGCAGCTCAGAGAAAGTATCCGGTATTGCACCGTTTTAGGTTCTTAATGCAGCTAACCGCACAAATGCTTTATAATTATATTTATGACAAGCTTTTATTTAACTTGCAATGTTTGTTTGTTTATTTATTTATTTAATAGTTTTGCACAAAAATGGTACAAGGAATGACTTAATGCTATTTAGCATTATCTACCAGTCTTCCAGGTCGTGAAAGAAATATAGTGGGTGTGCAGCTACGTTTTGTTTGTGTCAAATCTTGCAAGTTGAATCAGAACCTCTTCCTCTTATCCTACGAAGTTGAAATTTTGAATACTTGTTAAAGACAATGCAATATTATGGTGGCAGCCAGCTGATCTGATGATGGAGACGGAAGGTAGGCAATGGAACTCTTCGACGGATAATCGTAAACTGTTTAACCTTATTTTAATCTGCTCGCGGTTCCGATTACGAATTTGTTAAAAGCTTGTTTTGAAAAATATATTTTTCAACGAAAATCTTG
Source organism: Petrophora chlorosata (assembly GCA_951640565.1). NCBI lineage: Eukaryota > Metazoa > Arthropoda > Insecta > Lepidoptera > Geometridae > Petrophora > Petrophora chlorosata. Next base: position 663,509 of record OX621219.1, read on the forward strand.
TTTTCAATAAAGGCAGGTTTTTTTTTTCTCAATACTCAATTGTTAATTACAATAAATGTAGGTACCTAAGTACATTTGAAGAGGTCGGAGAGAAGTTACGATAGGGTTAGCATATATGACCCTGACAGGGTATATAGCAATAGAAGTCATAGCAGGCCTAGCGCACTCCGCACTGTAGGTACGAAGCTACAAGTACATAGCCGGACACCGACGGCGGGTCGCGCGTCGTTACACGTGCCGCGTCAGAAGAGATAAGAGCGGCGCGATAGAAAGATAGCTGTAGGTTAATAGGACTGGTAGGTATGCAGCGCTACGCGAGCTAAATTGAATTTTATTGCGTCATAGCAAGATTCGCTATTTGTTTAAATTTCTTTGCGGAGTGATGCTCTGTTCTGTGCTTCTATATAATTTTGCGAACAGTATGCTTTTCCCATTAGAATAGTGTTTACGTTGCGTTGGCGCATACTTATCAATTCGGTACGTATCCTACTCCTAGTAATATTACAAGCTTAGAGTATATATAACTAGGTACCTAGTTATTTATACATTAAGATTACAAGGGAAAAAATACAATGACCATCAAAATAATCTTTGAGATCCCATACACTTCTATTCAAAAATTGTATCGGTAGATCAAATTTAGTAAATACAAATACAAATACAAATACAAATTACCCTAACGTTACATGTACCGCGTCAGAAGAGATAAGAGCTATGCGATAGAAAGAGAGCCGCTCTGTAGGTTAATATGACTGGTAGGTATGCAGCGCTACGCGAGCTGAATTGAATTTTATTACGTCATAGCAAGAGTCGCTATTTGTTTAAATTTCTTTGCGGAGTGATGCTTCTGTCCTTTAGTATTCTGTGGTAATAGGAGGAAGTGGACCAATCCATTAAATAAATCATTGTTATTTTATAGTCATATAAGTCTTGCAAGTTGAATCAGATTTGACCCGAACAAACAAACATTGCAAGTTAAAGAAAAGCTTGTAAAAACTGACTCACTGACCGATATATTGGCTCCGCGCATGCGTGGTCACGGCCAGAAGTACGCACGTCTTGATGAGGAGGCGCCTTGACATGTTGGCATCGTCGGGACCTGGAACCAAATATATGTATTAAATAAATAAATAAAGGAGCGAGTGTGACTCAGTAGGAGCACATGCGACTTTCAATCCGACGCACCTGAGTTCGAATCCCGCTGGCCTCGCACCACTGACTTTCTTAAGTTATGTGCGGATTTAACACTTGCTCTAAAAACGGTGAAGGAAAATATCGCGAGGAAACCGGCATGTCCTAGAATTAATCACAACAATTCAAGGACATCTGACATCCATCAACCTGCACTGGGCCAGCGTGGCGGATTATGGACCATACTCTCTCTATGAGAGTCGGCCCTTGTCCCAGCAATGGGAACGTGATGGGCTGATGATGAAATAAATAAATACGCCCAACGATCACAAACATAGATCCTGGCCCCTAACTAGGATTTCCTGTATCTTGGGAACCAGGAACTATGAGGACCATGGTCCCACAACACCCAGACACGAAACAAATGTTTGTGCTTTTTTCTGTGCACAAACATTTGTCCCGTCGCTGGAATTGAACCCGCAACCTCAGTGGTGTACGAGATTTAGGCCAACCAGCCCAACCACTACACCACAGAGACTGTCAAATTTTATTATTATAATAGCTGCGCCCCGCGGTTTCACCCGCGTTTTCCCGGGATAAAAATTGGGAAGCTGTCTGGGTAGGTACCACCGCTTTACCAGTTATTCCACCGCCAAGCAGTAGTGCGCAAGCATTACTTTGTTCCGGTTTGAAGGGCATTGTAGCCAGCGAAATTACTGAAAGACATCTGATGTCTCAGGGTGATGAGCGCAATGCACTGCTTTTGGAAGGTCTGGGTGTCTTTAAGACAAGAGTGAACAGGTTTCTTCGTTATTCAATTTATAAATCTAGTTTACCTATGCATGCGGTGTTTACTGTAAAAGATTATGCGTTTAGCAATTATATTTATTGAATATTTATTAAAGTATGTACTAATGTAATAATTGTTGGTAAACCATAAATACGGGGGAGACGGGTCTGAGCAGCCGCTCAACTGCCGCTTCTCTCTAGATCTATGTGCTCCATCTTAGGCCACATCATCGCTTCACATCAGGCGAGATAGTGGCCAAACATAAATCTATAAAGTGAAAAAAAAACAAAGATTCACATATGTTCAGCAACTTTTGTCGTTGACCGTACGTCTGAATGACTCGTTCATGAATGAGGAAAACCGTAACCGCGGTTTAGTATTCAAATCTAAACAATAGCTGTACCTTGTACCTAGTATGCATTGCTAGCTACCTATAGGTATCTAGTTTCCCTTCGTCACTGTAATTTCCCTTCCTCGGGTTTTTGTAATCCTGATTTCCTATTTTCATAATGTAGGTGTCTTCAACTCCCGAGTGAATCGATATCTAGGCAAGAATGTTCCGTCGTCGACCGCGTCGTCACTTTCCATCAGGTGAGACTGCGGTCATCATCATCATCATCAGTCCATCACGTTCCCACTGCTGGGATACGGGTCTTCTCTCGTAGAGAGAGAATAGGCCATAATCCACCACGCTGGCCCAGTGCGGGTTGGTGGATGTCACATGTCCTTGAATTTTTGTGTAAAATTCTTGGGCATGCCGGTTTCCTCACGATGTTTTCCTTCACCTTACTTATCCTCACTTATCTAGACTCGAAAACGGCTAAAGGAAATTTACTTAAATGTTCAGTGTTTGGTACCATATCTAAGTCCTACCTTAGACTATATCTCACATTATAATTGGTTGTGTGACTACGAAGATACAGCTTGACCTCTTCGTAGTACGCGCTCTCTGGGACTGGGGGGTCTTGCTAAGATATAATATGGACTTCATCTGTCGTTCACGAGGACAAAGTCGCAGAGAAAAGAATGAAAATACATTTATTCAGGACATCACACAACATTACACTGAAGTCACTGAACATGCTGAAATAAAGACAAGCTAAAACAATAAATACAACACTTTGGAATGTTGCGCAATGTCAGGCGAAGATTCGTCGGACTCAGCACACGCTAAGGTGTTTTTAAGTACCTTAGCACTAATTTTCAGTCGGAACCCACGAAATTACGAACAATCAGACGAAGATATTACAGTAAAATAAGCTATTTTGTTGAAAAATATATTTTTCAAGGCAAGCTTTTAACAAATTCGTAATCGGAACCGCGAGCAGATTAAAATTAGCACAACTACTAGTAGTTTACGATCATACGTCAAGGAATTCCATTGCCCACCTTCCGTCTCCATCATCAGATCAGCTGGCTCAACATAATACCTATTGCATTGTCATCGGACTTTGACAAGTATCCAAAATTTCAACTTCGTAGGATAGTGCGGAAGTGGCTCTGATTCAACTTGCAAGATATGACGACAAGACGGGTCCGAGCAGCCGTTCAACGGCCGTCTCTCTAGATCTATGTGCTCTATCTTAGGCCACATCATCGCTTCACATCAGGCGAGATAGTGGCCAAACATAGATCTATTAAGCGACAAAAAAAAATGTGAAGTGGTCCTAATTCAGCTTGCAAGATTTCGCCCGAACAAATATAGTTACATACATACATACATTGCAAGTTAATTAAAAGCCTAAAATACTAGAATCATTGTAATCAAAGATTAAGCATTAAATTCTTTATCTTTGATTTTATATTAGCACGCTTCCTAACTGTCAATGTCAACCTCAATGGCCTCTTTATAGTAAAAAAGGTTTTATTTGTACCCCAAACCTGTTGTGTGAATCACTATTATTAAGTTGCTATTACAGGACGTTTAAAGTAATCAATTTAATATGATATTTATTATTAAAATCATTATTTTATTGTCGTTTGATGCGTAGAATGACTACGTAGACATATTTAAGGAAAATTCATGTGGGTTAATTAAAAAGGGGGGCAAAGTTCTGTTACGTGACCTACAGACCGCCGCGGCGCCGCCACGAAACACATAGTTTGCAGCTTTGTGCTTCTTGGGTGTCATTTTTAAACTAGCGACAATAATAGGTAGGCATACCTCATAGCCATCACTGATATAATTTTTTGCAACTGCATTGCGCTCATCACCCCGAGACATCAGATATTAAGTCTCATATGCCCAGAAATTTTGCTGGCTACAATGCCCTTAAAACCGGAACACAGTAATGCTTGCGCACTACTCGGCGGCAGAATAGCTGGCAAAGTTGTGGTACCCACCAAGACGGCCTCCCGCAAACGAGAGACTTATAACAACTCTTTATATTTTCTATTTGCAGTGCCGCTTAGTTGGACTGTTTCTCGCGCCCGATCTCCTATTCCCAGAACCCTCTCTGTTCTCAATGCCCTCCTAGACGCAAGACCAAATTGTGATCTGTTTGTGGATGAAGGGAAGGGAGTGCTTGGACTTCTGCGAGATGAATGTGCGATAGTTTTTTTGTTGTAATTTATAATTATAAAAAAATGTGTAGACTTCGGGTCCGTGGGGACCGGGAGCTTATCGTATTTTCAAAAGTCTATCAGAGCGCCTGATTAATGCGACGCGTGACCAAAATGCTGGGACTTATTTGGCTCAACGTATCAGTACTGCCAAAACAACGTATCACAACGTACCAAAGTAACCGACATAGCCCATAGAATTAGCAAGCTGAAATGGCAATGGGCTGGTCACATCTCTCGAAGGACGGACAACCGTTGGAGTAGACGTGTCCTTCAGTGGAGACCGCGAATCGGCAAGCTTAGTGTAGGACGCCCACCGACCAGATGGAGCGACGACCTGCGAAAGGCGGCCGTAAGAAACTGGATGAGAAGAGCCGAAGACCGGGCTCAGTGGCGTTCATTGGGAGAGGCCTATGTCCAGCAGTGGACGACTACAGGCTGATGATGATGATCAGTATTGCAATCCAACGGGGCAATACTGCCAGTATCTTGGGTACGCTGCCAATTGGTAGTGGGTTGGAGCATTTGAGCTATCTATAGGCCTTTAATGGTCTATGGGTTGTCCAATTGCTTCTCCTTGTAGGTAGTTTAGTTTTAGTAAGTAGAATGTAGACTTGTTTTCAGTAATAAAGGCATTCGACCGTTAAAAAAAATAAATAAATATGTTGACATTTTAATAATATTTCATTAATTTTGACTGACATCTGTAATATAATTTTTGTATTATCTTGTAATTGAAAAATTATTGTTTGACATATTTTTACTTTTTACTTTATTTTTGCTGTGTTTTAGACTAATTTTATTAGGTAATTGGATAAGGCCGTCTAATAAATCAATAAATAAATAACAAGTGCTACAAGCGCTTACCATCAGTTGCAAAATACCCTCAAACGACGTCACGTCACTTCCACCATGTACTTATTTACCCACCTACCTCAAAGTGTACCTGAAGCATACAAATTAACTGCTTAATTAATAATATCTACTGATCATCGCGTGGGAATTTCGATGAGTCGTATCATTTCATTTCATTTATTTCATTTATTCATTCAATGTCATTACAATTTCATTACAGAATTATGTCCAAAGCGAAATTGTAGTCATGCATAATATTCATATCTAGTCAATAACAATAACAATATTAATTATACAATAAAATGGAATGTCAAACAATATACAAAATTAAACAAATAAAATAATTGGATGTCAAAAATATACCAAATAGACAAATTGAATATTAACAGTCAAAAAATTACAAAATTAAATATAAATAATAAAATATAATATAAATAATAAAACACTCTTAAAGAGCTACTGATACAGTTGGCACATCTCGAAATAGGATGTATTTCGAAAGATGCCAAGTGTATCAGCAAATATGTCAAGTTGTTTGTGCCGAGCGAGCAAGGTACCGAGCAGATCGCGAGCGCGCGCGGTCGGAGCGTTGGCGGCGCAACGGGTGCGCGAGACAGGGCGCGCGAACACGCGCGGCATGCGGCGTGGCGCCACCGCGCCGTCACCGCTCCGGGTGCCCCCGAGCGGCACACTCAGGGCTAATTGAGATAGTACCGAGGGATTGTCGACTTTATTATGCAGTACCGAGTAATAGTGGACTAGCAGTAGAATTTTTCGTCTTAGCGTCAGAGTGTCCAGTCCCACCATTCCGGTAACAAACATTGACGGATAGAGATACGGGTAATATCCATATCTTCGATGGTAAAGCCAACGCGCAAATTTTCGCTGGACTTTTTCCACCATTAAAGCATATTTGCTTTCATGGGGATCCCAGACCAACGATCCAAATTCAAGTTTGCTGCGGACGTATGCGTTATAAAGGACAACGGCAACTCGGTAGTCAGCAAATTGAGACGCAGTCCTCATTATGAAACCGAGTGTTTTATTGGCACTTTTGCAGATATTTGTTATATGGTTATGAAAGTCAAACTTAGTATCTAATGTTAATCCTAGGTCACGTATTTCGATAGTTCTATCCAATGGAGCGTCAAGTAGGCAATAGTTTACATTTAAAGGACTGCGCAAGCGTGAAAAGGTCATAATGTTGCACTTGGAGGCATTGAAAGGGAGTCGATTTTCCACACTCCACCCTGCAACAGCGTCTATGTCCCTCTGCAGAATTTCAGCGTCGGCGAAGCTGCTAATACTCAGGTATAATTTTAAGTCGTCAGCAAACATAAGGCACTTTGAGGACCGCACAACATCCGGTAGATCATTGATCATCAACAGAAATTGTGTGGGTCCCAAAGTACTACCCTGACTGACTCCTGACCTGGTGTAGTAGTCTTGGGATTCGCAACCGGCAAGTTTAACATACTGCTTACGGTTTCGCAGGTAGCATGCAAAAAAATTGAGTAATTTAGGGGTGAAACCTAGCTTGGCAAATTTCTCTAAAAGTATATCGTTATCAACAAGATCAAACGCTTTCTTGAAATCGAAGTAAGCTGCATCTACTTGCCTGCCAGCGTCCATCTCTGCAGTGGCATAGTCCACTAAGTTTATGTGGTTGGTATTGGTAGAGCGGGCCCTGCGAAAACCATGCTGACAATCGCTTAGCCGACTAGAAACCTGCTGACCAATGCGTTGGTCTAATATTGACTCCAAAATTTTACCAAAGACTGACAATACTGCGATTGGCCTGTAGTTGGAGACGTCATTTCCAATACTTTTTTTTGGAACGGGCATAACCCTGGACGTCTTCCAGCGTTCTGGATACGTGGACTGTTCTAAGGAGAGGTTGTAGAGGTGCAGAAGAGGTTTTACCATCGCAGACATACAGTCTCGCACAAGAAAAGGTGGTACACCGTCTGGGCCAGAGGAAGAACGCGATTTAAGGCGCCTGATAGAAGCTGCCAAATCAGTTCTATCAACGGCATCAACAGCAACACGCGCCGAATCGGCCACGCTATGTGCCGCGCGCGCCGCCGCTGACACGTCAAGCCGCGGTACTTCGCTCTGAAACACCGAACTAAAATAGTGTGCGAAAGCGTCAGCCGCATCCTGACCACTCACTTCTACCCCATCATAAGTAAAGGTTACCACAACAGGTTAGGTTATCACAACATAGTAACAATATAGTTTTCATCATCATCAGCCCAATACGTTCCCACTGCTGGGACTCGGGCCTTTCCTCGTAGAGAGAGTATGGGCCATAATCCACCACGCTGGCACAGTGCGGGTGGGTGGATGTCACATATCCTTGAATTTCTGTGATTAATTCTTGAACATGCCGGTTTCCTCACGATGTTTTCCTTCACCGTTTTTAGAGCAAGTGTTAATTCCGCACATAACTTAAGACAGTCAGTGGTGAGGGGCCAGCGGGGTTCGAACTCGGGTGCGTCTGATCGAAAGTAGCACGTGCTCCCACTGAGCTACACTCTCTCTATATTGATATAGTTATAACCGTAATGAATAGACACAAATATGTGTAGGACTGTAGGTATACATACTTAGTAATACCACAGAATACTAAGGGACAGAAGCATCACTCCGCAAAGAAATTTAAACAAATAGCGACTCTTGCTATGACGCAATAAAATTCAATTCAGTTCGCGTAGCGCTGCATACCTACCAGTCATATTAACCTACAGAGCGCCTCTCTTTCTATCGCGCCGCTCTTATCTCTTCTGACGCGGCACGTGTAACGACGCGCGACCCGCCGTCGGTGTCCGGCTATGTACTTGTAGCTTCGTACCTACAGTGCGGAGTGCACTACGCCTGGTAATACCACAGGTAATACTAAGCATAATAGTAATACTAAGCATCGCATTTGAAACTGAGTGTCTCAAATGTCAAAAGATATTTATGAAATAGGCACAAACAATACACCGTCATACAAATCACTATACACATCATACAAATCAATTCAAATACGTTACAAAATTGTAACTTAGAGTGAGATAGCGCCAAGAAACAGCAGGCTGTCTCTTTTTCAGACAGAGAGACACAACAAAGAATTTGACATAAAAAATAAAAACGTGATAAATTGTTAACTTGTTTCTGTTTTTTCACGAATTTATCGTTAGATATTTTTAGTGTATCTTTGTATTGTGGCTTTAAGTTTCTGTTTTTTTTTAATTTAATTAATACTTTTTATCATTTATAAGTTTTTTATAGTGTTTATAGCTATTTATTACCAGCTATTTATTCTATGGCACCTATTTTACCTCCATAATAAACGTGTTTTCTAAACCTAGTCTATTGGAAGGTCACCTTAATTCATCCTTGTTGTAATTACATTAAAATATTCGAAAAATATTATAGTTTTGTAACGGACTTCAAAAAAAGGATGAGGTTCTCAATTCGATTGTTTTTTAGGGTACCGTACCCAAAGGGTAAAACGGGACCCTATTACTAAGACTCCGCTGTCCGTCCGTCTGTCTGTTCGTCTGTCACCAGGCTGTATCTCATGAACCGTGCAAGTTAGACAGTTGAAATTTTCACAGATGATGTATTTCTGTTGCCGCTACTAAAAAACAGAATAAAAAATATTTAAGTGGGGCTCCCATACAACAGACATGTTTTTTTTTGTCTTTTTTATAGATAATGGTAAGGAACCCTTCGTGCGCGAGTCCACGTCGCACTTGGATGGTTTTTTTTTATATTTGTTACCTCAGAGCTCCGTCATTTATAAACTGATTTAGAAAATTCTTTGCGTTTGTTTCAGTATCTACAGCTTCAACATGGTCCAATATAAATGTCATCGATATTCGACCTTGGACTTCGAAGATACATTAGAATTAAAGTCGGTTTTGTTATAGAATTTATTATACACTCGAGAGCAATGAATCCGGGTCACTTAAAGAATGTTAAAAATCTCGGAAACTAAAAATGATAGGTTAATGCAATAAATTGTATTTAATAGACAATGTAATACTCCTTAAATGAAAGTAAAAAAAATATGAGTCACCATACATTTTATTAACACAAAATTACATAAAGAAAAAAACTGCTGATCTCTCCTTAAAACAAAAATAGGAAACATGAAATTTTTAAACTTTATTACGATTTTCTTGAATTTTAATACTTCGTATTGCCTCCTCGTGCTTCCATTACTGCGTTTACGCGGTTTGGCATGCTGTACACCAAGTTCCTTATACGATTTTGGGGAATATTCTCCCATTCCTCTGTGAGAGCAATTTTGAGCTCACGAAGCGTGATTGGGGGAGGGTTTCGTTGTTTTACGCATCTGCCTAGCTCGTCCCAAGCATGCTCGATCGGGTTGATATCCGGGCTGCGCGCTGGCCACTCCATACGAGTAATGTTCATCTCTTGAAGGTAGTCATTCACAATCCTACCTGTATGAGGTCGGGCATTGTCATGCATAAATATAGCATCCTCACCTAAATTGACCATAAATGGACCAACGTGATCATTGAGGATTTCTTCCACATATCTTACGCTAGTTAAAGAGCCGTTTTCTATGATCACCAGCTCTGTGCGACTTTCAGAAGAAATTCCGGCCCACACAAGTACAGACCCACCACCGTAGGCTACTTTTTCTTCGATGCATGCTTGCTTGAATCTTTCCCCTGGTCTTCGATACACTCTGTGTCTTCCATCGTGCTTGTAGAGCATAAATTTTGATTCGTCGGAGAACATAACTTTTGACCAATGTTCAATACTCCAATTTACGTGGCTCTGGGCATATCTTAGTCTCGAAATACGATGCCCACGCTCCAGTTTAGGGCCGTTTGCAGGTCTAAGGGGTTTTAAGTTAGATTCAGCAAGCCGACGTCTTACTGTCCATGCACTTGGGTTACTTCCTCCGAGGCGTCGAAACTGATTGGTGAGTTCAGTTCCTGTGAGAAAGCGATTTCGAAGCATGGTGTTCACCAAGTATCGGTCTTCTCGTGCTGTGGTACACCTGGTTCTGCCCGTTCCTGGTCTGCGTAGGTTAGAACCAGTTTCTTCGTAACGTCGGAGAACTCTTTGTACTGTTGACAGCGACACACCGACAGTCCTGGCTGTATCGCGCTGACTCCGGCCGGTTTCCAGCATTGTAAGTATTCTGGTGCATTCTTCAGGCGTAAGCGACATAATTTTAGCTTGAATAATGAATATAGAGCACTATCAACATGGTTTATGTACCCACATAAATGACAGATTACAAACAAAAGCAAAACCAAATGCTGTAATTTCGTAGTTCCATCTTCGAAAGTGGCCCTTTTTCAAATTTGATTTTTTTATGATATAACTTTACAATAACTAAGAAGTTTTAATACCTTCATTTAAGGAGTATTACATTGTCTATTAAATACAATTTATTGCATTAACCTAGCATTTTTAGTTTCCGAGATTTTTAGGATTCTTTAAGTGACCCGGATTTTTTTTTTGCATTGCTCTCGAGTGTATTTAGAATCCACGATAAAATATAGGATGCTGCCCACATTGAACTAGATAAAGCGTTAGTTCAGAGGAATAATATTACGAATACATTTTTATCTCAAAACTTGGTTTGAAAACGGGATACATCCTACGACTGTTAACTAAAGTTCTAAAAGGTCGGTGACACATCGGAACGCCTTTTTGGCTTGCTGAAGACTCGGACACAAAATATTTGCACAACTGTCCGAATTAACACTTTTTAATTTAAATATTTTTTTCATTGACGATTCGTACACCATTAAATTTTAAAGCTGTTTTATAAAAATTAAATTAAATAACTCTATTGAAACACACACATAAAATAATTAATAATAAAAACAACGTAACAAAAGTGTAACAATTGGCGGTCTTATCGTTGAAAGCGATCTCTTCCAGACAACCATGCAGGGAGAGGAATTTCGCAAAAATAATGGACGGTGGTTTTCAATATCTCAATACACTTACATGAACCAATTACATAAAATACACACTAATAAAATAGTTATAGAGTCAGTTTTTTTTTTAATGTAACTGAATGACGAGACGAGCTGGTCGTTTGCCTGATGGTAAGCAATACGCCAGCCCATAACAATAACAGCACCACCCAGAACTTTTTTTTGGCAAAATCCTGCTCGGCGCTGTACTGCGCTCGTCACTCTGAGACAATTAGCTGTTGAGTCTTATAATGCCCAGTAATTTCGCTGGCTACAATGCCCTTCAAGCCGGAACACAGTAATGCTTGCGCACTACCGCTTAGCGGCTGAATAACTGACAAAGCGGTGGTACCCACCCAGACGGCCTCTCGCATACGAGAAATCTACCACCAGATAAAAAAAGTTTTAAAATATAAAGTGCATAGCTTAAATTAATTAATTACATTTTTGTATATTGTGTAATAATATGCAATAATAGTTCATAGTTCACTTTATTGAACACCAAAACAGGAAACAAAAGTTTACAGTTACATAAAATAGTGGTAGAACAATGTGGCCTTATCGCTATGTGCAATTTTTTACAGACGTGTATCACTGTAAGTCACCATATTAGATATTAGACTATTACAAGATGAAAAACTAAAAATCGTTCGAAACGAGGCCAATTTATAAGGCAACATAAGTATTTTTACGAATCATTCATCTTACTTTACTGGTGGTAGGTTTCTCGTATGCGAGAGGCCGTCTGGGTGGGTACCACCGCTTTGCCAGTTATTCAGCCGCCAAACAGTAGTGCGCAAGCATTACTGTGTTCCGGTTTGAAGGGCATTGTAGCCAGCGAAATTACTGGGCATTATGAGACTCAATATCTAATTGTCTCAGGGTGACGAGCGCAGTGCAGCGCCGCGCAGGATTTTGCAAAACAAAGTTCTGGGTGGTGCTGTTATTGTTATGGGCTGGCGTTGGCGTTGCTTACCATCAGGCAAACGACAAGCTCGTCTCGTCACTCAGTTACATAAAAAAAAATCTTACAGTAGCAAAATATTTGATATCAAATTCGTTGAGAGATAAAAGCCGGGTGTTCGCTCGCAGTTTGAGTTTGTTTTTTGTTGATCCTGTTTCCTTATAAACACGTCTAATCTAGGCAATCGTTAGCTCTGATAGGTACGTCGACGTGGCCGGCCTTGCCAGCCGGAACAATATTCATATTTCGCATTGAAAATATCGCTTCCAAGTTATTCTATCAGATTTTTTTTATTTGTCATAGATCCAACAGCATTTAAAAACAATATAACATTGCTAGCTACTAATGCTGCCAATAACAGGTTCACGCTTTGTATATATTTTGTTAGTCGCTATATTTGAATAAGTAAGTGTACGAATTGAGGATACGAGCGAGCGTGGCTCAGTGGGAGCACGTGCGACTTTCGATCCGACGCACCCGAGTTCGGATCCCGCTGGCCCCGCTGACTTTCTTAAGTTATGTACGGATTTAACACTCGCTCTAAAAACGGTGAAGGAAAACATCGTGAGGAAACCGGCATGTCCAAGAATTTTTCACAAAAAGTCAAGGACATGTGACATCCACCGACCCGCACTGAGCGGTGGGTGCGTGGTGGATTATGGCCCATACTCTTTCTATGAGAGAAGGCCCGTGTCCCAGCAGTGGGAACGTGATGGGCTGATGATGATGATGATGATACGCATTTGGAGGAACATATTACTAATTTTGCTTTGTTTGTGATGGATGTGTGTAGGGGTGTGTGTTTGTGTGAGAGATTATCTACAGGTGTGGCAAAATTCCACATTTTTAAGCAAGACTGTAAATTTTTAATGGATCTAAAATTGCTGTTTATTTATTTTTTATTTAATGTGTCGGCAAACAAGTAGACGGCCCGCCTGATGGTAAGCGGTTACCGTCGCCTATGGACATCTACAGCACCAGAGGCATTGCTGATGCGTTGCCGACCCTTAAGGACTCTAGTAATTTATTTTCCCCAACATTCAACAGATGCTTTTTTCTATTTTTTCATATTAATATTCATTCTTTTTCCTCAAACGACCGCCTTTATAGGTCCTGGGAACTAGGATTCCCTGTATCTAGGGAACCAGGAACAATGAGGACCATGGTCCCATGACACTCAGACACGAAACAAATGCATGCGCTTCTTTTTTTTTATGCACAAACATTGGTCTCGTCGCGGGAATCAAACCCGTAGCCTCAGTGGTGAATGATATTTGAGCCAACCTGCCCAACCACTAAACCACAGAGGCTGTCGATTCATTTATTCATACTTGCATGTAATGTACCAGACAGTGTTAGAAAAGTCTTATAGATAGGCACATGTACCTATGTACATGTGCCTTGTTCCTCACTGCAAGCTTAGGGAAAAGGTACTAAAGTCAAAGTCAAATATCATTTATTAAATAGGCATTTAAAGTGCACTCTTAAAGGTCATAACACATGACACAAATAAAATTAAAAATAAGTTAAAAATTGTAACTTATGTAAGTATGTTTACCCATTTCTTTCCTATACTCAAATTGAAGTCCTGGTGCAGAAAAGAAATGCGAAAACTGACTGACTACCAGGGCTTTGGAAATACGCCCGCTAGAGAAGATAGCAACAATAAACTCTGCGGGGATGTCTTCCTACCCTGGAGGTCCCAAAATTTTAATTTAATTGATTTAATATTTATTTCAACATTATATAAGTTAGAGATGTAATTTACTTATTCAAAGGCCGATAAAAAAAAAACGAATTTTCGAATTTCGTTACCAAGTAACGCACTCTTTTACGAGACACCAATAAAAATATATTTGGCACCGACTAAACAAACATTATATATATACCAAAATGCTTAGTGCACGACTAGTGATGGGTAACGGAAATCTAGACTTAACAACATAACTTAAAAACAACATTACCTATTGGACAACAGGTTGATGATTCGTATGTTACTCGCTTATCTTTTTTGTATGGTTTTAATAAAAATGCATTTAAATCAAACGCAATTTTATTTATTTTTGGCTTAATTTGACTGACATTTTTCAAAAAGTTCCATAATTTGAAATAAATTGAACGATTACCCATCACTAGGCACAATCCCATATTTTTCCATTGCCAAAGACCATTAATAAAAACGAAAAAGTATAATTGTCGATGGTACTCACCGACTTTAATAACACACAATCAAATATCTATTTGAATTCCACTGGCACTGATAAAAACAACACAACAGTCAATGTAATTGTTTTATTCCATTATTACACTAATTACAACCCTTTACACTGCACAACGAACCTATTGTTCAATCCACGCATTTGTTTTTTTAATTGTTAACTAACAACTTGGCAAAAGAATAAAAATATAATAGATCCACTTGGTATATAAAACTTCTTCAAAGTTTCAAATGTCACTGACGGTATGCAAAGCAAAAAAAACTTAAAAATTCCTTAAAATTGCAAAAGAAAACAAACTTGTTTAGATACTAAAAACTGGAAGCGCGCATCAGGACAGTCTGTTCTCGATGCCTTTCACGTGGAAACTGGTTATTGTTTTAAATTGATACGGAATCAGCCACGGACCGCGATGTAAGTCCGCTGAGGCTGTATCGCTACTACGAAGTTGGCACGCAAAGGATCTCATTAGGGTTGGCAACTTCAAGTTATTTAAAATATTGAGAATATTTATTATATCATTGACATTTTACTATATAAATTCAATTTTTTAATTTGTGTGTATAAGTTTTTGTGTGATAAATGCAATTGGCTGAAATTGTGTTTGTCACAATAAATAAATAAATTTAAAATTGCCCATCACGCACTTTGCTACACCGCTACCTTTTTTGCACGTCCTGGATGACTGGTAGAAAATGCTATCTAGCATTAAGTCCTCCATGTACATTCTGTTTTGTGCTCAAATATAAATAAATAAATAAAAAAAATGGTTGCCTGTAAAGTCGGTTTTACGGGCGAAGATTTTACGTGACAACGTCTTTTGGCGGGCCTCTCTCTCGTTCGGTGACTCATCGTAACGTTACCGAGCGTTACACTTTTTCATAAGTGACTCCCAGCCGCAACCTAATTTAAGACGTTGTCACGTCAAAATCTAATAAATAAGATTAAAATAAACTTTTTAGGTAGGTATGCAAAATATTTCGCCGGTTTGAACTCGGGAGCTTTTTTTCAGTACAGGAAACGTTTTAACAAGAGATTAAAATAGTAACACTTACATCGACTTTTGGCAGGATTTAAGAAGTAATGTAGTTGGATTTTAATTTATTTTCCAAAACGAGACTTTGACCTTTGTTACGAACTCGTTTGCGGCAGCCCTGCGGAAACTGGGCGTCATTAATAATGACAAGTTTGCGGCATGCGCGGGCGCCGATACGTCAGCGAACCGGCTACGCTCACGGCACAGGCGGTAGCGGAATAAGACCAACTAAACACTCGCGACCCGCGATACCTTACATTGTTTTCCATGGATTCCTAAAAAGTCTGTGAAGATTGAATTGAAAGCGAGACTATGCAGGTAATATAGGGACTTGTAACAAACAAACAAACAATACAATACAATACAATAATGCTTTATTGAACACCAAAACGAAACAAAAGTTTACAGTTACAAAAAATTGTGTAAAGAAACAATATAGGTACTTTATTTATTTACCAAAAAATAATACTTGTGGTAGGTCTTTCGTATGCGGGAGGCCTTCTGGGCAGGTACCACCGCTTTGCCAGTTATTCTGCCGCTATGCAGTACTGCATATTACTGTGTTCCGGTTTGAAGGCAATGGTAGCATCAGTTTTTTTAAGAAACAGTGATAAGTTGAGCAAGTCGTTCGCTAGATGGTAAGCGCCACGCCTGCCAATAACAATGACAGTTCCACCCAAAACTTTTAATGCCATAAAAAGTACTGCGTAGCACTGCATTGCGCTCATCAGCCCGAGGCATCAGATATTAGGTCTCATATGCCCAGTAATTTCACTGGCTACAATGCCTTTAGGGTATCTTGAATTATATATAGCCTTAGGTAGCCCTCCGTCAGACAATCGATCACCGACTTTTCTGATATCTATAAAATAAAAAAACCACATCGAAATCGGTTCACCCGTTTAAGAGCTTCGGTGCCAAGACAGACACATAATGGTCAACCTTATAACACCCCTCCTTGCGTCGGGGATTAAAAACATTTTTTTTAGGTAACTGAATGACGAGGCGAGCTGGTCGTTTGCCTGGTGGTAAGCAATACGCCAGCTCATAACAATAACAGCACCACCCAGAACTTTGTTTTGCAAAATCCTGCGCGGCGCTGCACTGCGCTCGTCACCCTGAGACAATAAGCTGTTGAGTCTCATAATGCCCAGTTATTTCGCTGATAAACACTGGCTGAAGATAGGACGCCGCAAAACTTGAGAAATAAATACCCTTAAACGCCAAAGTTCATGATATACACCACTGATCAAAATAACTACTTACATCTCGTAACCAAGTTCACAATGTGAGGGATTAAATAATCTAGGACCCGTATGTGTAGAAAAACATGCTCAACATACGTACTTATTATTTCCGAGGAAATATGCGTCATGTTTGGCGAAAATAGAGTAAACTGCTGAGAATATACCTGGAAGACTGGTAGATAATGCTAAATAGCATTAAGTCATTCCTTGTACCATTTTTGTGCAAAACTATTAAATAATAAATAAATAATAATAATAATAAATAATTCGTTTATTTCCTCTCACAATAGGTTTCGCAATGTCGAGATTCTATGACTGAATTAGGGACCTACTATCTAGGTTAGGCTACTATTTGCATCTACGTCAAAAGACATCCTAATATATAAAAAAAAAGACGTGTGGCACTCGGACACTGCCGCGGTAAAGCTATTGCATAGCATTTGGAGTGGGGGGTGTTAGGTTATTTTCGTTACGGAATTTCTGGATTCGGTCTCCACACTCAAGGCCCGCGATAGAAGCTATGCAATAGCTTAAAAAAATAGTGACGTTATTAAAAGAAGCTGCAGAAACAATTACAGACTATATGTCCCCCTCAACGTCTACAACTGAATAGTCAGAATGTTTATTGCATGGCAATTAGAGTTTGTAACAATCTATCTGACATATTGTTTTTAAACTAACATGGTCACTGACACTAGAATTTGATTTATATTTATATCTTCAGATCATGGTGCGCTTCAGCGGAAACTCGTGCGCCTTTCGATCCGACGCCGGGATTCGAACCCAGGTGGGTTCGAATCCCGACTCGGCCCTGCATCAATGACTTATAGTTAAGTGCAGATTTTGCACGCTCGCTCTAAAACGGTGAAGGAAAACATTGTGATGAAATCCGCTTACGCACTTTGGAGTGGTAGGCTCTGGCTGTGGTTGTAATACCACCCACCGAACAAAGCCATGTCGTCAAGCGACCTAGTCGTGTTTCGGGATGATGTTCGGTGAACCATCGGGAAGACGGGTCTGAGCAGCCGCTCAACTGCCGTCTCTCTCTAGATCTATGTGCTCCATCTAAGGCCACGTCATCGCTTCACATCAGGCGAGATAGTGGCCAAACATAGATCTATTAAAAGTAAAAAAAAATATATTAAGGTAGGTCTTATTTAATATTCCCTATAGTAATAGACCTTATAGTAGTTCTGAGAAAATCAGGCTTTGATATAGTCAAATAAAACAAGATGTTGGTTTGAAAAATATATTTTTCAAGACAAGCTTTTAACAAACTCGTAATCGGAACCGCGAGCTAATTAAAATGAATTTACGATTATCCGTCAAGAAGTTCCATTGCCCACCGTCCGTCTCCATCATCAGATCAGCGCGCTGTCACCATAATATTACATTGTCATCGGACTTTGACAAGTATGCAAAATTTCAACTCCGTAGGATGAGAGGAAGTGGCTCTGATTCAACATGCAAGATATGACGACAAGACGGGTCTAAGCAGCCGCTCAATTGCCGTCTCTCTCTAGATCTATGTGCTTCATCTTAGGCCACATCAGGCGAGATAGTGGCCAGACATAGATCTATTAAGGGTAAAAAAAAATATGACCCAAAAAAATAATAAATATTGCAAGTTAAATAAAAGCTTGCAAAAACATCCTGAAGTGCATAAAACTAGTTTTGCACTAACCATTGCGGATTTAGCGAACCTTTCTCTTTGCAACAAAGAAATTATCGTACTTTTTCCTGTGCGGATTTATAAGGAAGCGATGACCCGTATTCGTAGTCTGTACCATGCACCGTTAAATAAAAACCAGCCAAGTGCGAGTCGGACTCGCGCACGAAGGGTTCCGTACCTTTATTTATAGAAACGGCAAAAAAAATCATATTTGTTGTTTGGGAGCCCCTCAAATATTTATTATATTCTGTTTTTTAGTATTTGTTGTTATAGCGGCAACAGAAATACATCATCTGTGAAAATTTCAACTGTCTTACTATCACGGTTCATGAGATACTTACAATCTGGTGACAGACGGGCAGACAGACAGACGGACAGCGGAGTCTTAGTAATAGGTTCCCGTTTTACCCTTTGGGTACGGAACCCTAAAAAGCAAGAATAGAGCTAAACATCCTACTCCTGCCACTTTTATCATTAAGTCTTCTACACTAAATACGTTGGTGGTGCGATGGTGGATTATGGCCATATTGTGGTCGTCAAATAAATGTTTTTTCTTTCTTTCTATATTTTTTTAGTAATTACAGGCTTGCGTTTGACCCTCAAATAACTCTATTCGAAGGTATGACCGCTATCTCACCTGATGGTAAGCGATGATGTGGTCTAAGATGTAACACGCTCGCCTAGAAGATACCTGTTCACTCTCGATTTGAAGACCCCCGTGGTCCCCCCCGAGGTCGTGGTTGTCAAGAAACACAGACGTTGGCAATGCTTTCTACTCCTTGGCTGTTCGTAAGATGAACGTGGATGCAAAAAGTTTTGTTCGTACAGGAGGGATGTCTACCATGTATGGATGTCGCATAGCCATACTCTCTTATATGATCTTTTACTTTATATTTTTATGTAACTTTATTTACATATATGTTGCTTAGATAAATAAATAATATATAATGTTAGTGTAGCAGATAAATAATTATATAGTGTTAGAAAACTGTACTCGTTAACAATATAACTCTTTAGTCTGACCTCTAATGTCATGGTATAATTTGAACGTCATATTTGACATTGACATTGACACACCGCGATGATTGGTCCGAGCCACCCGCCATGTTTTTTTTCCTGTGACAGAACAGAAAAGATGGCGATGCTGGCCAGATTGCGGTAAGTGCGATCAACGGGTTTTCTTTTATAAATTGAGAAACTAATACTATTCAGTGGCACAGTTCCTGCTAGAGCGAACTAAAGTTAGTATCTAACGATACTAAATGATGATACGAATGTAAATTAAATTGATGAGAGGAGTTCTATTATTGTTCTTTGTGAAGATGTGATGTGAGATGAGTTAATAAACCATTATTGTATGTTATCAAGTTATGTTTTCTTTATGTAGTATTTTAAACCCCTACATAAGGTACCTCTAAATAATTGTTTCATAAGGTTACTTCGGTTTATGTATCTGTATCTATGAATGACGAATCTAAATGTTTATGCATATACTAAGGAGCACGATGAGGCTATCTGTAATTAGAACTATGTGTTATACCTAATTTTGAGTTCAAAACTGTTTGCATTTAATTATGTAGTTCTGTTGATAGTCCAAAATAAATAAATAAATGTAAGAAGGCCCAGTAGTGGGAACGTGATGGGCTGATGATGATAAAATGAAATATTCCAGGGTTGCTAATCCAAAGTTGACTGTCCAGAATTAGTTTTTAAATTGTCCTTAAATGTACCTCGCAAGGCGTTGTCATGTTCGAAACCTGCTCCATGTTCCACTTGCACGCACTATTTACCGTCAAAATTCTTATATTCGGTCATCTCATCTATATGTTAACGTTAATAAAGTTAATCCATATGTTAACTATATGTTATTATGTCGGTCATCTATAGCTTTTAACGGCATCATGAAGTCTGAACTCTCCAGTATAGATCTGTTTACTAGTAGTATAGCGTCCGCAAATGCAATAATGATCAAATAGAAACCACCGCCTACGAATCGTCGTGGCTATACATGTTAACTACTCAGAAATTTACTATTACACTGTCCCATGTTCCCAATCCAACGAGGTGGAATGGAAACAACAATTTAGCAGGTTATCAGGAGGCGATTAGAGAGCTAAATTATTAATGCGTTCCCTCAAAAGCTCCAACGAGGTTGGAAGCATTTGCGCGCAGCATTAATACTCTACATTAATGAGAGAACACAAAGTACATACGTTCGTCGAACCAATCTCGGTGGCAGCGAATGAAACGCTTGCGTGTTTTAAGGATGCCCAACCCCATCTAGTTTCAGTTTCACGAACTAAAAGACGTTGGTGCATTATTTATGATAGGGACTATTATTATAGTGTTATAAATAAAACTAAAATAATTGATTTAAAGTAATTTTTTTTTCAATTTAATTTTCCATTTGTAGATACATTAATAAGGCTTTGTTCTTCGCGTTTGCTTGTAGAAATGTTTAGATACATTCAACCTCTGGAGAATGGAGGTGCCGCGTTTGTCTCCAAGTAGTAAACACCGGTTTCTCTGTAAAGGATAAAAGTAAGATTTTAAAATCAGTAAAATAGAACCTCGCTTAAAACTAATTGTCATGGACAGGCGTGGCGCTTACCATCACGCGAAAACATATTCGTATCATTCAATCAGTATCATAAATATATTTTTTTTGTTGAAAAAACATTTTTTTCAATACAAGCTTTTAATAAATTCGTAATCGAAACCGCGAGCAGATTAAAATTGGCCCAAACACTAGTAGTTTACGATTATCCGTCAAAGAGTTCCATTGCCCACCTTCCGTCTCCATCATCAGATCAGCGCGCTGTCACCATAATATTGCATTGTCGTCGGACTTTGACAAGTATGCAAAATTTCAACTCCGTAGGACAAGAAGCGGTTCTGATTCAACTTACAAGATTTGACTCAAACATTGCAAGTAAATAAAAGCTTGGATAGAGTTTATAAAAAGGTTCACTTACCCAGTTTTCGGCGTGAGACCTCCCATCTGCAGCCTACCGGAGAGGTTGCAGTCTCCAGAGAGAGCGTTGACATAGGTCTCGCACTGGACGCCGGTGAAACCGCCGCTTGCGATCGACTCGCCGAAGTAGAAGAAGGCTCTGTAAATATATACAATATAAATATTTAATAAAACGGCTAGGACTCACGTAGTTTGTCGAATTAGTCGACCTAGGTTTTGAGCATGTCCGATGCTCTTCATCAGGGGTGAGTTTACGCTGCGAGATCGCGGCGACCACTCATATACAATGTGCATCATAATATGTGTATAAGCGCGAAGTAAGTGGCATAGCGTCATAAAAGCGTATATTTGTGCCTAGCTGCTGGAGACGCAATAATAGCAGCGAGTGATTAAAAAATTAGAACCTGAGCGTTAGCGAGGGAATCAAAAGAGCACGAGGTGAAAAATCTTTGCACTTGAGTGCAATACGTAACTTTTCATCCCACCTCAGCGAGGAAATGACTAAATGCAAAGAAACCATTTAGAATCACAAGATACATTGCGCGCAAATAAAAAAAAATACACCAAGGAGGTTCCGAGTCTAAGGTTTTAACAAATTAAAATAGTTGTATGATGAATTCGGCACCATGGAGGTAGAAGTAAATAGGTTTAATGATGTTTTGAATTAACAAACTTAGTGCACACGATGTTCTAAATACAAATTTACTTTATCCTCTAGCGGATAAAAACAATTTTTGCACTCAGATATCGAAGAGCAAAAATACTCTTTGCGAGATGGGGGGATGAAAAAATAATTTTACTTTTGTATGGGGATTTCAAATACGCTATATCCAACCTTTGTACACGTCAAGATAATAACATGCTCGGTCAGAATAGCCCAACTTCGGGACTATATACATATTATAGTACACGTCGTATAATACAATACAATACAATACAAAAATGTTTTATTGCTCTTTTATTTTATTTATGATATATCTACGTTTGACCATCACCATCCGCCTTATATTAAGCGACGATGTGGCCGAGATGGAGCACGTAGATCTAAAAGATACCTATTCACTCTAGCCTTGATCTAGATTATAGTTATCAGGAAACAGAGAAGGTGCAAGAAATTCCATTCTTTAGCAGTACGCACTATAAACGTGGAACCAAAATTGTACACCAAACAAGAAATTAACAAGATACAGGATAAACTATAGTACAACGGGTGGACTTATAGCTAAAAGCGATCTCTTCCAGTCAACCTTTTATATATAGTTTTTGAATGCAACTGAATTCCGCGACGAGCTGGTCGTTTGCCTGATGGTAAGCATGTAGTTTGTTTTGTTTTATAATAAATAAAATAGAATACGCCAGCCCATAACAATAACAGAACCACCCAGAACGTTGTTTTGCAAAATCCTGCGCGGCGCTGCACTGCACTCGTCACACTGAGACAATTAGCTCTTAAGTCTCATATGCTCAGTAATTTCACTGGCTACAATGCCTTCAAACGGACACCGCTTTGCCAGTTACTCAGCCGTTATCAGTAGTGCGCAGCATTACCGTATTCCGGTTTGAAAGGCATTGTAGCCAGCGAAATTACTGGGCATTATGAGACTCAACAGCTATATTTTCTAAAACAAAGTTCCAGGTGGTTAACTAGAGTAGTACTGTTTATTATTTCGCTTATGCATTCTTATGTATATTATATAGGCACCACAAACTTTATCTATTCATGTATAGCCAGGCCTAGTGCACTCCGCACTGTAGGTACAAAGCTACAAGTACATAGCCGGACACCGACGGCGGGTCGCGCGTCTTTACACGTGCCGGGTCAGAAGAGATAAGAGCGGCGCGATGGAAAGAGAGCCGCTCTGTAGGTTAATATGACTGGTAGGTATGCAGCGCTACGCGAGCTGAATTGAATTTTATTGCGTCATAGCAAGAGTCGCTATTTGTTTAAATTTCTTTGCGGAGTGATGCTTCTGTCCCTTACTATTCTGTGGTATTGCCTTGTTTTGTTATAAATATTCTTTCTCTCTGTTTTTGTATTTTATCCTGCGTGTGTCATTCTCATTTATTTCTTTGTGGTTGTCAAATAAATGTTTGTTTCTTTCTTTCTTTCTTGATTTACTTACCGTCCGTGATCGCAGTCGTCACTGTCGCAGCCCGGCATACCGAGGCCGCCATTAGGGTAGAAATCCACGTGGCCCTGAGGCGTCAGCATGCCCGCCGCACCGACGTTGGTGTGTATCACCTCGGTGTAGTCACCGTCGGTTTCGACGAACTTCTCACTGTTTGTGATCCATCCGGGCATCGCGGGGTCCAAGGCTAAATGAAAAGAAAGTGACAGATTAAAAAAATAACCAAAAACCACGTTTTATGTGCCCTTTGAGGTTATGTCGAACTCACGTAGTTTGTCGAATTAGTCGACCTCGTTTTCCAGCATATCAGATGCTCTTCTTCAGGGCGAGGCGTGTTCGCGGGGACCACTGAACCTAGGTCGACTGATTCGACAAACTACGTGAGTCCTAACCGTTTTATTAAATATTTATAATGTACAATTTGTTTGAAACTAGGTACTCACCGGTAATGTACGCAGCCTTCTCGTTGAGATTCCTGCCGACGATGCCCGACTGGTGGCCGCCCAGACTGTGTCCTGCGATGTGGTAGGTCGACAGAGACGCCCCGGTCAGCGAGTTCAACCAGGTCAAGAACCTGGCTACACTCAGACCTGTAAGAATACAAACATAATCAGGAACTTACTTTTATGATTTAGTGATTGTAGGCACAGATCATCGCGAAATCAGCGAAATTGGATTCACTCGTGGTAGGTCTCTCGTATGCGGGAGGCCATGTGGGTAGATACCACAGCTTTGCCAGTTATTCCGCCGCCAAGCAGTAATGCGTAAGCATTACTGTGTTCCGGTTTAAAGGGCATTGTAGCCAACGAAATTAATGTGCACATGAGACTTCATATCTGATGCCTCGGGGTGTTGAGCGCAATGCAGTCCAGTAGCATTTTATGGTTTTAAAAGTTCTTGGTGGCACTGCAATTGTTATGGGCAGGCGTGGCGCTTACCATCATGCGAACGACATGCTCGACTCATTAATCAGTTCCATAAAAAAATTGAACTAATCCACCAGTCCACGTAACGCGCGCCGCGGCAGACGGTGGTGTCAGCGGACTAAACAAGGATCTCCTCACATAAGTATCTGCGTTTAACCAGAATACTCTTTAGTATTCTTTAGTAGACAGAAGCATCACTCCGAAAAGAAATTTAAACAAATAGCGACTCTTGCTATGACGCAATAAAATTCAATTCAGCTCGCATACCTACCAGTCATATTAACCTATAGAGCGCCTCTCTTTCTATTGCGCCGCTCTTATCTCTTCTGACGCGGCACGTGTAACGACGCGCGACCCGCCGTCTTCTTCGCTGAGAGTTTACAGGCGGCGTGTCAAAACTCACCGGAAGTGACGGTGTTGGCGACTGCGGCCACGTAGTTGATGGTGCCGGCACCGGCGCTCCAATCCACAACGATCACGTTCACATCCTCCGCTGACAGGAATGCTGGAAACACCGTAGTTCTGTTTACATTTTTGTTTGTAATCTAATAATCTAATCTCCTTCGTCGGTATTTCCTTTGAGCTACAATATGGAGTCCTTTAAAAGGGGAATTAATAGAGTTAAGAGTCGGCAACGCATCAGCAATGACTGGCGCTGCAGATTTCCATAGGCGACGGTAACCGCTTACCAACAGGCGGGCCAGCTCTCTATCTGTAGTCTAATTAAAAAAAAGTTATTAGGAGGCACTTATTTTCTTTTGTGGTCTTTTTTCAGTTTTCGAAGTTTTTGTATTGGCATTTTGGCCTTTCGAAACAAATAACAAATAAGGTATCATCATTATCATTGTCAGCGGATTACGTACCCACTCATAGAGAGAGTATGGGCCATAATCCACCACGCACCCACGGCTCAGTGCAGGTTGGTAGATGTCACATGTCCTTGAATTTTAATGATTAATTCTTTTACATGCCGGTTTCCTCAAATTTTTTTCCTTCGCCGTTTATAGTGTTAAATCCGCACATAAAGCAAAACAGTGGTGCGGGGCCAGTGGTATTAGAACTCGGGTGCGTCGCATCGAAAGTCGCACGTGCTCCCATTGAGCCACACTTGCTCTACTCACACAAATATAAGGTATTCATAAGTAGAAGGACTGGATTAATTCACGCTATCAAAATGTCGTCGTCATTGGTTAATTAAAGAGATAATGAACAACAATCAGTAGGAAGGTAAGATTTAATTATTTTTTTATTATTATTTATAAGGCTTGCGTTTGACCGCTATCTCACCTGTTGTTAAGGGAAGATGCGGTCGAAGATGTAGCACGCTCGCCTAGAAGAAACCTGTTCACTCTTAAGGAACCCTTCGTCCGCGAGTCCATGCGAAGGGCATTGTAGCCAGCGAAATTACTGGGCATATGAGACTTAATATCTTATGTCTCGGGGTGATGAGCGCAGTGCAGTGCTGCGCAGTGCTTTTTATGGTGATAAAAGTTCTGGATGGCACTGCAATTGTTATGGGCAGGCCTGACGCTTACCATCAGGCGACCGACTTGCTCGTCTCAGTATAATTAAAAGTACGTATATATTTTATGGACCTCTGGTAGGTACTTTATTTTGTTAATTTTATTATTGCCTGAAATAAATAAATTAAATAAATGAATTTATTTATTTATTTATTTATTTATTTATTTATTTATTTATTTATTTATTTATTTATTTATTTATTTATTTATTTATTTATTTATTTATTTATTTATTTATTTATTTATTTATTTATTTATTTATTTATTTATTTATTTATTTATTTATTAACTGGTTCGACTTTTGCTCTTACCTGGCACAAGTACGGTGAAAATCTCAGAAGTAGCCGAGTTCAGCCATCCGTGTATAAGAACGATAGTGCGACGGTTTGCTGAAAAGTTACTTCTGGTTAGGGTCGCTGCGTTGCCGTACGCTATCGGCTGGCTGACGGTCGGGTTAGTCCTGGAAGAGGAGTTAAATTAATAAATAAATAAAACCTACCGTCTACTTCTTTTCTTCCGATACTGCCCATCCAAAGGTTGTCTGGAAGAGATCGCTCTAAGCGATATGACCGCCCATTGTACTACCCTAGTTATAAGGTTTATCTGTAATCATTTTTTTTATGTTACTGGTATACAATAAAGAGTATTTGTATTGTATTGTATAAAAGAAAATTCATTTATTTCAGACAACTGCTGGGGTAGACGTGTTCTAGAGTGGAGGCGTAAGTGTAGGACGCTCTGCGACTAGATGGAGCGACGATATACGCAGGGTTGCTGGTAGCGACTGGAGAAGGAAAGCCGAAGATTGGGCTCAGTGGCGTGCTATGGGAGAGGCCTATGTCCAGCAGTGGACTGATGTGGGCTGATGATGACGTTTTTTTTTTTTTTATGTAACTGAGTGACGAGACGAGCTGGTCGTTTGCCTGATGGTAAGCAATACGCCAGCCCATATCAATAACAGCACCACCCAGAACTTTGTTTTGAAAATCCTGCGCGGTGCTGCACTGCGCTCGTCACCCTAAGACAATTAGCTGTTGAGTCTCATAATGCCCAGGAATTTCGCTGGCAACAATGCCCTTCAAACCGGAACACAGTAATGCTTGCGCACTACTGCTTGGCGGCTGAATGATGATGATTTCAGAACGTCCATAGTATTTTTAAATCTGTATACCTTATTATTTAGATTTTTGTAAGCGGAATAATGAGAAATAATAAATAAAAAGGATAATAGTAATCTTGTCGTCCACCGGCTTAATTCCGCATACACTCCACACTAGCCTTGACACACTAGATATAACATCGACTAACGTTCATACTTCTTTAGAAAGCTGTAATATTAAACACGTGCAGAATTGTACGAAAGTTTTTATCTATAGATGAATAAGAAATTAAACTTAAAACACTGATCTTCGTTTGGCCAAAAGCCCGCGATTATTAAATTATAATTATTATTACATCAGAATCAGAATGTTTTATTGTATAACTGTGTACATAAAAATAGGTCTTAAATATTTTCAAATGTTTCAACAGTTTATCCATTTTGGATGTATAATATATTGTTGAATAAAAAAGAAAAAAATATTAATGATAATGAATATGTAATAGTAATGAATATGTGACCTAAATATATGAATATATGAATGACACTGTACTTAAATAACTTATAAGATATACTTACCTCTTATCTACACCAATTTATCTATGCCCAACAGGGTCCGTAATGATCATTTATTTTGTAACCTACAATCTAAGAAATACATTGTGGAATGCTAATAAACTATATGAATATGAATGTAATACATGATGCAATTTTGGCTCACTTTCAATAATCTGGTTTCTGAGCGCCTTATCAAAAAATAATGAGCAACTGACCATGTGTCATTGATCTCCAAGCGGCCATTCCAAAAGGGTCTCAGCAGGAATAAAGAATATGGAGCGCAGAATCCTGTCTGTTCTTTTAACGCCTTAAGTTAAGAGCACAGACTAGTCATCATCATCATCAGCCCACACGAGTCCACTGCTGGACATAGGCCTCTCCCAATGCACGCCACTGAGCCCGATCCTCGGCTCTTCGCATGTAATTGCTGCCAGCCATTTTACGCAGGTCGTCGCTCCATCTGGCCGGAGGGCGTCCTACACTACGTTTGCCTAAACGTGGTCTCCACTCTAGAACTCATTTACTCCATACAGACTAGTAAGAGATATTAAAACTAACGTGAGTATTAGAATACAATAGAAAACTCTTTATAGTATACCAAATTAAAGAAATAGACAATAACACAGTCCTTAACTATGGTAGTACAATGGGCGGTCTTATCGCTTGATGAGATCTCTTCCAGACAACCTTTGGATGGACAGTATCGGAAGAAGAAGTTGACGGCGACGGTAGTATAACTCATATTAATAAATAATTATAAAAAAGGAGGAGGTTCTCTGTTCGATTGTATTTTTTTTTTTAATGTTTGTTACCTCAGAACTCCGTCATTTATGAACCGATTTAAAAAAATCTTTTTGCGTCGGGTTCAGTATAGCTACGAAGTGGTTCCATATAAATTTCATCGATATGTGACCTTGGACTTCGAAGATACATTGAAGTCGGTTTTTGTTTTTTTCTAAAAATTAATTATTATTTACTAACCGGCTACCCTGACGAGAATAAGTCGAGATACTCGTCCGGTGTTCGAGCGGTACAGACGCTCATCATCACGGAGTACGTGCGGCCGCGGCGAGCGCTTGGCTTGTTTATAACACTAGTAAGAGATCATCATCATCATCCCATCACGTTCCCACTGCTGGGACACGGGCCTTCTCTCATAGAGAGAGGATGGGCCATAATCCACCACGCTGGCCCAGTGCGGGTTGGTGGATGTCACATGTCCTTGAATTTTTGTGTTAAATTCTTGGACATGCCGGTTTCCTCACGATGTTTTCCTTCACCGTTTTTAGAGCGAGTGTTAAATCCGCACATAACTTAAGAAAGTCAGTGGTGCGGGGCCAGCGGGATCCGAACTCGGGTGCGTCGGATCGCAAGTCGCACGTGCTCCCACTGAGCCACACTCGCTCTCTAGTAAGAGATAGTACGTCTCTAAGAGTGTGCCATAGCAGCAGCGCTACGAAATTGGTTTCGGGTCACTTTTCCCCCCCTTTACACCTTTATATTATTACGCGCACCGTCCGTATTATGCGAAAGGTTGCGCGACTTTTGAGTCAGGTAGGTACCACAGGCAACGCGTTTGTTTTCACCGGCTTAATTTTTTTTACAAATAAGGGGTCGAGTCAAATCTCATCTAATTTTACGTTGGAGAGAAAGGGGGTCTAGGCAAATATCAAGCATTTTTTTTATTGAAACAAAAAAATAACTATTTTGGTCCATTTACAGAATATTTAAAAAACACCTCACGTAATTTATGGACGCCCCCTAAGTGGCCAACAAACAAAGTAACTTTTACATACTTTTTACCAATGTGAAAAAGAGACAGACAGTGTTTTGGTAGTTCAGTGTCGAACTGAATCACATTTGTTTAACACACAAAATGTATAGAAGACGCATGTTATCACTCCTTTACTTCTGATCTCTTCGGACGTAGTGAATGTTAGCCTCTTTAATTGACATTTAACTTAAATTGAACGATATGACATACCGAGATTATACTGAAATCATAACGAGACTAGATTACTACTAAATATTACCACAGAATACAAAAGGAAGTATTACAACTACTACTATATTTCGATTCGGTCAACTCTCATTCAACGTCATTCAAATTTAGCGGAATTGGCCTTTAGGTGACAAATTTCTGTGAAAAAATCGGACCCACAAAAAGTCTGGCGTCGGCGGAGGCACTTAGACTACGGCTAGCTTGGGTCAAGTAGATATTGGGTGATTTAGGATCTCGAACTGACCTGGTAAAGAGATGGTACTCATTCTGCCAATCCGGGTTGAATCTGGCCACCTGCTGAAGGTCACTGACTTTCATCCACAGGTCCACGAGATGGGGCTTTCCATCTCCGTCGCGCACATAGTGGTACCGGAGCGGGTCAAGCTTGTGAATGACCTGGTCCTCCAATGGGAGGGCTGGATTCCACAAACAAATAGAAAACAAATTTTAAAAAAGGGGCCTCGAAGAGATTGCCGGTGTCTCTCTGAACTTTGAAAGTTTTATTTCGACACAACATTTTGAAAAAAAAAAAACAAGTCATTACATTACATCAAAAAACAAGTTATTTCTACTGAACATTGTTCGACAAGTATTAATTATTTCGACAGAAAATACTTCGACAACACAAACGACCTCAAAGACTAGGTTAGGTTATGTTAGAACTGTGCCCACAGATCGCGCGAGCCGATTGAGCGAAGCGAGCGTGCCGCGGCAGCGGCCGGCGAAGCGCCAGAAAGTAAATAGAATGTTTGTATTCGTTATAATACTTGTCGAATTATGTTAAGTCGAAACATGGACTTGTCGAACTATATATTTTCAAATTGTGGATATTATGTGGCGGCGAAAAACAAATTCGACGGCGCTGTGCCGGATTATGGAATGGCTTGAATGCCAATTGGTGTATGCCCTTCGAGGCAAAACAGTTCAGAGGTCCGAAGTAAGTGTCGTGTCGAAATAAAGAACTGTCGAAGTTCAGAGGGACACCCATTCATTGCATTGATGAAGAGCATGATATCGCATGTTCGTCCCCATCGCGTGAATGTCAATTAGGACGCCTATCCGGCGCTTGTATGATCGCGGCTTCGCGTGAAGAGAATTCGCTCGCATCGCGTAATCGCTTGATTGTTCCTACTTATATTATAAATGCAGTATATAAGGAACATAACATTGTAGGAACCTAAAACATCTAATAAAATTTATAAAAAAAAATATGCCCCTCAGTTTCTTGCCGTATCATCTGAGTAGTGGTTCTTTTTCCGATACGGTGGTACAGTCATTGTGATAATTTGACGTTCATAAGTGCGTCTGTGATGACAAAATGATTAAAGAGATTTTGACTTTGACTTTGCGAAAGTTTGTGAGGATGGATGGATGGATGTTTGTTACTTAATCACGCAAAATCTACCTAACGGATTTCGATGAAATTTTGTATGCAGGTACTTCAGAATCTGGAAAAGGCTAAGTTTCAGTATTTGCTACATACACCACCGTGCAAGGTGTACGGTTTCAGGGCATTCTAACATACTTTAATATAAGTAATTTAACATTAAATTAATACCTTACATTTATTTACTAACTCAACTAATCTTAGCTATAAGTCTGCGATAAATGAACTAATATAGGTACTATGGATTTGATATGGTCTGAAATAAAGTCTTTTCAACAGACTTGCTCATAAAGTGGCTCTATGGTCACCGCAATTAGGCACAGAATGACACCCATAATCAAACTGTGACTTTTTCATTGCTATAACTCAAAGATTTAATATACTTTTTCTTTGCTATAACTCACTAGTGAGTTATAGTTTTTTTTATTGGTTGAGGTGCTTTGTTCTTAAAAAAGGTTTTATTCAAAAAAAGATCGTGTTTAATAGAACAAATAAATTGATGTTCCTATTGCTTGCTCATTTCATGCAACTTCTTATTTAAATAGATAATTTTAACTCATACGTGTTCAATAAATGAAACTCTCACTCAAATATAAATTTTGTTTTCTCTGTAATAAAAAAAAACTTTTAATTCCCCATTTTGTACGTGGCTGAATAGGCGCAGAAAATAAAAAATGCGCGGAAAATAAAAAAAACCTCTTGCCTTTAGTCTGTGGCTGATCGCAATGCGCGCGCATAGGAAAACTGATTAATTTTTCCCGCCATAGCGAATCATTTTTCACAACTCGTTTTCACTGTTGAAAATGAGTTTTTATTGTTATTTTATTCACAAGTGTGTTGAAAAACGTCGTATGATACACGTGTGTATTGATGATTACCGTCCTCGGCTCTCTTAAGACTCTCCTAACGGCTTGGGTCTCAATGGCGCCTCAGCGGTAATCACCAACATTACACACTAGTACCATAATGTACTATTATAGGCTTTTTATCCCGGGAAACCGCAAGTGAAACCGCGGGGCGCGAGTGAGCAATAATTTCCTACCTGAGACCACGGCGATGAGCGACACCAACAAATGTATGTACTTCGCCATGATTTGTGATTTAACTGCCACATTTCTAATCTTTTTGCTAATTTAATACCTGCCTTATCGAACAGCTTACAATATTTTTTTTATCGATTTGATAGCCACTGGTATTACCAATAATATTTAGGTAGGTACTATTCTTAAAATAAGAATTATTTAAGTTCATACGAAAGTGTAGGCCTTGACCCCGCTACGGGGACAACAGAACGTCATTAAATTTTCGTACCATTGTCCCTTTACGGAGATACAGTCACTATTAGGTACACATATTAGGTTATGTTAGAACTGTGACCACACAGCGCGAGCCGAGCGAGCGAAGCGAGCGTGTCGCGCCAGCGCACATTGGGTCGAAACTGAGAAAATAGGGACTTACGATGTTTTGTCTTAATTTGGTATTTTTTTGAAAGCTAATCGATAGAGCGTACTAATCTAAAACAAAACTATCCTATAACATTTTTAGTTAAAATGAATATTTAGCGAGAAAATAATCAAAATGTAAAAATGTTGTATGGAGTGACACCTAATATGTTCCGTTTCTGGGAACTTTTAGCCCACTTCGACTCGTCATTACTTAGGGATTGTTTTATAGCTATTCACCTTTCATATGACACCTTCAACACCTGCAACCACCCGCAACTTTGCCACAGAATATCTTCTATTAAAATGCCACAGAATATCGGTACTTTTTGTACTACCCCGCAACGAAATCAATAAAAAAAAATACCAAATTAAGACAAAAAATCGTACGTCCCTATTTTCTCAGTTTCGACCCACTGTGCAGCGGCCGGCGAAGCGCCAGATAGTGAGTAGTTTACCCATGTAAAGTTGACTTAACTATATCAATGGAAACAGAGGAAGGGGACATCAGGACGTATTTTTAAATATTTTATTAAAGCACCGCTGTCCCCGTTTAACGGGCACGGCTTACGGGGAAAATGGACCTACACCCATATGAACATCCAAGAAGAAGAATGCATTGCCAACGTCTGTGTTTCCTGACAACTACAACCAGGGAGTCTTCAAATCGAGAGTGAACAGGTATCTTCTAGGCGAGCGTGTTACATCTTAGACCACATCATCGCTTACCAACCGGTGAGATATTAGTTTAAAGGCAAGCCTATAAATAGTAAAAGTTCTAAAATTCTTTATTCCATTTGTCATCACAGACGCACTTATGAACGCCGTATCGGAAAAAGAACTACTCAGAAGATACGGCAAGAAACTGAGGGGCATTTTTTTTTAAATTATGGTAATATTGCACACCATTGTTATGGTAGAATGTTAGGAATTATCTTTATTTGTCATACAACATTCTAGCAATAAACAATTTGAATTTGAATTTAGAACTTTTGATACCATATATTTATGTTTGTTTTTGACAATATTATGAAAGACTAAAATGGTCAGAATAAACTCTTATATTTAAAAAATCACACTAATTTTATAAATGCGAAAAGCTTGTGTTCACGCCGTAAAGACTGAACGAATTTTGATTAAATTTGGTATAGTGATACTCTAGGTCCTAGAATACCTACATACATTCACAGAGGAAAGATGTGATTGTTTGTTTGTTTGTATTGAATAAGCTCCGAAACTACTAAACCGATTTAAAAAAATCTTTCACTGTTTGAAAGCTACACTATTTCCGGGTGAAATAGGCTATATTATGTAAGGTTTTTGTTAAAAAATATATTTGTTTCAAGACAAGCTTTTAACAAATTCGTAATCGGAACCGCGAGCCGATTAAAACGAGCCCAAACACTAGTAGTTTACGATTATCCGTCAAGGAGTTCCATTGCCCACCTTCCGTCTCCATCATCAGATCAGCTGGCTGTCACAATAATATTGCATTATCATCGGACTCTGACAAGTATGCAAAATTTCAACTCTGAGGAAGTGGTTCTGATTCAACTTGCAAGATTTGACCCAAACATTGCAAGTTAAATAAAAGCTTGTAAAAATACTTTACATCCTCCTCCTTGAGTCGTGTTCCTCATGTCTGAGGGTCGTGACCACCTCCATCCATTGTCTTCTTTTTTATGATGTTCCGCCATCTTCCTCTATTCTCGGCGACGTGTAAAGCATCATAAATGGAAGTGTCCAGTGCAGTGCAGATCTGGCCAGATCAACGCATCGGGCTGCGGCCACGAGATCTCTCGCCTTCGACCTTTACATATTATTTCTAATACTAGGTTATTTTATACCTTCCCTTACTAATCATGTATTTTATTTTATACCTTCCCTTACTATTCATGTATTTTATTTTATACCTTTCCTTACGATTCATGTATTTTATATTGTCTTGTTTTGTTATAAGTATTCTTTCTCTCTGTTTTTGTATTTTATGTTACGTGCGTCTTCTTCATTTATTTCTTTGCGGTTGTTGAATATATGATTTTTCTTTCTTTCTTTCTTTCTTTACCTGTGACTCCGTCGGCATAGAATTAAGTTTAATCAGGCCTAGCGCACTCCGCACTGTAGGTACCAAGGTACACGTGCCGCGTCAGAAGAGATAAGAGCTATGCGATAGAAAGAAAGGCGCTCTGTAGGTTAATATGACTGGTAAGTATGCAGCGCTACGCGAGCTGAATTGAATTTTATTGCGTCATAGCAAGAGTCGCTATTAGTTTAAATTTCTTTGCGGAGTAGTGCTTCTGTTCCTTAGTATTCTGTGGTTTTATCTTTCATTGATGCAAGCGTCCTATGTTCTAGGTCAAACCTTATACTTATTCGGTACGAATTGCTTGAGTAACGAACATCCATCCACATAAATACAAACATCCATCCATACTCACAAACTTTAACATTATAAAAATTTAATTAATAGGATTAGTATCCAGAATTAGGAATTAAGATATAATCACAATCATAACAAATTGGATATAATCAATGTGATACGTAACTTATCTACCGCGAAATATTTTTAACTTACTCCTATCTATACAACTTCCCAACAACTAATTAATTATTTTTATCTATTGCAGTAATCTATTTAACAGCATTTTTAGGGTTCCGTACCCAAAGGGTAAAACGGGACCTTATTACTAAGACTCCGCTGACCGTCTGTCCGTCTGTCACCTGTCCATCGTCCAACCGTGATAGTTAGACAGTTGAAATTTTCACAGATGATGTATTTCTGTTGCCGCTATAACAACAAATACTAAAAAATAGAATAAAATAAATATTTAAGGGGCCATACAACAAACGTGATCTTTTGCCGTTTTTATAGATAATGGTACGGCACCCTGCATGTGTGGTCTGCAAATGCCGAATCAATACAATCCAACAAACGCTTGTGTTTGCTGGTTGGGTTTGTTGTTTCGGTTTGAAGTGCATTGTAGCCAGCGAAAATACTGGGAATATGATATCTTGGGGTGATGAGCGCAATGCAGTGCTACGCAGTGATTTTCATGGTATTAAAAGTTCTGTGTGACAATTGTTATGGGCAATCGTGGCGCATACCATCAGATAAACGACGTGTTTGTCTCGTATGCTGTTTGTTCCATAAAAAATACGCTTTGACATTGAAAAGAGCGCGCAACTTTTAGTGGTTATGGCATTTATGGTGTGGTTTAAAAATAGCACGTCTGTGTTATATTTCTTATGTGCCAGGTGGCTACTTTGCAGAAGTGGAATGCTCCAAGCATCTTTGTCTTCTACCAGGCCTAGCGCACTCCGCACTGTAGGTACGAAGCTACAAGTACATAGCCGGACACCGACGGCGGGTCGCGCGTCGTTACACGTGCCGCGTCAGAAGAGATAAGAGCGGCGCGATAGAAAGAGAGCCGCTCTGTAGGTTAATATGACTGGTAGGTATGCAGCGCTACGCGAGCTAAATTGAATTTTATTGCGTCATAGCAAGATTCGCTATTTGTTTAAATTTCTTTGCGGAGTGATGCTCTGTTCTGTGCTTCTATATAATTTTGCGAACAGTATGCTTTTCCCATTAGAATAGTCTTAACGTTGCGTTGGCGCATACTTATGAATTCGGTACGTATCCTACTCCTAGTAATATTACAAGCTTAGAGTATATATAACTAGGTACCTAGTTATGTATACATTAAGATTACAAGGGAAAAAATACAATGACCATCAAAATAATCTTTGAGATCCCATACACTTCTATTCAGAAATTGTATCGGTAGATCAAATTTAGTAAATACAAATACAAATACAAATACAAATTTCTTTATTGCAAAACTATGTGTTACATGTGGTTGTTGTAACTCTGCCTTTTGTTTTAGTTATTAAAACTGTGTTACAAAAGACAGCGTCTTCCCAAGATCAGCCTGTGTTTTTACAATAGTAGAATATTAAGAACTTAGTTTTTACTATTTATACCTGATTTATAATTTAAAATTAACATTTAAGAATTTGTGAGATACAGAAATGAAAATATATAAAAGGTTTTGGAAAAAAATATAACAGGTTTTGGAAAAAAATGACCACCAAGTCTAGTAAATGACTTCGAATTGCCGCACTCACTCTTCCGTGGTCCACTACTTAACGACCCCTAGAGTGTAAATAAAAAGCGCGGAGCCAGAAGCTCGCGAAGGAGGTCCTGAATGAAGCGAGCCTATGAGGCCAAGTGGAGCGAAGGAGCGTGGCGAGCAAAGCGAGCCGGCGACTTCCGCAGCGGAGCAAGGGTAAAGTAGGGGAAGCGACATGAAAGGATATAAAGGAAATTTATATCGGACCTTGAAGCTATACTAAACTCAACCCAAAAATAAATTTCCAAATCATTTTATAAATGACGAAGGACTGAGGTAGCAAACAAAAAAGTACAATCGAATTGAGAACGACATTTTTTTTGAAGTCGGTTTGAATTGAAAATAAAAGCTTCGGGCGGTATAAGCTAAAACGATTAGGAGTTAAAATAAAACAATATACGTACTTAGGTAGTTATTTTATTTATTTTAACTTTGGGTTGTGCTGTTGTACCTATTGTTTGTTGAAGCCAGAGAAATGGAGATAAGATAGAATGGTCGTCAACACATTTTTGTAAGAAAATCAGTGTCGCCAATCGCACACACGTAAACTCAACATCTACATACAAAGAATCAAAGCACCTCATCATCATCAGCCTATCGCAGTCCACTGCTGAACATAAGCCTCTTCAATTGCACGCCATTGAACACGATCCCCGGCTACTCTCATCCAGCTACCAGCCACCCTGCGAAGATCGTTGCTCCACCTAGCCTGAGGGCGTCCTACACTACGTTTGCCAATTCGCGGTCTCCACTCTATATCGCGACTACCGCAAAGGTTGTCGGTTCTACGGCTAATATGGCCGGCCCAATGCCACTTCAGCTGGCTAATCCTGTGAGCTATGTCGGTGACTTTAGTTCTCTGTCGAATTACTTCGTTCCGGATACGATCCTTCAGAGAAACTCCAAGCATAGCCCTTTCCATAGCCCGCTGAGCGACTTTAAATTTAATGGTTTTGTTTTGTCTTGATTTTAGCATGTTCAGTGTAATGTTTTGTGATGTCCTGAATAAATGTATTTTCTTTCTTAGTTAGGGGCCAGGATCTATGTATGTGATCTTTGGGCATATTTATTATTATTTTATTATTAGTTTTATCACACTAAAGTTCGGAATTCCGGCGGGTATACGTCTACGGCGTTGACATAAATACGATTATTTAATCGTATGATCGCGGCACGTCTGCCTTCTCCGCTATTCTAACGTATTCTCCATTTCTCTGCTCTACTTCTCTGGTTGAAGCAAGAAGAATTCAACCCCTGGAGAAGGGAGGGGAGGCGTTGGTCTCCAAGTAGTAAACGCCTGTTTGTCTGTAAAGGAGATAAAAATACATTAAAAGCTGTTTTCAAATCCCCGTTTTTTCATGGAACTGCGTGGAACGAGCAGGCGTGGCGCTTATCATCAGGAGAACGACTTGCTCGTCTCATTACTCAGTTCCATAATTTTACTGGTGGTAGGTTTCTCGTATGAGAAAGGCCGTCTGGAGGGGTATCACCACTTTGCCAGTTATTCTGCCGCCAAGCAGTAGTGCGCAAGCATTACTGTGTTCCGGTTTGAAGAGCATTGAAGCCAGCGAAATTACTGGGCATTATGAGACTCAACAGCTAATTGTCTCAGGGTGACGAGCGCAGTGCAGCGCCGCGCAAAACAAAGTACTGGGTGGTGCTATGTTATTGTAATGGGTGGCGTATTGCTTACCATTAGGCAAACGACCAGCTAATCTCGTCATTCAGTTACATAATAAATAAATATATATACTAGCTTTTTCCCACGACTTCGTCCGCGTGGATGTTAGAGGAAGCCTTTCTATCTTGTCGTTGAAGTACCTAATTTTTTTTAATTTTTGACAAACTATTTTTTTATCTTTCTTAAAAAATATATCATCATCAGCCTATACGAGTCCACTGCTGGACATAGGCCTCTCCCAATGCACGCCACTGAGCCCGATCCTCGGCTCTTCGCATGTAGTTACTGCCAGCCACTTTGCGCGGGTCGTCGCTCCATCTGGCCGGAGGGCGTCCTACACTACGTTTGCCTAAACGTGGTCTCCACTCTAGAACTCGTTTACTCCATCGGTTATCGGTTCTTCGACATATTATTATGTGACCCATTGCCACTTCAGCTTACTTATTCGGAGAGCTATGTCGGTTACTTTGGTTCTCTGTCGGATCACCTCGTTGCGGATTCGATCCTTCAGAGAAACCCCGAGCATAACTCGCTTCATAGCTCGCTGAGCGACTTTAAACTTATGAACCAGTCTCACAAAAAATATATATTTTATCAATACAAGTATCCTATGTTACTTCTAATACCTCCAAGAATATGTGTACAAAGTTTCATGATGTTCGGTTAAGTAGTTTTCGCGTGAAAGCGTAATCAGGCCTAGCGCACTCCGCACTGTAGGTACGAAGCTACAAGTACATAGCCGGACACCGACGGCGGGTCGCGCGTCGTTACATGTGCCGCGTCAGAAGAGACAAGAGCTATGCGATAGAAAGAGAGCCGCTCTGTAGGTTAATATGACTGGTAGGTATGCAGCGGTACGCGAGCTGAATTGAATTTTATTGCGACATAGCAAGAGTCGCAATTTGTTTAATTTTCTTTGCAGAGTGATGCTTCTGTCCCGTAGTATTCTGTGACGTAACAAACAAACTTACATTCACATTTATATTATTATTATTATTATTAAACTCTTTATTTCAGGCAATATTAAAGTACAACAAAGTAAAATTGACAGAGGCCCATAGAATACATATCTTACAGACTAACATACATACAAAAATATAAAATTATATTAATTATATTAAAATATAAAATTAAATTAATTATATTATTTAATTATTTATTTTATTATATTAAGTAGGGATTGTAGGATTTATAGTAAAACACATAATAACTTTGGAATATTTGGTAAATTAAATTTAGAAGTGTATTAGATGCTATTTTACCCAGTTTTCGGTCTGACTCCTCCCATCTGCAGCCTGCCTGACAGGTTGCAGTCTCCAGTGAGAGCTTCGATGTAGGAGAGGCACTGGACGCCGGTGAACCCGCCGCTTGCGATCGACTCGCCGAAGAAATAGTATGACCTGGACATTCATAAATGTAAGTATACATTTTACAAAAAAAAAGACAGAAGAAGAAAGAAAGATAAAGAACGTAAAGACGTACGGCAATACGTCACGGTACATGGTGGACATTCCTCCTGCGCGTAGTAGCTACTAAGCGCTTCGCTTCCACTTTTATTATGCGCACCGCTAACGAGTGGAACTCCCTACCAGTGTCAGTCTTTCCCGATAGATACAATCTAGGAATCTTCAAGTCTCGAATGAACAGGTACTATCTTGGCAAGCGTGCTAGATCGTCGACCGCATCGTCGCTTACCATCAGATGAGATAGTGGTCAAACGCAAGCCAATTAGCAATAAAAAAATA
Organism: Petrophora chlorosata; assembly: GCA_951640565.1. Taxonomy (NCBI): domain Eukaryota; kingdom Metazoa; phylum Arthropoda; class Insecta; order Lepidoptera; family Geometridae; genus Petrophora; species Petrophora chlorosata. The sequence goes on from OX621219.1 coordinate 703,541, forward strand.
GAGAAAACACATTTATTTCTGACACGCAACGTTACACTAAACAAACCAAAAAAGAAAAACGTCAAACACAAAAAAGAAAAAAAGAAAACCAAGGTATAATAAAAAAAAATGAATTTATTAGCGCCATGCTAAGCGAAAATCTTTAAATTATAAGTAACAAGCGGCCCGCCCCGGTTTCGCACATCCATATATTCTTAAAAACTTTCGCGTTTATAATATAAGTAGGTTAGTAGGATAAAATAGGAGATCGGATAACTTTTCCGAAAGTGTTTTAAATTAACTATAATGAATATATATAGCCAAGAAAAATAGTATTTTAATTAAATAACGCTCTTAAAGTACCTAAAACTATGTTAAAATGTTATGTTTCAAATATTGCCGCGCAAAAGGTCACCTCAAAACAGGTGACGTCATATGAAGGTAGAAAACGACAAACTCTTCGAAATGAAACTTGCAAAGAGATTTAAATACGTTTTGTGAAGTTTGGGGACTATATTGTAGTAATGAAACGAAAATAATATTAGCAAAAACACATTTTATGAAAAGCAAAAACGTAAAATAAACACAAGCTTCACTCACGGCATTTGCTTTCAAATGACGTCATGCGCTGTGATTGTTGTTTCGTTTGAGATGGAGAACAGATTAAAAATGTCAGAATTATTAGTATTCTTTATTATATCTATTAATAACATGAAACTAAAACTAAAAACTTTAAAAAATATAATACTAAAATATATTATTAAAAGGAGTCCCTTTAGGCAAGGTTAGTATTTATTTATTGATTTAAAAATATAAATCATTATTATTTCACAAAAATATTGATTGAATGATCTTTCTGGTTCGAAGAACATTCGTTCTAACTACATTTTAGATTTTTTCTCGTTTACTGTCCGATCCCCTATTGCCTTGCTTCGACCAGTACTTATGTATGGCTCTGAATCATGGATACTGAGCAAAAAGGATGAGCATAATTTGCTAGTTTTCGAACGGAAGATCCTAAGGCGGATATTCGGGGCTGCACTGGAAAATAATTGCTGGAAGACGTGGTTTAACCATGAGCTCTATAACCTGTTTGACGAACCGAACATAGTCAAGACGGTGAAACTTGGACGCTTTCGCTGGTTAGGCCATGTAGAGCGTATGAAGGAGACCCAGACACCTAAACGTCTCCTAGAAGGAAAACCGGACGGTCGTCGAAGCCGTGCTCGACCTAAGATGGCTCGATGGCGTAGCAAGACCTGAAGACGGTCGGTGTCCGAGGCTGGAGGCAGCAAGCCAGAAACAGACCTGTCTGGAGACAAATTCTCGATCAGGCCAAGTCCCCCCCAGGGCTGTAGCGCCTTAGATGATGATGAGTAGGATAAAATAACAATATATAAAAAAATATATGCCTAGTAACAAAATAAAAATGTAGAACTGTCATCACAGACATAGGTATACATTTACAAACTATATACAGGTGCAGTGTAGACCAGGAAGCTCAGTTTATATTATTGTTTGGACAAATTAACGCCTGCTACCAATCTCCCTGACGGCATGCTGGGAACCTGACCAACACAAGAAAAGTAAGTTTTCTTGGCCATGTGCTAAGGCACGATCAATACCGTCTTCTCCGAAATATTATGATGGGAAAGATAGAGGGGAAACGTCACGTCGGGAGGAGAAGAAAGTCGTGGCTCAGGAATGTTCGAGTGTGGACCGGAATCGCCAGCGTAGAAGACCTATTTCGTCTGGCGAGAAATAGAAAACAATATGCGGAGCTGACGGAAAACCTCCAGTAGTGGAGAGGCACCGCAAGAAGACGAAGACCAATCTCCCATTTAAAGCACGCGCCGCTGTCATAGTTTTAAGTTATTGCTAGTAGTGGAGTATTGGTGCTATTGCTACAATGACTTTTTTCCAATTACCATCGGTGTAAACATAATATCACTCTCACTTCTACTGTTATACGAGGAGCTGCATTAAAGCATCATCAAAAAGAAGAAACTAATCTTTTCATTTCTACTACCTGAGCTAGGATCTAAACAATTATTGTTTTGAAGTGAGAGATAGTATTGATAAACCATCAATGACTTCCATCGAGAGGTCTGTACTCACCGGGAGTGATTGCAGCACTCAGTATCACAGCCAGTCATGACGGCTCCGCCGTTAGGGTAAAAGTCCACGTCGCCTAGAGGAGTCAGGTAGCCCAGCGCACCAGCGTTGGTATGGATGACTTCCGTGTACACCCCATCGCTTGCTCTGAACGCTTCACTGTTTAAGATCCAACCACGCATCGCGGGGTCCAGCGCTGGAGATGAAACAGAACGTGAAATATACAATTTTTTTTTTCTTTTCCCCACTTGTGGGAAAAGAAAAACGAATCGCGCAACCCTTCACCTACTTGGGTAGCATGTATGTATTAGTTCGATTCATTTGTTCGAACAAGTGAGTGAATGTTTTTTTCTCATTAGTTCGACCGTCGAACTACTGTATGTACATAACATACATTGCAAGTTAAATAAAAGCTTGTAAAAAATTCTCTAGTTCGACGAACTAATCAATCGAACTAGTGAAACAAACGTGTTGAATCAGTATTGCAAATGAACGGGTTAATGTTGAGAACATCTAGAATATGCTGCAAACTTGTAGTTGGCTTCAGGCCTTCACGCATATAATTAATCTCCATCCAAAGGTCTGGAAGAGATCGCTTTGAGCGATAAGACCGCCCATTGTAGCACTTTAGTTTTTAAGTTTGTTATTTTTATTATTATGTTTTCTTGTGGTGAAACAATAAAGAGATAATAAATAATAGAGAATAAAGAGATAATAGAGAGAATTAACTGAGACGATTTTATAGAACTGAGTAATGAGACGTGAGCAGGTCGTTCGCCTGACGGTAAGCGCCACGCCTGCCCATAATAATTGCAGCGCCACCCAGAACTTTCAGTACATTAAAAGGTACTGCGTAGCACTGCATTACGCTCATCACGAGACATCAGATATTATCTCATATGCCCAGTAATTTCGCTGGCTACAAAGCCCTTCAAACCGGAACACAATAATGCTTGCGCACTACTGCTTGGCGGTAGAATAACTGGCAAAGCTGTGGTAAGAAAGAAAAAAAAAAGATGTGTGGCACTCGGAGACTGCCGGTTATTGAATAGCATTCGGAGTGGGGGGTGTTAGGTTATTTTCGTTACGGAATTTCTGGATTCGGTCTCCACGCTCAAGGCCCGCGATAGAAGCTATGCAATAGCTTAAAAGAAATTAAATTTATTCCGGACATCACATAACATTACACTGAACATACACACAACACAATTTATTAGTATTTTATTTACACCACCGACCTCTCTCACTCATATTTAATTACATCCAAAGGCTGACTGGAAGAGGTCGCTTTTAGCGATAAGTCCGCCCGATGTACTCTAAGTTGTTTTCATGTACCTACTGATTATTTTTGTTTGGTGTACAATAAAATATTGTTTTCATTGTATCTAAACTAATATTATAAAGAGGCAAGATTTGTTTGTTTGTTTGCATTGAATAGGCTCCGAAACTACTGAACCGATTTGAAAAATTCTTTCACTGTTGGGAAGCTACACTATCCCCGGGTGACATAGGCTATATTATATTTTCAAAAAAATTAGGGAACCGTGCGAAGCCGGGGCGGGCCGCTAGTACTAAAATAAAGACAAAACAAAAACAATACAATAGTAATTTTTAAACTTTCGCGATTCGAACACATAGTTTATGATAATAAAACGAGACTTAATCGCGCTAAAAACATAGGATGGTACGTGAAGCGGTTGAGATTAAAAAACACCGTAATTTCAACCGGGAGGATGGATTTAAACTGGCAGCAGCATGGAACCCAGTGATTAGCAAATGTTCTCGTCGCGGTTTGGGTTCGACGACGAAAGCCAGTGATACCGTCAGTGTAGTCTGCCGTGATGACAACCCTATGTTTTTACAAGACCAAGTGCGGGTAGTTGGTGACAACCCTCGCCTTTCTCGACGCTGATACCCGCATTCTCCAGTCTTCTCGTGACCACGGCCAATGCAACTTGGTCGAAACGTCGAGGTAAATAAAATTAATGTTTTTAGCGCGATTAAGTCCCGTTTTATTATCATAAACTATAAAAACAATACAGTGAAACGTTGCGTGGTACCCACCCAGACGGCCTCCCGCATACGAGAGACCTACCACGAGTAGCGTTGATTTAGTTTCTAAGCTAGGCTACTCACCGGTGATGTAAGGAACTTGATTGTCCAGATTCCTGCCGACGATGCCCGACTGGTGGCCGCCCAGACTGTGTCCTGCGATGTGGTAGGACGACAGTGATGCCCCGCTAGCTGAGTTCAACCAGGTCAAGAACCTGGCTACACTCTGACCTGTAAGATCACACATATCATATGAATGTTAAAGTATACCAAGTTTTTAGGGTTCCTTACCCAAAGGGTAAAATATTACTAAGACTCCGCTGTTCGTCCGTCCGTCTGTCTGTCTGTCCGTCGGTCACCAAGCTGTACGTCGGTCACCATGAACCGCGATAGTTAGACAGTTGAAATTTTCACAGATGATGTATTTCTGTTGCCGCTATAACAACAAATACTAAAAAACAGAATAAAATAAATATTTAAAGGGGCTCCCATATAACAGACATAATTTTTTGTCGTTTTTATAAATAATGGTACGGAACCCTTCGTGCGCGAGTCCGACTCGCATTTGGCCGGTTATTTATGAAATTGAGTGGACGAGACGAGCCGGTCGTTCACCTGATGGTAAGAAACACATCTGCTCTTTCCCATACCCATACAAATCCTCGTCACTCTAAGACGATGTGTAATCTTAATGCCCAGTAATTTCGCTGGCTACAATGCCTCAAACCGGAACACAGTAATTAGGGATTGCAGTCTCGCAGCTCATTCAATCCCGATTGATATGCGGGATTACTCAATCACACGCGGGATCACGCGGGATCCCGCATCTTTGAAATTATGTTATGAAATAAAATTGAAACTACAGATTTTTGTGTAAAAATCAACTTTTGTTAAACATTTCTTACATTAGGCAGCAGAAATTATTTATTTTCTATTAATTAAGTATAAGTAATTAGCAATCTGTTTTCTTAGATTCATCTTTAAATGTTTGGCATAGTTTTATAGTTTTGTGTGGTTTTGTTTAATTTTGCCCTTACTTCTAACAACAATTTTATATTTTTGTTCATTTCTGTGCGGAACGGCAACGTCGCGCTTGTACTACTCGCGATTTACGCGAAAGTTTTAGCTCTAAATTTTGAATTTGCGGGAAGCGCGGATCCGCGCTTTGAATGTGCTTTTTCTAGCGACGGCATTTCAATTAAATTTTTAAAATAAAAGAACACTTGTTGTGGCATAACTATAATAGTTAGACATATGCTGTCGCGACACTTTTTGTAAATAATGATGTGTTCTGCAAAATCGTTGTACATTATTTTATTCTATCATCAATAGTTTTCGTAGCGCACGCAATGCAAAGAATATTTTAGGTGTTTTTTACACCTTGTGTTGGCGACTGGCTGGTGCAACCTCTTTTTGTTTAGCTATTTTTTACTAACAATGTTTTATGGGCGTTTGTTTTTGGCATTGAGGTCTTAGTGTCATTCCTCAATGGTTTTTGGTTTGGATTTGGGTCTTGTCAATATAGGTGATTTTTAGTTCGACTATTATAAAATTAACGAGTAACTATCTAAAGTGTTTTCATTTCATTATACAGTCCACCAATCGTCCGTAACATTTGGTCCTTACGAAGCCTAAATTTATACCATTTCATCCTAGTTTTCATATTATTGTTTTTTTCACAAACGTCATTTTCACAATGGTAGTTACTCGTAGTCAAACTAAATCGCAATATGAGAATCCGACGACACAAGGCCCAGGCGAAGCACATCGCGAGGACAATTCTCCGCCCCCTCTCCGCGAGCGCGCCGAGCCGCAGCCGAGCGGATCGCATCAAGCGGCACACATCGTTGAAGGTTCTAAACTGGCGGCGGGAGCTACTACAAACATTGCACAGCAAGAAACGACTGTACTCCCGGCTAGGTCCGGTCTTCAACATCAGCCGCACGGAAACAGAGGTCAGTCAACATACACAAGACGCTCTTCAAGCTCTTCTATTCTAGCTAAAAAACTGGCCATAGAGGCCGAAATTCAGCAACGTCGCGTAGAGTGTGAATGCAAGCTAGCAGAACGAGAGCGCGAACGTGAACAGCGCGAGTGCGAACGTGAACAGCGCGAGCGCGAACGTGAACAGCGCGAGCGCGAACGTGAACAGCGCGAGCGGGAGCGAGAGCACGAACTTGCGCTTCAACAGCAAAAAGCTGACGAGTTGGAGCTGTGCGCAAAGCTTGCTTCCCTGGAAGCACATTCTGACAGGTCTGGTAGCGTCTCTTCCCGTAGTTCGCACAAAGAACGTGTAACAACGTGGGTGGGCAACCAAAACGCACCAAACATGGCACTTGACCCACAACCACGCGTATTACGCGTTCAAGCACCCGTAGGTAACACTACTTGTGGAGGCGATCCGATTGTTCAGCTTGCGAAGGCTATTTCATCTTTACCCGACCGCCCGAGAAAGCCGGAGCTGATTCCTTTCACAGGCAATATAGATGAATGGTTAGCTTTCAAGTGTACGTATGAGCGAACTAAAACCTTTTTCACGCCCGCAGATAATTTAGCTCGCTTAACATCCGCCGTTCGTGGTGCCGCCCGGGCAGCCGTTTCTTCAATTTTATGGCAGGCACAAGATCCCGAGGAGGTGATGACTGCTTTGGAGAAAAACTACGCGCGTCCAGAGCAGCTGGTCGCACACGAGATTGCCGGTCTACGCAGTATTAAAATAGGTAACGCAGAACATTTAAACATTCTGGCCAACAAGCTGAGGAACTGCGTTGCCATTATAAAATTGTTTCAGCAGCACGAGTACCTATCATCACTCGAGCTTCTTCGTACAGTCCTTTTAAAACTTAATGAACACACGCGAGACCGTTTTACGGATTACGCAGCCACTCACAAACCTTTTGAGCCAACGATTACTAAACTAGAGTTGCTTTCTAGGTTCTTAGTTATCGAAGCTGAACGACAACTCAATTACAACTTTTTGGTTGACGTAACGCCGAGCTCGTCGCAAAGTAAACCACCTTTTTATAAGCCAAACGTAACGAAAGATTTGAATGTTCATGCTACTACCTCGAATGACAAAACGACACAGTGTGCATACTGTAAACAAGGGCCCCACTCTGTTAAAACATGTAAAGCGTTTTCATCGCTTTCGGTTGACGATAGATGGCGCTGGATAAAAGAAACCAAAACGTGCTATAGATGCCTGAAGTCTAGCCCACATACATGGAACACATGCCAGGCTAAGCGATGCGGTGTTAGTAGCTGCGACAGGCGCCACCACGCCCTCCTTCACGGTGACAAATCGGTATCTAATAGTAACCTCTCCGCTAATGATATTGTTTCTCTGCAGAGCTCACCAAAGAATGACACTATCGTGCCTCCTCAAGCTGACGGCGGCAACGTGGTGGCTAATACGATCGGGGTACCTGCAGCTGGTAGGCGGGGACTGCTCAAGATTCTACCTGTCACTTTAGAAGGTCTACGCGGCACGTTTGATACGTTTGCGCTTCTTGATGAGGGCAGCACAGCTACACTTATCGACGGTGACGTAGCGGCGCGCATCGGAGCTGACACCACGAACCGTCAGAAACTACGTGTTACAGGGGTAGGCGGTATGTACCTCGATACTGAGGTATGCTTTGTCAATTTTTACATTCGAGGGCGCGACATGCCTGAACGCCACTTAGTCCAAGGCGCACGCAGTATTACCCCTCTTTGTCTAACTCCGCAAAGCACCGACATGCTTGATTTATCAAAATACAACCATTTGTTGGATCTGTCGGCTATGTTGAAATATCAAGATGCTACGCCAACTGTGCTCATTGGAGCGGCCGATTGGCATTTGTCTTTAAGCCGTGAGATGAGAGTAGGTAAGAAAAACGAACCTGTTGCCTCAAGAACGCTTTTGGGCTGGGCTCTACACGGCGCTATGTCCCCGTCGATTAAACCAGTAGAATTTGTCAACAATGTTTGTGAGGTAGATTACGCGTCAAGGACAATTAACTCTCTTGAGGCATTAATCAAAAAACAATATGAAATAGATTCTTTAGGCATCCAGAAGCTTGCCACCCGACAAAACAATGACGATGCACGTGCGGTAAGTTTGGTAGAGTCTTCCGCTCAGCGACTGGCTACAGGACGTTTTGAGGTAGGCTTGCCTTGGAAGGAAAGGGTAACAAACGACGTTCCAGATAGTTACCCTCACGCTTTATCACGACTTAAGTCTCTCGAAAAACAGATGGCCAAAGATAGCACACTTGCGTTAGCTTACAAAAAATATATTGAAAGCATAGTTCAAAAAGGTTATGCAGAAGAATGCGCGCCCTCTACCTTCCACGACAACTTTCTCAGGGACAAGTCCTCGGCTGGCGTTTCTTTGAGATGGTACTTACCACATTTTGGTGTGTACCATCCACAGAAGCGTAAGTTGAGGGTGGTGTACGACGCAGCAGCTGTCACTAGAGGTGTAAGTTTGAACGAAATGCTACTGCAAGGTCCGGATCTATTGCAGTCTCTTTTAAACATTTTGTTCCGTTTTAGAGAAGGACCGATCGCGTTTAATGCCGATATAAGGGAGATGTTTCTTCAAATCAAAATGAAAGAAAACGATCGTGATGCGCTACGGTTTTTATGGCGCAACGGGAACTCTCAGGATACCGTCAAAGAATATAGGATGACGTCTTTAATTTTTGGCGCTGTATCGAGCCCTTTTATAGCAATGTTAATTAAAAACAAAAATGCTAAGGAATTTGAGCAAAAATATCCAGCTGCTACTCACGCGATTATTCACGACCACTACATGGACGATTATATTGGGAGTGAGTTTAACCTCCCCGACGCGAAACGTTTAGCCTCCGATATAGTAACGGTTCACAACTCGTGTGGTTTTGAAATGCGTTCGTGGGTATCGAACGTGCCCGAGGCACTTGCTTTAGTACCCAAAGAGCTTTGTAGCGACTCGAATTCTGATGTCAACTTGCCTTTAAATAATGACGTAGGTGCTTTAGGCGTAAAGTGGAATCCTCTGAACGATACTTTAGGGTTTCGCATGTGTGGCAATCGCAGTGGCGTATGCACGATAACTAAACGAAGTTTACTCTCCAGTGTTATGAGCGTCTACGATCCTTTAGGACTGATCATGCCCATAGTTATCCAAGGTAGAATTTTGATACAAAAATTATGGAGGGAAGGGACTGACTGGGATTCGCCGATCCCACCCAAGTATGAAGTCGACTGCAAGTCGTGGTTTGATCAGATTGATTCTGTAGCTAATCTCCGTATTCCGCGGTGGTACGTAGGCAAATCAGAGCAGTGCAGCACTCAACTTCACGTTATAGCCGATGGAGGGGAACAGGCTTATGCCTCCGTTGCATATTGGCGTTATGCGTTCGTTGACGGTTCAGTTAGTTTAGCGTTGATAGGCAGCAAAGCGCGTGTTGCACCTTTAAAGCCACTTTCTATTCCGCGTCTTGAACTGCAGGCTGCTCTGATCGCGACGCGTTTTGCACAAACTATTTTGAATGCTCATCGGACACAACCTTCCGCTGTTTTCTACTGGACTGACTCCACCACGGTCTTAAAGTGGATTCGCAGCGACGCGCGGTGTTTTAAGCCGTTTGTAGCCCACAGGTTAGGCGAAATTTTAGAATTTACGAATCCATCCAATTGGAAATGGCTTCCTAGCGAACTCAACATCGCAGACGATGCTACTAAGCCAAAGCATTTTGAATTTACATCATCGCATAGATGGTTCGCTGGCCCATCTTTTCTCATCGATTCACCCTCAGAATGGCCACATGAACCAGAACACATCATTGACGAAGTTTTACGGACTTCTGAGTTAAAACCGGAGTACGTAGGGCTTCTTGTAGACAATCCATTGTTAGTTCCGCCGATTCCAGACGCAGCTCGTTTTAGCAGCTGGCTACGGTTACTAAGATCTACGGCCCGCGTTTTCCAAGCCGTACGAAAGTTTTGGTCAAAATCCAGTTCACCGCGCTTACTATCGAAATCTGTTCATGATGCTACGCCCCCCTCGCATCTTTCAGCTGATGACATTCTTCAAGCAGAGAAGATGCTTTTCTCAAGGATTCAGATAGACAGCTTTTCCGAAGAACTGAAGATTTTGAAAGCCTTGCAACCTGTACCCAAGACCAGTCGCATAGCCGCACTCGCCCCGGTTCTTGACAAAGATGGTCTGATTAGATTATACTCACGAATAAAATCCGCTCCTTGGGTGAGTGAGAGTGTTAAGTCACCGATCATTCTTGACGGTCGTCATCGTATTGTACACTTAATCATTTTGCATAAACACGCTGAAGCCGGACATGGGAACCATGAGCTTGTGCTCAATGAAATAAGGCAGACATTTTGGATTCTACGGGCTAGGGCTACCATCCGAAGCATAGCCAAAGGGTGTATACAATGCAGAAGACAGAATGGTCGTTTAGTAACACCAGCAACAGGCGACTTGCCACGAGAGCGGCTAGACCACCACACACGGCCGTTTACGCATGTTGGTTTAGATTATTTCGGCCCCATAGAAGTTGCAAATGGCCGACGACGCGAAAAGAGGTGGGTGGCTCTTTACACATGCCTTGTTACAAGAGCTCTACATCTGGAGGTAGTCGCTTCATTATCATCTAGCTCTGCAATAATGAGCCTTAGGCGCCTAATTTCCCGGCGAGGGACTCCAGCTACAATCTTCTGCGACAACGCAACCTGCTTTGTTGGAGCCAAGCGTGAGCTTGCATCACTCTACGATGAGGAAGTAGAAAACTTCGCGACCAGCCGCAAGATCTCCTGGCGTTTCATTCCACCTGCCTCGCCATTTATGGGTGGAGCGTGGGAAAGGCTGGTACGCTCGGTGAAGACAGCTCTACGAGTCACATTAAAGAACAGAGCACCTCGAGAAGAAGTTCTTACCACGTTGCTTATCGAAGCGGAATCGATCGTCAACAGCAGGCCATTGACTTATGTACCAAACTCACCAGACGCCCCCGAGGCTATAACGCCTTTTCATTTCATCCTCGGCTCTTCATCAGTGACATCATGGCCCTGCAAACTTCCGGATGCAGACTCATTACGAGCGACTGATTGGCGGCTCGCTCTTAGGCTGGCTGAACATTTCTGGGCAAGATGGCTGGCTGAGTACCTGCCTACTCTGATTCCACGAGGCCGAAACAGAAGCGAGTCTGGATTATGCGAGGGTGACGTGGTCCTTATAGCGGACAATACACTACCAAGGGGTCTTTGGCTTCTTGGTAGGATAAACAAAACCTTTCCAGGACCTGACGGACTGGTTCGTGTCGCAGACGTTGCTACCAAAGGAGGTATCTTGCGCCGACCAGTCCGTAAGCTTCTGCCGCTTGTTGCACATACCCAGTCAGTTGCCACCAGAGTTTAGTGCTCCACTAGGGGTCCGGAATGTTGGCGACTGGCTGGTGCAACCTCTTTTTGTTTAGCTATTTTTTACTGACAATGTTTTATGGGCGTTTGTTTTTGGTTGGATTTGGGTTTTGTCAATATAGGTGATTTTTAGTTCGACTATTATAAAATTAACGAGTAAGTATCTAAAGTGTTTTCATTTCATTATACAGTCCACCAATCGTCCCTAATACCTTGGTTTACATTATTGAAGTTTTAGTAAGGATCCCTAACTTTTTTTAAAATATAATAAATCCTATGTCACCCGGGGATAGTGTAGCTTCCCAACAATGAAAGAATTCTTGAAATCAGTTTAGTAGTTTCGGAGCCTATTCAATGCAAACAAACAAACAAACAATCAAATCTTTTATTATAATATTAGCAAATAAAACTAAATATTATTGCTAATATTAATATAAAGTGGAGATCGTGTAGCATGTTTGCCGATGAGGTGCCTATTCACTCTTGTCTATTTTTGTAGGACGTGTGCATTGCAATATGAGAGTCCGTATGTTTTATTTTCAACAAAATAAGTTTTTTGTTAAAAAATATTTTTTTTTTTCAAAACAACCTTTAACAAATTCGTAATCGGAACCGCGAGCAGATGAAAATGAGCCACTAGTAGTTTACGACTATCCGTCAAGGAGTTCCATTGCCCACCTTCCGTCTCCATCATCAGATCGGCTGGCTGTCACCATAATATTGCATTTTCATCGGACTTTGACAAGTGTGCAATTTCAACTCCGTTGGATAAGAGGAAGTGGTGCTTATTCAGCTTGCAAGATTTCACCCGAACAAACATACATACATTGCAAGTTAAATAAAAGCTTGTAAAAAATCATTGACCGATTGTCTGACTTGGCGCGGGCAGCCCTAGCTTCAGCTACCTAAGCGGCTATGGGAAGACGACAAAACCACTTTTAAACTCACCGGAAGTGACGGTGTTACCGAGAGCCACGAGGTAGTCGATAGTATCGGCGCCGGCGCTCCAATCCACAACGATTACGTTCACATTTTCAGCTGACAGGAATGCTGGAAAAGTTCAAGATATTTCGGTCAAGTGTTCCATAATTTAAACAAATAGCGACTCTTGCTATGACGCAATAAAATTCAATTCAGCTCGCATAGCGCTGCATACCTACCAGTCATATTAACCTACAGAGCGCCTCTCTTTCTATCGCATAGCTCTTATCTCTTCTGACGCGGCACGTGTAACGACGCGCGACCCGCCGTCGGTGTCCGGCTATGTACTTGTAGCTTCGTACCTACAGTGTGGAGTGCGCTAGGCCTGGTATACAGACGGCCTTTCTCATACGAGAAACCTACCACCAGTAAAATTATGGAACTGAGTAATGAGACGAGCAAGTCGTTCTCCTGATGGTAAGCGCCACGCCTGCCCATATAACAATTGCAGTGCCTACAGCATTACTGTGTTCCAGTTAGAAGGACGTTGTAGCCGAAATTACTGAGCATATCAGACAAATCTGATGTGTCGGGGTGATGAGCGCAATGCAGTGCAGTGCTTTTTATGGTATTTACTTACGAAAGACCTACCATTAGTAAATTTTTTGTTTTTATCTTGGCGCACTTGTCTGTCGAAGGTCCTTTTGGCAGAATTTTGGTGATTCTTACCAGGCACGAGAACAGAGAAGATCTCGGATGTAGCAGAGTTCCGCCATCCGTGTATGAGTACGATTGTGCGCCGCTGTGCTGAGAAGTTGCTGCCACTCAAGGATGCTGCGTCACCGAACACTATCAGTTGGCTGACACTCGGGTTGTCCCTAACAAGGTTGAAAATGAAAAAATGAATAAAAAAAGCTTTTTTATTACCTGATTGGGAACTTAGTCTGAAGAATCAACATTTAATTTCAAGTAAAAGTTTCGTTGGGAAGATGTGGTTAAGAAAGGCGCAAGACCGGAAGGGGTGGCGTGATAGAGTGGAGGCCTATACTCCACAGTGGGATAAAAAGGGCTGAAAAAGAAGAAGAAAAAGAAGAACATTTTCGTGGGATATTGCTTAGGATTGGATTAGACTGGGTTCTTCAATCATCATCATCAACAGCGTGTATGAGTCCACTGCTGGATATAGGCCTATCCCAATACACGTCTGACCCGATCTTCGGCTTTTCTCATGTAGTTGCTGCCAGCTGCAGGTCGTCGCTCCATCTGGCCGGAGGGCGTCCTACACTACGCTTACCTTAACGTGGTCTCTACTCTAGAACTCGTTTACCCCATCGGTTATCGGTTCGTCGACAGTTGTAACCGGCCTATTGCCATTACAGTTTGCTAATTCAGTGAGCTATGTCGGTTACTTTAGTTCTCTGTCGGATCACTTCGTTAAGAATTCGATCCTTCAGAGAAACCCCGAGCATAGCTCGTTCCATAGCTCGCGTAGAGTGGGTTCATCATAATCAGCCCATTACGTTCCCACTGCTGGGACACGGGCCTTCTCTCACAGCGAGAGTATGGGCCATAGTCCACCACGCTGGCCCAGAGCAGAGATGGTGGATGTCACACGTCCTTGAATTTTTGTGATAAATTCTTGGAAATGCCGGTTTCCTCACGATGTTTTCCTTCACCGTTTTTAGAGCGAATGTTAAATCCGCACATAACTTAAGAAAGTCAGTGCGGGGCCAGCGGGAACCGAACTCGGGTGCGTCGGATCGAAAGTCGCACGTTCTCCCACTAAGCCTCTCTCGCTCGTAGAGTGGGTGCGTCAACCCAATCCTCAAGAAGTGTTGGGTTGAAATCGGAATTGGTTTCCTATACCGACTAAAGTGTGACATTGTGAGCGAACAATGAATATATACTGAAACTGGAATAAAATGATTTTCGTAAATACGAAAATGACCATAAGATTACCATTGACCATTTTCAAGACAATCTTTTGACAAATTCGTAATCGGAACCGCAAGCAGATTTAAATGAGCCCAAACACGATGATCCGTCAAGGAGTTCCATTGCCCACCTTCCATCTCCATCATCAGATCAGCTGGCTGTCACCATAATATTGCATTGTCATCGGACTTTGAGAAGTATGCAAAATTTCAACTCCGTAGGATAAGACGAAGTGGTTCTGATTCGGCTTACGTGATTCCACCAGAACAAACATAGTTACATATAAACATCATACCTACATTGCAAGTTAAATAAAAGCTTGTAAAAGAACCACTATTCAGAACTTGCGTTAAGAAACTGACAGGCACTTCTTTTGTTGAGATTTTATTAGAATTTGTTGGCGGTCTACAAGGTTACGTTTCTTAAACGGAAAATTGGCTTGGATTAGAGATAGCACTGACCTGGTAAACAGAAGGTATTGATTCTGCGAATCAGGGTGGAACCTGGCCATCTGCTCCAGGTCGCTGTCCTTCATCCACAGGTCCACCAGGTGTGTGTTGCCGTCGGCGTCTTCCACATAATGGTAGCGGACCGGGTCAAGCTTGTGGATTACTTGGCTCTGCTCTTGAACCGCTGAGTCAGCCTCGTGAACCAGTTGGTCGTTCAATTGGAGAGCTGGATTTCACGGAGAAATTTATTAACTTATTTTATTTATTTATTATTACAAAATAAAATATTTATTTTAACAATCAAGACATTGTATACAAGTCATGTCAAGTTTCGAACACAGACGGAAAGTTGGGCGTCTGTCGCTTTTTTATCGACTGCACTTCGGGGAATGTGCCCAGGAATTGCACGATCTGATTCCTTCTTCTCCCTTCCACCTTAGGACTTCCAGGCGGGGTGAGTCGTTTCACCCGTACGTCATTAATATCCCACCTATCCGTACTAAGCGTTTCGCAGGTTCCTTTATCATGCGAACTGCTAAGGAGTGGAACGCTCTGCCACCGTCTTTGTTCCCAAACAGCTACAACTTGTGTCTCCTTAAGTCTAGGGTGAATAGGCATCTCATGGGCAAGCGTGTTCCATCTAAGGCCGCATCTTCAATTTCCATCAGGCGAGATGTCGTCAAACGTATGCCCAATTACCAATTATTTTTTTTGAGACAACAAACAACTACATTATACATGTTAGGCATCCGCTTCAAATAACTTTAATATTATTTATAATGCAGTCCACTACGTTGAACAACGATTAGAATTAAATGTGTATTAATAACAAGTTGCAACTAGAGGAACCAATTATTAAAATTCAAAATTAAAACCAAATTAAAATCAAAATTAAAGCAAAATTGAAATTAACATAACATTAATATCAACATAAAAATCAAAAACGAAGAAAAAATTAAAATCAGAATAAAAATCAAAATCAGAATTACAATTAAAGTTAAAATTTGAAATCAAATATACAATTCTTCAATCCGCATCTGGTATGATTCAGATTGCGGCGGCAAAAGCACACATCGATAGACCGCATATGTGTGTGAAGTCGTGTCCAGGCTGCTCATTCATCATCAGTCCATCATATTGTAGGTAACTGGGAGGTAATGTATTGGCAGGCCTAACGCACTCCGCACTGTAGGTACGAAGCTACAAGTACATAGCCGGACACCGACGGCGGGTCGCGCGTCGTTACACGTGCCGCGTCAGAAGAGATAAGAGCGGCGCGATAGAAAGAGAGGCGCTCTGTAGGTTAATATGACTGGTAGGTATGCAGCGCTACGCGAGCTGAATTGAATTTTATTGCGTCATAGCAAGAGTCGATATTTGTTGAAATTTCTTTGCGGAGTGATGCTTCTGTCCCTTAGTATACTGTGGTTTTGGTTAATAATATAATAATATGAATAAATTAATTACTACCACGGCTTGGATAGGTACAAAATAATATTTTTTTTGAAAAAAACTAGAACTGACTTCAAGACTAAACTTATTTTTAACCGAGTTAAAAAAAGGAGGAGGTTCTCTGTTCGGTTGTTTTTTTTTTTCTTTTTTTTTATGTTTGTTACCTCAGAACTCCGTTATTTATGAACCGATTTAGAAAATTCTTGAGTTCAGTATAGCTACGAAGTGGTCCCATATACATTTCATCGATATGTGACCTTGGACTTCGAAGATACGTTGAAGTCGGTTTTTGTTTTTTTCTAAAAAAATATTATTCATGATTTTGTTATTTTTTTCAAAAAGCGCTGAATCAATTCCGATAAAATTGATATGGGACCACCTCTGAAGTATGACCTACCAAATAAAAAAAGAATCATCAAATGGCGGAATAATCGGGAGTAATATTTTTTTTTTGTAACAAGCACACAAAAAAATAACATACCGTTGAATTGAGAACCTCCTCCTTTTTGAAGTCGGTTGAAAATAAACAATTTTGTATTTCCTTCAACTGATTGTCATTCTATTTTCAATATAATTCATCTTCAAAGTGCATTAGAACATCAAACTTAATATATCAGCTTAAATAAATTAAATAAATTTTCAACTTGAAACAATATAATTATGATTATAATTATAAAATGATGATGTAGTTATAAATAAATAAATAAATAATTGCATTTATTTCAGGCAATAATAAAAAAACACAGAGTAATCATATCAGATGGCCATATCACAAATACCTTAGAGACTAACATATACAAAATTTATAAAACACTAAATCTTAAAATCAGAGAATTTAAGTGGCGGCTTCGTATCCCTTTCGCTTTCATTATGATGCCCATATTAGCACTTAGGTATTGGTGCAATTATTTATGTATAACATAACTTCATTCACATCCAATTAAGTTTTGTTTTAATTAAGGTTATCAAAAAATTTCCATTTTTATGTATAACCTGTACCCTGTACATAATTTTCTTATGCTTTTTTTTAACGCTGTCGATTGCCTCAATTCTACTGATATTATAAACGCGAAGTTTGTAAGAATGGATGTATGGATGTACCTTTGTTACTCTTTCACGCAAAAACTACTGAATGGATTTTGGTGAAACTTTACAATAATATAGCTTACACATCAGAATAACACATAGGCCACTTTTTATCCCGGGAAACCGCGGGTGAAACCGCAGGGCGCAGCTAGTGGGATAAATTTTTCTTTTATGTGTTCGTTATTGTTCAGGAGGTTTGTATGAAAAAAATATTTAAAAACGGCGGTACGAAGTTCGCCGAATCAGCTAGTAAATAAATATATAATGAAATATTCTCACTTATCTCTCATATACTCTCTGTATGAGAGAAAGCTGTCCTAGCAGTGGGAATATGCAGTGGAGACGTAATGGGCTGATGATGACGTTGCCTGAGTCCCAGCCGCAAGAGTATGCCGATAAGAGTGATGAATGCTCATGATGATTTAGGTGATAGAATACTTTCCTACCTGAGACCAGGGTGACGAGCGAAACCAGCCAAAGTATGTACCTCACCATTGTTTGAAATTTTACTGACATAATCTTTAATATATTTGCTATTTTAATGCTTGCCTAATCGAGCAGGTTAATTATATTATTTGTTTATCAAAACGTATGGCGGAGTAATTACGATTAATTGCTAATTTAATTCCTTTCAGATCACCGTTCCCCCCTCGCAACGGATCGATGAGGCTTCAAAAAATGTAAAAGCACCAAAAATAACAGGAGGTTCTCAAAAGATATATGTTGTTAATTTTTATTGCTATACAAATGGGTTGAAATACGCAGTCTGTGGTGTTGGTGCGTGTGATGTCAACACTGAATAATAAAGTTTGAACTGTATATTTTAAGTTAATAAATGGTTCAAAGTTTTGTTAAAAAGTACTAAAAATTTCCGACACTGTTGTTCTGAGAAATAAATACTGCCCAAAAGAACCAGAACGAAACTAGACCCCACTTATATTTCTAAAAAAATATGCTATTCCGGTATGCCAGTTGTCAATTGTGAATAAATCTGAATAAAATTTAATATGAATAATTATTAAGTATGACGAATTGTCCCATTCATTTACATGACAAATATGAAACGTACCTAACTGTATTGTAAATTACTTAATAATATGCCTATTTACTACGCTTATTAATTTGTATGCATGTATGTGTACATACCATAGTAGGTGAGGCAGTCGTCGAGCGATGTAATGTCCTTACCACAAACTCACAAGTCTATTGAGTAGGTTTTCTTAAATTCAAAAAAGTTTTTTAAAGTGTAACAAAATACGAAAAATCCGGCCAAGTGCTAGTCGCACGAAGGGTTCCGTATCATTATCGATAAAAACGGCAAAATCTTGTTTGTTGTATGCAAGCCCCATTAAATATTTATTTTATTCTGTTTTTTAATATTTGTTGTTATAGCGGCAACAGAAATACATCATCTGTGAAAATTTCAACTGTCTAACTATCACGGTTCATGAGATACAGCCTGGTGACAGACGGACAGACAGACGAGCGGCGGAGTCTTAGTTATAGGGTCCCGTTTTACCCTTTGGGTACGGAACTCTAAAACGAAACATAAAACACAAAATTATGTTTTTTATTAACTTCTCTGCTTCCAGAGCTGCAATTTACAAAGAAATCTCTGCAGTATAAAAAATACGCCATGCATCAATCTGAAGGCCCGTGTCCCAGCAGTGGAAACGTTATAATGTATCTTTAAATGTTTCTTTAGGTTCTGAAAAAGGACAGGCTACTTTTTAACCGACTTCAAAAGGAGAAGGTTCCATGTTCGAATGTATTTTTTTATTAATTTTTTTATAATTTTTTTATGTTTGTTACCTCAGAACTCCGTCATTCATGAACCGATTTGGAAAATTCCTTTTGCGTTGGGTTCAGTATAGCTTCGAACATATATATACATTCATTAACATATATATTCAGTATAGCTACATATACATAATTAATTCTTATAAAAAACAAAAACGTACTTCAATGTATCTTCGAAGTCCAAGGTCAAATATCGATGAAATTTATATGGGACCACTTCGTAGCTATACTGAACCCGACGCAAAAGGAACACAGAAAAAACGGGTGAAGCCGTGTGTCGCAGCAAGTAAAATATACTTAAATATCTTACCTTACCTAATTACCTACATCTTCCGCCTATGAATTAACCTCTGCATCTGTTTCTGTATCACTTAATATTTATTTTATCAATTTTACGCACATTGTCAAAAAAGTATGTTTCGCCAAATGTTTTCCACAATGTCATATCAATTAAGTAAACATGGCGTAATAATACCTACACATATTTTAATTTGTTTAATTAGCTGATATTGTTTAAGAAAGTAAGTTTGCTTGCATCTCTCGTATCGCCAACCGAGCGTCGGAGTTTTTAGACCACCAGTAGGCCTTCAACATGTGACATGCCGAAAGGTGACGAGCGCAGTGCATTAGGTAGGTACTAATAAATACAAGTCTAGTGTTTTTTCCTCGCAAGTATGATGAGATACATCGTATGAAATGCGTGTGCGTAGATCATTACACTCTCCTCTCGATTCCCTTATTGCGTTTGCCGTATGGCTCGCGCCAAAATACCACCTCGAGTGTAATAATACCACCTCGAGTGTAATAATACCACCTCGAGTGTAATAATACCACCTCGAGTGTAATAATACCACCTCGAGTGTAATAATACCACCTCGAGTGTAATAATACCACCTCGAGTGTAATAATACCACCTCGAGTGTAATAATACCACCTCGAGTGTAATAATACCACCTCGAGTGTAATAATACCACCTCGAGTGTAATAATACCACCTCGAGTGTAATAATACCACCTCGAGTGTAATAATACCACCTCGAGTGTAATAATACCACCTCGAGTGTAATAATACCACCTCGAGTGTAATAATACCACCTCGAGTGTAATAATACCACCTCGAGTGTAATAATACCACCTCGAGTGTAATAATACCACCTCGAGTGTAATAATACCACCTCGAGTGTAATGATACCACCTCGAGTGTAATGATACCACCTCGAGTGTAATGATACCACCTCGAGTGTAATAATACCACCTCGAGTGTAATAATACCACCTCGAGTGTAATAATACCACCTCGAGTGTAATAATACCACCTCGAGTGTAATAATTCCACCTCGAGTGTAATAATTCCTCCTCGAGTGTAATAATACCGCCTCGAGTGTAATAATACCACCTCGAGTGTAATAATACCACCTCGAGTATAATAATACCACCTCGAGTGTAATAATACCACCTCGAGTATAATAATACCACCTCGAGTATAATAATACCGCCTCGAGTGTAATAATACCACCTCGAGTATAATAATACCACCTCGAGTATAATAATACCACCTCGAGTATAATAATACCACCTCGAGTGTAATAATACCACCTCGAGTGTAATAATACCACCTCGAGTGTAATAATACCACCTCGAGTGTAATAATACCACCTCGAGTGTAATAATACCACCTCGAGTGTAATAATACCACCTCGAGTGTAATAATACCACCTCGAGTGTAATAATACCACCTCGAGTGTAATAATACCACCTCGAGTGTAATAATACCACCTCGAGTGTAATAATACCACCTCGAGTGTAATGATACCACCTCGAGTGTAATGATACCACCTCGAGTGTAATGATACCACCTCGAGTGTAATAATACCACCTCGAGTGTAATAATACCACCTCGAGTGTAATAATACCACCTCGAGTGTAATAATACCACCTCGAGTGTAATAATTCCACCTCGAGTGTAATAATTCCTCCTCGAGTGTAATAATACCGCCTCGAGTGTAATAATACCACCTCGAGTGTAATAATACCACCTCGAGTATAATAATACCACCTCGAGTGTAATAATACCACCTCGAGTATAATAATACCACCTCGAGTATAATAATACCGCCTCGAGTGTAATAATACCACCTCGAGTATAATAATACCACCTCGAGTATAATAATACCACCTCGAGTATAATAATACCACCTCGAGTGTAATAATCAAGTTAGCACACTGCGTCATAATGAGATTTTGATTTGATATAAATATAGTATAAGTAGTAGTAGTATAGTAGTATCCGACGTACCCAAGTTCGAATCCCGCCGGCCCCGCACTGACTTTCTTAAGTTATGTGCGGATTTAACACTCGTTCTGAAAACGGTGAAGGAAAACATCGTGAGGAAACCGGCATGTCCAAGAATTAATCACAAAAATTCAAGGACATGTGACATCCAGCAACCCGCACTGGGCCAGCGTGGTGGATTATGGCCCATTCTCTCTCTATGAGAGAAGGCCCGAGTCCCAGCAGTGGGAACGTGATGGGCTCATGATGATGATGATAGTATAAGTAGGTGTACCATTACCATTGTACGTCAACACTACGATGTATTTTGTGACTTCATTTTTCATAATAGGGAATATGCATGTGTTGTCGAAATCTGGAAATTACTTTTTACGATAGATTACTTTTGTAAACATTTAGTAGTGATATAACTATTATTATTAATTGCGTAGTTTATTTGTATTTCAATGTTTCTTTTTCTTATTTTTGGAAAAAGCTTGAGTACGTGCTACCACTATCTGACGTCACGCGCCTCGCTGCTTATTGGTAAATTTTTGACGTAGAGCCCGCCCTATTGTTAAATTATTGACACACACACATGTAGCATAGATGGACCAATGAGGAGATCCTAGGTCCCCACGTTGTGACGTTACACGCAAATGGCGCGTTTATGTTGATTTAAATTGATTCAAATTTTCATTTAGTTATTTTATTGACAAATGATGCCGTAATTTTTCTTTAATGATATGAAATGATTAAATGAAAAGAAATGATATTTATTTGTAGGAAACACGGTCATAATAAAGTTGACAAATGTTTTTAGAGTTCTGCGTGTCTCACCATTTCTGTCATACAAATTTTCATATTACATTATGTAAATTGATGAAATAAAATGTCCCATGCATATAATTCGTACAGAAAATGTCAAAGATTAATTAAAGAAAATACATAACCATTAAACATCAAACTCATTAATTATTCACACGCGCAATATGTCAAATACAATAAAATAAGAATATAAAATATGTCCATAATGTCACTTGTCTTTGCAATTAAAAAAATCATTTAGTTAAAAACAGTGATTGACAAGCCATTTTTATTATTTGTGCTCAATAATGAGTCGATTCATGCATTAAAAATAAAAGACGTGTGGCACTCGGAGACTGCCGCGGTAAAGCTATTGCATAGCATTCGGAGAAGGGGTGTTAGGTTATTTTCGTTACGGAATTTTTGGATTCGGTCTCCACGCTCAAGGCCCGCGATAGAAGCTATGCAATAGCTTAAAAAATAAAAGCATATTCCCTATTGTGTGTATGTTATTTGGTGTGCAATGAAGTGTTATTGTACCTATTGTATACCTACTTACATACCTACTATATTTATATCAATCCAAAATCAAGGGCAATACAGTAAATAACGAGTTGTTCTATCCCTTCACTGTCCCGCTCCTGGTTTCGTCCCGCTCCTATCCAGATCACGTCTTTTTCCATTACGCTTCCGCTTCTATCCCCATTATGCCGTTACCGACCTCTCCTAACGCGGGACCGTCTCCCTCATATTCCGTTACCATAACACTCTTATCCCCTTCCCGTCCCGCTCCTATCCCGTTACCATCCTTATATTCTGTTCCTGTCCCCGCTCCAATCCCTCGAAAAAAATATAAATAACCCTCCAAAAATATAACAAGGTACCTAGTTATGTATTCTCTAAGATTACAAGGGAAATAATACAATGACCATCAAAATAATCTTTGAGATCCCATACACTTCTATCCAGAAATTGTATCAGCAGATGAAGTTTAGTAAATGACCACCAAATCTAGTAAATGACTTCGAATTGCCGCACTCACTGTTCCGTGGTCCAACTACTTAACTACCCCTAGAGTGTATATAAAAAGCGCGGAGCCAGAAGCTCGCGGAGGAGGTCCTGAATGAATTGAATCTACGAGGCCGAGTGGAGCGAAGGGAGGTGGCGAGCAAAGCGAGCCGGCGACTTCCGCAGCGGAGCAAAGGTATAATTTTCCAAATCTGTTTATAAATGACGAAGTTGTGAGGTAACAAACAAAAAAAATACAATCAAATTGAGAACCTCATTCTTCTTTATAGTCGGTTTAAATTGAAAATGAAAGCTTCGGTCGGTATAAGCTAAAACGGTTCGGAGTTAAAATAAAACAATATACGTACTTAGGTAGTTATTTTATTTATTTTAACTTTGGATTGTGCTGTTGTACCTATTGTTTGTTGAAGCCAGAGAAATGGAGATAAGATAGAATGGACGTCATTTTTGTAGGAAAATCAGTGTCGAAAATCGCACACACGTAAACGCATCTACATAAACATTGAAAGCATCTATTTCGTCACATTTATTACTAATTTGAATATTTATAAACGCCATTCATAAATGTTTGTTGATTTATTTATTTAATAGTTTGCAAAAATGGTAGTTACAAGGAGTGACTTAATGCTATTTAGCAATATTGTTTACTAGCTGCTCCCCGCGGTTCCACCCGCGGTTTCCCGGGATGAAAAGTAGCCTATGTGCAATTCCAAGTACCTACATACCAAATTACATCAAAATCGGTTCGGTAGTTTTTGCGTGAAAGAGTAACAAACATACATCTATAACTTCATCTATAACATCATATATTATACAAACTTTCGCGTTTATAATATTAGTGAGATTTCTAAATGTTTTGCTATTTATTTTAAATGGATTACTGAATCAGTTGTCAGTCTCTGTGGTGTAGTGGTTGGGCAGGTTGGCTCAAATCTCATACACCACAGAGGTTGCGGGTTCGTTTCCCGCGTCGGCGTCGGGACAAATGTTTGTGCACAGAAAAAAAAGCGCATGCATTTGTTTCATGTCTGGGTGTTGTGGGATGGTCCTAGTAGTTGCTGGTTCCATAGATAAGGGAATTCTAGTTGTCATGGACAGGGTTCCGACTGAAAATCAGTACTTAAAAATACCTTAGCGTATGCTGAGTCGGAACCTTTTCCTAACATCGCGCAACATTTCACTGGTTGTATTTATTGTTCTTGATTTGTCTTTATTTTAGCATGTTCAGTGTAATGCTGTGTGATGTCCTGAATAAATGTATTATTTTTCTTTCTTAGTTAGGGGCCAGGATCTATGCATGTGATCGTTGGGCGTATTTATTATTATTTTATTATTAGTTATGTCACGGTTACGACACTGAAGTTCGGAATTCCGGCGGGTATACGTCTACGGCGTTGACATAAATACGATTGTTTAATCGTATGATCGCGGCACGTCTGCCTTCTTCGCTATTCTAACCTATTCTCCATTTCTCTGCTCTACTTCTTTGGTTGAAGCAAGAAGAATTCAACCCCTGGAGAAGGGAGGGGAGGCGTTGGTCTCCAAGTAGTAAACGCCTCTTTGTCTGTGAAGGAGATAAAAATACATTAAAAGCTGTTTTCAAATCCTCGTTTTAATGGAACTGCGTGGAATGAGAAGTCGTTCGCCTGATCGTAACCACCACGCCTGCCCATAAGTGCAGCGTCACCCAGAACTTTTAATACCATAAAAAGCACTGCACTGCATTGCGCTCATCACCCCGACACATCAGATTAGTCTGATCAGTAATTTCGGCTATAACGTCCTTCTAACTGGAACACAGTAATGCTGTAGGCACTGCAATTGTTATATGGGCAGGCGTGGCGCTTACCATCAGGAGAACGACTTGCTCGTCTCGTCATTCAGTTAAATAATAAATAAATAAAAAATATATATTTTATAGTAGAAGCTTTAGCCAATTAATAATTTTGCCATTTTTGGTGTCAATATTTTTTTTACGTACCTAAATATTGTTAAGATGTTATTTATTCCTTTTACTGATAATTAATTTTTAGAAAAAAACTATAACCGACTTCAATGTATCTTCGAAGTCCAAGGTCGAATATCGATGTAATTTATATGAGACCACTTCGTAGCTATACTGAACTCAACGCAAATTTCTAAATCGGTTCACGAATGACGGAGTTCTGATAACAAACATAAAAAAAAATACAATCGAATAGAAAACCTTCTCCTTTTTTGAAGTCGGTTAAAAAGGGGATAAGCAGGATGCGGATGGGAAGTGATGATGTGGTCGAAGATATGGCACGATTACCCAGTAATTTTTGGTAAATTAAATTTAGAAATGTGTTAGATGCTATTTTACCCAGTTTTCGGTCTGACTCCTCCCATCTGCAGCCTGCCTGACAGGTTGCAGTCTCCAGTGAGAGCTTCGACGTAGGAGGGGCACTGGACGCCGGTGAACCCGCCGCTTGCGATCGACTCGCCGAAGTAATAGTACGCTCTAGAAATTCATAAATGTTATAGTTACAAGTACTGCAATTGTTATGGTCAGGCGTGGCGCATACCATCAGGCGAACGACTAGCTCGTCTCATCACGTAGTTTCATAAAAAAAACACATGTTACCAAAAGAAAAACAGATTTCAATGTTTCTTTGAAGTCCAAGATCAAATATCGTTGAAATTTATATGGGACCACCTCCTCTATACTATACATACAGAACCTAAGGCAAAAATGTTTGAAATCGGTCAACAGTTGGCGGAGAAATCGGTGACCGTAAAAAAATATACCGTGGAACATAGAACCGCCTTCTTTTTGAAGTCGGTAAATAAATAACGATCAACTTTTTGATATTGATTGCAATAGCGATGATAAGCGAAGATTTTAAACAAGAAAATTACAGATTAAAAAACATATCTTAAATACAGGTTTTATGCGCCTTTTGAGGTTAGGTCGTCATTGCATGCTAATAAATGGATTTAGAATGCATTGTCATCGAGTTGTGAGCTACCCTGAAAGTACATAGTAATATTTAGTTTTCTTTGCTGAAAGTTTCAGCCGGATAGCTACTACACTCACTTCGACAGACTGTAGGTAGGAAATTAAAGGGCCATTCGCCCGAAGTTCGCCCACGCTTCTATCAATGTTTTCCATCCAGAGATCTGTACTCACCGGGAGTGATCGCAGCTCTCAGTAGCACAGCCAGGCATGACGGCTCCACCGTTAGGGTAGAAGTCCACGACGCCCAGAGGAGTCAGGTAGCCCATCACACCAACGTTGGTATGGATGACTTCCGTGTAGACGCCATCGCTTGCTCTGAACGTTTCACTGTTTGTGAGCCAACCAGGCATCGCGGGGTCCAGCGCTGGAGATGAAACAGAAGGTGGAATATACAAAAAAATAATTTCGAATCGCGCAACCCAAACCATCAACCGAAAAACCTAAACAGAAAAAAATAAAAAAGTTCTCACTAGTTCGACGGTCGAACTAATGAGAAAAATAAATTTCACTAGTTCAACGATCGGACAAATCAATCGAACTAGTGAGAACAAACGGGTTGAATCAGTATTGCAACTTAACGGGTTAATGTTGAGAACATCTTGAATATGCTCCCTACTGGTAGTTGATAGGCCTTCACGTAATAATTAATGAACTGTGACGTGTTTTATAGAACTGAGTAATGAGACGAGCAGGTCGTTCGCGTGATGGTAAGCGCCACGCCTGCTCATAACAATTGCAGTGCCAACTAGAACTTTTAATACCATAAAAGGTACTGCATAAATAAATAATAATAACTAAATAATATAATTTTATTTCAGGCAATAATAAAGGTACATCGAAGAAAAATTATCAGAGGTCCATATTATTAATATCTTAGAGACTAACATATAACATACACAATTGAAATCATAATATTAAACTCTAGGGATTTTTCGGCGGCGTCGCTTCCCTGAAGCGTCGATAGACCACGCCCTCAGGCCAAAAGTCCGGACTAAGGAACATCTTCTGAAGTGCTGCTGGATCCCGGAGCTTATACGACTTAAACATCATTGGCCTGCCGTATTCCAGGTCGATGATGATTTCTATCCTGCATTGCGGTCATCACGCTCGAGACGTCAGATATTAAGTCCACGCCCAGTAATTTCGCTGCCTACAAACCCCTTCTAACCGGAACACAGTAATGCTTGCGCACTACTGCTTGGCGGTAGAATAACTGGCAAAGCTGTGGTACCTACCCAGACGGCCTACCATACGAGAGACCTACCACGAGTGGTAGAGTCAATCAATATACTAATAAAATTAATTCTTTTTATGACTATAAAATACCAATGTTTATTTAATGGATCGGTCCGCTCGCTCCTATTACTCCTATTGCCATACCCTGCCAGGGTCATATATGTTAACTTACCTTTTCATAAGACCTCTTCAAATGTACATACATATATGATTGCAATAAACTATTGAGTATTCAATTCAATTTAATTCATTTATTAATTTTCAGATATTTACAATCCATTTTGTTAGTATGAACTTACGGGCTATGGTAATTTTCTCATTATATCGTATTGAGTATTGAGTCATTGTGATAATTTGACGTTCATAAGTGCGTCTGTGATGCCAAAATGATTGAAGAGATTTTGATTTTGATTTTTGAGTAGCGTTGAGTTAGTTTCTAAGCTAGTCGGCTACTCACCGGTGATGTAAGCGGCTTGGTTGCCCAGATTCCTACCGACGATGCCCGACTGGTGGCCGCCCAGACTGTGTCCTGCGATGTGGTAGGACGACAGAGATGCCCCGCTAGCTGAGTTCAACCAGGTCAAGAACCTGGCTACACTCCGACCTGTAAGACCACACATAAGAAAGAAAAGAAAAGAAAAGAAAGAAGAAAATTTATTCGACGACCACAAAGAAATAAATCTTACTAATATTATAAACGCGAAAGTTTGTAAGAATGGATGTACCTTTGTTACTCTTTCACGCAAAAACTACTGAATGGATTTTGATGAAATTTGGTATGGAGATAGCTTATACCCTGGATTAACACATAGGCTACTTTTTATCTCGGGAAACCACGGGTGAAACCGCAGGGCGCCCACATAAATAGCATTATACATAAATTTATAATATACACAATAATTACATTAAATTTAAAATTATATAAGACTTTTTGTAGGTCCGATAGCCGGTCCGATTTCTTTCACCGTCATTTGTAACTTTTTTTATGATGATATGGGCTCACGTTTGACAACAACTCACCTGATGGTAAGCATAGTTGCGGTCTAAGGTGGAGAACCGTTTGCCCATGAGGTGCCTATTCACTCTTGTATATTTTGTGACCGACTTCTTGTAGGGCGTATGCATTGCAATATGAAACTCCGTATGTTTTATTTTCAACAAAATATAACCGGCCAAGTGCAAGTCGGACTCGCGCACGAAGGGTTCCGTACCATTACCTATAAAAACGGCAAAATAAACACGTTTGTAGTATGGGAGCCCCCTTAAATATTTTTTTTTCTGTTTTTTTAGTATTTATTGTTATAGCGGCAACAGAAATACATCATTTGTGAAAATGTCAACTATCTAACTATCACGGTTTTTTTTTTTTTTTTTTTTTTAATCTATTTTATTTTGGGGGCTTTTATACATTGGTACATGTCAGCCCCAACTATCACGGTTCATGAGATACAGCCTGGTGACAGATAGACAGACAGACAGACGGACGGACAACGGAGTCTTAGTATTGGTCCCGTTTTACCCTTTGGGTACGGAACCCTAATAACTTTGACTGATTGTCTGCCTTGGCGCGGGCAGCTCTAGCTTCGGCTACCTCCGCGGCTACAGGAAGACGACAAAACCACTTTTAAACTGACCGGAGGTGACGGTGCTACCAACAGCAGCGACGTAGTCGATAGTATCGGCGCCGGCGCTCCAATCCACCACGACAACATTCACATTTTCAGCTGACAGGAATGCTGGAAAAGTTCAAGATATTTCGGTCAAGTGTTCCATAATTCTCTAAATAAATAAAACCACAGAATACTCAGGGACAGAAGCATCACTCCGCAAAGAAATTTAAACAAATAGTGACTCTTGCTATGACGCAATAAAATTCAATTCAGCTCGCGAAGCGCTGCATACCTACCAGTCATATTAACCTACAGAGCGGCTCTCTTTCTATCGCATAGCTCTTATCTCTTCTGACGCGGCACGTGTAACGACGCGCGACCCGCCGTCGGTGTCCGGCTATGTACTTGTAGCTTCGTACCTACAGTGCGGAGTGCGCTAGTCCTGGTAAAACCCGAGTTCTACAGCACAACACAATCATATTAACGACCAAGGATCACAAATAGATCCTGGCCCCTAACCAGGATTCCCTTTTTCTAGGGAACCGTCATGAACTAGGGAAACCATGGTCCCAGAACACATGGATACAAAATAAATATTTGCTCTTTTTCTTCTAAATATTATATTTTATTGTTTTTATCTTGGCGCACTTGTCTATCGTTGGTTTTGGCAAAATTTTTGGTGATTCTTACCAGGCACGAGAACAGAGAAGATCTCGGATGTAGCAGAGTTCCGCCATCCGTGTATGAGTACGATTGTGCGCCGCTGTGCTGAGAAGTTGCTGCCACTCAAGGATGCTGCGTCACCGAACACTATCGGCTGGCTGACACTCGGGTTGTTCCTAATAAGATTGAAAATTAAAAAAAAAACCAGCCAAGTGCTAGTCGGCCTCGCGCACGAAGGTTCCGCTCCTATAAAACGGCAAAAAAACATGTCTGTTGTATGGGAGCCCTCTTAAATATTTATTTTATTCTGTTTTTTAGTATTTATTGTTACCTATAGCGGCAACAGAAATACATCATCTGTGAAAATTTCAACTGTCGAACTATCACGGTTCATAAGATACAGCCTGGTGACAGACGGACAGACAAACAGACAGACAGCGGAGTCTTAATAATAGGTCCCGTTTTACCCTTTGGGAAATAACCCTAAAAATTATTAAAAAAAAGGTTTTTATTACTTGATTGGAAACATCCGTTCACTGTTGGGAACGTAGTCTGAAGAATCTGAATTTAATTTCAGGGAAAAGTTTCGTGGGATATTGCCTAGGATTGGATTAGACTGGGTGCGTCAACCCAATCCTCAAGAAGTGTTGGGTTGAAATCGGAATTGGGTTCCTATACCGACTAAAGTGTGACATTGTGAGTGAACATGAATATATAACGAGAGATTGTTATAGCATTTCGTATTTGAAACTGGAATAAAACAATTTTCGTAAATACAAAAAACCATCATTGCGAAGCGCGACGCGATCGCGAGCGTTCCGCACTCGCCTTGAAAGAGACCACCGGATGTGGTTGAAACTATAGTTGGACCACTCCAACTTAAATGTGTCTAATTATTATTAAAATAATTCAAAAAAGCCATTAAATAATTAATTATTAGAAAAAAAAAACAAAAATCGACTTTAATGTATCTTCGAAGTCCAAGGTCACATATCGATGAAAGTTATATGGGACCACTTCGTAGCTATACTGAACCCGACGCAAAA
The DNA here is from genome assembly GCA_951640565.1 of Petrophora chlorosata. NCBI lineage: Eukaryota > Metazoa > Arthropoda > Insecta > Lepidoptera > Geometridae > Petrophora > Petrophora chlorosata. The sequence goes on from OX621219.1 coordinate 734,378, forward strand.
AGATTTTTTCAAATCGGTTCATAAGTGACGGAGTTCTGAGGTAAAAAACATAAAAAAAAAACAATCGAACGGAGAACCTCCTCCTTTTTGAAGTCGGTTAACAATATACAATTTTAGCATTACAGTAAAGTACTAGAAGAATAACAATTTATTTTTCATCCCCCCATCTCGGAAAGAGTATTTTTGCTCTTCGATATGTGAGTGCAAAAGTCGTTTTTATCCGCTAGAGGATAAAGTAAATTTGAATTTAGAACATCGTGTGCACTAAGTTTGTGAATTGAAAACATCATTAAACCTATTTACTTCTACCTCCATGGTGCCGAATTCTTCATACAACTTTTTAATTTGTTAAAACCTTAGACTCGGAACGGAACCTCCTTGGTGTATTTTTTTCTTATTTGCGCGCAAAGTATTTTGTGATTCTAAATGATTTTTTGCATTTAGTCATTTCCTCGCTGAGGTGGGATGAAAAGTTACGTGTGCTCTTTTGATTCCCTCGCTGCCGCTCAGGATTCTAAGTTTTAGAATCCTTCGCGTGCTCGGTCATCAAAATTGAGCACGCGGTTAAAAAGCAACTTTGCACTCTTGTATAACAAATAACTATTGTAGTTTTAAAAAACTAGCGACTAAACAATCAGGAAACTTTACGACACGACACAAGCATTATCTTTTTTTTATACATTTTTGGCTTGCGTTTGACCACTAACTCGCCTGATGGTAAGCGACGATGCGGTCGACGATGTAGCACGCTTGCCAAGATAGTACCTGTTCTCTCGAGACTTGAAGATTCCTAGATTGTAAGTATCGGGAAAGATTGACTCCGGGGAGTTCCACTCGTTAGCGGTGCGCAAAATGAAAGTGGAAGCGAAACGCTTAGTGCGCGCAGGAGGAATGTCCACCATATAACGGTGGCGTGTTGCCGGCGTACGTCTTGTAGTCCGATGATGAAACGGGGACGGGGGAATTAATTGGTGTAATTCCGACGCACACGCACCGAAATGTATCCTATAAAAGACCGATAGACTGGCTATTTTGCGTCGATGTTCAAGACTATGGAGTCTTGACACGAAAAGCGCGTCGTCGTCAATGAATCTCTTGGCTCGCCTTTCGATTGCCTCTAGAGCTTCAAGCTGGTACTTAGCTGATCCATCCCAAAGGTGAGAGCAGTACTCTATACACGACCGGACTAATCTAATTTGTTAATTTTATTCTCGTTTTGGTTTTCTGTCTTTTTATTTGGTTTCTTTATTTGTGTGAAACATAAAATAATATTGTGTTTGTGTGTATTGTGAGTGTTGCCAATTTTGAAAAATATTTGTGTGTCCGTGATGTCACCGGCTTCTACGGAAGATCAGCGCTGGTTGCTACAACCAGCATTTTGCTGAGTGGAAGTATTATGGCAATACGTACCTACCTAAAAGTAATTTCTTATTTTAATTATTTTATAATTTAGCGTATACTCGTAGTTTAGATTTATAGTAGAAATTGTAATTTAGTGCAGGGCCTCCCGCGACGCCATGTGGCGTCGCGGCATTATCCCATAGAGAAATATATACTGTGGAAACATTATCCCAAGGGCGGCGTCGAGAGGCGATCCACATGGATCCACATGGATTCTCACGAATATTGGGCCATCAGCACTGCAGCGTTGAGGATTCTGCTACCATTTGCGACATCGTACTTGGCGAAACAGCAGTAATAAAGAACAAGTACAGATCGAAAATAAAAGAAATGAGAAATGCTTAGAAAAGTAAGCACATCCTTGTCATTAGTAGCCATTCAACAAAGTAAAATAGGTATATGTCTCTTAATTTTCATTCTTATTGCTTTGTTTTTGTTCTTATTTTCTAATAAAAAAATAAGAGTTATTTGGAGTTTTTCTGATAACTTGTTACTAGGCTAGAACTACGACTGGTATGGTAAGTAGTTTTTGACAGGAGGGAGTGGCGTCGCAAAAAAATGCCCAAGTGCGTCACAGTAAAAAAAAGTTTGGGAATCCCTGATTTAGTGTATTTATTCATATTTCTGTTTTTAGTTTTTGTCACAATAAACCTATTTCTTTTTTTCTTTCTTTCTTCTAAACTTTACGGTTTCCGCTCTGTGATTTTATTTGATGATGATGATTTTCGGATTTCCCGTGTATGTTTCTTATGGCCAAGGGAAAATTGGCTTGGATTAAGGATAGCACTGACCTCGTAAACAGATGGTATTGATTTTGCGAATCAGGGTTGAACCTGGCCATCTGCTCCAGGTCGCTGACCTTCATCCACAGGTCCACCAGGTGTGTGTTGCCGTCGGCGTCCTTCACATAATGGTAGCGGACCGGGTCAAGCTTGTGGATTACTTGGCTCTGCTCTTGAACCGCTGAGTCAGCCTCGTGAAACAGTTGGTCGTCCAATGGGAGAGCTGGATTCCACGGAGAAATTAATTTACCATCAAGACATTGCATACAATTGTTTTATATTAAATATCATCTGGTATGATTCAGATTGCGGCTGCAGCTGCACACGTCGATAGACCGCATATTTAAGTGAAGTCGTTTCCAGGCTACTCATTCATCGTCAGCCCATCGTATTTCCACTGCTGGGACAAGGGCCTTCTCTCATACAGAGAGTACATGAGAGCAGACATGTCGGGTGCCGACAAACCGGCATGTCCAAGGATTAATCACAAACATTCAAGGACTTGTGACATCCACTAACCCGCACTGGGTCAGCGTGGCGGATTACGGCCCATACTCTCTGTATGAGTGAAGGCCCGTGTCCCAGCAGTGGGAATATGCAGTGGAAACGCAATGGGCTGATGATGACGTTGCCTGAGTCCCAGCCGCAAGAATATGCCGATGAGAATGATGAATGCTGATGATGATGATAAAATACTTTCCTACCTGAGACAAGGGCGACGAGCGAAACCAACCAAATTATGTACTTCGCCATTGTTTGAGATTTTACTAACATAATCTTTGAGATATTTGCCATTTTAATGCTTGCCTTATCGAGCAGCTTAATTATATTATTTGTTTATCAAAACGTATGACGTGTTAATTACGATTAATTGCTGACTTAATTCTTTTTCAGATCACCTTTCCCCCCTCGCGTGCAACAGACCGATGTGGCTTCAAAGAAAAGCCTTAGTTAGTTTGCGTAAGATGCTATTCCTTTTTTAGGGTTCTATACCTCAAAAGGAAAAAACGGAACCCTTATAAGATCACTTTGTTGTCCGTCTGTCCGTCAAGTCCCTTTAACTCGGGAACGCGTAGAGGTATCGAGTTGAAACTAAACTCATATACTCAAGTCTACAGTTCCTTCAAGCTGTGAAAATCAAACTTCTAAGTTAACGTTAAAAGGTACGGCTCGCCAAGCCGCAAAAAACGGAGTGTATCCCATCTGGCCCGGTGACTTGGCCCGGCGCGGGGCCACATGGGAAAAAATGTTTTAACTGGCCCGGTGATAAGTTTACCGGGCCAAATGACACAAATCAAGTGCCATCGTCCCCGGTAAGGTGAGAAAAGAGGATACGCCTCGCCGGAAATACTAAATACATGCATACAATATATACATACAAGATTTATGACACAAGTTGATACGCGTCATTCACAATAAAAACTGATTATTGTATACTAAGCAGTTTGATTTATAAGTTCAATCCCTTTCATAGATGCATGTATTTAGTATTTCACAAATTACGAGGCGTATCCCCATCCCTTTAGTCTGTGGCTGATCGCAATGCGCGCGCATAGGAAAACTGATTATAAATAAAATGAGTTTTTATTGTTATTTTATTCACAAGTGTGTTGAATAACGTCGTATGATACACGTGTGTATTGATGATTATCGTCCTCGGCTCTCTTAAGACCCTCACCTAACGGCTCGGGCCTCAATGGCGCCTCAGCGGTAATCACCAACATTACACACTACTACCATAATGTACTAATATATCTAGCAAAAATAATATGTCTAATATGTCCCAGCAGTGGGAACGTGATGGGCTGATAATGATGATGATGATGATGATATCTAGCAAATAAATTATTCTTATTCTTATAGTCGTCGGGCGAGCAACTAATGTACCTATACGTACATCTGTCAAGCAGTAGTGCGCAATCATTACTGTATTCCGGTTTGAAGGGCATTGTAGCCAGCGAAATTACTGGGCATATGAGACTTAATATCTGATGTCTCGGGAATACAGTGCTACGCAGTGCTTTTTATGGAAGTTCTGGGTGGCTCGTCTAATCACTCAATTCCATAAAAAAATTATGAACTGCTGTACTTCTATGTATATATATTTTTTAATGTTACTGAGTAACGAGACGAGCTGGTCGTTTGCCTGATGGTAAGCAATACGCCAGCCCATAACAATAACAGCACCACCCATAACTTTGTTTTGCAAAATCCTGCGCGGCGCCGCACTGCGCTCGTCAGCCTGAGACAATAAGCTGTTAAGTCTCATAATGCCCAGTAATTTCAATGGCTACAATGCTCTTCAAACCGGAACACAGTAATGCTCGCGCTCTACTGCTTGGCGGCTGAATAACTGGCAAAGCGGTGGTACCCACCCAGGCGGCCTCCCGCATACGATAGACCTACCACCAGTGAAACCTAGCACGTACAACATGGTATAGTTATATCATATACTAGCGACCCGCCCCGGCTTCGCACGGTTATTAATATAATATAAAACTGAAAGACCACTGACTGACTGACTGACTGACTGACATATAATTGACAGAAATAGAAGTGGTACTTGCCGATATGGTGGGGGGGAGTGTTTGGTACTGTTGGATAGAGGGTGTTTTGAAACCAACCAGAAAAATCCGAAATCACCAGAAAGTGGTTTCCTTGATGGAACTGCTCAGGGGATCTCGAAAACTATAAATCGGATGGGGGTACCGCTTGAACTAAATATGCCCCAAAACCTGGGCCATTTTTGAAAATTTGAAAAAAAAGATGGCCGCCATACAAAAAAACATGGCCGCCATACAAAATTAAAATGTTAATAACTTTTGAATGGTTAGAGATAGGTATAGGGTGCTCGACCAAATGTCATAGAGGACGATGGGGGAAATTTGGAAAAGTTGGAAAAATTAAAAAAAAAGAAAAAAAAATGGCGGCCATTTTGAAAGTTGCTCCGATCCGACTGAAATTTTGCATCGGGGGGTTTTATGGATCGTAGATTACGATTATGAAAAAATATTTTGGATACCGCCATTTTTCAAGATGGCTGCCATACAAAAGATTTTTTTCCGGAACAATAAGCCAAACAAAACTTTTGAACCGTAGTCGATAGGAAGCGTCTATAAAAAAAAAGCAACACCCCTCCACGCGAGCTGCTTTAGCAGCTCGCGCACGCCACAAAATCACTTGGATTCCGCCATTTTTCAAGATGGCCGCCATACAAAAGTCTTTTTTTCAGAACAACTGAACTTAAATAACTTTAGAACCGTAATCGATAGGGAGCTTTTATTAAAAAGCAAAACACCCCCCCACGCGAGCTGCTTTAGCAGCTCGCGCACGCCACACAATCACTTGAAATCCAGCTTTTTTTCATGATGGCCGCCATACAAAAGTTTGTTTTCAGAACAAAAAGGGTAAACAAAACTTTAGAACCGTAATCGATGGGAAGCTTTTAAAAAAAAACAGCAGCCACCCCCCCACGCGAGCTGCTTTAGCAGCTCGCGCACGCGGCGAAATACTAGTTAATATAATATAAAACTGGAAGACCACTGACTGACTGACTGACTGACATATTGACAGAATTGATCTCCGACTTGCCGTTATGGTGGGGGGGAGTGTTTGGTATGGTTGGATAGAGGATGTTTTGAAACCAACCAGAAAAATCCGAAATCACCAGAAAGTGGTTTCCTCGATGGAACTGCTCAGGGGATCTCGGAAACTATAAATCGGATGGGGGTACCGCTTGAACTAAATATGCCCCAAACCTTGGGCCATTTTTGAAAATTTGAAAAAAAAGATGGCCGCCATACAAAAAAACATGGCCGCCATACAAAATAAAAATGTTAATAACTTTTGAATGGTTAGAGATAGGTATAGGGTGCTCGACCAAATGTCATAGAGAGCGATGGGGGAAATTTGAAAAAGTTGGAAAAATTAAAAAAAAAGAAAAAAAAATGGCGGCCATTTTGAAAGTTGCTCCGATCCGACTGAAATTTTGCATCGGGGGGTTTTCTGGGTCGTAGATTACGATTATGAAAAAAAATTTTGGCTTTCGCCATTTTTCAAGATGGCTGCCATACAAAAGTTATTTTCCCGGAAAAATAAGCCAAACAAAACTTTTGAACCGTAGTCGATAGGAAGCGTCTATAAAAAAAAAGCAACACCCCCCCACGCGAGCTGCTTTAGCAGCTCGCGCACGCCACAAAATCACTTGGATTCCGCCATTTTTCAAGATGGCCGCCATACAAAAGTCTTTTTTTCAGAACAACTGAACTTAAATAACTTTAGAACCGTAATCGATAGGGAGCTTTTATAAAAAAAGCAACACCCCCCCCACGCGAGCTGCTTTAGCAGCTCGCGCACGCCACACAATCACTTGAAATCCAGCTTTTTTTCAATATGGCCGCCATACAAAAGTTTGATTTCAAAACAAAAAGGGTAAACAAAACTTTAGAACCGTAATCGATAGGAAGCTTTTAAAAAAAAACAGCAGCCACCCCCCCACGCGAGCTGCTTTAGCAGCTCGCGCACGCGGCGAAATACTAGTTATACATATAAACCTTCCTCTTTAATCACTCTATCTATTAAAAAAAACCGCATCAAAATCCGTTGCGTAGTTTTAAAGATTTAAGCATACATAGGGATATAGAGACAGAGAAAGCGAATTTGTTTTATACTATGTAGTGATCATACCACATTCCGACTTCATCATCAGATCAACTCAGTGGCACTTTCACATTGTAGGTAGGTAACAAGGGAATCGGATATCTTTTCAGAAAGTATTCAAAATTAACCATAATGTATACATGTAGCCATGAAAAATAAATATTTTTCATCGACTTCAAAAAAGGAGGAGGTTCTCTATTCGGATGTATTTTTTTTTAAGTTTGTTACCTCAGAACTCCGTCATTTATGAACGTATAGCTACGAAATGGTCCCATATACCTACATTTCATCGATATCCTTGGACTTCGAAGATACATTGAAGTCGGTTTTTGTTTTTTTCTAAAATTAATAATTAAATAAAGTCCTAGATCTTAGAGGCAATATTTGAGGCGGCAATGTTTCAAATATTGCTGCGCAAAAGTTCATCTCAGACGTATGACGTCACACGCTGGCAGTCGAAACGACAAGCTCTACGAAAGCAAACTTGGACAGTGATTTATACGTTTTTGTGAAGTTTAAGGACTTTAGTCATGGCATGACAAACATATCGTTTTGATTTAGATAAAAAGCAAAAATATATAATAAACGGTACACGTTAGTTACTTTGAAATGACGTCATGCAGTGTTGTGTTTTGGAACAGATAAAAAATGACAGAATTATTAGATTTCATATATTGATTTAAATATATAAATAACTAGCTGACCCGGCAAACAATGTTTTGCCATATATATTTAAAAAAAATTTGTTAAGGTTGAACAACCCTTATCACTTAGGGGTATGAAAAATAGATAGTAGCCGATTCTCAGACCTACTGAATATGCATATAAAATTTGGTAAAAATCAGTAAAGCCGTTTCGGAGGAGTAAGGTAACTAACATTGTGACATTGTGATTTTACAAAAATATTGATTGAAAGAACTTTCGGATTCGACAAACATTCGTTCAACTACATTTTAGATTTTTGTCGATTACTGTCCGATCCTATATTATTGTAGGAACTGTCTGAAGAGAAGAGCAAGTCGTTCGCCTGATGGTAAGCGCCACGCCTGCCTCTCTCGTTACACAATTACATTAAAAATCCCCTGTTTAGAAGCACATTATGTAATTGTAATAAATAAATGATTACTTGATAATTACGTAGGTACTAGTAAAGGCACATACTTTGCGATAATCGATAATGCAGTGATAAAAAAAAATTCACGACGTGTAGGTAGGTTATTGCATGTTTGTTGTATGAAATTGTAAGTACCTAATCTTTGATTTAGATCACACTTACAAAATAAATGCGAACGATCTAATTCTAATTTTCTAATTCTTACCATCAGCACGGAATACTAAGGGAAGCATCACTCCGCAAAGAAATTTGAACAAATAGCGACTAGCTATGACGCAATAAAATTCAATTCAGCTCGCGTAGCGCTGCATACCTACCAGTCATATTAACCTACAGAGCGCCTCTCTTTCTATCGCGCCGCTCTTATCTCTTCTGCCGCGGCACGTGTAACGACGCGCGACCCGCCGTCGGTGTCCGGCTATGTACTTGTAGCTTCGTACCTACAGTGCGGAGTGCGCTAGGCCTGCCATCAGGCGAAGGACTGGCTCGCCTCTTTACTCAGTTCCATAAAAAAAAAACTGTTATTCAATTAATCAGTATACATACATTCTTTTTCAATTACCTACTATTTATTACCCTGTTTTATCTCCTGTTTTTTGGAGTCAATATCAAATCTAATCAAAATCTCTTTATACAGTATTGGCATCAGAGACGCACAAATTAAATTATCACAATGACTCTAATACCGTATCGGAAAAAGAACCACTACTCAGAAGATACGGCAAGAAACTGAGGGGCATATAGACAATAAACAATAAACAGTTATTGAAAGTATAATTTGTAATTTTTATTTTTTTATTATTATGCTGTCACATAAGTACAAGGACAATTTAATTTAATTAATTCTATAATATTATTATTTATTTGTATATTGATATATCTAATTTGTTTATTTAGGTATTATTGTCGGCATGTAATTTTTTTTTTGTTACGCCCAACGATCACATCCATAGATCTTGGCCCCTAACTAGGATTCCCTGTATCTAGGGAACCAGGAACTATGAGGACCATGGTCCCAAAACACCCAGACACGAAACAAATGCTTGCGCTTTTTTATCTGTGCACAAACATTTGTCACGTCGCGGGAATGATGGCGGCATGCACAGAGGCTGTCAAAACCACAGAGGCTATTATGAATAAATAACTATTGAGTATTATTGTGTTGTATCCTAGTCACACCATAGGTGCAGAATGTGTTACGTGTAGGTACTGCTGTATGCAGGTAGATAGTGTACGCCAAATTAATCTTAATTGGCACTTAACTCAATAATTCCTACTTATCGTACAGATAAGGAACACGCCTTGTTAATCTATAATTAAATAATTATCAATAAGTTTAAGTTGGTCAAGTACAATTCCTGATCTAAATAATTTCCTTTGCCAATACTACGACCTTGGTCTACGATCTTAGACTACGGCACACAAAGATAGAGTGTAGGCCCGTTGTCCCCGCTACGGGGACAACAGGACGTCATTAAAATTTTGCACCATTGTCCCTTTTACGGAGATACAGCCACTAGGTTAGGTTATGTTACAACTGTGACCACACAGCGCGAGCCGAGCGAGCGAAGCGAGCGTGCCGCACTAGCGGCCGGCGAAGCGCTAGGAAGTAGTCTTCCATATAAAGTTTACTTTACTATATCAACGGAAACAGAGTAAGGGGACATCAGGACGTATTATTAAATATTTTATTAAAGTACCACTGTCCCCGTCGGTGACACGGCTTACGGGGATAACGGACCTACACCAAAGATAGGACACGTAACAACAAACCCCAAAAAACCCCGTTGGCTCTGCCACCTTGAAAGATTGGGGGAAGATCGTACTTGGGACATGGATGCATGGAACATTCCGCTTCTGCCAAGTAGCCAACTGGCACATAAGAAATATAATATTGTCAAAAACAAACATTTTATAAGAAGACTTCTAAAAAATCCCGTCTTGTAAATTTCGTCTGGGTATGTTTCGTTATTCCTCTCCATCCAAAGGTTATCTGGAAGAGATCGCTTTAAGCGATAAGACCGCCCATTGTTACACCATTATTTGACTTGTACTTTATCTCTATTTTTAAGGTGAATAATAAAGTGTTTATCTATCTATCTATCTATCCCTTCAGTTTTTTGCCGTAAGTATCTTCTGAGTAGTGGTTCTTCTCCGATACGGTGATAGGGTAAGCAGGGGGAATAGCGCTCACTGGGTAATGGCGCTCACCTCTGTAACTTTGTCAAAATGGAACATAGAAACACGCCGCGGCGCGTAAAGCGCGGGGTGTGGGGACTTCTAACAGGCAGATACGCGTATGGGCAGTCAGCTCGCGGCACATGACCGTGAAGTGTATTTTTCCGTATACCGCCGCACTGATCTAACTTTGGATTCGGTCTTTTCGTCGGTAAGTCCAGACTTTTGATACTTATTTAATTATTGCTATCACTTTTCTGAGTATAAAACTATTCTATTTTATGATAATGTTACCAATTTTGAACAATTATATATGAATGTTTATATATTTCAAGATAAATACAAAATGACCGTTTGGGGCTATACCGCTCACCTGAGCGCCATTACCCCTATATCACTTATTGGTTTGTTTTCTTATAGACATGCCCAGAAATCGTCCACGACCCATCGCTAAGGAGGCTTGGAGCGAAGAAGACTTTCTTCAATCTGCTAAAACTGCGATCAAAGAAGGGATGTCTGAAAGGAATGCCGCAAAACCATTAAACATACCATTTAAAGTTACAAACAATACAAACAAAAGATTCTACAAGAAAGTTCTTCAGAGAATGGAGATGAAGAGCACCTTTGCGACGACAGCAGTGATGACGAAATGAATGTGGGTGATGAAAACCACAACAAATGCATTATTTGCGAATAATTAAATAAATTTAGAAAAAATAACGAGATGTGGTATCGCTGTACCACCTGCGGACTGTGGTCTTATGCTATATGTTCTGGATCGGATTCGGCAGATGGATACATCTTAGATTTATGTACCCTACGATAGAATCTATTTCTATTTGTGATTACCTCTAATAATAATAATTGAAGTTAATTTGGTATTGAAGATAATAACTATATTATATATTTAATTATATATGGCTTACTTCACGTACAAATAGGTATAATTGATGCTAATTTGTGATTGTAGACTTTACTTTAATTATTTAAGGTTGATCTCACGCTTTGTAGTGTAATGAAAATGCATCTTACTAGATAGTTTTCCAAAAACATATTTGAGCGGCATTACCCAAAGTCAGGGGCAATGGCGCTCAAACCCGTTTTTTTTTTAATAGTTTCCTGATACTTATAACTCAAAGATAAATACGTTTGGTGTTAAAATGCTGATTACTGGATAGTTAAAGATAATGTTATGTTTTAAAATTTTAAAGTAAAATTAATATTTTGAAAAATACAGCGTACTTTCCTTAAGTGAACGCCATTCCCCCTCCCTACCCTAGTCTTTGTAATAATTGACGTTCATAAGTGCGTCTGTGATGTCAAAACTTAATAAGTACATTTAGACTTGAACTAGGACGGCCGAGTGGTCGAAGGTCGGTCTCCACAATAAATTGGAATTTTACTCGTGGTAGGTCTCTCCTGATATCAGAATGGCTGGTAACTTAATTTTTAAATTTCTCAAAATATATCATATGTAGCAATTTTTGAATATGCACACAGTGCCAGACGCCTGGTCATCATCATCATCAGCCCATCACGTTCCTACTGCTGGGATACGGGCCTTCTCTGTGTGCTCATAAAGAGAGTGTGGGCCATAATCCGCCACGCTCGCTGGCCTAGTGCGGGTTGGTGGATGTCACATGTCCTTGAATTTTCGTGATCAATCCTTGGTCATGCCGGTTCCCTCACGATGTTTTCCGTCACCGTTTTTAGAGCGAGTTAAATCTGCACATAACTTAAAAAAGACGCCACAGGCGGTGCTTTTTATGGTATTGGTTTACCATCAGGAGAACGCCTTGTTCGTCTCATCACTGTTCCTAACATTAAAAAAATTGAAGTGCGAGCAATTTCTTGCGATTTATGTATGAAACCACCATAGGTAGGTATATAAATAAAATTCCAGAATTATAATCAAAAATCAATGTTTTATTTCATATCACTGAGATATAACAACAAACTCCTTCGTAGTTACTGCATTAAAAAACAAACAATCATTATGTACTGGCATGTACAACGCATATAGGTAGGTTTGGGTTGAATATCCGCATATGTACAACTAAATAATTCATTTATCGTGTCACTATTATTGCTAATATAAGTGTCCCTCGGAACTTCGACAGTTCTTTATTTCGACACGACTTACTTCAAAAAAACATAGTTCGACAAGTCATTGTTTCGACTGATCATAATTCGACAGAAAATACTTCGACAACACAAACATTCAAATTACTTTCTGGCCTTCGCTGCCGCTGCCGCGGCACGCTCGCTTCGCTTGCTCGGCTCGCGCGATGTGTAGTCAATGCTCTAACATAACCTAATCTAGTCTTTGAGGCCGTTTGTGTTGTCAAACTAATAATACTTGTCGAATTATGTTCAATCGAAACAGAGACTTGTCGAACAATTTTTTTTGGAAAAAAATTGTGTTGAAATAAAGAACTGTCGAAGTTTAGAGGGACACCGCTTTTATTTCTCCAAATACCTACCACCAAGCGAAGATACACGTAACCATTGGAAAACCGTACTTAATCCAGAATTAAATTAGATTATACCTGTATTTAAAAATAATATACAGACAATTTTTAATAGCCAAAAAATACACGTCAATTTGGATAGAAAGTTACAGTTGAGTTAGAAAGTTGCAAAAAAGATATTACGTGATAAACGGACGAGCCCTAAGCAGGAAAACTTACGTTAATCAACGGGGCAAGTTAGTTTACTAACCTTTGTACAAACAGTTATCAAGACGGCGATCCCACAGCTTTTCCAAAGACTAACGTGATTAGATCTAATTATTGTCGATTCAGGCAAGAAATCGAATTAATCTCATTAATTTACACCAAAATCCGATAGCTACAAGTTGAGATAAACTTAATAGGACAATATATGGCATCACAAGACATTGTCCTAGTAATTCTACACACTAATTTGAGCTCAACAAGATATAGATAAGATTGGCGCTTAAGAGACATGAGAGCAATGAGTAGGGGGCAGAACTTGCCGTGGGATCGACGCCTTAACTGCAAATCCAAAAATATACAGCAAAAGTTGTTTTCAAGTTCTATGATTACTTTATTGTTCTCATTTCTTGAACAGTTCGATTGGAATAACAATTTACAATACAAAAGCTACCAGAAAATTAAATTTCAATAGAAAATAAACAAATACAAAGATCCTTTCTCTCACACACACACACACACACGTACTCATACATAAATCAAAATACATACACGTCTAAGCCCACAGGGGTCAGAAGGCTTATTCTCTACCTAACTTTAACATATATCGTGATTCCTTTTGGGATAGCGACTATGATCGTGATCCTAATTTTCAAATTGAATTGTCAAAGTTGTTTAATCACAATCGCTATCAGGACCTCAATTCACTATGACAACTTGGCGATTCCTTGCAAATCACATCGATTCCTTCATTAATAAACCACAGCTCTATGACGCATATATATATATTCATATATGATTCTCTATGACGCGTCATAAAGAATACAAATTTCGCAGATGTCGTTAATGAAGGAACCAACATGACCGCGAAGCAAGGAATCGCCAACTTGTCATAGTGAATTAGGGCCCAGAACGAATGAAAGAAATCGTCGTCGTATACAAATAACGCGTTTTGTTGTTGCCAGGTTATGCAAACACTGGTGATTTCCAATTATTAGCAATTTCAGAACATTCAATGAGCATGTTCGCTTGAATATCTTTCGAAAATGAGTCGCGAGCAATCGCAATCGCTAGTTTGTCGATCTGAAGTTTGTGAATAGCCTTCAGATGTCTAATTGAAAGAAATCGCGATAGATGTGAAAGTTAAGACAATAAATCTCCAGTTCCGTACTTGTAAATAACGAGCCAAAAATATGTTTTCTGCCTAACGTGATTGTAGGCACTTATCTGCCCATAATCCCGTCACTGCACTGTGTCGGGCACTTAGATGTGGGTAAGTAAAACTATAACCCGTCTGTAAGTGCATTTATACTCCGTGGAATTGAATGCGATACTTTTCGAAATGTATGTACTCAGTCTATGCTTTAGAATAAATCTATAGTTTTTTTTTACCTAGCCTGTCACACTGCTGGGCAAACGCCTCCATTCCTTCCACGTGTCTCGCTCCTGCGCTACCTCATACCAATTTTCTTGGTTAAATTAAAAAAACAAAAAAATCTTAATATTTAAGGAATAAAAATAAATGACCAAAAATATAATTGTCAATTACCCGAACTGTCTACTTCACTATAGACGTAATTTCACTATAGGCGCGGCGAGGTGCCCCGGCGTAACGTCATTAGTGACATAGACATTTCAGCTAATTGTCATTTATTTTTTGGTCACTTTTTTTTTAATTTAACACTATATATGAATTCTAAATCATGTACTAAGAACATACATTTCGGGAAAATATCAAATTCAATTTCATGGAGTATAATAATTATTGCTATTTATTCTACACAATAGTTATACTATTGCGGGCAGTAGTGTTCATACGTCATATATGAAATTAGAGAGTGCAATGACAGCTAGAATTAGGAAACTAAACAAGTTCTCGTCGTGACTTATTCGTTATTTTTAAACGCTATCACTAGAAAAAAAACACAACAAAAGCAGACGCAAAATATTTACAAAACAATGACACTTACTATTAACATACTTACAATAAAAAAATTCGGTGTCCCTCTGTACTTTGAAAGTTTTTTATTTCGGCAACACAAACGGCCTTAAAGATTAGGTCATGTTAGCACTGACCACATATCGACAACATTCATCGCCATTGTCGAAGTATTGTCTGTCGAACTAATAATTGTCGAATTATTTTCAGTCGAAACAATGACTCGTCTCTCTCTCGTCAATTTTTTCAAAGTATCGTCACAGAATACTAAGGGACAGAAGCATCACTCCGCAAAGGAATTTAAACAAATAGTGACTCTTGCTATGACGCAATAAAATTCAATGCAGCTCGCGTAGCGCTGCATACCTACCAGTCATATTAACCTACAGAGCGCCTCTCTTTCTATCGCATAGCTCTTATCTCTTCTGCCGCGGCACGTGTAACGACGCGCGACCCGCCGTCGGTGTCCGGCTATGTACTTGTAGCTTCGTACCTACAGTGCGGAGTGCGCTAGGCCTGGTATCGTGTCGAAAAGAAGAACAGTCCAAGTTCAGAGGGAGACCCAAAAATATTGGTACAGAAATTAATTTAATTAAGCGTAATGCCGCCTTCTTTTTTGGTACACTGCCTATATCGAATAATAAAAACACCTTGAACGAATAAAAAAAGGCGGACGGAATCTCGCTAAGCAACAATTGAAGCATAGCAATGTCGGTGGCGTTGTTTGTGTGAGTGGACGGAGGTCGATGTCTCGCCGATGTGACGGCCGATCGGCATAGCATGATGTACATGTCGCGTGTGGCTTGTGTACGAACGATGTTGTGCGCTTCACTTTTAAATGGCATGTATTTAAATGATCGTTATAATTTTGCAAAAACAGCAAGTAAAAAAACTAAACGGTCAACTTTTTTAATGATTGATCCTCTTTTTCTGAGGCAAAATAAATCAAATAAATCGATATTCTAATTTTACTTTCTGGCGCTTCGCCGGCCGCTGCCGCGTCACGCTCGCTTCGCTCGCTCGGCTCGCGCGATGTGTGGTCAAAGCTCTAACATAACCTAACGTAGTCTTTGAGGCCGTTTGTGTTGTCGAACTAATACAAAGAGGATCAAATATTATTCTTAATAGATCAATTAGATTTTAGAGGATCAAATAATATTGTTCCTTTTAAATTTGACGACGCGGCGTCCGCCTTTTTTATTCGTTCAAAAACGCTTTTAAGTGGGCAGAAATAGGTTGAATACTTGGTTATTATTTTTCAACATATTCGGCGGGTTGTATCCCAATGCATCTTTTATAACCACTTTAAAAATAAAGTTAAATTTAACAATCAACTATTAAACCGACTCTCTTCCATACTTGAGGTAACTTGTACAGACTGTATTTTCTCTGATGCTATGTAAATATCGATTTTGGGCGGCCCCTTGCCCACTGGTGGGTGATATTCTTCTACCAATACACTGTCCAGGCTGAACTCTTTTTGATGATGCTTCGAAATGTGTATAGGTAGAGTTTTGATAGTGAATTGGAGGCTGCATAGCTTACATTCAATGAACTGCCTTGGGTCCAGTAGTTGGTGATTCTTGTATACATGCTTGTAGCAAGTAGTTTGGGTCATATAGTATACATTACAATCGCTGCACTTATATAATTTCGCTTCGCGATTTTGTGCAGGTTTAGCTTCTTTCTGGCATACAGGTCTCGTCTCTTTCGCTGAAGTTTCTGAGGTAGATTCGACGCTGCCAAAACTAGATTCGGCTTCTTCGCTTGGCTTGATTCTCCGGTAATCATCTATGACAATGATTTTCGTGTTTTTACTATGGTGCTTACACAAGTGACTAACTAGTACGTCAGTGGGGAACAAAAGTCCGCATTTGCTGCAGTTTTCTGCAGATATATCGGAATTTGTCGAACACGTTTCCATGTGTTTTTCTATGGTTTGTTTAGAAGTGAAGTGGAGGCCGCAGTCGCATTTGAAGACTTCGGCTGTCTTCATTTCGATTTTCGTTTTTGACGTATCGGCTTTTGCTATCATTGGACTGTCTTTAATTTTAGGCAAATGCGCTGGCTTTTTCAAAACTTTCATACTTTTCTTTACGTATTTCCTCTTAACAATTTTGTTAGACGGATCGAAATATTCAATTTTAGTATTTGTAATGTTGAAGTCGGGATGCTTCCTGTGTAGCAATTTGTGTTTGGCGGTGAAGCTCTTGTGGAAGGATTCGTGACACTTAGAACACTTGGCACTACGGTGCGGCGCGTGGCACTGATGCCTGGCTATATTGCCCTTGCACATTAAGCAACCATTGCAATTGGTGCACTTATATATAATATACTTGTTCGAAGAAGGAATATGCTCTCCTTTCACATGTTTTTCGTTCAGAAAACTAACGACACGAAACTCTTCTTTCTGAATGCCTTGCAAATGCAGAATTTCATGATACTTCAATGAGCTGTTGTCGTTGAATTTTAAACTGCAAATTTTGCAGGAATTTCCAGTGCTTTTGCATGTAGGAGCCGTAGCATGCTTGACTATTTCGTTGTGGTGGTAGCAAACATTGCAGTTGCTGCAGCAATACACAGTGAATTCTGATCGTCCGTCTTTGAGCAACTTCATTTTGACACTTCGTTCGCACCCATACAAGCTCCCATCAGTGATTTGTCGGATTTGATCCTCCGGTAAACTCTCAAAGAGTTGGAACCAGTCTTCGGTTAATAGCTTGTTAGGGTTATAGATTAGTATTTTGAAGTCTTTACTGTTGATATTCATCCGGGAGTGTAGATCGCTGTGTTTTGACCAGCATGTCTCGTCGAATTTAAGATTGCATATGTAGCATTTGATTGTTTTCTGCGTAGTCATATGGTTGAGATGTGTTTGACTGTGCTCGACAGCCTTGTCGTACATATCTGTCACAATATCACACTTTTTACAGCAATAGATTATATTCCACATCATGTTTAGAGACTCATATTTCTTGATGAGTTCTGGCATGAGTTTAGCTTCAACTTTTAGTCCCAGTTTTTCGCTTTTATCTAACTTGTGGAACTGCAGATGTATTTCGTATGCTGAATTATCAAATTTCTCTCTGCAGTACTTGCAAGTCTCGTAGTTTTCACCGCAAATGTGTTCTGTTTGTACATGCTTACTGAAGAATGTGATCTTACAGCTTGGGCATTGTGGATAATTCGGGATTGTTGGTACAATTTTTTTTACAGTTCCGATGTCATAGAAAACTATATCCTGAATAGTAAAACGTCTTCTTTTGTGTAGCCTCCTGTGGGACATTATGGTTTTGCGGGTGAACTGCAAGCCACATTCTTGGCATATCACTCTCTCGCTTAAGCGCCCTACTTTGCACTTCTTGCTTAGATGAAAGGTACGGCGGCTGTCCCTTACACAGCACCCATTGCAGTGTTTACAAAAATACATCCTTACTTTGTTGTTCCCCTTTTCAAATTTCAATCTGTTGACCATTTTCATTTTCCTACCCGTTTCTTTTTCTTCTTTCTTGGTCTGTTGTGTTGGTTCCGTTTTAATTTTGCTCATAATACATTTTTGTACGATCTTGTCAAGATTTTCTTTTTTAATTTTTTTTGTCGCAGGGCTTTCCAATTTGATCTTTTTTGTGGGTGTCGCTATGGGTTCTAGTTTACGTTTCAGAGTCTTGTTTTTGATGAAGTATTGTACTATAACGAAGTCTTTCGGCTTCAGGTTTTGCTTTATGTGTTTATTGGAATGCAAATCCAGATTAGTTTTGGGGACAAGAATATTGCACTTTTGGCAATGTGCCGTTGGGATCTTGCCACAGTTTCTGATATGTGGCTTTATTGTTAAATCGTTGAAGTGAACTCCACACTTCGGACACTTACAGAGTGTCCTCTCAAATAGGTTTCTTGTAACTTTGTACACCTTGAATTTCGTGCAAATTTCGTGTTGCTTCTTATGTGCGGTTGCGTCTAGGTCTCGCAGCTTTCTTTTACAAGTCTTACAAAAACCTGTCTTCCTTGAATATCCTTTGCCATTACAATTAGTATAGTGTTGCCATCCAGCGAACGAAGTCAAGAAATGCATGTTACATTTCGTACATTGGAATAGCACTGACATCGGTAACGCGTCGATTTCTTTTCTTGGAGACACTGGGCGTTTCTTCTTAATATCCTCTTCATATAAAAGTTTCTTCCTTAAATTGGTCTCTTCTTTAGTCATCCTCTCTTTCTTGATTTTTGGCTTTTCAAGTTTGATGTGAACAGAATTGTGGTCGATCAACTCTTTCTGATTGTTAAAAACCGCATCACAAACAGTACATTTGAATTGTTTTAACGGCAGCAACTCGTACAAATGCTTGATCAACGCTGTGTGATCGGGGAACACCATATTGCAATGGTTACAAAACTTAGAAGTCAGTACGTTGTTCGTCCCAGTTCTTTTTCTTGCTAAATTCTGCGATTTACTTTTAACAGCTATGTTGCTGGTGCTCTTTCTAGCGAACGCTGGTTTGGTTGTGCTCTTGACAGCTACATTTTTGCTGACAGCGACGAGGAATGAGTGTGTGGTCGTGTTGTGAGCATCCAAAGCATTTGGAGTAGCGAATAAGATTTCGCATTCCTTGCAAAAGCTTGTGCTGTTTTCTAAATGGATAGCCCAGTCGTCTAATAAAACTGTGGCATATAAATACTCCTTTGCAATACCATTTTGATATTCATCTTCATTTTTACTATATTCTTCTACGTCACACGCTTGCACCGTACTTACACAAGGTTTTGAGCCTAATATGATCTTGTTGTTGAAATGGTAAATATCTTCTGGAGGTAATTCATCGTCATATGGTACAATAGCTTCCTCATCAAATTCCGTATAGTCTGTAGGTTCTTCCTTGATTGGAATCTCTGCATAATCGGAGAAATCTTGTGAATAGTCACTAACTTCGTGGTCTTCTGGAGTACTTCGTATGTAATCTTCTGAAACTTGTTCCTGACAGTTTTCTGGGAGTGGCTCTAAGTAGTTTTCTTGCATTTCTTCTATGTCATTTTCTGGATCTGAATCTGGATAGACTAGACAGTCTTGGTCTTCCGTGTCACCTGCCAAGTCTTCTATGATTCTTTCTGCAACTGAAACATTTAATTCTTATTTACGCCTCTCGTTTTTCACTCTACTAACATAGGTTTAGGAAAGAATTTTACTATAAGAATTATGTTATGTTTTTATTATTATTGTAGACCTTACATCCGTCTTTAACATATTGATTATTCCTCTCCATCCAAAGGGTGCCTGGAAGAGATCGCTTTTAGCGATAAGGCCGCCTATTGTAAAAGTTTCTTTAATTGTTTTTTATGTAATGTCTGTAATTTAATGTTTGCTTTAAGCGTTCATCTATCTATCTATGTATCAACAAGCAGTCTAGTCATGCTAGTAACTTGCGTAGCAAATATAGAATAGAATAACTATTTATTATGACACCATAATACAGAAACAATTAAAATAACAATTAACTTAATACTAGAGTCACAATCAGCGGTCTTATTGCTTAATGTGATCTCTTCCAGACAACCCAGAAGTGGAGGAATGTAGATAAAAAATATATAAAGGACAGTGTTATTAACATAATTTTGTAGGTAAGTAGTGACTTTAAATAAATATCCAATATGTGCATTCCTCAGGTAAATAATACCATCATCATATATATAAAATTTCTCATGTCACAATGTTAGTTACCTTACTCCTCCGAAACGGCTTTACTGATTTTTACCAAATTTTATATGCATATTCAGTAGGTCTGAGAATCGGCTACTATCTATTTTTCATACCCCTAAGTGTTTTTTTTTTATTTATATGGCAAAACAACGTTTGCCGGGTCAGCTAGTGTACTATAAAAGTTCTTTCATAAACACCATTAAAGTCTATAACCATTTGTCAGTAGAATTATAGGTTTTAAGTTTTTTTTATGTATCTGAATGACGAGACGAGCTGGTTGTTTGCCTGACGGTAAACAATACGCCAGCCCATAACAATAACAACACCACCCAGAACTTTGTTTTGCAAAATCCTGTGCGGCGCTGCACAGCGATTATCACCCTGAGACAATTAGCTGTTGAGTCTCATAATGCCCACTAATTTCGCTGGCTAGTGGCAAATAGTGTAAGTATATTTAAAAAAATGGTTATTAGAAAAGGCCCATTATAATCTAGGTGAATTTTTAAACCCAATGAATATTTTATTTAATTATTTATTTATTTTATTTATTTATTTATTTACCAAATTTACAATAATTCACTGTACAATTAAATGACAGTATATGATTTACACATACCATGATTTGATATTCGATTGTCGGTGGGCCCCAAACTAGGCTAGGCCTGTATCTTGGTGACCCTGTTAGATTTGACAATACAGAAGTTGCGCTTGCTTGCGTTTAGCAGTAACATGATATCAAACACATTTTATATTTACGTTAACGTTAATGGTTAATTGTTACATTGAACTACGATTTTATTAAAATGTAAAATATTTGAATGGGTGACATTATATTAATTTGTCTCTGCTAGTTGTGTAAAGTTTAATTTGTTGCAAATTGATATTAAGATATATTTTTTATTGTTTTGAGGGTGTGAAAATAATAATATGTAGTGCGAGAATAAGGGTGTGAATGTAAAGGTGTGTTTGTGCGTGTGTGAGGGGTGGTGTGTGTGTACGTGTGCTATGTGAGGAGGGACTGAATGATACTAGAAGTAATTTAGTTTTAATGTTTTAAAGCCAACCTTCATTTTAAGTTCATATATTACGAATTCATATGGGCAGGTGTGGCTTTTACCATCAGGGGAAGGACTTGCTTGTCTAATTGCTTGGTTGCATAAAAAAGGTTTAACTTTCTTACCATCAGCTTCATGGACCTCTATTTTCACTTGTGAGAAATCGGTGAAAATCTCCGTATTCCCCGTCATGTCATGATCTCCGTTCGCTATGTCTACGTCATCATCCATAATGCTGATACTCTGAAACAATAAACCATAAATAAATACGCCCAACAATAACATACATAGATCCTGGCCTCTAAAAAGGATGTCCTATAGGGAACCAGGGACCATGGTCCCACAACACAGACACTACAATAAATGTAATAGTGCAATTACTGTTCTGGGTGGCACTGCAATTAAGGGCAAGCAGGGCGCTCACTTGCTCATCCCTTGGCTCCGTTGCATAAAAAACAGGACACTTAGAAAATCAAGTCTTATCGTTTATAGAAATTTCAGCTAGACAACCTTAGGATTAATAAAATAGATGTTTTATCTAGGGAATTAGCCAAGTGGGTGGAATCGAGGGGTATAGCTAGCTTTACTAACTTTTGAGTTATAATACTTGGCGTTTAAGGCACCGTATGTTATGTAAACACTTTCGAACTTTCAAATTACCTTAGAAAGTGATAGTAAATAAGAAGTTTATTTCGTCAGTCACTCCTAACAGCAGTATGTTCCAAAAATTAGGATGCGCTCGGGTTCTAACACACGTGTAACAAGCGAATGACCTAAATATCACAATTCAGCGTTGAATCGGCCGCGAATTAGCGCAACCGATGCATTTTTGGAACAGATTACTTTACTTTTTAGGTACAAAAGTTAGATTGAATAATTATCCACTGTCCGATAAGTTACTCCAAGAATTCATGTTGGAACGGTAGAAATATTAAAAAAAAACACTATTGATTGACGAAATTAATAAACAAATTCTTGAAAATAACAAATTAACTGAAATTTACAAGAAAACACCAAAAATGAAACGAAAAATGAACCAATTGAATGAACTATATACAGACAAAATATTTACTAGCGATGACATTTGCCACAGGTAAAAACTTTCATTTCGGAATTTACCGGTTTTTTAATTCCTGTTTTACTGATCGCTTTACAGCGTCAAGTTGTATCAAGTCGGATTGAATCTTGATTTGACCGTGGCTTTTGTTTTGGTGTTACTGCAGGCTTAGATAAAATAAACCTGTACGTTTTTCCGCACAAGCTACAGACTGAATGTTATCGTGAGTAAAATGGTACACAAAGTAACAAGCAAAGGCCAAACGCTAATTCCGCAGCGTTAAAACGAAACACGTTAATTTTTCTATGGAACTTAAAATTGTTACATATAATGATTATAGCGTGAGACGTGAAAGACCGAACAAAAAAACATTAACGTCAAATGACAAACGTCAAACGCGGCTTTTCTGGCGGTTATTTGAATATTTGAAACCATTTCAAAAAGTTGTCGAGTGATATTAAGTTCGATTGCAAAAGTTTTAAGGTAAATACTTATGATTGGCTAAATTCTATTCATTACATATGATGTTCTAATAATAAGTGTTATATTTAATTGATGAGAGACCCACGTTACATCAAGTTTCATCAATTGTTTAGCTAGGATAAAATATCAAATGCATGTAACAATTTTAAACTCACAATCCGCAAATACATTTTTGAGTTGTCATTTGGAGTTGCCGCTAACAGAAAAAAATTGTCTAGGCCTACAGGGGAGTTGGCCAAATGAATCGAACGAGCCGAGTAACAGAAATATTTTGACTCCCGGTTTTTCTCTATCCACAAAAGCTACGCCCCAATTCAAAATATCCATTCGTAATATAATAATCACCCTACTTGACGGTATTAAAAATATGACGTATGGTATGACCATAAGGACACGTAGGTATATCCTAGTGGTCATACTGGTATAGCAAAATAGTATGACCACAAAGAAACAATGCATTGACATAGCATCTATCATCTCCCTCTTCTCTGTCGAAATCGCAACCCGCGCTGATCGGTCCCTGGCGATCGCGATTTGTCCTGTTAGCTCACTTTTTGAAATTATAATTTTTAGAAAACAAAAACCGACTTCAATGTACCTTCGAAGTCCAAGGTCAAAATAAAATATGGGACCACTTCGTAGCTATACTGAACCCAACGCAAAAATAATTTTCCGAATCGGTTCTGAGGTAAGTAACAAACATAAAAAAAAACTCCTTTTGAAGTCGGTTAAAAAGTAGTTTTTTTTTAAAGATATTAATATGGACTATATTTTTGTAAATGGTAGAATCGGTAGATGTAAATAAAAGTAGACATATTACTAATAAAAGTTTATTTATGCGTGCATCATAATCATTAATTACATAGGCATCATTATCATGTTACAGTGAGAGATACATTTCTAATATTGTCTAATAAAAATCCGAAAATCTCGTTATATTCGGAAGCATCGTTGAATATTTAAAGCATTATTTTTGTGTGAATACAATGATGTAACCAGATAATTTTAATAATAAATTAATTTAATAAAAAAAAGATGTGCTAATCTATTTAACTCATTTTAATGAAAAAAACGTTTATGGCGAAAAATGTGTTACTCAGTCTGAGACGGGAATTTTCATTAAATAAAATCAATATGGGTAGGTATTTTTTATAAGTTTATGAAAAAAAAACACATAATATCTTTAATAACGCATAACAATATGATTATTATTTTCTATCTAAATCTAAATAAAAAATTATAATGAAATAAATTCTTATTTCGGTTTCTAAACGCTATGTCAACATTTTTTTTAATTACAAATGTTTCAAATTGCTCGCCATGTTTTTAAGTACTCAACATTTGGACACTTGCCAAATTCTGGCAACCCTACAAGACCATGTTACCTACAGAAGCCATATAAAAAAGTTAAAATTGTTGTATGAATTGAATTTACTATGTAGGTCTCTAGTACGTGAGAAGCTGTCTGGGTGGGTACCACCGCTTTGCCAGTTATTCTACTGCCAAGCAGTAGTGCGCAAGCATTACTGTGTTCCAGTCTGATGGGCATTTGTGTTAAATTACTGGGCATTATAAGACTTAAGAGATTATCTTCGGGTTTAGCGCAGTACAGTGCTGCGGAGGATTTTGGGTGGTGCTGCAACAGTTATGGGCAGGCGTGTTGCTTACCATCAGGCGAAAGACCTGCCCGTCTCGTCACTAAATTACATTAAAAAATCGAATATGACGTTTTAATTACAGTGCTAATTTTCAACGTTGCGTTGAAAATATTGCTGATAATATATGTCTCTGCCCATATTCACCAATATAACAAGCTTACCTAACCATTTGTAACAGACCTGCTGGGTAAAGCAACGTCGCTGCGGTCATCACTTGAATGGGTGACCGTTTGTAGTATTTACATCTGAGCGGTTGTGGTCTTAGTACAACAGTGGTTAGGCCATGTCGGAGGCCTTCAGGCGGTCTAAAAACTCCGACACCAGGGTTGGCCACACACACACACACACATACACACATACACACGAGAGAAAAGAGATAGAGAGATAGATCAATATCCTTGTCGTTTGAAAATGAGATCAGTCAGAAGTATCTTAATCTGTCAGATCGATTTCTACTTAAACCAAAACAACACAAGCTCCATAAAAATCGTTAAAGCAATCATAAACCCAACTCTCCTATTTAACATCAAGTGCAAATTTTCTAATTCAATATTTCTATACATAACAATAATTTTTGTAATACTTACTTATTTTTCTATATCAATAAAAAAAGGATCGTATTTAACTCTACCTAAATTCATTCCCGTTTTTCCGCAAAATATACTTTGATTGTGCACCAAAATATGTTCATTAAAATATTTCATAATGAGCACCTATTTTATGAATATTACATGTTCGCGGCGTTGGGGTGGCCAAAGGGCCACAAGGGCTCATTTGGTGCACAATCAGTATTTTTGGTAAACGGTAAAAAATTTCCTAAAAAAAACAATAAGCCGGGTCCACACCGGCCGATCCACATTCCGATTCACGATCGCACATTTGCTTCGTTTGGTTCGTCGTCACAGATTACTTACTAGGAACTGCGTAACGTCTCTTTTGTCGTTTATATCGGAGGAATACTCGTGGTAGATCTCTCGAATGCGGAAGGCCGTCTGGGTAGGTACTACCACTTTGCCAGTTGTACGATGCAAGCATCGCACATTGCGCGCGGTCAGCAGTTTACGCCTGCATGCCACATTTCATGTAGCGCGTCATCAGTTCACGATCGGACACCATTCATTCCGCGTGTGCTCAATCATTACCATTTACATTAACCATTTTAGACCTAGTTTTGGGGAAATAAATGAACAGTTTTTTCTCCATAATCTGGCATTATCATTTATGTACGGAAAACTCCGTACACCAGTTATTCTGCCGCCAAGTAGTGGTGCGCAAGCATTAGTGTTCCGGTTTGAAGGGCTTTGTAGCCAGCGAAATTACTGGGTTTATGGGACTTAATATCTGATGTCTCGGGGTGATGTGCGCAATGCAGTGCGACGCAGCTTTTTATGGTAAACTTCTGGGTGGCACTGCAATAGTTATGGGCAGGCGTAGCGCGTACCATCAGGGGAACGTCTTGTTCGTCTCATCACTCATTCTCTCTTCTCATCACGATTGCGATCCAACGCGTTGGAACGGATGTGGATCGGCCGGTGTGAACCTGGCTAATCACAATAACATATCAAAGCTTAGGAGTCGACCTTTTAAATACCTATCTATGTATTTAAAAAAACGTGAGACCACAAACTCTAAACATAAAAAGAAATCAACTTATTCTAAGCATGTACTTAATGCAATCATAGACAAGACTCGGAACATTGCCCGCCATAGACAAATATTTTTTTTTAGTTTTATATGTGTCGTCGCCAGAGACAAGTCGAATATTTAGTTTTATTTGTTTTATAGGGCAATTTTACCTTCGTCATAGACAATTTTTTACTTTAACTAACAAAATAACAAAAGCTTTATTTTTTCAGGTATCAGCAACAATTATTACGTACATTACAAAATATGAATAATGTTACATGACACTGGCAGTAATATCTCTCAAGCTACAAGAGAGAGTAGTTGCCATTAAAAAAAAACTTTTATAGGATAACCTCGCCATAGACTCTGATATAGTTTTTTCATTATCTTGAATTATCTCTTTCTAATCGCCCGCTCTGCGGCTTTGCCTTAGGTTCCCGTTATATTGTCCTAGTAAAAATTTCGGAAATGAAATTTCATAATTAACTAGATGCCGCCCGCGGTTTCTCTCTCGGTTGTCCGGGATAAAAAGTGTCCTACGTCCTTTGCCAGCATCTAAGGTATCTACATTCCAAACAACAAAAACAGTACCGTTTTTGAGTCATTGAGCAACAAACATCCGTCCATCACAAGCTTTCGCATTTATAATAATAGTAGGATGGGTCAGGCAGCTGTCAAAAAGCAACCCCAGTCGCTACTTGTCAGCGAATGGAAACAACTGGGAGCGATTGTAAAGATACAAAATTACTAATTTAATCTATTAACTTTAAGTGTATCAGTTTAATGTTTAAATTAATTAAAAAAAAATTAAAGCAACTCATTGTACTGATATTAAACTACTGCTAGTCAGCCTCAATGGTGTAGTGGTTAAGCAGGTTGGCTCAAATCTCATACGCCACTGAGGTTGCGGGTTAAATTCCCGCCACGGAACAATTGTTTGTGCACAGAAAAACAGCGCAAGCA
Organism: Petrophora chlorosata; assembly: GCA_951640565.1. Taxonomy (NCBI): domain Eukaryota; kingdom Metazoa; phylum Arthropoda; class Insecta; order Lepidoptera; family Geometridae; genus Petrophora; species Petrophora chlorosata. The sequence continues at coordinate 761,660 of OX621219.1, forward strand.
TTTTTTTCGTGCCTGGGCGTCGTGGGACCATGGTCCTCGTAGTTCCTGGTTCCCTAGATACAGGGAATCCTAGTTAGGGCCAGGATCTATGTATGTGATCGTTGGGCGGTTTTTTTTTTATTATAAAACCTAAATAGAAATTCTATTTGACAAAAAGGCAAATCTATAATTTTGTTCGTTGATATTTAAACAACTTTCTATAACAAATAAGTAATTAAAGAAAAAATTATCTACACTACACATTTGTCATTGTACAAGGTGTAACTTAGAGCGAGTGTGGCTCAGTGGGAGCACGTGTAACTTTCGATCCGATGCACCCAGGTTCGAATCCCGCTGGCCCCGCACCACTGACTTTGTTGTTATATGCGGATTTAACATTCGGTCTAAAAACGGTGAAGGAAAACATCGTGAGGAAACCGACATGTCCGAGAATTAATCATAAAAATTCAAGGACATGTAACCCGTATAGGGCCAGCGTGGTGAATTACTGCCCATACTCTTTCTATGAGAGAAAGCCCGTGTCCCAGCAGTGGGCACGTGATATTAAATGCATGTACAAAAAATTTCATGTCTGTCCTATTCTCTGTTGAGGAGTTCCCTCGCCGGAAGTCAATCCTGGGTGTATCTGCCATGTCATGATGGAATTTAGAACAGGCTATTATGGTTAAATCCATTTACGAAATGTTGTGTCTGTACTATTCACCGTTGAGGAGTTCCCTCACCGGAAGTCAACCCTGGGTGAAGCAGGTGAAGCAGTCGAATACAAACCTCCACCTTTAGAAAGTTGGTTACGAAAAAAACAAGAACCGACTTGAAGATTAAACTTATATTTTTTTGTTTTTGCTATTTTTTTCAAAAACTACTGAATGAATTTCCTTAAAATTTATATGGGACCACCTTTGAAGTATTACCTACCAATCAAAAAAAGAATCATCGATATCAATGAATAATTGGCGGAGTAATCGCGTAACAAACACACAAAAAAAAAATAAAAAAAAAACATACCGTCGAATTGTAAACCTCCTCCTTTTTGAAGTCGGTTAAAAATACAGAAATAATTAAAAACTAAAATAACAACTACCTTAATAATAATGTCACAATGGGCGGTCTTATCGCTCAAAGCGATTTCTTCCAGACAACCCACAAGTGAAGGAATGTAGACAGAAATATATATGGACGGTGTTACTTTAAGATAATTTTGTTATATAATATAATATACCTACATAAACCAAGGTCATGTGTGTGTCAAAGTGATATTCCATTTTGGCTCAACGTTTTGTGTTTATAGAAATAATCAGGTGTTTAAATGACTATATTTCATATATGTATATGCATAAAAATAATGTTACTTATTTTGGTGCTTTTATTTGACTTTTATGACCGATAATACTACTGCTGGTGGTAGGTTTCTCGTATGCGAGAGGCCGTCTGGGGTACCACCGCTTTGCCAGTTATTCAGCCGCCAAGCAGTAGTGCGCAAGCATTAATATGTTCCGGCTTGAAGGGCTTTGTAGTTAGGGAAATTACTGGGCATTATGAGACTCGACAGCTTATTGTCTCAGGGTGACGAGCGCAGTGCAGTGCCGCGCAGGATTTTGCGAAACAAAGTTCTGGGTGGTGCTGTTATTGTTATGAGCTGGCGTATTGCTTACCATCAGGCAAACGACCAGCTCGTCTCGTCATTCGGTTAAATTAAAAAAAAATGTATCAACGAAAATATTTAACAACACAGTTTTTATGGAAAAATCACCTTAAAAATTTTGGTTATCAATATATGGGCACAAAAAATATCGAAATAATTAGCACGTCTCGTCACTAGTGAAAAAAAATCAATGCCCACAAAGTATTGCATTTGCATTTGTATATCTAATAGTATATCTACATATTATTATATAATATGATATATATATATTTATATATCATATTTTAATCATATAAGTTTAAAATCATTTCATTCGTTCTACTTATTATCTACTGCACACTATCCTCTTTTAAATGTTGTTTTCCTTACCCTATGGTTGTCTGGAAGAGATCGCTGCTTAGCGATAAGACCGCCTATTGTACTTATAGATTATGTATTACCTGTAATTCTGTTTTCTTTTTTAAGTGCAATAAAGTGTTAACTAACTATTGCATTTTTTCACTACTGTATATCACTTCAATAATTACGGAACTTCATAGGCGTACATATGTCAAAAGTTAAATAAATGGTTGGGTGGAGTATCATATATTTCGCGCCCGTCACCCTAGTGCGATAAAGAAAAGGTATGCAAGTATTTCTACCACCGAGGTACTTGTCATGGTGGCGCAGTTGGTTTATAGCGTTTCCTGTACGGAAGGAAAAGGTTCTAACCTCGGCTGCGGCGAAATATTTTGCATACCTAAAAAGTTTGTTAACTATAGCCAAGCGTGCATTATTAGATTACTTAGAAACATTTGTTTTATTTATTAGTATTAATAACTAAGTTTTTTATTACATAAAATTAATATATTTTTAAGTTTTAAAACTCGCAACTCCACATTTTTGATAAAATTTCTATTTTTGAAATTTTAACGTTCAATCATTTTAGAATGTTTTAATTTTTGAAATTGTTATAGTAAAAAAAAGGTTTTTAAACCAAGTAAATATTAGAGAAGTTTTTCCCAGAACTCTGTAGGAAGGTACCTCAAGGTACGTATGGGAAAATTTGTGTAATACGTCCGGTGCCCCTGGAAAGAAAAAAAAAATATTATTCAGGTAAAAAGATTAAGTAAATAATAAGTACTTGAAACAGTTTATTTTAACTTTAAAAATAATTAATTTTTAGAAAAAACAAAACCCGACTTCAATGTATTTTCGAAGTCAAAGGTCAAATATCGATAAAATTTATATGGGACCACTTCGTACTGAGCCCTGATTTTTTTAAATCGGTTCATAAATGACGGCGTTCTAAGGTAACAAACATAAAAAATAATAAAAAAATACAATCGAATAGAAAACCTTCTCCTTTTTTGAAGTCGGTTAAAAATACGGGCAAGTGCGTGTGCTTGCGTCTTAAGAGTTCCGTACTTTATTAATTAACTTGAATTAGTTTTCTAAAACCATTTTTGTATTATAAATATGTCATAGAAATAAATTGCAAAAATACGTTTCAAATCTTTGCTCAATGAGGATCGAACCCAGGAGTCTGAATTGTGTCCCGTAATAGAAGGAATTGGAAGGAAAAACGGAAGAAAGAGAAGGCAAGGAAGAAAGAAATAATGGAGGAAAAAGAAAGACAGAAAGGAAGAGTAATAAAGAGAGAAAAGAAGGCAGGTCGAAAGAAAAAAAGGCAGAAAGAAGAAAGAAACAGAAAGGAAGAGCAATAAATAGGGAATAGGAAGCAGGAAAAAAGAAAGAAAGGCAGAAAAATGAAAGAACAGAACAAAAACAGGGAAGAACCAAACAATCTTGTCAATCCCAGCTGTCCCCAAGACAATACTCCAAAAAGCGAAGCAGCAAGTGTCCCCGGCAGTAGTGTGCATACCGTGTGCCGAGCCCGGCCGTGAAGAGCAGCTGTCGGCCGCGCGCGAGGTACTCCGGGCAGCGCACGAAGCGGAACAGAGCGGGGGCTGCCTCGCCGGATCGGAGCACCGCGTTACGGGACATTATACCCTATGAAGGGGATAAGGTGTCACTTTGTATTAACTGTACTCTCATTATAAAAACCTACTAATATTTTAAACGCGAAAGTTTGTAAGAATGTATGTTTGTTACTCTTTCACGCAAAAACTACCGAACCGATTTTGCTGAAATTTGGTATGTAGGTACTTTAGGACTTGGAATAGCACATAGGCTACTTTTATCCCGGGAAACCGCGGGTGGAACCGCGGGGAGCAGCTAGTAAAATATAATTAAAAGTGTTATTAAACTTGCAATGTTTGGGTCAAATCTTGCAAGTTGAATCAGAACCACTTCCTCTTGAAAGGAAATTGATGGAATGGAAATGGATTTTGCATACTTGTCAAAGTCCGATGACAATGCAATATTATAGTGACAGCCAGCTGATCTGATGATGGAGACGGAAGGTGGGCAATGGAACTCCTTGACGGATAATCGTGAACTACTAGATTTTGGGCTCATTTTAATCTGCTCGCGGTTCAATTTGTTGAAAGCTTGTCTTGAAAAAATATATTTTTCAACCAAAATATTGTTTATAACAATTGCATCAACGCATGCCAAACGAAAAAGCGAGTGAGTGTGGCTCAGTGGGAGCACGTGCGACTTTCAATCCGGCGCGCCCGAGTTCGAATCCCGCTGGCCCCGCACCACTGACTTTCTTAGGTTATGTGCGGATTTAACACTCGCTCCAAAAACTATTGAAGAAACTAGAGGAACTTGTTTGAAACTCTGGCAGATGGACAAGATGAGCTAAGCCAAATCCCTCAAAAGCACCGGTGTAAATTAAAAAAACAGCGCAGCGTTCTCATCTACGATGTGTTCACAGCACATGCTGAATTTACTTCATTTGCACTCTGACTCTGACATTGCTAAAATGAGTTTTTATTGTATTAATGAATAATATTAATTATAATCTGACATTGCTTATGTATAGCTAACAGTGAACGGAAAGAAACATGGAACCCTTTTTTCAAGGAAACTTAGCGCGCATCTTGGCACAAGATTGCATAAAAACTCACACATCGGAGATCCATCACTGACAATTTATTGTGATTCGGGCGCACAGACAAAAGTCGACCCTATCTTCTGACAGTTTGAATTTAAAATGCTGTCCAACGTATAGCTCTCGTGACACTCGTCGCCAGGATGTTTTAAGTAAAAAGAAGCAACGCAAATAATTAATTGGTATTATGACAATAATAACGTTAAGGTATAAAGCATAATACATAAAGAAACTAGCAATAATAGTATATAATTGTAAAAAATATCAGCTTTATGAAATCTAATGGAAATTATTTTATACTGCTGCTCCCCACGGTTTATCCCGCGGTGTTCCGGGATGAAGTATCCTAAGTGTTTTTCCAAGAGTTAAGGTATAGGTACCTACATAATTTCATTAAAATCAGTTTAGTAATTTTAAACTAACCAATAATTTAGGATTAATCCTATCTCTATAGAAAATGGGGATCTTGTAATATATAATATATAATAAAATGTATCATGGAAATTACGTAGAAAACTTATATTGTTTGGTCTCACTCTAGTAATCATTACTAAACTGTGCTTTGGTTGGCATAACACCATCCTTAGTAAAGAATCATGACATGATTAACTTTTACTGAAAATGTAATAAATAGCGATTTACTTACACGTGAAGAGTATTCCAACGTCTTTATTGTGCAGAACTGACCTATTTGTGCACCATTTGACTGCACAGCTACGCATTTTACGTGCCTATTACAACATTCGGTAAAAAAATTACGTGGACGGCCACCATCGCGTATGACAGTACCTGCACCTGCACGCACCTGGGTTCGAATCCCGACTCGGCCCTGCACCAATGACTTAAGTATGTTAGTTAAGTGCAGATTTTGCACGCTCGCTCTAAAACGGTGAAGGAAAACATCGTGACGAAACCCGCTTCCGCGTTTTGGAGTGGTAGGCTCTGGCCGTGGTTGTAATACCACCCGCCGAACACAGCCATGCCGTCAAGCGACCTAGTCGTGTTTCAGGATGATGTTCGGTGAACCATCGGGGAGACGGGTCTGAGCAGCCGCTCAACTGCCGCCTCCTCTCTAGATCTATGTGCTCCATCTTAGGCCACATCATCGCTTCACATCATGCGAGATAGTGGCCAAACATAGACCTATTAATAGTAAAAAAGAGAAAAAAAAGACAGGCACGTTCGTTCGCGGCACGATTGGTAAGCCCCGCCCACCGCGGCATGATTTGGTTTGGGGCATTTTTGGGGGCTAGAGAGATTTCTATGTTTCTTTTCGTTCACTGGATACTAAATACTCGAAGAAGCTGTGTATCTGTTGTTTGTAATGTAATTTGTAATTTATTATCTTAAAAAAAAAGTTCGTTCATTCATTCGTTCTTTTCGTTCACTCACCTCGATGATGGCGGTCTGGCGCACGTTCCCCACGTGTATGGTGCACTGGAAGCCGGGGTAGATTGCCGTCGAGTGACGCAGTACATGCACGTTCGCCTGCCAAAGATAATCGTATTTAATAAGCAGATTAGGGTCGATTCTGTGTTGCATTCTCTAAACCTAAATTTAACTTCAAAGTACCCAAAGGGTAAAACGGGACCCTATTACTGAGACTCCGCTGTCCGTCTGTCTGTCTGTCACCAGGCTGTATCTCATGAACCGTGATAGACAGTTGAAATTTTCACAGATGTATTTTTGTTGCCGCTATAACAACAAATACTAAAAAAATGAATAATGGATGTGGCTCCCATACAACAGACATGATTTTTTTGCCGTTTTTATAGATAATGGTACGGAACCATTCGTGCGCGAGTCCAACTGCACTTGGCAGGTTATTTTATTTATTAATCTATTTAGATTTTCATTTTCCACGTTATCTAAATTCAAATTAATTCATTAATTTCGGAACATTACAATTATTACTGTAACACCTACATTACCTACCTATATTCTAGCAATAAATGTTTATGATTTATGATTTAAATATCGTTTGACGGCGTTAAAATTATATTCTTATAATTCTTTATTGTACACTGTCATAACATTTACATCGTGGACTATGAAGTTTTCTTATTTATTAAAAAAAAACATTTTTTTATACTTAACTAACCTTTTAAACCTTAAATAGGTTTGTTTTGGGGTGTCGCATTCCACTTCTGCTTGGTTACTTCTAACATTTTATAATAGTATGTAGTATTATAGGTCCTATTATGTAGATTTAAATATAACAATAGCTGCGCTCGGGACCGCTCGAATGTAGTCTTGATAACTGTCTTTCCGTCCTTGTCACTCTTAGGAGTGACAAGGACGAGAAGACATTAAGTAATAGCACAGAATACTAAGGGACAGAAGCATCACTCCTCAAAGAAATTTAAACAAATAGCGACTCTTGCTATGACGCAATAAAATTCAATTCAGCTCGCGTAGCGCTGCATACCTACTAGTCATATTAACCTACAGAGCGCCTCTCTTTCTATCGCGCCGCTCTTATCTCTTCTGTCGCGGCACGTGTAACGACGCGCGACCCGCCGTCGGTGTCCGGCTATGTACTTGTAGCTTCGTACCTACAGTGCAGAGTGCGCTAGGCCTGGCTATACTTAGTGCAAATTAGGTTAGAGAATGCAGTGTAGAATTAGGGTCATAGTTTAACAAGGGGGTAAGGCAAGTATTAAATAAACATTTAATACTTGCCTTACTCTCTTATATATAATAAAAAAGAAGGAACGAAATGGAAGGAAGAAAGGACGTAAATAAAGAAAGGAATCAAGGAATAACACAAAGAAGAAAGGAAGGGCGGACGAAAGGAAAAACGGTAGAAAAGAAGAGAGAAAGAAAAAGAAAAAAAAGAAGAAAAAAAGACAGGAAGAAAAGAAGGAAAGTATGTCGAAAGAAATGAAGGAAGAAAGAAAGCAAGGAAAAGGAAAACAATGACTCACCTGGAAAAACATACACCCCCTGGGGTCGCTGGGGTCGTCCAATAGAACCTTGTCTTCACAAACACACTCGCCGCCGTCTGCGCCTCCTACTGCGACAGAGTCCCTTTTCTCCTCGTCACTGTCACTTCTGTACATGTTCACTTCGTTGCCTTCGATATCCTGCGGAGTTCATTATACAGATTTTTACCCCCGACGCAAAAAGGAGGGGTGTTATAAATTTGACCACTATGCGTGTGTCTGTGGCACCGTAGCTCTTAAACGGTTGAACCGATTTGGATGCGGTTTTCTTTTCATTTGAAAGCAGGTTTTCTAGCAGTGGTTCTTAGACATGTCGGGGGTTGTTTACATTTTTAATTTATTGTTATTGGCAGTCAGTTTCGTTGTAATAAGTAAGATTTTTTAAGATTTAGAGGAGAATAGTTTTGGCGTATTGGTGTGTGAAAACATTTTGCGGCACTCGTACTGCTTTTAGGCGCCATTTTTCCAATATGGCGGCGCGAGCGGTAAAAATACGAGGTGGCAAAGTTGAAATTCGGAAAGAGCACATTCAAATCTATAAAAATACCAATTTACAAAACTCCCGGAAAGCTTCCCAGGTAACACTACCAAATGACGACTGATTTGTGTCCCGAAATAAATGGTTTTTCTTTCATTTTTCTTTCTTACTTATCAGAACTCTTACCTTGATCAGTCCGCCCTCTGCGTTAGCGATATCTTGGAAGAGATTTTTGTTTTTTCTTCGCGAGTGCTTGCGGCTCTTCTGTTCTACTGTCTTTGTTGCTTTAGATAGCTGTGGGAAGAGTTTCTTTTATTAAAATACTAACTGCGCCGCGCGGTTTCTCTCGCGGTTACTAGGGATAAAATGTAGCCTATGTGTTAATCCAGGGCGAACGATTTGTTCGTCTTACCACTCGGTTCCATAAACAAATATACGTTTAATCAAACAAAAAACCGACTTCAATGTATCTTCGAAGTCCAAGGTCAAATATCGATGAAATTTATATGGGACCACTTCGTAGATATACTGAACCCGACGCAAATAGAATTTTCCAAATCGGTTCCTGACGGAATTCCGACGTAACAAACATATAAAAAAGAAGTAAAAAAAAAGACGTGTGGCACTCGGAGACTGCCGCGGTAAAGCTATTGCATAGCATTCGGAGTGGGGGGTGTTAGGTTATTTTCGTTACGGAATTTCTGGATTCGGTCTCCACGCTCAAGGCCCGCGATAGAAGCTATGCAATAGCTTAAAAACGGGTCAGTACCTCGTTCCTCCGCTTGCAGTGGCCGGGCGCGCAGCCGCCCCAGCTCGGGCGAACGCCCTGCTTGTACCCCGCCGGCACTGCCAGCAACACCATGCCGGGACGAACCTGTGCGAACATAAAATATATTTTTTAAGACAAGCTTTTAACAAATTCGTAATCGAAATCTAAAAAGATTTCGATAGACAAAGGAAAGACAGTAAGGAAGGGAGAAAGAATAAAAATTCTTTCTTCCCGGGATGAGGGATCCCGGGTATAGTTTCTCGCTCACCCCGGTTATAGTTTCTAGCTCAACCCGGGTATAGTTCGGTCACCCTGGGTGTTGTTTCTTGCTCATCCTGGGTGTTGTTTCTTGCTCATCCTGGGTGTTGTTTCTCGCTCACCTCGGGTATTGTTTATCCCTCACCCCTGATATACTTTCTCCCTCACCCCGAGGTATTCTTTCTACCTAACCCCTAGCCATTATTTTTCGGCCGCGGGTATACTTTCTTCCTCACCCCGGGTATACTGTCTCCCTCCCCCCGTGTAGTGTCCCGCTCACCTCTGGACAGGGGTGCTGCAGGCCCAGCGAGGCGGGCTGGCCGGCACGCGCGGCGCCGCACGGGATTCTATTCCTGTAGATACTACGCACGCACACCACGCGGAAGGAACCGTCATCTAGTGGACCTGGAGAGAAAAAAAAAGATAATTAAAAATTATTTTTTTCCAGCTTTCAATAAATTCGTTATCGACCCGCGAGCAGATTAAAATGAGCCCAAACACTAGTAGTTTACGATTGTCCCTCAAGGAGTTCCATTGCCCAACTTCCGTCTGCATCATCAAGTCGCGTCGGTCAGCGCGGGTGAAGCCGCGGGGAGCGACTAGTGTACAATATATCACCTATGAGCAGCTTGTCCCCCTCGAACAGTTGTCCCCTCGCGAGCAGGCCGCCGACCACCGGCCCGGATGAGTCCCCCACGTGGAATATCTCGTCGATTTGGAACTCGCACGTTTCCTAAAACAAACAATTATACAAAAAAAAATAAGATTTATGACGAAAAATTTTTATTTTTTCATGACATGCTTTTAACAAAGTAATCGGAACCGCGAGCAGATCAAAATGAGTACAAACACAAGTGGTTTACGATTATCCGTCAAGGAGTTCTATTGCCCACCTTCCGTCTCCATCATCAGATCAGCTGGCTGTCACCACAATAATGCATTGTCATCGGACTTTGACAAGTATGCAAAATTTAAAGTCCGTAGGACAAGAGGAAGTGGTTCTGATTAAACTTGCAAGATTTGACCCAAACAAATAAATAATAAATATTGCAAGTTAAATAAAACCTTGTAATAAAATAAAAATCTAAAACCACGTTTTTATGCGCCTTTTAAGGTTAGGTCGGTATTGAATGCTAATTGATTTAGAATGCATTGTCATCGAGTTGTGAGCTACCCTTAAAGTTTCAGCCGGATAGCTAATCGGGAAGTGCTCAAAATTTGAGTTACAAGTTAATTCTAATTTATACGTAATTGTTCATTGTTATCTTCGAGACATTTTAAAAGAGCTGAAAAAAGACATCCCCGCAGAGTTTCTTGGTGCTATCTTCTCTAGCGGGCGTATTTCCGAAGCACTGGTAGAGTCAGTTTTCGCATTTCTTTTCAGCACTCAGACTTCAATTTGAGTATAGGAAAGAAATGGGTAAACATACTTACCTTTTTTTCAAAGTCATGTTAACATAAGTTACAATTTTTAACATTTTTTATTTGTATCATGTGTTTATGACCTTTAAAAGTGCACTTTTGTGCCTATTTAATAAATGATATTTGACTTTGACTTTGACAAGATTCCACCCGGAACGACAGACAGACAAGAAAGTGACTTAATAAAAACGTGATAAAAGTGGTAAAAACTTACATCTTCTTGTGCGGCGGCGGTGTGCTGCGGCGGCGGCTGTAGAGCCAGCAGGTACGCGTGTAGCGCCGCCAGACCCATGCCTCTCACGCATGATACCGGGAACACGGGTACCACCATGGCGCCGCTACAAATCAAAATATAATATAATTTTGAACCTTATCGTCATTATTATTGCACCCTTCCGCACCATTCGGCTATTAATGGTAAAAGAAAAAGAACGCCCGCGGTGGGAGAGAAAGAACGCCCGGAGTGGGAGAGAAAGAACGTCCGGGGTAAGATAGAAAGAACGCCCGGGGTGGGAGAGAAAGAACGTCCGGAGTGGGAGAGAAAGAACGTCCGGAGTGGGAGAGAAAGAACGTCCGGGGTAAGATATAAAGAACGCCCGGGGTAAGATAGAAAGAACTCCCGGAGTGGGAGAGAAAGAACGTCCGGGGTAAGATATAAAGAACGCCCGGGGTAAGATATAAAGAACGCCCGGAGTGGGAGAGAAAGAACGTCCGGAGTGGGAGAGAAAGAACGTCCGGGGGAAGAGAGAAAGGACGTCCGGGGTAAGAGAGAAAGAACGCCCGGGGTAAGATATAAAGAACGCCCGGGGTAAGATAGAAAGAGCGCCCGGAGTGGGAGAGAAAGAACGTCCGGGGTAAGATATAAAGAACGCCCGGGGTAAGATAGAAAGAGCGCCCGGAGTGGGAGAGAAAGAACGTCCGGGGTAAGATATAAAGAACGCCCGGGGTAAAATAGAAAGAACGCCCGGGTGGGAGAGAAATAACGTCCGGGTATGAGAGAAAGAACGCCCAGGGTAAAATAGAAAGAATGCCAGGGTTGGGAGAGAGGGATCGCCCGGGGTGAGAGAAAAATAATGGCCAGAGGTGAAGAAGAAAGAAAGCCCAGATAATGAAATAATCAGCCGTTGATGAAGTAGTTTTAAAACTCGGTCGGTTTAACTAGTAACCTTTAGAGTTCCCCACCTTCCAGCTCCATCAGCAGACCACGTGATGAATTTTTTTTTAATGTAACTAAATGACGAGACGAGCCGGTCGTTTGCCTGACGGTAAGCAATACGCCAGCCCATAATAATTACAGCACCACCCAGAACTTTGTTTTGCAAAATCCTGCGCAGCGCTGCACTGCGCTCATCACCCTTGCACACTACTGCTTGGCGGCTGAATAATTGGCAAACCATATAATTGTATTATAATCGGAATTACAGTATACATTTGCAGTCTCACACTGATACCACTGAAAATTTGGATTCTCAGATTTTTTACAAACTAACAACGCCGGCCACCACCTTCCAGGTGGTAAAAAGTGACTCACTCATCATCTCCCCTCCCGTCCAGGTGCTCGTCGATAGTATCCAGGATGAGTTTCTGAGGGCCGCAGCAGTTCCGCGCTAGGCTCTCGTCGGTTATCAGCAGAGGTTTCTGCGCAGAAACAAATTCAAACATAAACCTATTGTAACACTTTCTTTAATTGTTTTTATGTAATATCTTTAATTTAATGTTTGCAATAAAGCGTTCATCCATCCATCCATCCATCCATCCATCCATTACCACCATACAGCCATTACCATCACAGAATACTAAGGAACAGAAGCATCACTCCGCAAAGAAATTTAAACAAATAGCGACTCTTGCTATGACGCAATAAAATTCAATTCAGCTCGCGTAGCGCTGCATACCTACCAGTCATATTAACCTACAGAGCGCCTCTCTTTCTATCGCGCCGCTCTTATCTCTTCTGCCGCGGCACGTGTAACGACGCGCGACCCGCCGTCGGTGTCCGGCTATGTACTTGTAGCTTCGTACCTACAGTGCGGAGTGCGCTAGGCCTGGCATTATCTATCTATACTATAGTATTATAAAAAAGTAAAATTGTATATCTAAAAACAAGATTTCTGTTGAAAATTATATTTTTCATGACAGTCGCAATCGGAACCGCGAGCAGATTAAAATGAGCCCAAACACTAGTAGTTTACGATTATCCGTCAAGTAGTTCCATTGCCCACCTTCCGTCTCCATCATCAGATCAGCTGGCTGTCACCATAATATTGCATTGTCATCGGACTTTGACAAGTATGCAAAATTTCAACTCAGTAGGATAAGAAGTGGTTCTGATTCAACTTGCGAGATTTGACCCAAACATTGCGAGTAGAATCCTAGTTAGGGGCCTGGATTTATTTAATCGTTGGGCGTATAAAAAGTACGTAGATTTATTTTTCCCAACAGTGGGCATACCTTGTTGTAAGTGCGCAGTATTTCCTCCAAGTTGCCCAGCAGTGGGCGCACGGCCGCCGGCGCCAGCTCGCACTTGCTGATCACGATCGAGAAAGGCAACTGCAACGCGAGCAGTATGCCCATATGCTCTTCTGTGATCGGAGTTATGCCCGCCGTTGCAGATATCTAGAAAAAAAATACAGATTTACTTCCATATACTATTATATAACAAATTTCAGTAAACTATGTTAAAAAAACCGGCCAAGTGCGAGTCGGAGTCGCGCATGAATCTATGAAAATGGCAAAAAGATCATGTCTGTTGTATTCCCTTAAATATTTATATTATTCTAATTTTTAGTAGATAGATAGATAGATAGATAAACACTTTATTATTCACCTTAAAAATAGAGATAAAGTACAATTCAAATGTTTACAGTGGTGTAACAATGGGCGGTCTTATCGCTTAAAGCGATTTCTTCCAGACAACCTTTGGATAGAGAGGAATAACGAAACATACACAGACGGTGGTGATAGAAAATATAATAGACATACTAAGGGCTAGTATTTGTGTTTGTTTTTAGTATTTGTTGTTATAGCGGCAACAGAAATACATCATCTGTGAAAATTTCAACTGTCTAACTATCACGGTTCATGGGATACAGCCTGGTGACAGACGGACAGACGGACAGCGAAGTCTTAGTAATAGGGTCCCGTTTTACCCTCTGGGTACGGGACCCGAAAAACCCCCGACACAAAAAGCCTATATAAAGTGAAAAACAGCTGATATCATTTAAAAATTGATGATGATACTATTTAAAAAACAGTAGGCAGTGGCAGTAGCTCTTAGACATGTTTTATCAAAATCGGTTAAGCCGTATTTTACTTTTTCTAGGTTTTTGTGTCGGGGCTTTTTAAAATTTTAATTACTATAATTTGGATAGTATTAGCGCAGTCGGTAGGACAACTTACGACGAGTTGTGCGTAGTGCGGCGAGTAGCCAGTGAGGCCGTGGCGAGTAGTTCGCTGGTACTTGGAGTGCCCGGCGAGGTCCAAGAAAGACACCAGCTTAGCGCTCCTCTCTCCGATTCTCTCCGCCGTCATCAATTCCGAACACCCGTAGTTCACCACGTTACCCTGCACGGAAACATATCTGTGAAAACTTCTAATTGGCCTTCAGCTATTTACTTACTTTGTTACTTATTTACTAATTTAGCCGTTAGTTTTCCTTGAAAAAAAAAAAAAAATTTTTAACAGACTTCAAAAAAAATTAATTATGAAATTGAATGATGGGACGAACATGTCGTTCGAATGACGATAAGCGCCACGCCTGCCCATAACAATTGCAGTGCCCAGAACTTTTAATACAACAAAAAGCACTGCGCAGCCCTGCATTGGAACATCAGATATTAAGTTTAGGAACTTCTCCTTTTTTGAACTCGGTATAAATAGTAATATCGGAATAAATAGAATAGAGAACCTTCTCCTTTTTTGAACTCGGTTAAAAATATATTAATACAGCTGAATGACATGGCGAGCAGGTCATTTGTCTGATGGTAAGCGCCACGCCTATCCACAATTGCACGGCTACCAGGCCTAGCGCACTCCGCACTGTAGGTACGAAGCTACAAGTACATAGCCGGACACCGACGGCGGGTCGCGCGTCGTTACACGTGCCGCGTCAGAAGAGATAAGAGCGGCGCGATAGAAAGAGAGCCGCTCTGTAGGTTAATATGACTGGTAGGTATGCAGCGCTACGCGAGCTGAATTGAATTTTATTGCGTCATAGCAAGAGTCGCTATTTGTTTAAATTTCTTCGCGGAGTGATGCTTCTGTCCCTTAGTATTCTGTGGTGCCACCCAGACTATTAACACAACACACTTTAACAGAACTTTTCAAAAATAGAATCACCTAGATCTTCGTTATGCAAAATGTTTATTTCTCACCTGAGCATCGAACCCCAGTATCTCGTGGCTGAGCGATGACGTCATCCCCGTTTTCACCTCGTGCTGGTGACGGAACATGTTCAGACGCGCGCTTCCGTTTCCGTTGTCCAGTTCACCTGTGAATTACGTTTTTTTTTTTTTTTTTTTTATATGACTAGGTAGTCAAACAAGCAGACGGCCCGCCTGGATGGTAAGCGGTTACCGTCGCCTATGGACACCTGCAACACTCGGGGCATTACTGGTGCGTTGCCTACCTTTAAGGACCCTTTTCACCCTTCTTTTAAAGTACCCCATGTTATAGCTCTGCGGAAAAACCTCGGGCGGTAGCCCATTCCATATTTTGCAGGTGTGCGGCAAGAAAGATCTGGAGAATCGGACAGTATGCGATTTCCATAGATCTATGGTATGTGGATGGGCTTTCGCACGATGTCGGGCAGTGCGGTAATAAAACCGTGATGGAGGAATGAGATCAAATAGTTCCTCAGAACATTCCCCATTATAGATTTTATAAAACACACTGAGTGCACCGATGTCTCGACGTTGACTCAGTGGTTCCAAATCTTTTGTGAGCTCGGGATCGCCGACAAGTCTAATGGCTCGCCTTTGTAAGGAGTCAAGTGGCTGAAGCTGGTACTTTGGTGCACCGTTCCAAAGATGGGAGCAGTACTCCACATGGGGCCGAACCTGCGCTTTATAAAGCGTTAGGCGTTGGCCCGATGTAAAGTATCGCTGCGCTCTGTTAAGTACGCCCAATTTCTTAGAAGCGAGACCAGCTTTACTCTCCAAATGACCCCTAAACTGGACCTCACTAGAAATATCGACTCCAAGGATCCCGAGACTCTCTGAGATGGTAAGGGGAACGCCTTGGAACTGGGGAGCTATGGAAAAAGGGGTTTTTTTGGTGGTAAATGCGCAGACTTGTGTCTTAGTAGGGTTGAATTGGACTAGATTAAGTCGTCCCCACTCCGACACTTGTTCTAAGGAGCACTCTATGTCAGACACAAGTCCTTTTCTGCTCTCCTCCACTTCAGATCGAGGAAAATTTGTGCGGCCTGCGTAATGGGAGTCACCAGTGCTGTCATCCGCATAACAATGAATATTGCTAATTTGCAACATGTCATTGATATGCAGTATGAATAGAGTCGGTGACAGCACAGACCCTTGTGGTACGCCAGCATTTATTGACATAGTCTCGGAGCAGGAGCCATCAACAACGGCTTTAATGCTCCGACCAGACAAGAAATCGGCAATCCACATGCACAGCCCCTCGGAAAGCCCGTAAGATGGTAGCTTCGCTAGAAGTGCTTTATGCCAGACCCGGTCGAATGCCTTAGCGATATCGAGACTTACAGCTAAAGCCTCACCCCTACTCTCGATGGCTTCAGCCCATCGGTGAGTGAGGTAAACAAGAAGATCGCCAGCTGAACGGCCATGACGGAACCCGTACTGACGGTCACTGATCAGCTGACGATCCTCAAGATATCTCAGGAGCTGAGTGTTAATCACTCGCTCCATCACCTTGGAGAGTAAGGAAGTGATGGCAATAGGCCTGTAATTCGACGGATCCGTTCGGTCACCCTTTTTAGGAACAGGGTGAACAAAGGCGATCTTCCACGAAGACGGGACCTTCCTAGCAGAGTAGGAGAGCGAGAAAAGTTGCGCAAGTTACGTCATCATCATCATCATCATCATCATCATCATCATCACCAGCTTAGTTGGATGAGGTAAAGTTTTTATTGTAATTGAGCAATCGGACGAGCAAGTCGTTCGCCTGATGGTGAGCGCAACGCTTGCCCATAACAATTGCAGTGCCATCCAGGACTTTGATATAATGTTTCACCAAATCTCGCCTGATATTGAGCGACGTGGCCGAAGATGGAACACATAGATCCAGAAGATACCTATTCATTCTGGCCTTGAGGATATCCAATTGTAGTGGAAACAGAGAAGACGGTATAAGTTCCATTCCTTTTTAACCTTTAAGAGAAAAGGACGTAAGCTCTCTGCTCCGCGCACCCCTTTCACCCACCCGCTAACATCTCCCCTCGCTCCCTTCTTACCGCGCAGGCGATACGCGAGTTAAACGGTCGGTCGGCCTATAGTGGTATTGGTGGGGGCGAGCGCATGAAAGGGCGCGCAACGAATCATTCTGCGTTCGATCGTCGAGCCGACCACTAGTCTTAAATGTGAAGTGTTCACGCCTGAATCAGTAATAATATTGAAATAAATTTGTAAATTAAATAATTAATTTTTAGAAAAAAAACAAAAACCTACTTCATTCAACACGACATCAATGTATATTCGAAGTCCAAGGTCACATATCGATGACATTTATATGGGACCACTTCGTAGCTATACTGAACCCGACGCAAAAAGAATTTTTCAAATCGGTTCATAAATGACGGAGTTATGAGGTAACAAACATAAAGAAAAAAAAAACAATCGAACAGAGAACCTTTTCCTTTTTTTCAAGTCGGTTAATTAAATAAAGTGTGATTGTGTAAATTAAATATTCGTAATAACAAACAAGTGCTTTTATTATGGAAGATGAAGACCGAGAAGATACTGCGTCACCAATACTGCCACCAGCTTTACCGATTTCCGACATATATTGTATGAATTTGTTGACATTTATTTTTATTTTGTGGTTATTGTGATTATTTGTGATTAGTATTGAGTCCTGGTTACTGGATTAAATAAATTTTGCATTTGAATAACCGCACTGGTTGTCTAACTAATGTTTTTTTTAATAACTCAACATAGTCTTTATCCGGCTGAAAATAGTAAGTACTTACCTCATTTTCTTAAATTTTTGATTAAATAAATAGAATCTTATTTTACGGTAATTTTTTTATTAAGAGGATATGACACAGCCGCAGCCAGCGAGCACTAGGTATTTGAATAATGGTTTACGGTCTCGCAGAAAATGCGTAAAATAAATTAACTAAATAGTAATAAGAGCGTAAATTAAATTAAATAAATTAACTAAATAGTAATAAAAGCGTAAATTAAATTAAATAAATTAACTAAATAGTAATAAATGCGTAAATTAAATTAAATAAATTAACTAAATAGTAATAAATGCGTAAATTAAATTAAATAAATTAACTAAATAGTAATAAAAGCGTAAATTAAATTAAATAAATTAACTAAATAGTAATAAATGCGTAAATTAAATTAAATAAATTAACTAAATAGTAATAAATGCGTAAATTAAATTAAATAAATTAACTAAACAGTAATAAATGCGTAAATTAAATTAAATAAATTAACTAAATAGTAATAAATGCGTAAATTAAATTAAATAAATTAAATAAATGAACTAAATAGTAATAAATGCGTAAATTAAATAAAATAAATTAACTAAATAGTAATAAATGCGTAAATTAAATAAAACAAATTAACTAAATAGTAATAAATGCGCAAATTAAATTAAATAAATTAACTAAATAGTAATAATAATTCAACTAAATTCGTATCATGCTTCAGATTTTTGTTAAAATTTGCGTTTCGGGAGAAAACGTTTCTACCACACTAAATCTCAACCAAATTTGGTAATTTTTGTCTCAATTTCTTAAATGGAGAATAAACTAGGTTTGTAGGTTTTCTTTTTTCTAAGTTTATGTCTATTTTTAAAGTTAACAGCTTCCAAACTTCAAAAAAATCCGCACATTACTTAAGAAAGTCAAGGTGCAAGGCTAGCGGGAGTCGAACTAGGGTGCGTCGGATCGAAAGTCGCACGTGCTCCCACTGAGCCACACTCGCTGTTGCGTGAGCCGTAATAGTTTTAAATAGTAACAAACGCGCAAACACACAAACTTTCACATTTATGATATAAGTGTGGTGAAGTACTCGAACAAACAAACAAACAGACAAATAAACAAATAATATACAAACCTTGTGTGAGCACTCCGATTAGAGTTGACTTGCCAGCTTCGTTTGCGCCCATCACCGCTATCCTCAGTTCTACGCTCTGTTGCGGATCCGCTAGCTGTCAACAATACCATTATCACCATCCATCATCATCATCATCATCATCAGCAGTAGTGATGGCACTAGAGTGGTTCGAGTAGCCTTTTATTTCACTTGCATTCGAGTAAAATTTAAGTTAACTCGGCTGTTACCGATGTACCTTCTTTTAAAAAACATAACAAATTCGTTTGCTTGATTTGTTTATATTATTGTATCATTGTATCATTGTACTATTGTATCATAGTATAATTGTATCATTGTACAATTGTATCATAGTATAATTGTATCATAGTATAATTGTATCATTGTATAATTGTATCTTTGTATTATTGTAGCATTGTATAATTGTATCATTGTATTATTGTATCATAGTATAATTGTATCATTGTATCATTGTATAATTGTATCATAGTATAATTGTATCATTGTATTATTGTATCATTGTATTATTGTATAATTGTATCATTGCATAATTGTATCATTGTATAATTGTATCATTGTATAATTGCATGGACTCTGGTTAATTTGAAAGGAACATTAAGTTTAATCTTACTTGTGAGATCCGGGCAGTCAATAATATTACTCGTGATATTCAGAAGATACACGAGGTCTGCGTGTAATCACTGTATAATTGTATGATTGTATCATTGTATAATTGTAACATTGTATCAATGTATAATTGTATGTTCGTTACCTTCTTGATGTAGACCTCCGCGACGGCGCGGTGGTGCGCTACGCGGCGCGCGGTGACGTGCGCGATGTGCGCGTGCAGCGCGCGCGCCATGCGCCGCAGCGCGCATAGCGAGGCGCGCAGCGCGCGCGCGCGCAGCCCCACCAGCGCGCCGCAGTCACGCACGCCCACCACGTACACGCAGCTGCCGCCGCCGGAACGCAAGCGCCATTTCAACTGTTGGCGCAGGCGGTAGGATAACGTATCAAAGTTCAAACTTCAAAAAATCTTTCTTACATTTTCGCATCACAGACACAGAATATTATTAATAATAATAAACATACATTTATAATTTTTGTAGCATTAATTATAATATTTAATCACTATTAATATTAATTAATTCGCGTTATACGCGCCGCAGTCGTGCACGTCCACTATGTTCACACCGACAGAACACAAGCGCTATTTTAACTGTTGGCGCAGTCCGTAGGATAACATTACGTTCTATATTTCACCATCAGCCCATTAAATTATCATCCTACTGCAGGTACACGGGCCTTCTCTCACAGAGATAGTATAGGTCATAATCCACCACGCTAATCCAGGGCGGGTTAATGGATGAAATTTTATAAATGTAACTATTTTAGTTGATATAAACCCCTTTTTTTATGGATCTGAATGATGAGACGAGCAAGTCGTTCGCCTGATGGTAAGAGTTACGCCTACCCGTAACAATTGCAGTGCCATCCAGGACTTTGATATAATGTTTCACCAAATCTCGCCTGATATTAAGCGACGGGGCCGAAGATGGAACACATAGATCCAGAAGATACCTATTCATTCTGGCCTTGAAGATATCGAAAGACGGTAAAAGTTCCATTCCTTTTTTGGTATACCAAGTTTTCTGTAGAATTCTCGATGGTTGAATTTAACTCTTGTCCATATGTCGCCGCAAGCTACAGTCTGTGTTTATGATTAATAAAAATATAAATTCGTCTACACACCGAGTTTGAATTGTTAATAGAACGCCTAGGAGCCGCCCTGCACATAAATATGAGTAGAAATTGTTGAAACCAAAGACAGAACTCGACATTTCGAATCCACCATTTCAATCGACGATTTGTCAAAAGCAATTCACAAAAGACTATACATATAGTCTTATCCAAAAAAAATAAAAAAATAATAAAAAAAAGACGTGTGGCATTCGGAGACTGCCGCGGTAAAGCTATTGCATAGCATTCGGAGTGGGGGGTGTTAGGTTATTTTCGTTACGGAATTTCTGGATTCGGTCTCCACGCTCAAGGCCCGCGATAGAAGCTATGCAATAGCTTAATAAAAACCTTAGCCAGCTAACAATTAACAATTTTTATACTATCGGAGATGTGAAACAATTTGCAATTGTTAGGTTTGTTATGCAATGCAAGGTGAACCCTGGATTTCTACTATCCATAACATTTAACTTAATGCACTTTGATATTTACTATAATTCATTTATATATTGAAAAAAAAACATATTAAAAAAAAAAGACGTGGCACTCGGAGACTGCCGCGGTAAAGCTATTGCATAGCATTCGGAGTGGGGGGTGTTAGGTTTTTTTCGTTACGGAATTTCTGGATTCGGTCTCCACGCTCAAGGCCCGCGATAGAAGCTATGCAATAGCTTAAAAAAAATACAAATAACATTAAAATAAAACGAATAAATTAAAAAAAAAACAATTTTTACCTGAGTGATGAGATGCTGGAACCTCCTCTCGCAAAGCGCAGACAGGCGCAGTTTGTACTCCACGTTCCCGAACCGAGGCTCTGGAGGCAGGCTGCCGTGCACCTCTTCAGCAGAATCCTCACCTTCAGACGTACTGTTCAATAGGACCTTATGTTAATGGAGTTAAAATTCAAATTCGAACTATCTTGATGTTGACACAATACCTCTTAAATTCACCTTAAAATGATGAGTAAATAAAAAATACTTACGAATCATCAACAAACTCATCATTCTCATCGGAACAGTAAAAAAAGTCACTTTCCAAGTCCTCAGTATTGAAATCTCCCGCCAAATACATGTCATCCTTCAAACTGACTTTCTCCAATTTGTCTATGACATTGTACACCGCTCGCTCTTTGAAGTCATTGTCTATGCTTTTCCTCTTTATCTTTTTAAAGTCATTGTCTATGGTTAAATCGTTGACGTTTTTTCCTATATTTTCGTCGCAGTGCTTCGGTTTGAACGATTGATTATTTAAATTGTTCTTGTACTCTTCCAGGCAGAACGGGCTGGTTTCTTTCCCTGGCGAGTTCTTTTTTCTTCGGCGTGATTTTCGCCCGGAATTTCGCCGCCTCGGCTTTTTCTCGTCCGTTTTTGTGTCTGTAATAAAAATATAAAGAAAAGAAAGAAAGAAAAACATTTATTCGACGACCACAAAGAAATAAATGAAGTATACACACGTAACATAAAAATACAGAGACAGAACGAATATAACAAAACAAGGCAATACGAAATACATGCAGAGGAAGTTTGTGGTGCTAAAAGGGACAAGCTCAGCACAAAAATAAATATAAATATGATTTTTCGTGAATCGACTCGATCCTGGGTCCTGTTTCTCTATGACAACTTAGCGATTCCTTGCTTCGAGGAAATGTCGATTCCTTCATTAATAAACGACATCTGCGAAATTTGTATTCTCTATGACGCGTCATATATATGAATGCATCATAAAAAAGTACAATCGAATAGAGAACCTTCTCCTTTATAGAAGTCAGTTAAAAGACTCACCATCTCTTTCATTGATCTCAATGTAATGTTCCATGTAACATCCATCCTTCACCAGTATCTCTGTGCTCAGATGCGGCTCGCAGAGGAAAGAAGACTCTTCTGGGAGGGTCTCGTTCTTCCCATTCGACTTCCGCCCTCTTCTTCTGCCTGAAGAGGAAGAAATTACAAAAACTAAAATTTAGAAAATCACCGAAAAACCTATAAAAAGTAAAATATGGCTTAACCGATTTTGATAAAACATCGTCTAAGAACCACCGCTCGAAAATCGGCTTTCAAGTAAAAAAAACCGCGTCCAAATCGGTTCACCCGGTTTAAGAGCTACGGTACCACAGACAGACACACATAGTGGCCATACTTTTAACACCCCTCCATTTTGCGTCGGAATTCATAAATAAATACGCCCAACGATCACATACAATACAATCCAATACAATATTAATTGATACTATATTGATCACCAAAACAGGAAACAAGTTTACAGTTAAGTATAATAGTGATAGAACAATGAGCGGCCTTATCGCTATGTGCAATTCCTTACAGGCACAATGTGTGTGCACATACATAGATCTTGGCTCCTAATTAGGATTCCGTGTCTAGGAAACCAGGGAACCAGGAACTACGAGGATCACCCTTTCTGTGCACAAACATAAGCCCCGTCGCGAGAATCGAACCCGCAACTTCGGTGGTGTAAGAGATCTGAGCCAACTTTCCCAACCACTACTGCTTGGCGGTTACTCTGTCGCCAAGCAGTAGTACGAGAAGAAAAACATCTTTATTCAGTTTAGGCATCACAGACGCAATTATGAACGTCAAATACAATTTTTATATTACAAATAAAATTTGAAACATCTACAAATTGGACGTATACTATGCGGTATAATAAACATTGCAGTATAAGCAATAATAACCTATATTTCATACAAATGACCTTAGTCATTAGAAAATATAATTAAGAGTATTTTAATGAGTTTTACATAGTAAACATAGTATTTATATTATTTTATATTCTAGAGCGAGTGTGGCTCAGTGGGAGAACGTGCGACTTACGATCCGACGCACCTGAGTTCGAATCCCGCTGGCCCCGCACCACTGACTTTCTTGATTTGACACTAGCTCTAAAATCGGTGAAGAAAAACATCGTGCGGAAACCGGTATGTCCAAGAATTTATGACAAAAATTCAAGGACATCTGACATCCACCCGCACTGGGCCAGCGTGGTGGATTATAGCCCATACTCTCTAGGAGAGAAGGCCCGTGTCCCAGCAGTGGGAACGTGATGGGCTGATGATGATATTCTCGACTAGTTGTTCTCCGCGGTTTAACCCTCGGTTTCCCGGGATAAAATGTTCTTTTCGAGGATCGAATGTTCGTCTTTTGAGCTTTGACTTTGACCAGGCCTAGCGCACTCCGCACTGTAGGTACGAAGCTACAAGTACATAGCCGGACACCGACGGCGGGTCGCGCGTCGTTACACGTGCCGCGTCAGAAGAGATAAGAGCGGCGCGATAGAAAGAGACGCGCTCTGTAGGTTAATATGACTGGTAGGTATGCAGCGGTACGCGAGCTGAATTGAATTTTATTGCGTCATAGCAAGAGTCGCTATTTGTTTAAATTTCTTTGCGGATTGATGCTTCTGTCCCTTAGTATTCTGTGGTTTCCGTTATTCGTTTAGATTAACCCTATATTGTTTTTTTTAGTAATGTCATTTTCTGCCTGACTGTACTTTTTAAAAATCAAAATATGCAGTTCTTATTTTTTCAAAGATGCTTCCGATATTTCCTCAGAACTGCCGTCTAAAAATTTTGCCACACCATGTATGGGTAGTGTGAAAAATATTCTAATGAAAAAAGCTACTATACAGTTAGTAATTACATAGAAGACAAAGATGCATGGAACATTCCGCTTCTGCCAAGTAGCCAACTGGCACATAAGAAACATAATATTGTCAAAAACAAACATAAAATATTTTAATAAAAATTCCAAACAAAAAATGCCCCTCAGTTTCTTGCCGTATCTTCAGAGTAGTGGTCCTTTTTCCGATGCGGTGGTAGAGTCATTGTGATATTTGACGTTCATAAGTGCATCATTGTTGCCAAGAATGAATAAAGAACTTTGAACGGATAACTATACAGATTGATTTATAACTATACACAGGGCCCTAATTCACTATGACAACTTGGCGATTCCTTGCTTCGAGGAAACGTCGATACCTTAATTAATAAAACGACATCTGCGAAATTTGTATTCTCTATGTCGATGACGCGTCATATATATGAATGCGTCATAGAGATGTCGTTTATTAATGAAGGAATCGACGTGGTTTCGAAGCATGGAATCGCCAAGTTGTCATAGTGAATTAGGGCCCAGGTGAGTTGTTGTCAAACGTGAGCCCATTTAATCATAAAAAAGACAATTTTCGGTCTTACCCTTTCCGGTTCCCTCCGGTTTCTTCTTGACATTCTCGTGTGCCGGCGGCGTTTCTTTGTGCCTCTTCTTATTGCTCTGTTTGCCGCCGCCACCGTCCGACGGATCGAAGAGGCTTAGGAAGTCCATAGTTCTGTAAGAGAGGGATACTATTATCTGACAGCCTCTATGATGTAGAGGCAGGCCTACCGCACTCCGCACTGTAGGTACGAAGCTTCAAGTACATAGCCAGACACCGACGGCGGGTCGCGCGTCGTTACACGTGCCGCGTCAGAAGATATAAGAGCTATGCAATAGAAAGAGAGGCGCTCTGTAGTTTAATATGACTGGTAGGTATGCAGCGCTACGCGAGCTGAATTGAATTTTATTGCGTCATAGCAAGAGTCGCTATTTGTTTTATATGTGGAGTGATGCTTCTGTCCCTTAGTATTCTGTGGTAGAGGTTGGGCAGGTTGGCTCAAATCTCATACACCACCATCGTCGACCGCGTCAACACTTTCCATCAGGTGAGACTGCGGTCAAGTGCTTACATACTATGTTAAAAAAAAGCCCTGAGGTCGCGGATTCGATTCCCGCGACGGGACAAATGTTTGTGCACATATGAAAAAGCACAAACATTTGTTTCTAGGTGTTGTGGCATGGTCCTCATAGTTCCTGGTTCCCTAGATACAAGAAATCCTAGTTTGGGGCCAGGATCTATGTATGTGATCGTTGGCCTTGTTTATTTTTACTAGCCGACTTTAAAAAAGGACGAGTTTCTAAATTCAGCTTAATTTTTTTTATATTTTTTTATGTTTGTCTCGAAACCTACCGACCCGGATGGATGGAAGTGGCTGTGGACAGAGGTGTTTGGAGGGAGATTGGGAGACCTTTGCCCAGCAGTGGGACACAATAACATGATATAATAATAATATGTTTGTCAACTCCGTTGTTTATAAAAATTGAGGTCGGTTTATTTTTGTTATATAAAGTATTATCTGTTGTATAAACCAGAAGAGGCCTTTACCCTAAGAGGGGTCCTTACTTAAACATATTTTTAAATTTTAATTTAATTGTTTAATTTCTAAGGAATAAATGGGCTTTAATAATAATAATAATAAACCAGAAAGACACATTCAAATTTTGTTTATCTGAGCATCGGAACAACACATACTCGCTCGGATCTTGACACGGTGCCAATGTACACTCTGGCGCGCGATAGCACCCACGCTATTAAAAAAAACGTTATATTGGCACTTTTTATAAATAAATATTGACATTGGGGGTCGTTCACATCTCTAGATTGGTCATAGAAAAGCAATATGCCCCTCAGTTTCTTGCCGTATCTTCTGAGAAGTGGTTCTTTTTCCAATACGGTGGTAGTCATTGTAATAATTGATGTTCATAAATGCGTCTGTGACGACAAAATTGAAATAAAGAACTTTTGATTTGATTTGAATAATAATTAATAATTTATATTTTAATATAAGTTATATGTATGTTAGTTCTAAGGTGTATATATTTATATGGGCCGTAGAATAAGTAAATAACATCTGTAACTTATTTTAATGTTGCCTGAAATAAAGATTAATATATAAATAAGTATTTTTTTTTTTAAGGTTCCGTACCCAAAGGGTAAAACGGGACCCTATTACTAACTCTCCGCTGTCCGTCTGTCTGTCTGTCCGTCTGTCACCAGGCTGTATCTCATGAACCGTGATAGTTAGACAGTTGCTGCTATAACAACAGATACTAAAAAACAACAACATGAATATTTAAGGAGGCTCCTAATAAGTCATTGGTGCAGGGCTGAGTTGGGATTCGAACCCAGGTGCGTTGGATCGAAAGGCGCATGAGTTCCAGCTGAGCCACACTCTTTCTAACTGTTACAACAAATAAATAATAACTGGGACCAACAGCTTATCCTGCTCCGAAGCATGGTAGCGTTCAGATGTAAATACTACAGTCAACTATCCAAGTAGAGACCGCAGCATAGGTGGGAAGTTGTATCAATACCGATAAGTGATCACCTCGAGCTTTTGGGTGTTAATCTAACATCCAATCTGAACTTTGGGTTGTACATAGAATCCAAAGCCAAAGTTGCTGCAAAAAAACTTGGCATTTTGTCAAAGGTTAAGCGGTACTTCACCCCAGGACAGCTTCTCAATCTCTACCAAGCACAGGTCCGATCTTGTATGGAGTACTGCAGCCACCTCTGGGACGGGTCAGCCAAGTATCAGCTTGAGGCTTTGGATTCGATTGAAAGACGCGCAAAAAGGCTCATTAACGACGACAAGTTGGTGAAATCCAAAGTCCAAAGCCTGGTTCATCGACGTGAAGTCGCCAGCTTATCGGTATTCTACAGAATATACTACGGAGAGTGTGCTCAAGAACTGCACAATCTGATTCCCCCATCACCTTTTTACTATCGGACAACCAGACGATCGGCACAACGTCACCCCTATATGGTGGACGTTCCGCCTATCCGTACTAAACGTTTCGAATCTTCCTTTTTGGTGCGAACGTCGAAGGAGTGGAACGCCTTGCCGTCGTCTGTGTTTCCACATAAATACAATCTGGGTGTGTTCAAATCAAGAGTGAACAAGTACTTACTGGGTAAGCGTGCTACATCTTAGACCACATCGTCGCTTCCCATCAGGTGAGATCGTGGTCAAACGCTGACCCAGTCAGGTGTAAAAAAAAAAAAAAAGTTCTTAGGAGGTAGGATTTATTTTCTTTCATTAATATGACTTCTTCTTCAGATACTGTCCATCCAAAGGTTGTCTGGAAGAGACGCTTCAAGCGATAAGACCACCCATTGTACTACCATAGTTAAGGACTGTGTTATTGTCTATTTCTTTAATTTGGTATACTATAAAGAGTTTTTCTTATTATATCTTATTCTAATATTACATGTGTACGTTTTTTAGCACTTCTCTGAGTAGCTTGGTAATGTGTTTGGCAAATCTTCATACAATTTGGCATAACATCTAAGTTTGTTTTTTAAATATTCTTCAGTTGCCAAAATGGTGTGCATGTCCCACTAACAATTATGAGAATTCAGAAATAGACATCCTATATGAATAAAAATTAAATGCCAATAAATAAAGTAATTTTTGCACTCTTTTCTTTCATGAGTATATCATTCCCTTAAAGCAAAAACCAACTAAGTTAACTTTTTGACATTTTAACATTATTCTTATTCGATGAGGGGGCGATGAGTCCTGCACTGACGTCCCGCATGGGGTGTATTGTGCATTCCCCCCGCCAGCATCTACCCAAGCCATCCCAACTCCTTGAAATAACGGAGTGCGGCTTTGGGGCGCTGGCATAGCTGCTCCAGTGTTGAGGTTGTTTGTGATTTTAACATTAATATGTAGATCTTCAGACGGCACAAACGATGGGATGACGAAATTGTTGAGATGGCTGGTAAACACTGGACGAGACAGGCACTCGACAGGCAGGAATGGAAGAGGATGGGGAGGCCTTTGCCAAACGGCAAACAGACAATGATGTTGTCAAAAATGAAAACACATAGTTAAATAATTAGTATAACCTCTTAAGATAAATATATAATTGTAAATGTACCTATAACGTCTGAATAAATGGCTATAATAATAATGTACTTTTACCAATGTGCAAAAGATACAGTATTTTAGTACCTCCGTGTAGAATTGCATCACATTTGTGTAACACAAATATATATGCATGTTATCACTTCTGTACTTCTGATATCTTTGTCCAAACCTCAAGGTTTTTTAAGGGTTTTGTACCCAAAAAGTAAAATGGGACCCTATTACTAAGACTCCGCTATC
Source organism: Petrophora chlorosata (assembly GCA_951640565.1). NCBI lineage: Eukaryota > Metazoa > Arthropoda > Insecta > Lepidoptera > Geometridae > Petrophora > Petrophora chlorosata. The sequence continues at coordinate 790,178 of OX621219.1, forward strand.
CTGTTTTGCATGAGTCAGACTCGCACTTGGCTGGTTATTTATTTTCTTCCTACAATCAGCTTGGCCTTAAGTCGAGGTTTACCTCTATGTTGGTTAGCATTTATGGTATTTTCTAAACTCTTATAAGATCGTAGACAGCAGCATGTCCAGGGGGCAGGAAAGCTAGTGTATGATTTTGTGTTGCCTTAACTCTAACTAGAGCTTAATACACAAAGAATATGCTAACCATATGTTTATAACTATAAAATTGCATTACATACAATTACTCCACATATCATTGTGTAAGAAATGTACTATTTCAAGTGTGAAAGGTAAAAGGCATCAGCCAAGGTCAGATTTTAAAATTACTGTAATTTAAATAATACTGAAACAAAACTCGCTTATATTTTAGCGCCAAAGCCATAAGTTCTTTTTTTAAATATAGAGAATGAAATTTATGAGAAAAAGCATTTTTTTTTCTATATATAGAGGCAAATGTACTCACCAACAACAGTTTTATAAATCCAAGGTCATTGAAGTGCTCCGATTGTTGCCAACACGGCGTCTCGCACTATTGTGAGTCAACAAACGGGAAACAAACAAGAAACACAGCCAAAATATTTACTATGACGTAAATTCGTAGGATTTAGTGCAACTGATCAAATAAACTATTGAGCTAATGCTAAGCACTAGTGTTCACATACAAGGTTACTGTTACTATGTCGAATGTTATTACAGCAGGTGTAGTACGACCGTAACAATTTTTATTATTTTCAGATAAGAGTTTCGTAAAAGTTGCGATTATTTCGTCATGAATTTCACATTTTTGTTTGGCTCCGCAGCTTTGCAACCATTTGCATCAATTCACTTTAATTTTGAGTTTTGACAGTCTTTGCTTTTGACAATGACAATGGCAATTTATTTCGATGTCAAATGTGACAGTATTTTATTGTTTTTCTACAGACTATACAAATCTTTACCGGTTTTTGGTAAAAACCGGTATCTTTTTAATACTCTGTGGGGTAGTTTGACAGAACTCGAACAGCTGATATAAAATTTGGCGGGAGTGAATAAAAAAGTAATCGACAAACAAACAAGGAGTTAAAAATTGTAAGCAAGGAGCTAAGGAAATCAAAAGTTATAGGAATTTATCTACACAACTCAACAAAATGTCTATTACCGTAGAAAACAACTTGAACAATACGAAGGACAACGCAGTATTTGAGCAAAAAGCTCATTACATACCATGTAAGATCGAAGAAGACGGACCAGCTAATGTGGAGAAATATTTTGAGCCCTACGTCGTTGCCACTGGTGATGGAGGTATTTCAAATCGCTATTGCTTGATCATCATCGTCATCAGCAGCAGCAGACAGTGTTATAGTCGTCCACTGCCACACATACCTCTTATTAAACGTTACTGAGCCCGTATTCGGCTATATTCATCCAGTTTCCTCCGGCCGCCTTTCGCAGGACGTTGCTCCATCTTGCTAGGACAGTTATCAATCTTTGCCAATCTCTTTCAATCTTGCCGTCGCTTAATCCAGTCGGTGGACGTCTTTACACTGTTTGCCGATTTGCTGTGGCCACTCAAGGACACGTGTACTCCAACAGTTGCTGGTATTGAATCAACAACAAATATCCTGCGTAGCCACAGCTAACATTGTATACTTAATAACTTAATTTTTTGGAGCACCACAAATTATACTAAGCAGAACACTCTGTGTACATAACTAGCTCAGTGCAGCCCCTATGTAATTTGCTATGCATAACACCACAAAAATTAAAGGCAGTCATGTTTACCATTGGGTGAACAACTTCCATGTCTTAATAAAGAGACGTAGAGTGAAGAAGTTCTTCGAAACATCTGAGAGAGAATATGCATGTACTGGAGTATGCGTGTGGAGCCCATCAACTTGAGTTTGTTGCGGCTGGAGCAGACTAGGACCACTGACTTCATGTGCTATGCACTTTAGGTTCCAACGGAACACACAAAGATGTTCCTCGCCTCGGACTTTTAGCTTGCAGGAAGTCTACCGCCGGTACAGGGAAAAAAACGAAAACAATTCCCTCTTGTGTATAAGTTTAATAAAAATAGTTTTAATCTGATATGTATGTTAGTCTGTAAGGTATTATATATAATATAGGTCTTAGAATTACTTTAGTCACTAATGTAACTACTGCTTTTTAAGTTAACTGAAATAAAAAGTACCTACCTATAGTATTATAAAAATCCTTGCACCTTTCAGAACTGAAGGCGACATTTCGTGGTTATCCCCTCGACGGCACAACGATGTCACTACCTGAAGGATATCATGCAGTTGTTGTGACTGAAACCAAGAGACCTTTAGCTGAAGATGCAGAGAGAAAGTTTCAGGTATTTTTTGCTTATTTGGAATCAATCAGTTGTCTTAAACCGTCAAACGGTCAGTCCTAGTTGTCAACAACTAGGACTGACGGCTTAACATGCCCTCTGAAGCATGGTAGTGCTCAGATGTAAATATCAGGTACATATGAAGATAAAGGTATGAAAGCATCCCCGGATTGCTCAGCTAGATGAGCTATGTTAGGAGCATTTTATGTTATAAAGTTTAATTTTGTCATTAGGTTAGTTCTTTTCAGAACTTTAACTGCTTGAAATCCGGGCCCAGGTTACGGTTGTTGCATATTCAATCCATTCATAGTAAAAGTGATATCAAATACAATGATCACATACGTAATTCCTGGCCCCTAACTAGGATTCCCTGTATCTAGGGAATTAGGAACAATGAGGAACATGGTCCAGATGGTCCCACAACACCCAGACACGAAAAAAGTGCTTGCGCTTTTTATTCTGTGCACAAACATTTGTCCAGCCGCAACCACAGTGGTGTTTTAGATATGAGCCAACCTGTTCCATCACTACACCACTGCCCTGAAATAAATATAAAGCCCCGCGGTTTCCCGGGATAAAAAGTAGTCTGTGTTAATCCAGGGTATAAGCTAGAACCGTTACAGCATGAAGAAGTAACAAACAGATGTAGGTCTGTTGTCTCTGTAAGCCATGTCCCCGTTAAACGGGGACAGTGGTACTTTAATAAAGATTTAAAAATATGTCCCGATGTCCCCTTACTCTGATTCCGTTGATATAGTAAACTTTATATGGGAAAACTACTTTCTGACGCTTCGCCGGCCGCTGCCGCGAACGCTCGCTCGGCTCGCGTTGTGTGGTCAGTTCTAACATAACCGAACTTAGTGTATCTCCGTAAAGGGGACAATGGTACGCAAGTTTAATGACGTACTGTTGTCCCCGTGGCGGAGACAAGGCCTACGGGGACAACGGACCTACACTAACAAACACACTTACATAAACTTTCGCATTTATAATAATAGTGATGTGGTTTTTTTTGTTGAACACCAGGTGGCTGGTGGATTCAAGAACTTTACGTATTGGAACTGGGATAAGAAGCCGTCAAAGAATGACAACTTTGTTAAAGCTATGGATTGGATTGATATATCTGAAGCGGTAAGCCATTTTAACAGATCACTTCCTTTCCGTTCAAAAGTTGTCTGGAAGATATCACTTATTGTCTATGAGACTGCCAATAACATGTAATGAAGAGCTATGCATGTATTAAATCTAATTTTTCTTTTCAGTTACATGGAGACTGATGAAAATCTACACAAGCGTATGTGAGAGAGTACCAAATAATTAATCATAATTTTAAGCACAAATAAAACAATTTGTTAACAACAATAGTTTATTTAAACATCAGAAAAAAACTAGGGTAACTCAGAAACACAATTGTGATGACAATGCATCTTTTTCCACTAGGGCCGAAAACTGAGGGAAATCAGGAAACAACACTAACGCGCCACAACTTTATGTCCGCTGACCAGCACACCACGTGACCTGCGCAGTAGCACAGAATACTAAGGGACAGAAGCATCACTCCGCAAAGAAAATTTAAACAAATAGCGACTCTTGCTATGACGCAATAAAATTCAATTCAGCTCGCGTAGCGCTGCATACCTACCAGTCATATTAACCTACAGAGCGCCTCTCTTTCTATCGCGCCGCTCTTATCTCTTCTGCCGCGGCACGTGTAACGACGCGCGACCCGCCGTCGGTGTCCGGCTATGTACTTGTAGCTTCGTACCTACAGTGCGGAGTGCGCTAGGCCTGACAGAAGCTAAATCCAATACAAAATCGTATACTGCGCAGGTCACGTGGTGCGCCAGTCAGCGGTCATAGCATTTGGCGCGAAGTTTAGTAATATAATCACTTGCATTGATAGAATATTTTTACAGGAACGTGAAAAAACCTCCTTTTTACCACGTGTTTATTAAGTCATTTTCTTGTCTGTCTGTCTGTCGTTCCGGGTGGAATCTTGCAACTCAAATTTCGAGCACTTCCCGATTAGCTATCCGGCTAAAACTTTCAGGGTAGCTCATAACTCGATGGCAATGCATTCTAAATCCATTTATTAGCATCAATGACGACCTAACCTCAAAACGCGCATATAAACGTGTTTTTTAAATTATTTTTTTATATTGTTCTTTTACGAAACACCTCTTGCATATTTCATGGAATAAACTTAAATATATTTTTCTATAACAACAAAATCTCTTAATCTTAAATCTAAATTGCATATTTTATTATGTTTTAACAATCATGTAACGCTCGCGCCAAATTTAATGGCCTCTAACCGGCTCACGTGACCAGCGCAGTAGCAAAAAATGATACAAAATCGTATACTGCGCAGGTCAACACATTTGGCCTATAGGTACCTATAATTATAGTACGGTATAATTCTCTAATTAAATTAACTATTGGCCCTAATTCCATGCTGCATTCTCTAAACATAATTTGTACTAAGTTAGAGTAAGGCGCTGCTCAAACGTGGACACTTTTGTGTCTACGTTAGAGTAAGGCGCTGCGCAAACGTAGACACTTTTGTGTCTACGTTAGAGTAAGGCGCTGCGCAAACGTAGACACTTTTGTGTCTACGTTAGAGCAAGGCGCTGCGCAAACGTAGACACTTGTGTCTACGTTAGAGTAAGGCGCTGCGCAAACGTAGACACTTGTGTCTACGTTAGGGTAAGGCGCTGCGCAACGTAGACACAAAAGTGTCTACGTTAAAGTAAGGCGCTGCGCAAACGTGGACACTTTTGTGTCTAGTGTCCGATACAAGCTACCAATGAATATTTGATTTTTATATCCTCCCCTCCTTGAATCGTATTCTTCATGTCTGAGGGTCGTGACCACCTCCATCCATTGTCGTCTCTTTTATGATGTTCCGCCATCTTCCCCTATCTCGGCGGCGTGTGAAGCATCATAAATGAAAGATAATGGATGTTTATAGAACCAATATGAAATCAGCCACTCCCTACGCAGACGTAGACACTTTTTGTGTCCAGTTGCTTCCACTTGACTCTTACTCGTCGCCGATCAAAAAGTGTTCGGTGTAGGTAACTGGAAACTAAAAGTTGTCAGTTGAAGACAACAATTGTATCTACTGGTGTCCTACCGGACACTGCTAATAAGGTTTCCTGTGAGGAGTGCCGTTCGACGTTCGGTAACATAGTATCCGATTGCCGCAACCTGACACAGCAACTACGGTTTCCTGTGATGGTGTGCCGTGTCGGTAACAAAAAGTGTCCACGTTTGCGCAGCGCCTTAGTGCGTCAGAATACGAAACTTCACTCATTTTTAGAGTTAAATTATAATTTTATTTTTATTTTCTTTATTTGGTTCACCAACATTGTTACCATGTAGTTACCAACAGTAGTTACATTGTTTCTTATTCTTAAGACAATTATAAGTATGTAATGTTAAGCTAAATTTAGTTTTAGAGATGCAACACTGAATCGACCCACAATAGGGGATCGGACAACTTTTCAGAAAGTGTTTTATATAAACTACAATTAATATATATAGCCATGAAAAATACTATTTTAATTATATGACGCTCGTAAAAGTACCTAAAATATGTTTATATATTATGTTTCAAATATTGCCGCGCAAAAGGTCACCTCAAAATTTGTGACGTCATATGTAGGTAGAAAACGACAATCTCTTCGAAATAAAACTTGCAAAGAGATTTAAATACGTTTTGTGAAGTTTGGGGACTATATTGTAGTAATGGAACGAAAAAATTAGCAAAAATACATTTTATGAAAAGCATAAACGTAAAATAAACACAAGCTTGACTCACGGCATTTGCCTACAAATGACGTCATGCGCTGTGATTGTTGTTTCGTTTGAGATGAAGAACAGATTAAAAATGTCAGAATTATTAGATTTTATTTATTGATTTAAAAATATAAATCATTATTATTTCACAAAAATATTGATTGAATGATCTTTCTGGTTCGACGAACATTCGATCTAACTACAATTTAGATTTTTTCTCGATTACTGTCCGATCCCCTATTGTGAATATTTCATAGATCATTCACTTATGTCTATGACACCACTATTTGTGATGTTTTTGTAATTTTTAACCGACTTCAAAAAATAGGAGCAGGTTCTCAATTCGATTGTATTTTTTTATACCACAGAACGTCTTCGTTTACGAACTGATTTGGTAAATTCATTTTGCGTTGGGTTCGGTATAGCTACGAAGTGGTCCCATATAAATTTCATCGATATTTGACCTTGGACTTATTTTTACACTTAATAGATCAATGTTTGGCCACTATCTCGCCTGATGTGAAGCGATGATAGATGGACTTCGAAGATACATTGAAGTCGGTTTTTGTTTTATTCTAAAAAATAATGTTTTATTTGACATAATATGTCATAACATATTATGTTATATTTTTTAATTACCTAACTAGCGATGCCCGCGACTCCGTCCGGGTAGAATTCAATACTAATAGTAGGGGAGCCCAAGCGGGGATTTCGGGATTTACTAAAGCGCGGCAGATTAATATACAGGGGGATACCTTGTACCCGGTTAAGTACCTCCACAAAACATGAGGCCCATATATAAGGCCGCCCGTGAAGGATACAGGATCAGATTAGTAAAAAAAAATTGACCATCAGAAATTCTCGAGCGCGTCAGATTAAGGTAGGGTGAGTTAATTACATCCTAAAAAGTGTATATTCCACTAATCTGACAATTTGAGAATGACGTAAAAAAAGGGGAGGGCAACAAAGTTGTAAAAAAAAAACGTCACCTCGACATTCTCGAGCGTAGCTAATTTTTTTTTTATTTTGAAGGAAATAATTCAAGAATAATGAAAAATATATAATCTGACGATTTCCGCAAGCCGAAATAACAAAAATTCGTCGATAAAGTTAAATACGTGCAGCTGCGTAATTTTTTTATAAATACATGTAATCTACTAAAAAAATTTTTTTGAAAGTGGTTTTTTTGGAATAACTTTTAACCGGCTTTATCGATTAACTTCAAAAACTAATCCGCCTTTGAGCTTGAAAAACCACGTCGCCACCAAGCTGGTCAAAATCGGTTGATTCGTTCGAGAGATATCGTGAACGAAAGAAACCCGAAAAAGTGTTTTTTCGGGATTACTCCGAAATTTGTGGTTCGATCAATTAAAATTGCAAAATTACTTATGAGGATGATAAAACTGCGTCGAATGGTGCCAACCGCGTGAAAATTGGTTGATCCATTCAAAAGTTATTGCGGTTTGAAAATTCCAAAAATAGTGTTCTATGAAACTTCTATCAGACTTTCGAGCTGGGAGAGCTCAAATGCATAGAAATATTATTTCTTTGAACTCAGCGAGCTCAAAATATCACATAAATTATATTTTGAGCTCAAAAATGTCATAAGTACAATTTCAAGCGCCCAGGAATGGAATTAGCGGGAAGTTGCAGGGATGGCCTTTAAAGTGAACCGTTTTTCTAATTTTTTTTTGTCAGATCAGGCGAATCCCTCTAGATAATCGTCAGATTATGAGACAGTACGTTAAGAACATAAAGATGAACCATATATATCTTAATCTGACGCGCTTGAGTATTTCAAAATGGCGATTTTTTTTTGCACATTATGAAAATCGCCGCGAGTTTGCGTCCCATCGAAATCGTCAGATTAGTGAATGAGAGCTTTTTTTTGGTGTACTTAACACTCCCTTAGAAAATCTGACGCGCTCGATAAATTTTTTTTTTTTTTTCATTTTCAACCCTTAAATACAACTACCCGCATCATGCAAACGATCAGATTAACATACGTACATTATTAAAAATACGTAGGGCATTGATGCTGTCAATATCTGATGCGCTCGAGGATGTCCATGCAACAGTTTTTTTTTACATATTTAAAAATCTATAGCCGCTTCCCCCACCGATGTAAAGGTATATATCATATAACATTTTTTTCTTCTTATCATCTAAGCTTTGCATCCCAATAGGTCTCTACGACGCTCGAGTAAATCCCCATTTAGCCTCGTGGGCTCCCCTACTATAAGGAACTGTTTGTTTTCTAGGATAAAAGTATCCAACGCTTTTTTCCAGGACCTCAGATACCTACATACAAATTTCATCAAAATCTGTTCAGCTCTTTTTCATCCATCCATCCTCACACAAACATTGTACAATTGTATTTGTAAAATAGGATTTAAGACATCTCAAATGATGTTTTTATATTGAATGCATTAGCGCATATTTTTTTTTTTTTTTTACTATTTATAAGCCTTCGTTTGACCGCTATCTCACCTGTTGTTAAGTGACAATGCGGTCGAAGATGTAGCACGCTCGCCTAGAAGAAACCTGTTCACTCTTGTCTTAAAGACACTCAGATTATAGCTATCTGGAAACACAGATGCCGGCAGAGAGTTCCACTCCTTGGCCGTTCGCATTATGAAGGTCGAAGCAAAGCGCTTGGTGCGAGCAGGAGGGATGTCAACCAAAATCTTAATATTTAAATAATAAGAAAAATGATTTTGCTAATTGATAATCATCCCCGTAAGTCGATATAAGACGGATAGAAGAAATTTGGTTGCTCGAGCAGTTGGCTTGGTGGCCCACTGGTTTAGATGTCGAAACGGTATTCCGAAGATGCAGGTTCGGTCCCTGCCCGAGCAATATCATTTTTCTTTTTTGATATTGAATGCATGATCCTACTAATATTATAAACGCGAAAGTTTGTAAGAATGGATGTATGGATGTACCTTTGTTACTCTTTCACGCAAAAACTACTGAATGGATTTTGTTGAAATTTGGTATGGAGATAGCTTATACCCTGGATTAACACATAGGCTACTTTTATCCCGGGAAACCGCGGGTGAAACCGCAGGGCGCAGCTAGTTTTAAATAATTAGGTAGAAGAAAAATATTATTGTTCGGGTGTTTGAACCTGCGTCTTCGGAATACTGTCCCAACGCCATAACCACTGGCCACCGAGCCAACTGCTCGTGCAACCAAATTTCTTCTATCCTTCTTATATCGTCTTACGGGGACGATTCTACGTCATCTGTCGTCAATGTTCACATTGATCAATCATCATTTTTCTTCTTCCTAATTATTAAAATCTTCGTGTAGGACACGTGGTACCATCAGGCGCATCAACCATTTTGTTTCAAATTTTCCCTCAGCCTCATCTTGGCCTTTTCTCTTTCCAAATGACGTTTCTTACTAATCATTATAACTCTTTTATACGGCTTCGTATTTATGCGACGCAATTTGTGGGTAGGTAGAGAATTCTCAGTAATTTTGATATTTGGCTTACTTGAATTGGTGCCGCTTCGCTCTGTCCTTTTTGGGACAGAAAAGGATGTATTTCCGCTAACTACAGCGGTTTCCGGATGATTATTGGTCCTTTCTTCGTTGGTTTGGATAGACAGGGATGTATTTTCGCTAATTTCAGCGGTTTTCGGATGGTTATTGGCCCTTTCTTCGTTGGTATGGATTCCGAATTCAGTTCTACCCTCGAAATCTTTGAAGTCTTGTATATTTTCGCGGTCCATTTTGTTGAAGATCTTCAGAAATTGCCAGAACTCGATATCAGCGCCTCTGATGTGAGTTTCGTAGAACACTTTGAGTTTTTCGTCGCATTTGTGCTTGTGCGTTATTGGTTGAGGCTTGCCGAGGCGGTTTTCAAGGCTGACCTGAAACGACCGAATTTCAATAAAAACACACAAAATCTATAAGATATAAAAGTAAAAGACGGTTGAACTGATTTCGATAAAACATGTCTAAGAACCACCGCTAGTTCAAATAAAGAAACCGCGAAGTTATCCTACCGTCTGCGCTAATCCTATCCTATTGCAAGCGAATTTTAGTAAACCAAAATTTACAAAACCCCCCGACACAATAACCTATAAAAATTGCAACTATTCGTCACGAAAAAGGGCACAACTGTAAATCAGCGCGCTGTCATGGCGCTTTATGCTGAGTTGTGTCCTTTTATGACCATCTAATTTCATTACCTTTTACCTCTGTTTTTAGTATAAGATGGTTTAATAAGAAATTTATTTTCTTACTTAATAAAAAGTAAAAAATGGATGAACCTATGTATTTCGATAAAACATCTAAGAACCACCGCTAGAAAACCTGCTTTGAAATAAAAAATACTACGGTGCCACAGACAGACACACATGAAGTCAAACTTATAATACCCCTCCTTTTTGCGTCGGGGATTAAAAAGCGAGTGCGGCTCAGCGGGACCTTGTGCGACTTACGATCCGACGCACCGGAGTTCGAATCCCACTAGCCTCGCATAAATGACTATCTTATTTTATGTGCAGATTTTAAGCGCTTTCTCTTAAAACGGTAAAGGCAAACATCGTGAGGAAAACGGAATGTCCAAGAAGTTATCACAAAAATTCACATGTGACATCCACCAGCCCGCTCTGGGCCAGCGTGGTGGATTACGGCCCATACACTCTCTATCAGTGAAGGCCCGTGTCCCAGCAGTGGGAACGTGATGAGCTGATGATGATGATGATGATGTTTGCTATTCTCTTATGATTAATGATGTCTTATCAATGACTCAAATTCAATTCAATTCAGAAGTTTTTTATTTCAATTTTGTTGTCACAGACGCTCTACCACCGTATCGGAAAAAGAACCACCACTCAAAAGATACGGCAAGAAACTGAGGGGCATATTTTTTAGAACTGATGATGATGATAATATGATGTTTGTTATTCCTATCAGTGACTGATGATGACGTTTGTTATTCTTATCATTGACTGACGATGATGATTATGATGGTGTTTTCTATCCCTGTCAATGACTGATGATGATGATGATGATGGTGTTACTGACCTCTGGTTTCTTCTTGGCGGGTGCAGGTTTCGCGTCTTTTCTGTACCGTTTCGGCGCAAACGGCTTCTTATTGGGGTCGTGTCGCCTCCCATGCAGTTTCAGTGCACTGAAGTTCTACAAAATAATTCATTTTATAACAAGAAAATTAGCACGGACCGGAGACAAAACAAATTATCCCCTGTTTTATCCACTTCAGACAAAGATAAGGTGGATAAAAAGGGGACAATTTTTTTGTCTTCCTTCGTTTGTGACCTTCGAAATCCAAGGTCGAATATCGATGAAATTTATATGGGGCCATGTTGAAGCTATACCAGGCCTAGCGCACTCCGCACTGTAGGTACGAAGCTACAAGTACATAGACGGACACCGACGGCGTTACACGTGCCGCGGCAGAAGAGATAAGAGCGGCGCGATAGAAAGAGACGCGCTCTGTAGGTTAATATGACTGGTAGGTATGCAGCGCTACGCGAGCTGAATTGAAATTTATTGCGTCATAGCAAGAGTCGCTATTTGTTTAAATTTATTTGCGGAGTGATGCTTCTGTCCATTAGTATTCTGAGGCTATACTGCACTCAACGCAAAGAATTTTCCAAATCGGTTTATAAATGACGGAGTTCTGAAGTAACAAACATAAAACGAAATCGAATTGAGAACCTCCTCCCTTTTTAGGTTTACATACCTCAAAAGGAAAAACACAGAAATCCTTATAGTATCACTTTGTTGTCCGTCTGTCTGTCTGTATGTCTGTCAAGCCTTTATCTCGGGAACGCGTGGAGGTAACGTGTTGAAATTAAAACCATATACTCAGGCCTAATTCCTTGAAGCTGTTAAAAAACTTCTAAATTAACGTTAAAAAAAAGATACGGCCGTCAAGGGAATCAAAATTTATAGGGTACTTTCCGTTGACCTAGAACTATGAAGTTTGGCAAGTAATATCCACTTTTTTTTTCTGTTACTGGATGACGAGACGAGCTGGTCGTTTGCCTAATGGTAAGCAATACGCCAACCCATAACAATAACAGCACCATCCAGAACTTTGTTTTGCAAAATCCTGCGCGGTGCTGCACTGCGCTCGTCACCCTGAGACAATTAGCTGTTGAGTCTCAGAATGTCCAGTAATTTTGCTGGCTACAATGCCCTTCAAACCGGGGTTATACCACAAGTAGTAAAGCGCCGTACCTGGCATATCTTATCACAGTCGTTGCACGGGAACAGCATCCTGATCCCTCTGCGCTTGGCGAGGCGGTTGAGTTGTCCGAGCCTGTCTATATAGTTGTCGCTAACGGGTAGCCTGTTCAGTTCCTGTTCACTGAACTCTGGAAGCGGTTCGTAACTGGAACAAGTATACGTTTTATTACAAAGCAAGATTTTTGTTGAAAAATATATTTTTCGAGACAAGCTTTTAACAAATTCGTGATCGGAACCGCGAGCAGATTAAATTGAGCTTAAAAATTTGTAGTTTACAATTATCCGTCAAGGAGTTCCATTGCCCGCCTTCCGTCTCCATCATCAGATCAGCTGGCTGTCACCATAATATTGCATTGTCATCGGACTTTGACAAGTAAGCAAAATTTCAACTCCGTAGGATAAGAGGAAGTGGTTCAAATTCAACTTGCAACATTTGACCCAAACAAACAAACATTGCAAGTTAAATATAAGCTTGTAAAAATGCATTAAAACATGGGCGAAATCGACCATATTTCCCACCAGCACCCTTAGCATGGACCGGAGACAAAAATTGTATCCCCTCTTTATATCCACTGTTTGTTTGACAAAAGTGGATAAAACAGGGGATAAATTGTTTTGTCTCCGGTCCGTGCTAAGGGGGCAGAAACGTTTCCTTCAAAGTAACCCATCAAATGCCGCCAAGCAGTAGTGTGCATTACTGTGTTCCGGTTTGAAGGGCATTGTAGCCAGCGAAATCATTGGGCATTTGGGCATATGAGACTTAATATCTGATGTCTCGCGTCTGGGTTTAATATACCTGATATTAAGTGCGACGTTTTCTACGATCCACTCGGTCCCCTTCTTCACCAGTCTCGTCTTGGCGATGGTTTTGTTCCTCCGCTCCCTATTCTTCTTGTCTATTTCAATCGCCGCGTTGTGATTCAATATCTTCACAGACGGAATGATCTCCATGATGGTGTCGTCCATTTTGTAGCAGTACCGCGAGCCTGGGAAATAAATATACAATACAATACAATATTTGTTTTGTATTTGTATCTTTTAATTGAATTGTACTTTGTGTGTATGACGTTTAAAAAGGCATTTTTATGTCATTTAATAAATAACTTTGACTTTCACACTGGCCCAGAGCGGTTCGGTGGAGCGACGTTAGGAATTGGCGCAGTCGGTAGGATATTTGGCTTACTTTTGAAAGTGTGAGTAAGGGTGTGAACATGAGATGATCAAGGGTGTGCGACTTTAGATACGACGTTGGAATCCGGCGCAGTCTGTAGAATATTTGCCTTAGTTTTGCTTAGTCAGAGGGTGTATAAGGGTGTGTAGATGAGATGGTCAAAGGTGTGCGAGTGTAGGAGCGACGTTGGAAGTTGGCGCAGTCGGTAGGATTTGCCTTACTTTTGTTTAGTCAGAGGGTGTGTAATATAAGAGGGCCAGGGGTGTGTATGGGAGCGATGTTGCTAGCGACGTGAAAGACAAGGAACATTGTAACAAAAGTTCTAAAAAAAATGCCCCTCAGTTTCTTGCCGTATCTTCTGAGTAGTGGTTCTTTTTCCGATACGGTGGTAGTCATTGTAATATTTGACGTTCATAAGTGCGTCTGTGACGACAAAACTGAATCAAGAACTTCGGAACTTTTAACTATAGTTACCTTCAGTATTGTCTTTCCTGTCTGTTATTCTATTGTATGGTATTTTCACTTGGATTTGGTGTTTTTTCAGCATATGCTTAGCGATGTTCCGGCTCGCGACGTGAGCGCAGACAGGGCATTTCACTAGTGTGGTCGAGTTGCAGATGTCGAAGTGAGACTGGCAGTGACCGATTAATTCCTGTTTGGTGGGATATAACTGAAAATAAGATTTTTGATGATAAATTTATTTTTTTCACCGACTTCAAAACAAGTATACATTATATAAAAAAAAACCGACTTCAATGTACATTAATCAATACAATACAATTTAATTTAATTTGAATTTATATTTTAATTTCGAACTAACATAGTGAGTATGCTGCATGTACATACTAAAAAAATACTATGGACCAAGTTGTCCGAAATAAATGAATTTTTTTTTTTATGTATCTTCAAAGTCCAAGGTCAAATATCGATAAAATATGGGACCACTTCGTAGCTATACTGAACCAAACGCAAAAAGAATTTTCCAAATAACAATCTTTAAAAAAAATACAATCGAATGGAGAACCTCCTCCTTTTTTTAAAATTCGGTTTAAAAGGAGGTTCTCTCTTTGAAAGTTTTTTAAATTCGAAATTTCGAAAATTTTATCACAATTACTCTAAAAAAAATGCGTGTTTAAGTAACAAACATCCATCCATCCAGACGTCCATCCATCCATTCTTGCAAACTTACTTTTTAACCCCTTACCTTGAAACAAATATAACACTGATGCGTCTTGAATCTCATTTTTCTATTCCCTGTCACTTCTTCATCTGAATTTGGTTCATAATCGCTATCATCTTCTGATTTATCATCATTTGAGTCATCATCTTTGTCGTCATCATTTACCGAGTCTTTACCGCTTGCAATTTTATCATTTATTGCATCATTTTCACCATCATAGTTTGTTGAATCATTGTTACCCACATTGTTTGCTAAATCATTTTCACCGTCTTCGTTTATAGAATCATTGCTACCATTCTCGTTTGTTGAATCATTTCTACCATCATTGATTGTCGTATCGTTTCTACCATCATGGTTTGAATCATTTATACCACTATCATTTGCTAAATCATTTCTACTATTATCGTATGTTGAATCATTTATACCAAGATCGTTTGTTAAACAATTTATACTATTATCATTCGCTGAATCATTTCTACCATCATCATTTGTTGAGTCAAGTCTTCCATTATAGTTTGACGAATCATTTATATCATTTACGATTAAATCATTTATACCATTACCGTTTGTTATATCTGTTCTACCATCATAATTTGTCGTATCATTTCCACCATCATTGTTTGTCAAATCATTTCTATCATGATTGTTTGTAGAATCATTTGTACCATTATCGTTTCGTGAATAATTTCTATTAAGATCGTTTCTAACATCATCTTGTGTTGAATCATATCTACCATCATAGTTTGTTGTAATATTTCTACCATCATAGTGTGTCGAATCATTTCTACCACCATCGTTTGCTAAATCATTGGTACCATTATTGTTCCTTGAATCTATCATAATATGATCAGTTTTTTTATCCTTGTTTGATAAACCAAGTTCATCAACTGCATTTTCGTTTACTTCTTTATTAACATAATCTTTCATTTCATTTGGTGTATTATTATTCATTTGTTCTGAATCATTTTGTTCAACAACATGATCATTTACAGTAGAATTTTCGTTTCGTTCTCTTGAATCGTTATTTTCTATATTATTGGTGATTTTATCGATATTTTTAGTTTTCGTTTTGTCTGTTTGTTTGTCCGTGCATGTTTTATCTGTGGTCTTCTGCTGAAAGTACTTTATAGTCTTCGCTGGTTCTGTGAATAGATAAAAAAGTTACAGATTAAGTTTACATTTGTGAGTTAAACCAAACAAGTAAACATTTTACCAAAAAAAAAACCGACTTCAATGTATCTTCTAAGTCCAAGGTCAAATATCGATGAAATTTATATACGACCACTTAGTAGCTATACTGAACCCAACGCAAAATAATTTTCCAACTCGGTTTATAAATGTCGGAGTTCTGAGGTAACTTACATAAAACAATACAATCGAATTGAGAACCTCTCCCTTTTTTTAAAGTCGGTTAAAAAAACTTATTAGTGCCAAGGTGAAATCAGGGTCAACCCCATGGCTTGATTATTTGTATGGTTTAACTTTGATTCTTGTCACATGCCTTAGAAATTTCTTTTCTTGCCTATTTTTGAATCACGTAAAAAGTTTACAATTTAAAAAACGATTCATGAATCTAGTATCAAGTGAAGTTTGTGGAACAAAACTTGAAATGAAAACTTTCCGAGTCTAGACTCGGAAGATGATTTTAATTTATAAATACGACCTTTAGTTTAATGCCACTTGTGTCAACTTGTAATCAACGTCAACCGGTGGGTTGAACGCGCTTACGCGCAAGTAGGCCTTAATTTATTTATTTATTGTGTAAATTTATCTTCTCTTACCTTTCTTTTTCACTTCCTCAGCCGCCGCTCTCATTCTATCATTATACATCTGTCTCACTCTCATTAACTCCATGATCTCCTGCCGTCTCTTTCTCCGCATCACCTTCGCTTCTCTTCTCAGCTTCTTTTTCATGATTTTGGCATCTTTTTTGCGTCTCTTCTCCAATATTTTGGCCGATTCGGTCTCTTGCGCCTTTGAGATGATCTCTTTGATTTTGTCAGTGACAAATATCCGTTGTTCTTCGTTCACTTCGTCTTCTATTGGCTCTGGAAAAATAAATAATAAACAATAAAAAATGACTTATTTGGCTTAACAATAAGGCACAATTTATGCTGCACATCTCCGTCAAGACACCCCAATATAAATAGCTACTCTCGCACCCAGCGATAAGGCACAATCTAGCTCGCACGTCTCCGCCAAGATACCCCAATATAAATCAATATAAATAGCTACTCTCGCACCCAGCGATAAGGCACAATCTAGCTCGCACGTCTCCGCCAAGATACCCCAATATAAATCAATATAAATAGCTACTCTCGCACCCAGCGATAAGGCACTATCTAGCTCGCACGTCTCCGCCAAGATACCCCAATATAAATCAATATAAATAGCTACTCTCGCACCCAGCGATAAGGCACAATCTAGCTCGCACGTCTCCGCCAAGATACCCCAATATAAATCAATATAAATAGCTACTCTCGCACCCAGCGATAAGGCACAATCTAGCTCGCACGTCTCCGCCAAGATACCCCAATATAAATCAATATAAATAGCTACTCTCGCACCCAGCGATAAGGCACAATCTAGCTCGCACGTCTCCGCCAAGATACCCCAATATAAATCAATATAAATAGCTACTCTCGCACCCAGCGATAAGGCACAATCTAGCTCGCACGTCTCCGCCAAGATACCCCAATATAAATCAATATAAATAGCTACTCTCGCTCCCAGCGATAAGGCACAATCTAGCTCGCACGTCTCCGCCAAGATACCCCAATATAAATCAATATAAATAGCTACTTAAAGGACTGAACCAGGCCTATCACACTTATTTTATAAAATGTAAATGTGTTTGTTACTTCTTCACGCTGTAACGGCGCAACAAATTTAAGTAAAATTCGGAATGGAGATAGCTTACACCCTGGATTAACACATAGGCTTTTATCCTGAGAAACTGCGGGTGAAACCGCGGGGCGCAGCTAGTATAACTCTAAATATTACCTTCCTCCTTCAGCACTTGCTTACTAAAGACATGCTTGAAGAGGAACTCATCGAAGTTGTTCTCAGGTTTGCCTTCCTCAGACGTGTTCTTAAGTATGCACTCGGCTAAGTCTTCTGAGAGCACGTGCTTAGAGTAAACTATGTAGTCATCTTCTGGAACCGGATCTTCGGCTGTTGGACAAATGTTTATTGAGAGAGTTTCTTCGCCTGATGGCAAGCGCCACGCATGCCCATAACAATTACAGTGCCACCTATACCATAAAAATCACAGCGTAGCACTCCATTGCGCTCATCACTCCGAGACATCAGATAAAGTCTCATATGCCTAGTAATTTCGCTGGCTACAATGCCCTTCAAACCGGAACACAGTAATGCTTGCACACTACTGCTTGGCGGGAGAATAACTGGCAAAGCTGTGGTACCCAACCAGATGGCCTCCCGCATACGAGAGACCTACCACGAGTAAATAATATTTGTATATCGAGTTATCGGCGTACTCTCTAAGATCTTCTTCCAATCCTTCAGAAGCTTCATATTATCGTCGTATGCATCCTCATCGGGGACCATCGGTACTACCATCACTTCCACATTTCACCTCCTCTCTCAGACACAAACACACACGCGCCATCACCCACTCTCTCACACACACACATGCTTTCACCCTCTCTCTCAAACACACACCTTCACCCTCTCTCACAGACATGCCTTCACCACCTCACACATTTTTGACCTGTTTTTCTCACACACACCCATCATTGCACACACGCTTACCCCTCACACCCACACACTTACCCCTCACACCCATACACTTACCTCTCACACCCACAAACATACCCCTCACACCCACACTTACTTACCCCTCACACCCACACACTTACCCCCACGCTTACACACTTAGCCCTCTCACCCACACACTTACCCCTCATCTCCACACACTTACCCCTCACACCCACACACTTACCCCTCACACACACTCATAAATAATAGTCGTATATCGACTTACTCTCTGTGATCTCCTCCTTGCGTACCTCCAGAAGGGTCATGTTGTCTTCGTACGCATCCTCATCGGAGTCCATCGGTTCGACTTTTACTTGCACACTCGGCTTCATTTCTTTCCTTTAACAATATTAATTATTCAATTCATTCAATTCAATTCATTTATTCATAATTCAGACAATGTCCATATTTGTTAGTAAAAATACAAGTTCAAAAAATGTTAGTAAATAATTAATTAGCTACATTATAATTACAAAATAAAATCAATAAAATAATCAAAAATGTCAATAAAATAATCAATTACAAAACAAAACCATTATAAATATTCTAACAAAATAAAATTTAATTAATAGTACAAACATGTCATCTTAATCTAAACCTAAGTTTGGCTCCAGAGTGCTCAACATGCATTTTATTCCAATTATAAATGTGAAAAAAGCTAAAAAAAATAAGAGTCAAAAGATATTCATTAAATAGGCACAAAAATGCACTTTGAAAAGTCGCGTCGAATAAAAGAAATACTCAAAATACAACTCAATAAAAATAAGTTAAAAAGTGTATGTATAGAATTGAAAGAAAAAGATTACCTCTTGGATTTCTTCCTAGGTTTGTACCTAATGTTGTGTGTCTTCAAATAATGCGATCTCAGGTACTCAAACCTCTTGTATGTTGTCTTACACATCTTGCAGCGATGGTGCTGAAATTCAAATCAAATCAAAATCTCTTTAACTCAGTGTTGGAATCACAGACGCACTTATGAATTAGATAGATGAACGCTTTATTGCAAACATTAAATCACAGACATTACATAAAAACAATTAAAGAAAGTGTGACAATGGGCGGCCTTATCGCTAAAAGCGATCTCTTCCAGGCAACCTTTGGATGGACAGGAATTATCAATATGTTAAAGACGGGGATGTAAGGTCTACAATAATAATATAAACATAAACAATGTCAATAAAATAAACTTAAATAATAGATACAAAACAACAGCAACATACTGAATGCCTACATAAACATACATATACTAGGTACACATTTTTTTTTTTTTATGTAACTGACTGACGATACGAGCTGGTCGTTTGCCTGATGGTAAGCAATACGCTAGCCCATAACAATAACAGCACCACCCAGAACTTTGTTTTGCAGAATCCTGCGCGGTGCTGCACTGCGCTCGTCACCCTGAGACAATTAGCTGTTAAGTCTCATAATGCCCAGTAATTTCGCTGGCTACAATGCCCTTCAAACCGGAACACAGTAATGTTTGCGCACTACTGCTTGGCGGTTGAATAACTGGCAAAGCGGTGGTACCCACCCAGACGGCCTCTCGCATACGAGAAACCTACCACCAGTAAAACATTAGAATACTAGATAGAATTAATGAAATAATAATTTTTTAGGTATGCAAAATATTTCGCCGCAGCCGAAGTTAGACCTCGACTCTCAGGACCTTTTCATCTCAATGGTCATAGATATATTCACTTCTGTATTTCTGTACTATTCTGTATTTTATTGTATTCTGTATTCTAATAAACCTCACGTTATAAAAATTTAATAAAACGGCTAGGACTCTCGGCTCGGACCGTTTTATTAAATACTAGCGACCCGCCCCGGCTTCGCACGGTTATTATACATATAAACCTTCCTCCTCAATCACTCTATTAAAAAAAACCGCATCAAAATCCGTTGCGTAGTTTTAAAGATATAAGCATACATATGGATATAGGGACAGAAAGCGACTTTGTTTTATACTATGTAGTGATTAACAATTAATCAAACTCACGAAAAGTTTTATACTAAAAGCTCACGTTGTCTGTATTTCAAATGCACCACGATGCTCGGCTTGTAGGTAACTAAATCGTAGTGTCCATATATGTACTTCTGTTTTTTTTATATTATTCTGTATTCGACTCTATTCTATATTTTATTAATGTTATCTATCATAGTTTTATTCTATTTCAGTCTGTATTCTATCCTATTTTATCCAATACTCTATTATTATTGTTGTAACTAAATCGCAATGTTCACAAATAAACTTGCCTTTTTCTATGCTTTCTGTATTCTATTCTATCCTATTCTGTTTTCTATTGTAATAGAACTCACGTTGTTCCGACAATGTCCGTATTTCAGATGCATCACGATGCTGGGCTTGTTGTAGGTAACTAAATGGCAGTGGTCGCAGATGAACTTCTGTTTGTCCGCGCAGTGTTTACTCTTTATATGCTTTATTAGGTAGTTTTTAGTGTAGAAACTGAAACAATGTAGGCCATTAATTCTGTTCTAACCATTCGAACGATGTCTAGAAGACATCGCACTGTATACACTTCTCGTGTCGTGCACTCGCGTACTCACCTCACGCCACAATAGTCACACTGTATACATTTCCCTCTCGTGTCGTACACTCGCGTACTCACCTAACGCCACAATAGTCACACTGTATACATTTTCCTCTCGTGTCGTGCTCTCATGTACTCACCTTACGCCACAATAGTCGCACTGTATACATTCTCTCTCGTCTCGTACACTCGCGTACTCACCTAACGCCACAATAAACACACTGTATACTTTTCCCTCTCGTCTCGTGAACTCGTGTACTCACCTAACGCCACAATAGTCACACTGTATACATTTCTCTCTCGTCTCGTACACTCGCGTACTCACCTAACGCCACAATAGTCACACTGTATACATTTTCCTCTCGTGTCGTGCTCTCATGTACTCACCTTACGCCACAATAGTCGCACTGTATACATTCTCTCTCGTCTCGTACACTCGCGTACTCACCTAACGCCACAATAGTCACACTGTATACATTTTCCTCTCGTGTCGTGCTCTCATGTACTCACCTTACGCCACAATAGTCGCACTGTATACATTCTCTCTCGTCTCGTACACTCGCGTACTCACCTAACGCCACAATAAACACACTGTATACTTTTCCCTCTCGTCTCGTGAACTCGTGTACTCACCTAACGCCACAATAGTCACACTGTATACATTTCTCTCTCGTCTCGTACACTCGCGTACTCACCTAACGCCACAATAAACACACTGTATACTTTTCCCTCTCGTCTCGTGAACTCGTGTACTCACCTAACGCCACAATAGTCGCACTGTATACATTTCTCTCTCGTGTCATGCACTCGCATGTGAGATGTGAGGCGGTGCGCGCGCGAGAACTTGGCGCCACACGTGCGGCACGCGTGGTGGAGCCGAGTTTGGTGGATGATTGAGTGCTTCTTGAGTCCGCTCTGGAGAAGGAGAAGGTACTTCAATCGACAACATTTCGATTTCTCCCTCTTTTTATTTCGAAAGACGAAATAAGATTTTTGTTGAAAAATATTTTTCAAGACAAGCTTTTAATAAATTCGTAATCGGAACAGATTAAAATGAGCCCAAACACTAGTAGTTTACGATTATCCGTCAAAGAGTTCCATTGCCCACCTTCCGTCTCCATCATCATCAGATCAGCTGGCTGTCACCATATCAATCAATCAATCAAAAGTTCTTTATTCAATTTTGGCATTACAGACGCACTTACGAACGTCAATTATTACAATGACTACCACCGTATCGGAAAAAGAACCACTACTCAGAAGATACGGCAAGAAACTGAGGGGCATATTTTTTAGAACTTTTGTTACAATATTTTATTTTATTTTATGTTTGATTTAGACAATATTATGTTTAATATTGTACTTTGACAAGTGTGCAAAATTTCAACTTCGTAGGATAAGAGGAAGTGGTTCTAATACAGCTTGCAAGATTCCACCAGAACAAACATACATACATTATTAAATAAAACGTTAAAGTTAAAAAAAAAAATTAAATAAAAGCTTGTAAAATGGAGCTGAGCTAATTCTATTAGAAGATATTTTTGAAAAACTAACTGGGATCGACTGTTTAGAGGTAATGAACACAATTTATAATAGTGACAGATATATTATAGACCGCCTCTGTGGTGTAGTGGTTAGGCATGTTGGCTCAAATCCTATAGACCACTGAGGTTGCGGGATCGATTCCCGCGACGGGACAAATGTTTCTGCACATAAATAAAAGCGCAAGCTTTTGTTTCGTGTCTGGGTAATGTGGGACCATGGTCCTCGCAGTTCCTAGTTAGGGGTCAGGGTCTATGTATGTGATCGTTGGGCGTTATTATATTTATTATTAAGGAAGGATTTCAATTCCATGTGACTCGCGCTCACCTTGTCCTTGAACGTCTTGTCGCAGTCGAGATGAGAGCACGCGTACGGGCGCTCGTCGAAGTGCGTCCTTAGGTGCGCGGGCAGGTTGTACCGGTTGTTGACGCGCCGACCACAGATAGGGCAGCGGCACGCGAGCGTCTTGTCGTGGACAACTTGCTGTCGATGTCGCGATTTCACGGATTCAATAGAATAACCAAAGTAACCGACATAGCACCAATGACAGTTCCAAACAGAGGAAGACGAGTGACGCGTTAATATTGTAATCTAAAAGCGAACCCCCCCCCCCCCTAATTTGTCGTCACCCGCAACAAACCGAAAAAATGGGCAATGCCGTGCTTGCGTCACTCAGTTTTCACCGCTCGCTACGAATTACTAATGAGTGAGATTCAAATGTTTATTTTGTATGTGCGATCAAATGATGTTATTTGAGGTTGTTATGACCTTTTTGGATGACGACGACGACCTGCTTTACAGAGGTAGAGCAGGCCGGCTGATTATTTGACTTTGACATTTAGACGAAACATATTGAGAAAAAGACGGAGAACGTCTGGTGGAGCTGACCAGGACCTGACCTGACTGACGGAGGTCTGCCTACCTTTTTTAAAATGGTTCGTTATTGTTCTGTGTATGGATGCAAAGAAACCACTTACACAAATAAGAATCGAAGGTTTTTTGGTTTTTCGCGTCTCCCAGCCAAGCGATAGTAGGTGTGAAAGAGAAACACTTAGGTTGCTTACGTATAGCGTTGTCCTTGTCGCGCTCGATTCGTATTAGCTCATCCCTACAATAATTACGCACACACACAAAACGTGTGCGGACAGGCCGGTGCGCCAGTAGTAGTACTAGACAGTTATCTCGGCGAATTTATATGGAGTGTCGGGGGTCTATTACGGCACAGAATACATAACAGTTTCTAAGACCGGCTACGACTCGACGGCGGCGGCGTACGAATGATTCCGAAACTCTCCGACTACACAAGTAGGCAGTGTGTATAACAAGGATGGGTAGAGGCGCCAGTCAATGCGTGCGAGCGAGATGTAACTTAACTTCTATCGAATAATATCGCGAATCGTGTCTCTCACTTCTATTTCCATTGGCTAACTCGCTCTCACAAATATGGCGGAGCAAGAATATTAATATTTCATTATTTATCAAAATATTATAGATATTTCATACCTACGGGTGGAAAGTAATCCCATGTGACTTATTTTACTTTCCAAGGTGATTATGACACTTTCTAAACAAGCACGCAGGCAGTTTCAATGAGTTTTTGTTGAAAGTACGAGCGCGTAAGGCACAAGCGTTCACGACTGTGGTCTAAGCGCGAGTGTGTCGCGAGACACACTTGAGAAGGTCCATCTTTGAAACTGTGTCACTCGTCTTCCTCTTATTTTTTACCCTTAATAAATCTATGTTCGGCCACTATCTCGCCTGATGTGAAGCGATGATGTGGCCTAAGATGGAGCACATAGATCTAGAGATAGACGGCAGTTGAGCGGCTGCTCAGATCCGTCTCCCCGATGGTTCACCGAACATCATCCCGAAACACGACTAGGTCGCTTGACGGCATGGCTTTGTTCGGTGGGTGGTATTACAACCACGGCCGGAGCCTACCACTCCAAAGCGCGTAAGCGGGTTTCATCACGATGTTTTCCTTCACCGTTTTAGAGCGAGCGTGCGAAATCAAAATCACTTAACTATAAGTCATTGGTGCAGGGCCGAGTCGGGATTCGAACCCAGGTGCGTTGGATCGAAAGGCGCATGAGTTCCCGCTGAGCCACACTTGCTCTAAAACCACACTCGCTAATAAGTTGAAGTGGCAATGGACCGGTCACATAATATTATGTCGAAGAACCGATAACCGATGGAGTATTCGAGTTCGACTTGCTCTATCACTCGTTTACTTCATGTGGCTCAGTGGGAGCACGTGCGACTTTCGATCCGACGCACACAAGTTCGAATCCCGCTGGCCCCGCACCACTGACTTTCTTAAGTTATGTCAGGCCTAGCGCACTCCGCACTGTAGGTACGAAGCTACAAGTACATAGCCGGACACCGACGGCGGGTCGCGCGTCGTTACACGTGCCGCGTCAGAAGAGATAAGAGCTACGCGATAGAAAGAGAGCCGCTCTGTAGGTTAATATGACTGGTAGGTATGCAGCGCTACGCGAGCTGAATTGAATTTTATTGCGTCATAGCAAGAGTCGCTATTTGTTTAAATTTCTTTGCGGAGTGATGCTTCTGTCCCTTAGTATTCTGTGGTTATGTGCAGATTTAACACTCGCTCTAAAAACGGTGAAGGAAAACATCGTGAGGAAACCGGCATGTCCAAGAATTTATTACAAAAATTCAAGGACATGTGACATCCACCGCATTGGGCCAGCGTGGTGGATTATGTCCCATTCTCTCTCTATGAGAGAAGGGCCGTGTCCCAGCAGTGGCAACGTGATGGGCTGGTGATGGGCTGATGATGACCGTATACTCACAACGTGTTTGTTCAAATGGTAGTTCGACTTGAAGGTCTTATCGCACCGGCCGCACGGGAGACGCTTCCGTTCCAGCTCTAAGTAATCCAGGTGGACTTCCGATATGTGGTACTTGAGTTTCGCTCGCTCCGGGAACCTGAGAAACACCCAACAATCACATACATAGTGTACTTGTGGTAGGTCTCTCGTATGCGGGAGGCCGTCTGGGTAGGTACCACAGCTTTGACAGTTATTCTGCCGTCAAGCAGTAGTGCGCAAGCATTACTGTATTCCGGTTTGAAGGGCATTGTAGCCAACGAAATTACTGTGCATATGAGACTTAATATCTGATGTCTCGCGGTGATGAGCGCAATGCAGTGCTACGCAGTGCTTTTTATGGTATTAAAAGTTGTGGGTAGCACTGTGATTGTTATGGGTAGGCTTGGCGCTTACCATCAGGCGAACGGCTTGCTCGTCTCATCACTTAGTAACAAAAAAAAGGACTTCTTAGCGAATGGTAACATTGACGACAGATGACGTAGAATCGTCCCCGTAAGACGATATATGAAGGATAGAGGACATTTGGTTGCTCGAGTTGGCTCGGTGGCCAGTGGTTAAGGCGTCGGGACAGTGTTTAGCCTCTGTGATGTAGTGGTTGGGCAGGTTGGCTCAAATCTCATACATCACTGAGGTTGCGGGTTCGATTCCCGCCACGGGACAAATGTTTGTGCACATAAAAAAAAGTGCAAGCATTTGTTTCGTGTCTGGGTGTTGTGGGACCATGGTCCTCATAGTTCCTGGTTTCCTAGATACAGGGAATCCTAGTTAGGGGTCAGGATCTATGTATGTGATCGTTTGGCGTTATTATTTATTTATTCCGAAGACGCAGGTTCGATCCCTGCCCGAGCAATATCATTTTTATAGTTCCATATCCAAAGGTAAAACGGGACCCTATTACTAAGACTCCGCTGTCCGTCTGTCTGTCTGTCCGTCTGTCACCAGGCTTTATCTCATGAATAGTTAGACAGTTGAAATTTTCACAGATGATGTATTTCTGTTGCCGCTATAACAACAAATACTAAAATATAGAATGAAATAAATATTTAAGGGGGCTTACAACAAACGTGATGTTTTTTTTTGCCGTTTGTATAGATAATGGTACAGAACCCTTCGTGCGCTAGTCTGACTCTCACTTGGCCTGTTATTCTTCTTCCTAATTATTTGAAATCTTAAGATTTTCGCCTAGCATGCATTCAATATCAATAATAATAGTAATTCTTTAATTCAGGTAACTAAATTATTTTTTAGAAAAAACAAAAACCGACTTCAATGTATCTTCGAAGTCCAAGGTCACATATCGATGAAATTTATATGGGACCACTTCGTAGCTATACTGAACCCAACGCAAAAAGAATTTTTCAAATCGGTTCATAAATGACGGAGTTCTGAGGTAACAAATATATAAAAAAATATATACAATCGAACAGAGAACCTCCTCCTTTTTTGAAGGCGGTTAAAAACTTACTTCTTAGTGCAGAGCTTGCATCCGAACGACTTGACGATGCCGAGGTGTCGGTTCTCATGTTTCCTCAGGGTGGAGTTGTCTCGACACGCGTAGTCGCAATGCGTGCATTTGTAAGGCTTTTCATCTGGAATCACCAAATTATCTATTCTCTATCTGTTCTCTACATCAGCGGTTCCTAATAGGTGTTCCGCGGAACTCTAGAGTTCCGTGAACGGGTCACTGGGGTTTCGACAATTGCCGACGCTGGCCGGCTTTTTATCGATATACTGACCCGCGCAAAAGTGCTGAACCGATTTCGATAAAAATATGGGACCACCTCTGAAGTATGACCTACCAAACAAAAGAGAATCATCAAAATCAATTCATAATTGGCGGAGTAATCGCGTAACAAACATACAAAAAAACATACACTCGAATTGAGAACCTCCTCCTTTTTTTAAGTCGGTTATAAATATGAGTTGGGGTTCCGCCAAAATTAGGTAGATAATTTAGGGTTCCATAGCTAAAAAAAATAGGGAACCGCTGCTCTACATAGTATAAAACAAAGTCGCTTCCCGCCGCTAACTACGCAACGGGTTGTTTTTATGGGACTTTCGCTCCGCTGCAGAAGTCGCCGGCTCGCTTTGCTCGCCACCTCCCCCTTTCGCTCCACTCGGCCTCGTAGTCTCGCTTCATTCAGGACCTCCTTCGCGAGTTCTGGCTCCGCGCTTTTTATATACACTCTAGGGATAAGAGCGAGTTGGACCACGGAAGAGTGAGGTGCGCCAATTCCGGTAAGATTTGGTGGTCATTCACTGAATTTTATCTGCCGATACAATATGGAATATGCATGTGTTGTCGAAAAATCTAAAATTACTTTTTACGATAGATTACTCCTGTAAACATTTAGTAGTGATATAATAAGTCAGTATAAATCAGCTGTGTGTATATTTTTGGATAGAAGTGTATGGGATCTCAAAGATTCCGGACGACCAGACGTACGGCAAGCCGTCATCAATTTATAGTTAACATCCCTCCTGCTCGCACCAAGCGCTTTGCTTCGACCTTCATAACGCGAACGGCCAAGGAGTGGAACTCTCTGCCGGCATCTGTGTTTCCGGATAGCTATAATCTGGGTGTCTTTAATACAAGAGTGAACAGGTTTCTCCTAGGTGAGCGTGCTACATCTTCGACCGCATCGACACTTAACAACAGGTGAGATAGCGGTCAAACGCAAGCCTAGAAATAATAAAAATAATCTCAAAGATTATTATGATGGTCATTATATTTTTTCCCAATTTTTTTTATGTAACCGAATGACGAGACGAGCTGGTCGTTTGCCTGATGGTAAGCAATACGCCAGCCCATAACAATAACAGCACCACCCAGAACTTTCTTTTGCAAAATCCTGCGCGGCGTTGCGTTCGTCACCCTGAGACAATTAGCCGAGTGTCATTATGCCCAGTAATTTTGCTGGCTACAATGCCCTTCGAACCGGAACACAGTAATGCTTGCGCACTACTGCTTGGCGGCTGAATAACTGGCAAAGCGATGGTACCCACTGCAACGTTTGCATTGCAGTGGAACTCCCTGCCGGAGTCAATCTTTCCCGATACTTATAATCTAGGAATCTTCAAATCTCGAGTGAATAGGTACTATCTTGGCAAGCGTGCTACATCGTCGACCGCATCGTCGCTTACCATCAGGTGAGAGGTGAGGTGGTCAAACGTAAAACGTTACGTAAACGTTAAACGAAACCTACCACCAGTATATATATTGTGCCAGTTGGCTACCAGGCGGAGTATTACTGGGAAATTACACCATAGTCACTGTAACTATTATTCAAGCGTGTAATAGCCATTAAATTTGTTACGAGTTACGCTAAATTACGTTTTACGATAACACGTCTTTTCACATGACTTCGTTCGCCGGAATCAAAAGTAGAAGTAAATACAACAACAACTTAAAACAGAATACTAAGGGACAGAAGCATCACTCCGCAAAGAAGTTTAAACAAATAGCGACTCTTGCTATGACGCAATAAAATTCAATTCAGCTCGCGTAGCGCTGCATACCTACAAGGCATATTAACCTACAGAGCGCCTCTCTTTCTATCGCGCCGCTCTTATCTCTTCTGCCGCGGCACGTGTAACGACGCGCGACCCGCCGTCGGTGTCCGGCTATGTACTTGTAGCTTCGTACCTACAGTGCGGAGTGCGCCTGCTTACAACAAGATAAACATTTTTGTTGAAAAATATATTTCTCAAGACAAGCTTTTAACAAAATCGCAA
This sequence comes from Petrophora chlorosata, assembly GCA_951640565.1. Taxonomy (NCBI): domain Eukaryota; kingdom Metazoa; phylum Arthropoda; class Insecta; order Lepidoptera; family Geometridae; genus Petrophora; species Petrophora chlorosata. The sequence continues at coordinate 819,378 of OX621219.1, forward strand.
TCGATTGCAAGTTAAATAAAAGCTTGTAAAAAGCACTGCATTGCGCTCATCACCCCATTCAGTCCCATTCAGTCAATGCCCAGTAACTTAGCTGGCTGCAATGCCTTTCAAATCAGCCCCCGTACCCATATGTCCCTCAAGCGCCAATCGTATATCGTGTTGAGCTCAAATTAAGGTATAGCTTCACTGCGACTAATGAGATACCGACTAATTATTATCGATTCAGACAAGAAATCGAATTAATCTCATTTATTTATACCAAAATATGATAACTAAAAGTTAGGATAAACTTAATAGGACAATGTATGTGGCATCATAAGACATTGCCGCAGTGAATCTACACCCTAATCTGAGCTCAACACGATATACGATTGGCTCTTAAGGGACATATGGGTACGGGGGCTTGACACAGTAAGCTTGCGCACTACTGCTTGGCAGTAGAATAACTGGCAAAGCTGTGGTACCTACCCCGACGGCCTGCCGCATACGAGAGACCTACCACGAGTGTAAATTGACTCGTACATACAGACACACATACAAATTTAATATATTGATGTAGATTAACTGATTTATTTCCTTATGTTAGCATTTAGTTTGATGGATTTAACTAGCTATGCTGGGAGTTTCAATTTAAAATGTTACTAGTTTTATTGCTTGCAATAATAAAAATAATGTATACAGGTAATATAACAATATTTAATTCATCACCATCATCATCAGCCCATCACGTTCCCACTGGGACACGGGCCTTCTCTCATAGTGATGGGCCACAATCAAAGTCAAAGTCAAAATCTCTTTATTCATTTTTGGCATCACATACTTATGTACTGACTAATGTATGCACTTATGAACGTCAAATCATCACAATGACTACCACCGTATCGGAAAAAGAACCACTCCGAAGACCCGACAAGAAACTGACGGGCTTGTTTTAGAGAATTTGTTAAATTTTTTTGGGGTTTTACAATGTTATGTTTCTTATGTACCAGTTGGCTACTTCGCAGAAGTGGAATGTTCCAAGCATCTTTGTCTTCTATGTAATTAGGAACAGTGTAGTATGCTCTTCTCATTAGGACAGTCTTAACGCGTAATTTCCACCACGCTGGCCCAGTGCGGGTCGTGGATGTCACATGTCCTTGAATTTTTGTGATTAATTCTTGAACGGGTGTCCCTTTGAACTTCGACAGTTCTTTATTTCGACACGACACTTCGAATATAGTATAGTTCAAATATAGTTCGACAAGTCATTGTTTCGACTTAACATAATTCGACAAGTATTAGTTCGACGGAAAATACTTTGCTTTCCCAGTTATTCAGTCGCCAAGCATTACTGTGTTCCGGTTTGAAGGCCATTGTAGCCGGCTAATTTACTGGACATTATGAGACTTAACAGCTAACTGTCTCAGGGTGACGAGCGCAGTGCAGCGCCGCGCAGGATATTGCAAATCAAAGTTCTGGGTGGTGCTGTTACCGTTATGGGCAGGCGTATTGCTTACCATCAGGTGAACGACTAGCTCGCCTCGTCACTCAGTTAAATAAAATAAAAAACAAAAAACCTTGACTATGGTTGAATGCACGAACCGTGCGAAGCCAAAAAAATAATTCGCAGATGCTGTCAGAATGTGACAGATGTTTTTTTTTAGGTATCAGCGAAGCGCACGTATTCTGCCAAGATTTGAACGCGACTCCTTGGACTCCATTAGGTTACTCGTGTCCAGTCAACTGCCCCAGCGTAATTGAAGCAGTCAAGAGGTACGATAGTAGACATGGGTAACTCAACAAAAATTAATGAGCTGTGAATCAGATCACGGTTCAAACACTTGAACCGGAGCTGCGAGTCGGCTCGCAGCTCAGCTCAATTTGAACTTCTGCTATACTGTAGGCGCAAGTGTAACTCAGGTCTGAGCCGGTTCACTGAGTCAAATGACTTGCTTTAGCCGCCGCGCGGAAACTTAGTTATACGAAGAAAGCGCATTCTATATTTTGCTGAATTTATAGAACGCACCAAAGCTGTTGATTTAGTGTCGAAATTTTTATCGCTAGGTACGTTTCGTCCATGGAGGTAGGAATAATAGAAACATTCCTTACAATGTTTCGTCAGCTCGCAGCTCGCAAAATAAATCAAGACTTGCCACAGATAAACAGCTCAACTCAAATTGACTACCATAGATAAACTCAAAGTTTTGCGAGCGCCGAGCCGAGCCGCGAGCCGTGAGCCGTGAGTCGTGAGCCGTCTATTATGCTTTTATACCGCAAGTCAGCAGCTCAAGTATATCTTATCTGTATATTTGAACCGGCTCAGACCTGAGTTACACACGACTATACGATAGTGACTTATATATACCTATCGGCGCAGATGTACCAGATTCAAATTGATTGTGAAAAATATTTTAATGAAAGAAGCATACAATACAGTAAGTAATTAGATAGAAGACAAAGATGCATGAAACATTCCGCTTCTGCCATGTAGCCAACTAGCACATAAGAAAAATAATATTGTCAAAAACAAACATAAAATATTGTAACAAAAGTTCTAAAAAATATGCCTCTCAGTTTCTTACCGTATTTTCTTAGTGGTTCTTTTTCCGATACGGTGGTAGTCATTGTAATAATTGACGTTCACAAGTGCGTCTGTGACGACAAAATTGAAATAAAGAACTTTTGATTTGATGATTGATTGATGCTTACAAATTTCAACAACAGTTAAAAATAACGAAACTGAAAAACATCAATTTACTATCATGAGTTTTGATTGCAAATTTCATCAAAATCCGTTCTGTCATTGCGGCGCGAAGAGAGAACAAACACAAACACACAAACTTTCGTATCACACTAATTTTATAAATGCGAAAGTTTGTTTGTAAGTGTGTTAATGTGTAAAAGTGTTTGTAACTTCTTCACGCTGTAACGTGTAACGTAACGGAGGTCCCCCGGCTAGCTCTACCTCTGACCTCCGCACGTACAGTACCCTTCTGGGAGAGAGAGAGGGAACACTGAGAAAAAATTATTGTCAACTTAACAAAAAAACTTTGCCGCCACACAACCTACAAAGGGACGTTGTGGCTGAGTAAACGTTTTTATTGTCGCCAGGGCTTTGTCGATGTAACAAAACAACCGCAACAACTTCAATATTGTTACATATACAACGTTACCAACTTTGTTATAAAGTCAACGCAAACATTGTCAATATAACATATGTATCCGACCATGAATTGAGAAACATTTGTCACTCTAACAATATAAATATTGCCAATATAACAGCAAAACTTTGTCACTGGAGCAATGTATCTGACCATAAATTAAAAACCTTTGTCACTCCGACTACATAAATATTGTCAATGTAACAGCAGAGCTATGTCACTAGAGCAATGTATTAGACTATAAATTGATAAACCTTTGTCACTCCGACAACATAAATATTGTCAATACAACAGCAGAGCTGTCACTATAGCAATGTATCAGAGTATAAATTGATAAACCTTTGTCACTCCGACAACATAAATATTGTCAATATAACAGCAGATCTGTCACTGTAGCAACGTATTCGATAGCCTTCCATTTAGATGTTGTTAATGTAGCAATGTTTATTGTCATTTCAACAACAACAATATTGTTTAAACTTTGTCACTGTATTTACTTTCTTTCAGAAGTTTGTTGTTATATTTATTTTCACTTTGTTAGGAGAGCAAACTAATTGTTGTGGTTACGGCAAAAGTACTTTGCTAATCTATAAACATTTAGTTTGTCATTCCAACAAACCAGTTATTGCTACCCTACCAATAGCCGCTACTCCTTCAGGCCGTACGTATACGTCACGTATCACGTAATACGTTGTTGAACGTATACAATAAACGTTCAACGACATGACGATACACACGGCTTGAACGTTTATTTTGCAGCTTACGGTAACAACTGGTTTGTAGGAATAACTAAATGCTGTGTTTACAGAGTAGCAACTTATAAATAATTTACCAAAACAAATTACATAATAATTAACTATTAACAAATGTAGTTAGCGAATAAAAAACAATAGTTTGCCCTCAGTATCTGATATGAGGGGTTCTAGAAATTAAATAAAAAATTGACTTGAATCATAATTATGTGCATTTATTGTCTAATAGATCGTATAGTTCCTTATTAGATAAACAAGTGTCGTTCGTTAAAGTAGTAAAGAGATAGATAATGAAATATGATTATTCCTGCACAAAAGCGTGCAAAAGCTCTAGGGTCTTAGACCACGAATCTGAACCACTTTTCCAAAGGAACATAAGAGATTTTTTTGATAGTATCATGCAAAATGCATAGGCATGCATAGAAATTCATAGACTGTTCTACAACAGTCTATGAATTTCTATGCATACTACGTAGGTCATGGTCTGAACATACCCTTGAGCTGTTGTACGATTTTTAATTAAGCTTCAATGGCACAATACTCACATTGATTTGAAGTAGTTACGTTACTTACATAATAACTAAAGTAGTAAGTAAATTAAACACTATAATTAGTAAATTACATTATTATGGAACTATTACACCATCTTCAATTCAGAGACTAATTCGGCATACATTGCTGGGAGGCTGGGTTCTGTTAATTCCAATAACATTACTCCAACCAGCAATGTTTGCCGAATTCGTCTCTGAATGTAGAATTGTGGAATAGATCATATAGTTTCTAATTAATATGAACGACTGTCGTTCGTAGTAAAGAGATACATAATATTATAATCTAATGGAGATGCTACATAACTATAATAGTATTTAATACAACAAAGTTGTTACTACAAAAATCACAAGGGCTTACGCATAATGACGTATTTCAAAGTCCGCCCACCATGGCTCATATTGATAAGATTGCAAGGAAAATGATACTGCATTGCATCATAATTAAGATACATGGGATCATCTTCAGGAGGAGCATCTTGGACAAATGTATATATGTATGAAATTGTAACTACTGCTGGCCCACATTACCAGGTACCTACAATTTCCGAAGCTATAAAGCTGACCTTCAACTTATACTGGGCCTTAGATTGTGCATACCCAAAGGCAGCTTTCCCGTGTTGGATGTTCATTCAACGGGCAATTTTTGATATGAAGTCAAAATACGATGTGGAAGGAAGTCCTTTAAGAGAACTTTTGTCCCAATTAAATTCTGTTTAAAACAGTTTATGTTAAAGCATTGCTTACAAAAAAAAAGATGATTGTTTGTGCAGTATGTAACGCTCGTTTTAATAATTTTTTGTGATTAAGGAAACATATGGCTTTTTATCATAAAGAAGTTAAGACTTTTTCTTGCGCAATTACAAACTGTTTTAGGACTTTCCAAATTTTTAGTTCCTATAGAAGGCACTACCTAAAGGACCATTTAGCCTTGACTGATATGATTAGCAGTGATGAAGAAGTTATGGGTAATACAATAACATTAAATGACGAAGAAGTTGTGTGTTACCCTTCCCAAGGTGAAACAATTTTAAATACACCTAGTACCTCAAACAGGACGGATAAACCGATTACCTCTTTGGATATAAGTGTGGCCCAGTTACTGTCTTCGCTATATTGTAATCCTCAGGTGCCACAAAATGTTGCTGATACAGTTTTTAATAGCATTAAAAGCATATTTCACAAGCCAGTCCTAGTCTCGTCTCTGGTGAGCCGCCAGAGCTTTTTTTTCGGGACCGTCACAGTGTGCATCTGCCGGAGCAAAGTGACAATCCCCAACAATGCCGCAACATTTGCTTGCTCCTCGCCAGCTGTAAAATAAACATAAAGTATTTTACTTTCTTATAGCCTATATGTGAAACTTTTCCTAGTTGCCATTAATGCTACCTTTAATTTTGTACAGAACAACACGGTACAAACATGTTTAGATATAATGTAATAACATCTTTTATACTATGGTGTGCAATAAAATATGAATATGAACACAAATACAGTAAAGATCTTTACATACGTTTAAGTACAAGCAAAGCGTCGTGGGTCGCCATCCGCCATTACATAAAATAGAAACCCATATAAGGTCTTGCTTTGTACAGAACAACACGGTACAAACATGTTTAGATATAATGTAATAACATCTTTTATACTATGGTGTGCAATAAAATATGAATATGAACACAAATACAGTAAAGATCTTTACATACGTTTAAGTACAAGCAAAGCGTCGTGGGTCGCCATCCGCCATTACATAAAATAGAAACCAAACCAAGTCACTTCAGTCTCACCGGGCGCGGCTTGACACGAGATAGGTATGCATTTCAAACAAAAACTTACCCAACATAAAATCAAGTAGGTGTGAGAGCCCTTCGTTCTCAAGGAACTGGGCTAAATCCATTTCCGATATTCTGTTCGTGCACTCACATAAAAAAATCACCGAGCGTAGTAGGTACAGTGCGCACGCACGCACCCGTTCACAACTAAAGTATGACGCCGAATGGAATCCGAATGATGCGCGTACGACAAAATAAGCTTCCCCCCGCTACACACCGCACCGCGCGCCAAGTTTATGCTAACTTTGTTGCACCGCAGAGTTGTGCCTACCTCAAATTAAATTTTGTCAAATTGTTTATGTTGAAATTTTCGGTTTTCAACAAAGTTAAGATTTGTTGCTTCATTTAAGTATTTTTGTGACCGTAACAATATAATGTTGTCACATTGTCTACGTTGAACTTTGTTTATTTCGAACAAAATTACTTTAACAAATTCACAAAGTATTTTTGTGATCGTAACGATAAAGCTTTGTTATTTTGACAAAATGACAAATTTGACAAAACTAAAATTGTTAATTCCACAACAAACAGTCTCACAATAATGACATTGTATTTGTACATAAATGAACTTGAATGCATCGTTAAAGTATTTTGTTCCACAAACAATAAAAAATCGACAACGCTATTATTGTGCTTTGTGAGCCAAAATTTTTCTCAGTGAAGCTGTAATAAAATTTATGTTAATTTGGTGATACTTTTAATACAGTATATAAAACAGTGCTGCTGAGGAAAAGATCTTCTGGGTATTGAAAATTGTCGATAGAGGGAAATGAGAACGTATACTTTGTCGATAGGCTTCTTCTGCCTGTCGAAGAGGGTAAATGAGAACGTAGTACTTTGTCCTTGTCGATAGGCTTCTTCTGCCTGTCGAAGAGGGTAAATGAGAACGTAGTACTTTGTCCTTGTCGATAGGCTTCTTCTGCCTGTCGAAGAGGGTAAATGAGAACGTAGAACTTTGTCCTGGGTTTGTCCTTCTCCCGAGAAACTGGAAGTTTATCCTGGGTTTGTCCTTCTCCCAATCCAGGGGACGTTCGACGGCGGTGAGTGGGCCTTTGTTCGGGCCACCAACTTGTGATACCTCACAACAACGGAGCCACAAAAATAATATGGTTTTCCACCTTTAACAAATCGTGAGAGAACCTTTCTCTCTCCAAGCTCAAGTTCAAGTCCTGGTTTTCCTCTTTTTTCCGTTCTCTGTCAGTTCATCAAATTTTGAATTCTGTTTTCTTTTTCCTCAAGGCAATAAAAGTAGGTCCATTAGAAACAAATAAATAGGTTTGATGAGTCATGAAAAATGAATGAAGATGATATGTAACACTACAAACGGCTCGACGTATTTGAGTGAAATTCGGAATGGAGATAGTTTATATACCTGGATTCTATAATATTTGCGATAGGTATAGAGGTAGTAGGCCGGCTCGATTATTTTCACAAGCTTTTATTTAACTTGCAATGTATGTATGTAATTGTTTGTTCGGGTGGAATCTTGCAAGCTGAATCAGAACCACTTTCTCTTGTCCTACGAAGTTGAAATTTTGCGTGCTTGTCAAAGTCTGATGACAATGCAATATTATGGTGACAGCCAGCTGATCTGATGATGGAGACGGAAGGCCTGCAATGGAACTCCTTGACGGATAATCGTAAACTACTAGTGTTTGGGCTCATTTTAATCTGCTCGCGGTTCCGATTACGAATTTGTTAAATGCTTGTCTTGAAAAATATATTTTTCAACAAAAAAAATATTTATTACTACATACTGGTGGTAGGTTTCTCGTATACTGGTGGTAGGTTTCTCGTATGCGAGAGGCCGTCTGGGTGGGTACCACCGCTTTGCCAGTTATTCAACCGCCAAGCAGTAGTGCGCAAGCATTACTGTGTTCCGGCTTGAAGGGCATTGTAGCCAGCGAAATTACTGGGCATTATGAGATTCAACAGCTAATTGTCTCAGGGTGACGAGCGCAGTGCGGCGCCGCGCAGGATTTTGCAAAACAATGTTCTGTGTGGTGCTGTTATTGTTATGGGCTGGCGTATTGCTTACCATCAGGCAAACGACCAGCTCGTCTCGTCATTCAGTTACATAAAAAAAAAACATATAACAAATGATTTTTTTAACAATAGTCTGGGTCTGCGTTTGACCACAATCTCACCTGATGGGAAGTGACGATGTGGTCGAAGATGTAGCACGCTTACCCAGTAAATACTTGTTCACTCCTGATTTGAACACACCCAGATTGTATTTATGTGGAAACACAGACGGCGGCAAGGCATTCCACTCCCTTGACGTTCGCACTAAAAAGGATGACCCAAAACGTTTAGTACGAACAGGCGGAACTTCTGCCATGTAGGGGTGCCGTTGTGGCGATCGTTTTGTTGTCCAATGGTGGAATGGTGATGGTGGGGATTGTGCAATTCTTGAGCACATTATCGACAGTGTATGTGAAATACAGGGTACCTATGTGGGCCAAAATAGCTACACAATGGGTGCCTGAAGACGGGCGTCGACGCCAAGGAAGGGCAAGAAAACGTTGACGGGACGATTTGGACGCTTTCCGGAGTGACTGGCCTGAGATCGCAATGGAGAGAGATTGGGGAGACCTGTGCCCAGCAGTGGGAACAAATATGTAAAAAAAGTATGTGAAATGCTAATGACGTACGAAATATACGTCAAATATTTGTCCACAGATTACAAAAGTTAGACCACAGGGCGCTGATCGCTGCGCAGGAGTCGAATACTACAGAACAGAGCCATACCGCGATATACGATACTTCATTACTACAGGGTGAGTTAAAACGTCAATGTTATATGTACCTACACGTTTAAGAACCATTTCACAATAATTATTTCAATAACAAGGTGTTTGAGAGAAGCAGAATGTCGAAATTAGCGGGGCGCGACTGCGAACGATACTAATCATTCGTAAAGACATTTCCTTCGAACAATTCGAATGTCTCGCCAACATTCTTCTTACAATTACAACGTTCAAATGATTTGGACGAATGACTTATTCATTGCTCAAATGCGCTTCTCAAAAGATTTAAATCAAAATAATTTTCAAAATAAGATCAGTAGTTCAGAGATAATCTCCTACAAACATAACACACAATTTTACCTGTTTGTAATACTATTATTAGTATAGATAGTATAGATTCCTATGCCTTTAGTTCGAACGATATGGTTCGAATTACTCGAGAACGGAAATCATTATACTACTCATTTCATATCCGAACGAGATTTGTAACGAATGATTGTTCGAAATGTTTTTTCGTTCGCAGTCGCGCATCGCTAGTCAAAATAGTCATTACGACAAGATACTTAAATGTGTGGTCATTATTGATACTGACTGAAACTGAGCCAAACTTTGAACAAAAGATAATTGACGCTTTTCATGAAACTCCCATTTATTCATTTATTCTTTTCTTTGAATACTACTTTTTGTTTTAAATTTGTATTGTATATGAATAAGAAATTAATGTGACGAAATTAAGTAATGTGAGCTTGTAAGTAAGCGTGCAGCACAAATCGCGGTTGCTGGCGACCGCCTGCGAGCAGATGTGGGCGGTGAGCGGGGTAGGGGCGGTAAGCGGGGTGCGTAGTGTAATTTAGTACGGATATTGGCAAAAAGACAGTCATTCACGTCCAGCGATAGATATACCTTTTACAGATGAATCTAACGAGATAGACGATAGAAACCTAAGAACCAAAGAGAACGAACCGAAACAGTTGGAACTAGCACATTACTATGGATTCGCTAAGATTCTACGCAACAAGAGAGCTGTGGCAGAATTTAAGACTATCTGCAAGTCTGCGTCGAATGATTTGAAGAACGAACTATGTCTGTTCTTTAGAAAAGTTCTAAGGTAAAGTGAAGGTGAACTAATTTTGATCTGGTTCTTTTTTACATCATCATCATCATCATCATCATCATCATCATCATCATCATCATCATCATCATCATCATCAGCCCATCACGTTCCCACTGCTGGGACACGGGCCTTCTCTCATAGAGAGAGAATGGGCCATAATCCACCACGCTGGCCCAGTGCGCGTTGGTGGATGTCACATGTCCTTGACTTTTTGTGAAAAATTCGTCGACATGCCGGTTTCCTCACGATGTTTTCCTTCACCGTTTTTAGAGCAAGTGTTAAATGCGCACATAACTTAAGAAAGTCAGTGGTGCGGGGCCAGCGGGATTTGAACTCGGGTGCGTCGGACCGAAAGTCATACGAGCTCCCACTGAGCCACACTCACTCTTTTTTACAAGCTTTCATTATTTAACTTTGAATTTTTGTTTATTTGGGTCAAATCTTGCAAGTTGAATCAGAACCACTTCCTCTTATCCTAAGGAGTTGAAATTTTGCATACTTGGCAAAGTCCGATGACAATACAATATTATGGTGGCAGCCAGCTGATCTGATGATGGAGACGGAAGGAGGGCAATGGAACTCCTTGACGGGTAATCGTAAACTACTAGTGTTTCTGATTCAACTTGCAAAATTTGACCCAAACATTGCAAGTCAAATAAAAGCTTGTAATAAAATAGAGTTGTTTGAATAAATTAATCTTACAATTCCAATTTTTTATAAATTGACTATCAATCAATCAATCAAAATCTCTTTATTCAGTATTGGCATCACAGACTCACTTATGAACTTCAAATTATCACCATGACTACCACCGTATCGGAAAAAGAACCACTACTCAGAAGATACGGCAAGAAACTGAGGGGCATATTTCTTAGAGAGTTTATTACATTTTTTTGGTTTTCTACAATGTTGTTTCTTAAGTATCAGTTGGCTACTTTGCAAAAGTGGAATGTTCCAAGCATCTTTGTCACCTATATAATTACGAACAGTATTATTTTTTTTAATGTAACTGAATGACGAGACGAGCTGGTCGTTTGCCTGATGGTAAGCAATACGCCAGCCCATAACAATAACAGCACCACTCAGAACTACCAGTATAGTATGCTTTTCTCATTAGAAAAGTCTTTACGCGTAATTTGAATTTAATTTCGTATGCAGGGACAAGAGATTCAAAAGCATGGCACAAAAGCTGGTTTACAAGGAGTGCTCGCGACAGTCGGCTATAGAGAAGGAATTCCTCAAGAAATTCACAGACGTACTAAATAAACACACCACTACTGACTGTATCTTTACTGAAGACATGACAGGGGTAAGATTTAAGACGTTTTTAGCTTAATTTTAGGAAGAAAGAAAGAAGAAAGAAAACAAGTTTAATATAATGGATTAAATATTAAATTAATACTTACAATAAAAACAGAGGTAATAGCAGGCTTAGCGCACTCCGCACTGTAGGTACAAAGCTACAAGTACATATCCGGACACCGACGGCGGGTCGCGCGTCGTTACACGTGCCGCGTCAGAAGAGATAAGAGCTATGCGATAGAAAGAGAGGCGCTTTGTAGGTTAATATGACTGGTAGGTATGCAGCGCTACGCGAGTTTAATTGAATTTTATTGCGTCATAGCAAGAGTCGCTATTTGTTTAAATTTCTTTGCGGAGTGATGCTTCTGTCCCTTAGTATTAAATTAAAATTAAAAAAAATAAAAAATTATTTATTTCATAATAGTACAAATTACAATTTGTTGAGACTCTAGCCACCAAACTAGGTATTGACACACCTGTATCTTGGCAGTTAGCTTCTTCCCAGCTTTGTTCTGGCTCTTGTACATATAGTTTAGTTAAATTTAAATTAAATTAAGTAAATTAAATTTAGTTGATTAACAATAATAATATCAGTATTTATTAATTATAAAAATATTACAGATTACGAATTAATAAAATTTAGTTAAATTACTAGAGCGAATGTATTTAGATGTATATTACAGTACGTTATTTTATATTATGTATTTATGTATTTTTTATATTGTATTTATATGTATTTTATATGTATTTATTATATATTTATAGTTATGTATTCCATGGTAATAGGTACAGTTAAATGAAATTAGATGGTCATAAAAGGACACAACTTAGCATAAAGCGCCATAACAGCGCGCTGATTTACAGTTGTGCAAAACTAGAGCGAGTGTGGCTAAGTGGGAGCATGTGCGACTTTTCACCGTTACGACCCTATTTCGAATCCCGATGGCCCCGCACCACTGACTTTCTTAAGTTATGTGCGGATTTAGCACTCGCTCTAAAAACTGTAAAGGAAAACGTGAGGAAACCGGCATGTCCAAGAATTAATCACGAAAATTCAAGGACATGTGATATCCACCAACCCGCACTGGGCCAGAGTGGTGGATGTCCCTTACTTTATGAAATAAGGCCCGTGTCCCAGCAGTGGGAACGTGGTGGGCTGATGATGATGATGATGATGAAGAAAAACTATTAGAATGGTGAAGCCGCGATCAAAATCGGCCAATGATCACGTAACACGTACAGTCGTATATGGATGACGATATACCTTTTTTTATAAACTAAATGACGAGACGAGCTGGTTGCCTGATGGTAAGCAATACGCCAGCCCATAACAATAACAGCACCACCCAGAACTTTGTTTTGCAAAATCCTGCGCGGCGCTGCACTGCGCTCGTCACCCTGAGACAAAGAGCTGTTGAGTCTTATAATGCCCAGTAATTTCGCTGGCTACAATGCCCTTCAAACCGGAAAACCGTAATGCTTGCCTAGTACTGCTTGGCGGCTGAATAACTGGCAAAGCGGTGGTACCCACCCAGATGGCCTCTCGCATACGAGAAAACCTACCACGAGTTACAGTGGAGAAAGAGATCCGAAGATCGAGTTCAGTGGCGTGGTTTGGAAAAGACCTAAGTCCTGCAGTAACGGACAGTAAGACAAGCAAAAACGTTTCGACAGTACTTACGTAACGTAAACGTATCTAGTTAATAAAATATTCTGTTTTCTTTTTAACAGACTTCAAAAAAGGAGGAGGTTCTCAAATCAATTGTTTTTTTCTTCTATGTTTGTTACTAAGAACTCCGTCATTTATAAACCGATATGGATTTTTTTTACGCTTAATAGATCTATGATTGGCCACTATCTCGCCTGATGTGAAGCGATGATGTGGCCTAAGATGGAGCACACAGATCTAGAGAGAGACGGAAGTTGAGCGACTGCTCAGACCCGTCCCCCCGGTTCACCGAACATCATCCCGAAATACGACTAGGTCGCTTGACGGCATGGCTTTGAATTCTTTGGTTGGGTTCAGTATAGCTACGAAGTGACCCCATATAAATTTCATCGATATTCGACCTTGGACTTCAATTCGATTTTTAGAGTTCCGTACCCAAAGGGTGAAATGGGATCCTATTAATAAGACTCCGCTGTCCGTCCGTCCGTCTGTCTGTCTGTCCGTCTGTCACCAGGCTGTATCTCATGAACCGTGATAGTTAGATGAAATTTTCACAGATGATGTATTTCTTATAATTCTATAATTCATTTATTCATTGCATTCATGTACATTAATTTTTCATATATTATAGGTAGTCTTAAATAACATAGTAGGTTGGTACATGGTACATTTCAGTTGCCGCTTTAACAACAAACACTAAAAAAATCAGAATAAAATAAATATTTAAGGGGGCTCCCATACAACAAACATGATTTTTTTGCCGTTTTTATAGATAACTAGCTGACCCGGCAAACGTTGTTTTGCCATATAAATAAAAAAAAAAATTTAGGGGTGGACTACCCCTAACATTTAGGGGGATGAAAAATAGATGTTGGCCGATTCTCATAGATACCGGATAAGCACAAAAAATTTCATCAAAATCGGTCAAGCCGTTTCGGAGGAGTATGGCAACGAAAACTGTGACACGAGAATTTTATATATTAGACAAGATAATACAAAAATTATATTACAGACTAGCTGACCCGGCAAACGTTGTTTTGCCATATAAATTAACGAAAAATTAAAAAAAAAAATAGATGTTGGCCGATTCTCATAGATACCGGATAAGCACAAAAAATTTCATCAAAATCGGTCAAGCCGTTTCGGAGGAGTATGGCAACGAAAACTGTGACACGAGAATTTTATATATTAGATGATACGGAACCCTTCGTGCGCATGTTCATGAATGACGGAGTTCTGAGGCAACGAATAAAAAAAAATGCAATCGGATAGAGAACCTTCTCCTTTTTTGAAGTCGGTTAATTATTTTTTGATACATGTCTAACTTAATTCCAGACGTTGTTAGAAAAGGTGCTAGGGACGAGTATGGACCTCCGCCAGGGTGTCTTCGACGTCGTCAAGCTATTGAAGTACCTGAGACAGGCTGCGAATGACCTGAAACGCTCTGCTAAGAGGAGCGGCTCTGTCATCACTTTACAGTCTAAATTCTGTCTGAATGTATACGTACCTGGATGTTTTTGTATACCTGGGTGAGCAATCTATCTATCTATACCTACTATTATAAAAATGGAACTAATAGTCCAGTCATTTGGTAGTTTTACCTGGAAAGTTTTCTGGGAGTTTTGAATATTGTATTGGATGCGGTGTAGCACGCTCGCCTAGAAGAAACCTGTTCACTCTTGTCTTAAAGACACCCAGATTGTAGCTATCCGGAAACACAGATGCCGGCAGAGTTTAATATAATGTTGCGTGTATCTGTCTTGAATAAATGTATTTTCTTTCTTTCTTTCTTTCTTTGTAACCCTGAGATTGACTTGTTTGCGGACGGATGGGCGGTAATTTTGTCTGAATGTCTGACGTTTTGTGACAGTGATGTGTGATTGTGTAGGTAGTTAGTAATAATTTGACTGCATTCCTGACATTATTTTAACATTTCATATTATTATTATTAATTATTCTTGACTATTTTATTACTTTTTTTTTTTACACTTAATAGAAATATGTTTGGCCACTATCTCGCCTGATGTGAAGCGATGATGTGGCCTAAGATGGAGCACATAGATCTACAGAGAGACGGCAGTTGAGCGGCTGCTCAGACCCGTCTCCCCGATGGTTCACCGAACATCATCTTGAAACACGACTAGGTCGCTTGACGGCATGGCTTTGTTCGGTGGGTTGTATTACAACCACGGCCAGAGCCTACCACTCCAAAGCGCGTAAGCGGGTTTCATCACGATGTTTTCCTTCACCGTTTTAGAGCGAGCGTACAAAATAAGCACTTAACTATAAGTCATTGGTGCAGGGCCGACTCGAACCCAGGTGCGTCGGATTGAAAGGCGCACGAGTTCCCGCTGAGCCACACTCGCTCTTAAATTCTTTCATTGACTGACTTGTTATTTTATGTTTGTATTTCATTAATTATTAGCTGATTTTATAATATTTTGTGATTTAATTAATGTAATGTAACCATTAATTGGTTTACCGTTTTAATAAAATAAATTGAATTGATGAGTTTGGTTCCAGGTTTGTGGAAAGCGACGGACAATGCGTTCTTCCGGCGGACTGCTTATCAGATATGAAGAATCTCAGCCAATACTTATCGAGGATTACCGTAAAATGACTGTGTTACCATAACAATAATAATAAGATATTTGTTGAAACATATGTTATACATAAAGTTATAGGAAGCTAGCAGATTAAAATGAGCCCAAACACTAGTAGTTTACGATTATCCGTCAAGGAGTTCCATTGCCCACCTTCCGTCTCCATCATCAGATCAGCTGGCTGTCACCATAATATTGCATTGTCATCGGACTTTGACAATGCCAAATTTCAACTCCGTAGGACAAGAGGAAGTGGTTCAGATTCAACTTGCAAGGTTTGACCCAAACAAACATTGCAAGTTAAATAAAAGCTTGTGAATATGCCTTAAATATCCCGCAGGCGAGTCGTGTGCTAAGCGATGAATTTCAGCATTCATCGAATTTCACAACTACTCTCACATCCTCACACACTCTCATACATTTTTTGTATGTAACTGAATGACGAGATGAGCTGGTCGTTTGCCTGATGGTAAGCTATACGCCAGCCCATAACAATAACAGCACCACCCAGAACTTTGTTTTGCAAAATCCTGAGACAATTAGCTGTTGAGTAATGCCCAATAATTTCGCACATACATCAGGCAAATATTTTATTTAATTTTACATATAATTTAAACGTAGACCTCAATTTATTAGGATGCTTCCGATACTATTATTGTGTACAAAATTATAATCGTATATTAGGGTTTCCACGACACGGGCCTAGAGCCTAGTGTAAAGCCGCCGTTCTAATCCATTGGATTTTTTAAGCTATTGCATAGCTTCTATCGCGGGCCTTGAGCGTGGAGACCGAATCCAGAAATTCCGTAACGAAAATAACCTAACACCCCCCACTCCGAATGCTATGCAATAGCTTTACCGCGGCAGTCTCTGAGTGCCACACGTCTTTTTTTATATATATATGTCGCAGCCAACTAGCTTAATTCGCCGTTCAATTAACAGCCTACCCTCTTAACTAAACTGCGCCGTTTAACTAGCGGCCTGAATGATATTCAGCCATAGCGTCTATTACAACATTTAATAAACTGGCTGGCTAATGCTTAGGCATGTGGTTAAACTTAGATTTATCCTACGCGAGATTGTAAACTGTCGAAAGATTGTGAACCGTCGCATTATTTTTCGGTAGATTATAATCTACTTCCATTATATTCGTATATAAAGTACATGTACATGTGTTAACCTACCGAGGGCTGCAGCTATATTCATTATTATTGTCACTACACTTCCATTGTACTATTTTTCATTAAACTTTGGAAAACAGGCTTTATAAATGAACAGCCTACGCAAGTAAGTAAACGTCATCGATCCAAGTCATTTGCCTAGCCGTTTGATCAAATGGCTGAATATCATTCAGGCCGCTAGTTGAACGGCGCTGTTTAGTTAAGGGGTTAGGCTGTTGATTGAACGGCAAATTAAGCTAGTTGGCTGCGACAGATATATTAACTATGTTTATTTATAACTTTAAGCTTCCACTGTAACTTTCGTTTTTTGGAAATAAATATCATAACTTATCTAGTAAAAAAATACATTTTTTTCTACAATTTTTTTGTGACTTTTAGTCGAGACGACCATGCCAGCCCCATTGGTACATGCAAATTTATTTATTTAAGAGACCAAAATGAGTCTTAGCAATGTCTGACGTAGACACTGCTAACACACTCTGGAATATGCCTACATCTAAATAATTTAAACCTAAATCTCTTAATTTACATCTAGTAGATTCACTTCGGGCACATTCCATCAAAAAGTGTTGAGTGTCTTCTATCTTGCCGCAGACCTTACAATCCGGAGAATCTACCTTCCTCATAAGGTATTTAAACTGATTGAGAGGGATATGCCCAGAGCGAAGTCTACACGCCATGACAATCATCTGCCGTACCGTTATAGAGCGAGCGTCCAAAATCTGCACTTAACTATAAGTCATTGGTGCAGGGCCGAGTCGGGATTAAAACCCAGGTGCGTGGGATCTTTTTTTTTTTTAATTCTATTTTTATTTAACTTGAAGTCGTTTAACGACTATGTCAGTCTCATAGTTCTCACCCATAACACACATCAAAACAAAAAATATACCAATTATGTATTGTTCTTCGCCATCCCGTCCACGAACCGGTAAAGCAGCCTAGCTGCGTCGTGCGTGGGATCGAAAGGCGCTCGAGTTCCCGCTGAGCCACACTCGCCCTAAATTATCTATGGTGCTAATGCTAATTGTTCAAACATGGGTTTTTTTTTTTTATTATTTATAGGCTACTACATATTATATATATTATTATATATTATATTATTTATAGGGTACTTACTATTATGAATGCGCTTGTGTCCATTGAGGGAGAACATCACCCGAAACGCCTTGCCACAGACGTCACACTTGTGTGGTTTTTCACCTGTAACACATAAATTCTTTTTATGTCGCTTATCGCAGCGCCACCCAGAAATAAGTGCAGATTTTGCACGCTCGCTCTAAAACGGTGAAGGAAAACATCGTGATGAAACCCGCTTACGCGCTTTGGAGTGGTAGGCTCTGGCCGTGGTTGTAATACCACCCACCGAACAAAGCCATGCCGTCAAACGACCTAGTCGTGTTTCGGGATGGTGTTCGGTGAACCATCGGGGAGACGGGTCTGAGCAGCCGCTCAACTGCCGTCTCTCTCTAGATCTATGTGCTCCATCTTAGGCCACATAATCGCTTCACATCAGGCGAGATAGTGGCCAAACAGATCTATAAAGCGTAGAAAAAAAATCGCGGATCGACGCGGATTAAATTTATGTTATTTTTTATGTAACTAAATGACGAAATGAACAGGTCGTTCGCCTGATGGTAAGCAACACGCCTGCCCATAACAACTGGAGGTAGGTTTCTCAGATGCGAGAGGCCGTCTGGGTGGGTACCACCGCTTTGCCAGTTATTCAGCCGCCAAGCAGTAGTGCGCGAGCATTACTGTGTTCCGGGTTGAAGGGCATCGTAGCCAGCGAAATTACTGGGCATATGACACTTAATATCTGATGTCTCGGGGTGATGAGCGCAATGCAGTGCTACGCAGTTCTTTTTGTGGTACTAAAAGTAAGGTGGTACTGCAATTGTTATGGGCAGGCGCTTACCATCAGGCGAACGAATTGCTCTTCACATCACTCAATTCTATAAAGAAAAACCGGCCAAGTGCGAGTCGGACTCGCGCACGGAGGGGTCCGTACCATTATCTATAAAAACGGCAAAAAACATCACGTTTTTTGTATGGGAACCCCCTTAAATATTTATTTTATTCTGTTTTTTAGTATTTGTTGTAATAGCGGCAACAGAAATACATCATCTGTGAAAATTTCAACTGTCTAACTATCAAGGTCCATGAGATACAGCCTGGTGACAGACAGACAGACAGACAGACAGATGGACAGCGGAGTCTTAGCAATAGGGTGCCTTTTGGGTATGGAACCCATGTTTGCATTGCGTTTCAGAATAAATAGTTATTTAATATAATCCTGTACCACAGAACACTGAGGGACAGAAGCATCACTTCGCAAATAAATTTAAACAAATAGCGACTTTTGCTACGACGCAATAAAGTTCAATTCAGCTCGCGTAGCGTTGCATACCTACCAGTCATATTAACCTACAGAGCGGCTCTCTTTCTATCGCATAGCTCTTATCTCTTTTGACGCGGCACGTGTAACGACGCGCGACCCGCCGTCGGTGTCCGGTTATGTACTTGTAGCTTCGTACCTACAGTGCGGAGTGCGCTAAGCCTGCCTGTACCTACTTACCAGTATGGACCATAACATGTTCCTTCAGCTTGGTTTGGAAATGGAAACCCTTCCCACAGACGCTGCACTTGTGTCTAGTAGGTTCGGAGTGAGCCAGCTTCTTGTGCCTCGACAAGTATTTCTTGGTCTTGCCCTGGTACGGGCATTGAGGACATGGGAATGTCTCCGTTGAATGAATCTTTTCATGGTTCAGGCAACTGTGTTTGTCGTCAAATTTCTGTAAAGTAAGTTTTATTTGTGCGGGCGAGTGTAGCTCATTGGGAGCGCGTGCGACTTTCGATCCGACGCACCCGAGTTCGAATCCCACTGGCCCCGCACCACGGGGACCTAGATCTCCTCATTGGTCCATCTTTGCTACATGTGTGTGTATGTCAATAATTTACCAATAGGGCGGGCACTATGTCAAAAAATGACCAATAAGGAGCGAGGCGCGTGACGTCAGATAGTGGTTGCACGTACTCAAGCGTTTTGCGATTACGTTCCGTTTCTCCAAAAATGAGTAAAAAAATCATTGATATGCAAATAAACTACGCAATTAATAATAATAATTATATCACTACTAAATGTTTACAGGAGTAATCTATCGTAAAAAGTAATTTCCAGATTTTTCAACAACACATGCATATTCCCTATCGGGCAGGGATCGAACCTCATTAGAACATGTTGCTAATTGTAATATTAGAGTGGTTCGGTTGATCAATGTAAACATTGACAGATGACGTAGAATGGCCTGGCCTAGTGCAGGTTGGTAAATACATTTTTTTTTAACATAGGTACGTTACAATTTTAATGTAGGATCTTTTTTATGGATCTAAAATGAGACGAGCAGGTCGTTTGCCTGATGGTAAGCACTACACCTGCCCATAACAACTGCAGTGCCACCCAGAGCTCTTTAGCATTAAAAGCACTGTGCAGTCCGCATTGCGCTCATCACCCCGAGACAACAGATATTAAGTCTCATATGCCCAGTAATTTTGCTGGCTACAATGCCCTTCAAACCGGAACACAGTAATGCTTGCACACTACAGCTTGTCGGCAGAGTAACTGGCAAAGCTGTGGTACCTACCAAGACAGCCTCTTGCTTACGAGAGACCTACCACAAGCTATTGACATATAAAATTATTTGTGAAATTCTGCCAATGCCACACATAGTACTTACCTTTTTACAAAATTTACATTTGAATATGGTGAAGATTTTAGCAACTTTTTTCTTGACCTTCCCATCTTTGGTGATTATTTTAGAGGAACACCTCTTCAAGTTCTGACGGAGTATCTCATGAGGATGGAATCTGTCATCTTTAGACGCCTTCTTTACCTGAAAATAGGTGTAAATTAAAAATTTATAAAACCCCTGACACCTTTCCCATTATGCGTCCAAGATCCTTACCGCCGCTAACAAGAGCTGAAGACCTTAAAACGTCTGAACCAATTTTGATAAAACATTTCTAAAAACTATCGCTAGAAAACCTGCTTACAATTATAAAAAACCGCATCCACATCGGTTCACCAGTTTAAGAGCTACAGTGCCACAGACAGATACACATAGTGGTCAAACATTTAACACTCCTCCTTTTTACATCGGGAGTTAAAAATAGCAGGCATCAGTCATCATCATTATTATCAGCAGCCTGTAAGACTCCTAGGCTGGACATAGGCCGCTCCTAATGCACACCACTGGGCTTCGGCTCTTCTCATGCAGTTGCTGCCAGCCACTGGCTGGAGGGCGTCCTATAGGAAGGGGCCCACCCACGGTTTATAAAAAGTAGACTATGTCCAGGATCTAAATTACCTACCAAATTTCATCAAAATCCATTCAGTAGTTTTCGTGTGATTAAGTAATAAACATCCATCCATTCATCCTCACATTCACATTTATAATATATTATTAGGACTAGCAACCATCCACAACTTTTTATGTGTCGCATAATGAAATGTAGGATATGTCATGCATATTGCAGCTTTCAATCAGTGAAAGAATTTTCAGAATCGGACTAGAAACCTTCAACATACATAGCTACTCATATAAACTTTGATTTTATATAAAACAACCTAGATTATAGTTAATCGTCACTGATCGTAGGCCTATATTCCGACTCCTAGGATTCCCAGTATCTAGAGAATCAGATACTATGAAGCTTAAGCAAGGACCCACAGCATCCATTTTTTTACAGGCAAATGCTTACACATGCGACACAACTTACTAAAACCTAACTATTTGAGTTGTAGTTGGACAACCTTTGGCCATAGGAGGCCTGTAGATAGTCAAATAGCTCCAGCCCACTACTAGTTGGCAGCATGATTGACAGAATATGTGGCATTTTACTTCTAAGCCTGATTTTATTTTATTTCATAACCTAATTTAGATATGATTATCTTAGATCTACGTTTTTCTTTATATTGTTAGGTGTTACCTTAGAATGGAATTTCAGGTTCTCGCTAAAATGCAGACATTTCTGTTCTGACATGTAGAATGAACGAATGTGGGGCAAAGGAGGCACCCAGGCGTACTCCATATGTTTTAACGTAAAAGTTAAATTATTATTTTGTGAACTATGTGTTTCTTGGAATTTACATACGAGTTAGGAAGCATGGTAACCATAATAGCGTATTACCTTCAAAGATTTTAAATTAGAAATGCTTTTTTGTAGACGACCTAGTCCAAAGCTTAGGTGAATACTACTAGAAAATGGTCTTACCTTTCCCATAGCTGTTACATAATTTGACCTCTTAAGAGAATATTATGTGTAGTTTAAAAATTATGATTCACAATCAAAATTTATCAATAGTTTTCTTACATTTTCATCAATTCGATAACAATATTTCGAACAATGGCGGTGAATGTAGAACGAATGAACGATGAGTGAATCCAACGAAACTTCTATAGAGTATACAAAATTTCGGTACTTTATCGGTTTACGAAACAAACAAAACGCCCAAAAATGTAATAGAAAACGAATTTATGGTGGGTTCACACGGTCAAACTACACCTTATGTCAAATTTTCATGAATTATGTAAACGAAAACCAGCTGAATTTCATTGCGCCGAGATTTGACAGAAGGCGGCACATTCGATTATTTTTTCGAAAATAAATAATATAATAAAATAATATTATTTTTCAACATAATTTACGAATGAAATATGTTTTTAGAACATAATAAAAGAGTGTCCTGTACAATTATCGTGATGTGATGCAGTGAATTACGTCAAAATCGAACCATTTAATTTATAACCTTGAACTTCGTTGTTGGCAGTAATTATATTGTGTTTTTATAGATTGTAATTAAGTGACTGTAATATAGAGTTTTTGCGCCGTTTCCGTGTAAGCTACTCAGAAGGTAAACATGTTTTTTGTATCCTTATAGGTTAGGATTATGTCATTTATGTTGTGATGAAAAAGCTACCAAGAGTTGCAAGCTTTACGTTTTATTATATAAATTAACTAATTTTATACAGCGCTGAATTAAGTGCCTAATAATATAAGTAGTTGTTATGTATATTAATAATTTCCACAGAAACGTTATCAATTTTAAACATAAAAATGTACACAGCCACCGTCTGTTTAGGTTTTCCTCAATTAATAAGTAACTTCAAGCTATTTAATAATACATACATTACTCAGCATTTAGGTAGTTATTCCAAATATACTCATCAAAATTTGTTTAGCAGTTAGGACGATAAATCAACATGATTCAGATTCAGATTCTTTATTGCTTCCATAGGTAGTACAAGGTGTAATTAAGTCAACGTACAAAGTCTCATATGGGGCACAGAAACATTAGAAGAGAGGAGGACGCAATTATTAGCATTAGTCAATTATTGTATTGTATTATATTAAATTATATTGTAATGTTATGTCAAATGTGAGAATATAAAGTTAAAATAATCATTTGAGAGTTAATAATATTATTTTTCTTTTAAGAATTCGTCAATTGAGTAATACGCTTTATTAGTAAGGAACTTTTTCAATTTTTTTATAAATTTTGTGTTATTTTGTTCACACTGAACTCCCCAACATAAATTTGGACAGAGGACTTGTTGAAATTCACCGGGCTTACTTTTATTAATAAATATGGTTTTCTTAAATCTAATGAAGCACTTAAAGGATTAATAATAATTGAGATTATCATCGTGAGGAAACGGGCATAGCCAAGAATTTATCACAAAAATTCAGGACATTTGACATCCACCAACCCGCACTGAGCCAGCATGGTGGATTACGGCCCATACTCTCTCTAAGAGAGAAGGCCCGTGTCTCAGCAGTGGGAACGTGGTGGGCTGATGATGATGAGATTATCATCCATTATTCATGCCTCTTCAAATTCTTGTTGCTCTATTTACAACAATGTTGGACTTACAATTTTTAGGCATATTTAGATGTACTGTAAAAAATTAACATAATACAATGTCAACTTCTACTTTGACATTGTGTTATGTGACCTTAGTTTATGCCGATTCGGAACCTTTTCCTGACATCGTGCAACTTTTCATTGTACTATATATGTATATTTATTATGTTAAATACTTATTGTTCTTGGTATTATATTTTTCTGTTATGTTTAAATAGTATTATATGTTAATATATAGTATATTATTGTAGTTCAATGTAATGTTGTGTGTAAGTCTTGAGTAAATATCATATTTAGCATTCATCATCAGCCCATCACGTTCCCACTGCTGGGACACGGGCCTTCTCTTATAGAGAGATTATGGGCCATAATCCACCATGCTGGAGAATGGCTGGGGGGCCCAGTGCGGGTTGGTGGATGCTACATGTACTTGAATTTTTGTGATTAATTCTTGTACATGCCGGTTTCCTCACAATGTTTTCCTTAACCGTTTTTAGAGCGAGTGTTAAATCCGCACATAACTTAAGAAAGTCAATGGTGTGGGGAAAGTGGAATTCGAACTCGGGTGCGTCGGATCGAAAGTCGCACTTTCTCACACTGAGCCACACTCGTTTAGTTTGATTTAGCATTGCAATGAAATAATAAAAAATATATATATTTCCAGGTAAACTTGTGCTGTGATTTCCCACCAAAATGTTGAACCACACTTTGAAATCCTACCGACTTCTCCACATCAACTCTCTGCTCCAACTCCGACATTTAAACTTAAGAAAAACGCACAACATACCAAACATACACTCGTGTATATGCGGACAAGTGTATTCCAAACGAAAAGACCAAAGACAAGAAAGTTCCTTTTTAAATTTGCGGGTACACTCGACCCAAAGTGACCAGCATAGACAAAAAGTAGTCATAGAGACAAGTAGTCCAGTCATAGACAAGCTGAGTTTGCCGTTGGATAAAGAGTTGGCTGACAAAAAGTTTTGGACGGACAAGATCCAACCATATATTCAGTTAGCGAGATGGGATAAACCTATTGGTGAGTGCAAGATTTGTTTTTATTTAGTAACTAGCTTTTTCCTGCGACTTCATTCGCAAGGACGTTGAAGAGGGAGAATGTTGTCGTCCATTTTCCAAGACCATTTTAGCAAGACCTTCCAGTATATGAGAGCCCATACTACGAAGAGGTCGAGCTGTATCTTCGTAGTCATGCAACCGATTTTGATGTAACGTGCCCTGTAATCTAAGTTGGAACTCAGGCTATCAAACTCTGAAAACTGAATTAAAATCTGTTGAGCAGCTTTCCAATCTATAGGTAATACAGTTTAATAATAGAATAAAAGCCTGATGGTAAGCGCCACTTGCACTAACAAATGCAGTGCCACCCAGA
This sequence comes from Petrophora chlorosata, assembly GCA_951640565.1. Lineage (NCBI taxonomy): Eukaryota > Metazoa > Arthropoda > Insecta > Lepidoptera > Geometridae > Petrophora > Petrophora chlorosata. The sequence continues at coordinate 844,575 of OX621219.1, forward strand.
ACTTTAAATACCAACATCTGCGTTGCGCTCATCACCGACGAGACATCAGTGCTTGCGCACCACTGCTTGGCAAAATAACTGACAAAGCGGTTATATCGGGTGTTATCTTCATTCCAGGGGTATACCTACTGTACTGGCCTTGCGCCTGGTCCATTTCCCTCGCGACGGTGACGTCAGGCGCGCCGCTAGCGACCGGTCTCTACACGGCGGGTTTGTTTCTAGTGGGCGCGGGTTTGATGCGTGGCGCGGGTTGCACCATCAACGATATGTGGGACAAAGACATCGATAAACAGGTGAGGGGGTGAGGCAGGTTAGGGGAGAGGGAGTGAATATTTGAATAGGAATCCTGTTGATTTACTTGCAAAAATTAATCTAAAATCGATTTCATAGATAGATGTACACTTTATTATTCACCTTAAACATAGAAATTAAGTACAAGTTAAATGTTTACAATGGTGTAACAATGGGCGGTCTTATCGGTCTAAGTGATCTCTTCCAGACAACCTTTGGATGGAGAGGAATAACGAAACAAACGGACAGCGTCGATACAAAACGTACGGCAACGCGCCACTGTTACATGGTTGACATTTCTCCTGCTTGCACTAGGCGCTTCGCTTCCACTTTCATTATGCGAACTGCTTTCCAGTGGAACTGCCTGCCGGGGTCAGTCTTTCCCGATAGATACAATCTAGGAGCATCCAACTCTCAGCTCTCTTGACCAGTATCTCACCTGATGGTGGTCAAACACAAACCAATAAAATATATCCAAAGTTTAAAAAAAATTAAAGTAAATCGATGAAATTGCCAATTTTTGGCGGATAGGATTCCTCCTTCTGATTAGTTTGGTGCTTTCGGACTAGCGCTTCAGAACTCAAAACATTTTTCTATGGGATTGGTGTCGCAGAACATAGTACTATTCTATGGGATCGGTGCCTCAGAAATCAGAACTTTTCTGTGGGATCGGCGCTTCAGAACTCAGAACACTTTCTATGAGATCGGTGTCTCAGAACATAGAACTATTCTATGGGATCGGTGCCTCAGAAATCAGAACTTTTCTGTGGGATCGGCGCTTCAGAACTCAGAACACTTTCTATGAGATCGGTGTCTCAGAACATAGAACTATTCTATGGGATCGGTGCCTCAGAAATCAGAACTTTTCTGTGGGATCGGCGCTTCAGAACTCAGAACACTTTCTATGAGATCGGTGTCTCAGAACATAGAACTATTCTATGGGATCGGTGCCTCAGAAATCAGAACTTTTCTGTGGGATCGGCGCTTCAGAACTCAGAACACTTTCTATGAGATCGGTGTCTCAGAACATAGAACTATTCTATGGGATCGGTGCCTCAGAAATCAGAACTTTTCTGTGGGATCAGCGCTTCAGGACTCAGTACTATTTCTATGGGATCGTTGTTTCAGAACATAGAACGATTCTATGGGATCGCCGCTTCAGAACTCAGAACTATTTTTGTGGAATCGGTGCCTCAGAACTCAAACCTTTCTGTGGGATCGGCGCTTCAGCACTCAGAACTTTACTGTGGGATCGGTGTCTCAGAACATAGGACTATTCTGTGGGATCGGCGCTTCAGAACTCAGTACTATTTCTGTGGGATCGGCGCCTCAGAACTCTGAACTATTTCTGTAGGATCGGCACTTAGAACTCAGACCTTTCTCTGAGATCACCGCCTCAGAGAACTTTTTCTATCAGATTGGCGGTTAAACTTAATCTTCATTGGCAGGTAGAACGCACCGGCAGCCGGCCGCTAGTGACGGGCGCTGTGTCAGAGAAGCAAGCCACGCTGTTCCTGGCAGCTCAGCTGTCTGCTGCACTCGCTGTGCTGTTACAGCTCAACTGCTACAGCATTGTGCTCGGCGCTAGCAGCTTGAGTGAGTACTCTTTGCCGTATAATAAATATTTAAGCATTAAAATTAACCTATAAAAAGTAAAAAAAATGGCTGAACCGATTTTGATAAAAGATGACTTAAAACCACCGCTAGAAAACATAACATAATATATTTTTCAAAAAAAAATTATAACTTTTCTTTTAAACTATTTCTTTTTTTTTCTTGTTTATTTTATTTATATTTATTCTTCCAGTTTTAGTTATAACCTACCCGCTGGCTAAGCGGTTTACGGACTACCCGCAAGTATTTCTCGGCGCTACTTTCAACTGGGGCGCGTTGCTTGGATACAGTGCAGTGACGGGCACTATAGACCCCTACGTGTGTGTGCCCCTTTATGTGGGCGCTCTGGCCTGGACGGTGGTTTATGACACTATTTATGCGCACCAGGTGGGTTCAAACACATTTTTTTTATCTTATCTTACTTCTTATCTTATTTCTTATCTTACTTCTTATCTTACTTTTTATCTTACTTTTTATCTTACTTTTTATCTTACTTTTTATCTTACTTCTTGTCTTACTTCTTATCGTAATTCTTATCTTACGTCTTGTCTTACCTTATTTCTTATCTGACACCTTGTCTTACTTCTTATCTTAAGTCTTGTTTTATTTCTTATCTTACTGCTAATCTTATGTTACTAATATTATAAATGCGAAAGTTTGTGATGGATGGATGGATTTTGTAATGACATATGGAACACCGAGTGTGTAGTTGGTAAAACTGTACTGGTGTTCCTTGTACAAACCGGCCTCGTCATCATCATCAGCCCATCACGTTCCCACTGCTGGGACTCGGGCCATCCCTCCTAGAAAGAGTATGGGCCATAATCCACCACGCTGGCCCAGTGCGGGTTGGTGGATGTGACATATCCTTGAATTTTTGCGATAAGTTCTTGGACCAGCCGGTTTCCTCACGATGTTTTTCTTCACCGTTTTTAGAGCAAGTGTTAAAATCCGTACATAACTTAAGAAAGTCAGTGGTGCGGGGCCAGCGGGATTCGAACTTGGGTGCGTCAGATCGAAAGTAGCACGTGCTCCCACTGAGCCACACTCACTCTAACTCAAACCGGCCTGCGCAGGCGAAACTGTGATGAAGCTTATGCATGTGGTAGGCACATTAGGAATGTAATGGAATCAGGCGTGACGTTGCGGAAATTCATCTCAAAACTGAAACGCAATGAAAATATATAGTGTAACCCCGCTGAATATTATGTAGGTTGTTGTTAGAATAATATAATATGTATGGGGGTTGATTGTAAATGTAAAATCAAGTAAAATATATTTTTTAGTATATAATAATAATAAATATGTTAATGATTTAATATTGTGTATAAAAAATAAGGCATATAATGTATTAATTTAGTGAATAATAAATAACGTTAAATAAAGAAAGCCCTAACAACAACCCTCCTAATACGACACGTGTTTCGCCGTCTGCACGAGGCATCATCAGGTGTCGACTCGCCGAACGATAGAATGAGAGTGAATAATTTACCTATTCGAGTCTGGTTTTCCTTTCCAGGACAAACTAGACGATGCGCGAATAGGCATGAAATCCACCGCGCTCACGTTCGGTTCACACACCAAACCCGCGCTCACCGCCGCCTTGCTACTGAGCACGGGTTGTCTCTCCGTGGCGGGTTACACGGCGCAACTGTCGGGTTTGTACGCGGCGGCGTTGGCGGCGTACGTAGCGCATGTTGGGAGACAGGTAACTTAGATGTTGAACTCCTGAAGTGTTGAACTTTTGTAAATGTTTGGAATTGTCACAAAGTTCAGTCTGCGCCGCGAATCCAGAACGTAAACTCCCGGAAGAAGGACATCCTAATTGTCCGAAACCTGGTCGGAGTTATCCGACACAATCATAACGTGAGTGTAGAGCCGTTTAATATTAATAATGAGATTTTAAAATGTTGAATTTTAACAATATTTAATTACCAGAATGTTGAACTTGTCTTAAATATATTCCAAAATGTTGGACTTTTTTGTAAATCCAAAATGTTTATTTTGATTAGTTTATTTAATTCTCAAGATGTTAAAATCTCAAAATGTTGAACTTCTTGTGAATTCCAAAACTTTGAATTCTCAAAGTTCAACACCAATCACAAAATGTTGAACTTTTTGTAGATCTCAAAATGTTAGATTTATTTTATCCCAATTTAATTATCAAAATGTTGAAATTTTTAAAGCGTTTTTTGTTTTATATCGTTTTATTTCTAAATTGTTAAATTTCCAAAAAGATTCTGATAATATTTAGTATGTAGACTTTAGCCCTCGAAATAGGAAACTTTTTATCCCGAAAGCGATGTTTCGGCCTCCTGCACCACTGCCAAAACTCCACTTCCCATCAGATCGCACTTCTCGTTTGACATTGTGTTATGTTTATCGTAATTTATACGACGTTTCGTGTTTTATTTATAGACATTTAAAAAGATTTCAAAAAAGCGACATCCCCGCAGAGTTTCTTGGTGCTATCTTCTCTAGCGGGCGTATTTCCGAAGCACTGGTAGTCAGTTTTCGCATTTCTTTGCTGAACACGGACAATTTGGGTATGGGAAAGAAATGGGTAGACATGCTTCCCTTTTTCTCAAAGTCAAGATATTTTAGTGTCATGTTGTTTATTTGCAACAACTAATTAACTATAAACATATGACATAAAAAACAAACAGAAAACAAAAAAAAACATTAAAAGTGTGATAGAGTAAATAAATAAAATAGGTAATTGTTGCAAACCGGCCTCAACTCAGCGTTGTGCTGGTCGTGCGACCAGCGCTGGTCTTCCGTTGAGGCCGTTTTTGTGCCTATTTAATAAATATCTTCTGACTTACCTATATTTTTCCAAACAGATCTATACTCTCGATATGGACAATCCCTCCGACTGCGCCAACAAATTTAAATCGAACTCGCTGGTCGGCCTCATCATATTGCTTGGAATAATCGGCGGTGGATACGGCAAGTATAAGGAAAATAGGGGCACTGGCAACACCGGGGAAAACGCTAACGGATGTCTATTTGGAATTAAATAAATGTATTTATTAAATATAAATACTATATATATACTAGATTAATGTGTGATGATAGTCTTTGACCATAGATGCTTTGTTTAAAGGCGGTTGTTATGCGATCGGGGCAAGTCGCTTTGGCGATTGTTAATTGTTGATTGGTATCGAAATCGCGTGATCGCACGTTTTAGTGATTCGATCGCGGTTTTAAAATCGCGTGATCGCGCGTTTCGGCGATTCGTTTGCGGTATTTAATACGCAACGATTGCTTCGATTAGCATCGGCGATCGGCGTTTTGGCCATTGCGGTATCAAATAAATGATATCCGTTTAGTCAACTAAATAATTATTTTTTAAGCTATTGCATAGCTTCTATCGCGGGCCTTGGGCGTGGAGACCGAATCCAGAAATTCCGTAACGAAAATAACCTAACACCCCCCACTCCGAATGCTATGCAATAGCTTTACCGCGGCAGTCTCCGAGTGCCACATGTCTTTTTTATAATTATTTCAATGAATTACTTTTATGATTATTTTAACAAACAGCTTGCTTATAATTATGTTATAATTTTGTCTCATATAAATATTATATATTTTGTTTGTTATTTTGTATATTATAGTATTATTTTTAAGATGTTTTAAAACATAATTATTAATAATATTTATGATTATTATTATTACCTCGCCGTTATATTTTATTGTGTTTAGGTGCTGTGACTAGGTGGTTAATTTTGGTTATTTAGTTAATATATAATTTAACTAGCTACGGCCTTCGGTTTTACCCGCGATTTTTGGGGATGAAAAATATCCTCAAAGTCAAAGTCAAAATCTCTTTATTCATGTTTGGCATCACAGACGCACCTATGAACGTCAAATACAAACAACAACAACTAGACCCACCACACAACAACAGTGAACAAGACTACCACCGTATCGGAAAAAGAACCACTACTCAGAAGATACGGCAAGATCCTTTAAGGTCCTTTATCTGAAGTACCTATAATAAATAAATAAATAAATAAATAAAAATTATTTATTTCGGATAAATCCATAGACGTGTTAGTAACAATTTTTTGTAAACCTATGTTAGCAGAGTGGAAAAATATATGAAATTATTTGGTACTGCCCGTGACAATACCTATATACTCTATATAAGAGCGAGTGTGGCTCAGTGGGAGCTCGTGCGACTTTCGATCCGACGCACCCGAGTTCGAATCCCACTGACCCCGCACCACTGACTTTCTTAAGCTATGTGCGGATTTAACACTCGCTCTAAAACGGTGAAGGAAAACATCGTGAGGAAACCGGCATGTCCAAGAATTTTTCACAAAAAGTCAAGGACATGGGACATTCACCAACCCGCACTGGGCCAGCGTGGTGGATTATGGCCCATTCTCTCTCGATGAGAGAAGGCCCGTGTCCCAGCAGTGGGAACGTGATGGGCTGATGATGATGATGATGTGACAATACCTATCCAGTATCTGGATAGGACAATCATAGCGGGATGCAATCATTTTCATAATACTGTTGGAGCTACCTCGTAGACGGTGGAACATTGAGGCCACTTTTTTCGCATAATAGCGTGGAAGCGGTCCACGCGCGCTTCGGCGAACATTCCAGACGCGCTACAACGCCATGGCAGTCCCGACAGTGCTCTGAAAGCTAATAGGTGCCAGATTTCATCAAAATCAATTGAGTAGTTATGCGTGATTAGGTCACAAGCATCCTCACAAACTTATATTACTACTAGCCTTTCCCGCGACTTCGCCTGCGTGAACGACTGAGGAAGTCCTTTTTCGTATTTTTCCAAGACCATCATAGCAAGACCTCCCCAGTATATGAGAGCGCGAACTACGTAGAGGTCAAGCTGTATCTTCGTAGTCACTCAACCGATTTTTTTTTATTTTGAAGTAACTGTATGACGAGACGAGCTGGTCGTTTGCCTGATGGTAAGCAATACGCCAGCCCATAACAATAACAGCACCATCCAAAACTTTGTTTTGCAAAATCCTGCGCGGTGCTGCACTGCGCTCGTCACCCTGAGACAATTAGCTGCTGTGGTGGTAGGTTTCTCGTATGCGAGAGGCCGTCTGGGTAGGTACCACCGCTTTGCCAGTTATTCAGCCGCCAAGCAGTAGTGCGCAAGCATAACTGTGTTCCGGTTTGAAGGGCATTGTAGCCAGCGAAATCACTGGGCATTATGAGACTCAACAGCTTATTGTCTTAGGGTGACGAGCGCAGTGCAGCGCCGCGCAGGATTTTGCAAAACAAAGTTCTGGGTGGTGCTGTTATTGTTATGGGCTGGCGTATTGCTTACGATCAGGCAAACGACCAGCTCGTCTCGTCACTCAGTTACATAAAAAAAGGATACTTTCATCCCCGAAAATCGCGTGTGAAACCGCCGGACACAGCTAGTTTATAGTATAAATAGTAAGTAGGATATATTATTTCCCTTCGTGTAAATATAGAGGTATGTCGCGCTACTATAGGGGACCGGACAGTAATCTACAAAAATCTAAAATGTAGTTAGGACGAATGTTTGTCGAATCCGAAAGATCATTCAGACAATGTTTTTGGAAAATAATAATGATCAGCCCATCACGTTCCCACTGCTGGGACTCTGGCCTTCTTTCATAGAGTATGGGCTATAATCCACCACGCTGGCCCGGTGCGGGTTGGTGGATGTCACATGTCCTTGAATTTTTGTGATTGATTCTTGGACATGCCGGTTTACTGACGATGTTTTTCTTCACCGTTTTAGAGCGAGTTAAATCCGCACAACTAAAGAAAGTCAGTGGTGGTGGCCAGCAGGATTCGAACTCGGGTGCCTCGGATCGAAACTCGCACGTGTTTCCACTAAGCCACACTCGCTCTAATAATTATAAAATATGATGATATATATTTTTAAAATAAATAAAATCTAATAACTCTGCCATTTTTTATCTGTTCTTTATCTCAAATGAAACACCAATCACAGTGCATGACGTCATTTGAAAGTAAATACCGTGTGCGAAGCTTGTGTTTATTTTATATTTTAGCTTTTTACCTAAATCAAAACGGTTTTTTTTCATGCCATGATGACCCTAAAGTCTTTAAACTTCACAAAAACACATAAATCACTTTGCAAGTTTGTTTTCGTCGAGCTTGTAGTCTCGTTTGCCTGCGAGTGACGTCACACGTTCTTAGGTGACCTTTTGCGCGGCAATATTTGAAACATAACATTAAATGTAGTTTTAGCTACTTTTAGGGCTTTATTTAATTACAATATTATTTTTCATGGGTATATATATACATTATGATTAATTTTAAACTTTTTATAAAAAGCTGTCCGTTCCCCTATTAATTTTTTATTTCATTTTTTTACGCTTAATAGATGTATGTTTGTGTACTATCTCGCCTGATGTGAAGCGATGATGTGGTCTAAGATGGGGCACATAGATCTAGAGAGAGACGGCAGTTGAGCGGCAGCTCAGACCCGTCTCCCCGATGGTTCACCGAACATCATCCCGAAACACGACTAGGTCCGATGACGGCATGGCTTTGTTCGGTGGGTGGTATTGCAACCACTCATTACTAGCTTTTGCCTGCAGCTTGGCCTGCGAATAACATAGATACGTTTGAATTGTATGTCTAATGTTATTATTAAGTAAGAATAGTTCGCCCATAAAGATGAGACATTAAATAAATTGAAACTAAAAAAATCAGGTTCCCAATAAGTCACACCGAATCGCGTCACAATGTGACTAGATGAGATTTTTCCCATTGAGTCACATTGGATCACTTGTGCTGGATTTAAGACTTTACTAACATGTTTTATGAAGCACCTTGCGGCCACAGCTTACTAAATAGGTGTTAAGCGTTCGGGTCTTTGTATAATTGGCCAAGCGAAGCGAGCGCCCGTGTCACGGGCCTTTGTATAATAGACCAAGCGAAGCGCGCGCCCGTGTTACGGATCTTTGTATAATTTAACAAGCGAAGCGAGCCCCAGTGTCAAGGGAATTTGTATAATTGACCAAGCGAAGCGAGCGCTCGTGTCACGGGCCTTTGTGTAATTTGGTCAAGCGAAGCAAGCGCTAGTGATATGGGCCTTTGTATAACTGACCAAGCGAAGCGAGCGCTCGTGATATGGGACTTTGTATAATTGATCAAGCGAAGCGAGCGTTACGGAGTCTACTCTTTATGGACGGATTATAGATAGGTAGGTATGTACATATAACTGCATTTACATTTGTCATTATTGTATTCAAGGGTTCTCAAACCGTGGCCGTAAGGACACCAAGGTTCAAAATATTGTAATAATAGCTATAGTTAACAAATATTTGGGATTTTATTGTCTAAGAAATCTAGGTTTTTTTTTTGGGAACCCGTGACCTAAGGCACCGCCTCCACAAGCAAAGTATAGTATGCTTTTCTCATTAGAACAGTCTTTACGCGTAATTTTAATTAACTTTCATTTTTAGAGTTCCGTATCCAAATGGTAAAATGGAACCCTATTACTAAGACTCCGCTTAGTGTACGAGTCCGACTCGCACTTGGCTGGTTATTTTTAGTGTTGTTATTAATACGGGTGTAGGTATTTATAACTTACGGATGAATACGTGCCCAGTTTGCTTGTGGAGGCCGTACCTTAGATGTTTTTTTCACCAAGCGCAAAGCGCATACATACCAAAAACAATTTGTTGTAAATATTTGCTAATAAAATCGTTCTTGCCATTTTCACTCTTTTATTTTAACACTAGCAACACCCCGCGTTTTTAGAGCGAGTGTGGTTCAATGGAAGAGCGTGCGACTTTCGATCCGACGCACCCGAGTTCGAATCCCGCTGGCCCCGCACCACTGACTTTCTGAAGGTGCGGATTCAACACTCGCTCTAAAAACGGTAAACGAAAACATCGTGAGGAAACCAGCATGTCCAAGAATTTATCACAAAAATTCAAGGACATGTGACGTCCACCAACCCGCACTGGGTCGGCGTTGTGGATTATGGCCCATACTTTCTATGAGAGAAGGCCCAAGTCCCAGCAGTGGGAACGTGATGGGGTGATGATGATAGAAATCCCGCGGCTTCTTTCGCGTCGACAATGAAATATAGTGTAGTAGCAGGCCTAGCGCACTCCGCACTGTAGGTACGAAGCTACAAGTACATAGCCGGACACCGACGGCGGGTCGCGCGTCGTTACACGTGCCGCGTCAGAAGAGATAAGAGCGGCGCGATAGAAAGAGAGGCGCTCTGTAGGTTAATATGACTGGTAGGTATGCAGCGCTACGCGAGCTGAATTGAATTTTATTGCGTCTAGCAAGAGTCGCTATTTGTTTAAAGTTCTTTGCGGAGTGATGCTTCTGTCCCTTAGTATTCTGTGCTTATGTTCAGATGTTAAAAACTAGATGATTAACCTTATTTCCATATACTTCACAGGTGTATCGGCATTTCTTTACCATTAAAACTAATATTGTATGTATATGTACTGTGTATGAAAATTGATTAAAAAGTTTTTCTTTCGAAGTTTTATGTTTGACTCAATTACCTCTACAATAATTTAAGGATAGTAGGGTTTGTAGGAAAAGAAGAATAGTAGGATAGTAAGATTTTAAATAACGCTGAGTTATAGGAAAAAGATTAGTCAGTATCTACCTAACGGTGGAAGTACTTTGTGTAAAAAAACACCAATCACTGGCAAGAACTTTATTAACTAAACACACTCGTCCTCGACTCAATACTTGATATATTTACTAAGTAATTTTACTTAGTATTAAATTGGTCCGAAGTGAAATCATACTTAGTTTCAGTTTGGGTATTACTTTGTTCACTTTTTTGTATGTTTGTCTGAGAAAACGATGAGCCGTCGCTGTTCACCGTCTGATTTTGCGAGACACTAGAGTCTGCTGCATTCGATCCGCTTGCAGACTTTGACAGTTTACTCTCCGTTTGTATTGTTTGTCCACCAGATTGAGAGAACGTTGAGTCTTGCTGTCCACTAGTCATAGCGTTAGACTGCGCAGCATGAGACTGACGCAACCTCTGTTGTGACACTCCTTTGCTGTCTTGAACAGTTTTTTCTATATCTCTGTTTGCGGTCTCACTTTCAGCCACGTTGGTTTGTTGTGCAGCATGGTTCTCCGCCACAATGTTGCCGTCAGAGTCCTTTTTCACGGTAGACTGAGCGCCAGATTGTTTAGAACTTGATTTTGTTTTGGATGCCGACCCAGAACCACGAATAGAAGTTCTACTCTTGTTTCCTCCGCTATTTCCTGAGTTACCACCTTGTCCGTCATTGGAACTTCCGCCATTGGAACGTCCTCCGCCATTAGAATCTCCTCCGCCATTGGACTGTCCTCCGCCATTAGAATTTCCTCCACCATTGGACTGTCCTCCGCCATTAGAATTTCCTTCGCCATTGGACTGTCCTCCGCCATTAGAATTTTCTCCGACATTGGACTGTCGTCTTCTACCGTTTGCGGAACTTGATGCGGAGTTTGATGCAACTGCTAAGTTTCCTGAGTCTGTGCTTACTGCGCTGCTTGATGAAGCTGCTGAGTTTTCTGAGTCTGTGCTTACTGCGCTGCTTGATGAAGCTGCTGAGTTTTCTGAGTCTGTGCTTACTGCGCTGCTTGATGAAGCTGCTGAGTTTCCTGAGTCTGTGCTTACTGCGCTGCTTGATGAAGCTGCCGAGTTTTCTGAGTCTGTGCTTACTGCTTTGCTTGATGAGGTTGCTGAGCTTCCTGAGGCTGAATTTACTGCGCTGTCTGAGCCTGACGAGCTTCCTACGCTCACTTTATTTTGCTTGCCACCTTTCCTACGGCCTCTTTTACTACCGCCTCCTCTTCCACTGTTTCCATTATTACCGCCATAGTTTGTATCATCATCACCGTCATCACCACTACCATCGCCATTATCATCACCGCCATCAACGCCGAGCGTGTCGAGCGTCCCATCTTCGACTTCTTCGAATTTCTGTTCGGTGTCAGTGTCTAGAGCGTCGTTGAAACTAATGGTCTTCTCGCATTTTGAAACAGCGTCCGCTGCGGACACCTTGCGTGTGTTCATGTCGATGCCGTATGCTTCACGAAACACGTTGGAGACATGTTCGTGACCGGCTGAAAACAAAACAGATGTTTCAATAAATCTACGCAATTATCTAAATGTCACAACAATATAAAAAAGAAATTAAATTAAATAGCTTCTTTCTAAACTAATCTAATCTAATAAACCACTACCAGTGGGCAACGTTCCCAAAATGCTGGCAGCATTGCCACGTTGAAAGGCAATGCTTATCCTTTGGCCAAAAATAGGCCAGCATTTTCGTCATTTCAGTCTAAATGTTTGATTATCATTTCAAGGTTTGTTCATCAATATCCTTGTCGCACTATACTATGTGCATCACCAAACCGAATTAGATCTCATACCTATTATATCTATCCACAGGTTGTCTGGAAGAAATCGCTCTAAGCGATAAGACCGCCAACTGTACGTCAAATCTATGAGATATTTTGTAATATTGAATTTTTTGGGTTCCGTACCCAAAGGGTAAAACGGGACCCTATTACTAAGACTCCGCTGTCCGTCTGTTTCTGTCTGTCTATCTGTCTGTCTGTCTGTCCGTCTGTCACCAGGCTGTATCTCATGAACCGTGATAGTTAGACAGTTGAAATTTTCACAGATGTATTTCTGTAGCCGCTATAACAACAAATACTAAAAAACAATAAAATTAATATTTAAGGGTTCCCATACAACAGACATGATTATTTTGCCGTTTTTATCGATAATGGTACGGAACCCATCGTGCGCGAGTCCGACGCACTTGGTCGGTTTTTATTATGGTCCTTATATTATTTGCTATGCAATAAATTGTTATTATATTCTACTGATTACTGGATCACTTTAGGTTGTCACTTTACTGTTTAAGCACCATTTATTATGCATTTCATTGTATAAAAAAACAAAGCGGCAAATTATTAGCCCAATATAGACATCCATAAAACAATACTTACCATTTGCAACGTATGGTCCCACTGAAAGAAAAAAATATAAATTTCAATTAATATTTCAATAGGGGATCGGACAACTTTTCAGAAAGTGTTTTAAATTAACTACAATAAATATATATAGCCATGAAAAATACTATTTTAATTCAATAACGCTCTTAAAGTACCTAAAACTATGTTTATATATTATGTTTCAAATATTGCCGCGCAAAAGGTCACCTCAAAACTTGTGATGTCATATGTAGGTAGAAAACTTGTCGTTTTCTACCTACATATGACATCACAAGTTTTCATCAGGAGTCTTCGAAATAAAACTTGCAAAGAGATTCTAATACGTTTTGTGAAGTTTGGGGATCCTATATTGTAGTAATGGAACGAAAAAATTAGCAAAAATACATTTTATGAAAATCAAAAATGTAAAATAAACACAAGCTTGACTCACGGCATTTGCCTACAAATGACGTCATGCACTGTGATTGTTATTTCGTTTGAGATGAAGAACAGATTAAAAAAGTCAGAATTATTTATTGATCTAAAAATATAAATCATTATTATTTCACAAAAATATTGATTGAATGATCTTTCTGGTTCGACGAACATTCGTTCTAACTACATTTTAGATTTTTTCTCGATTACTGTCCCCTATTATAAAAAAAATATACTCAAATTAAAATTAAAAAATTAAAAAATGTTAGTTTATTTTATTATTTTTAATTTAAGAAGACAATCGAATGCAAGAAAAATACTAATGAACTGCAGGGCGATCACGTAAGTCTGTTACGAACATTGCATGTTGCGGACTAACGTGCAACAGAAATTTATTTCAATGGATAAAATGCGATCATGTAACTTGTTATGTCTCGATTTCAATGTGCTCCTAGCGATTACCCGACAAATGTACAAAGCGAGATTGTGCTATGAATCGTTATGTATATGCCCAATCTATTCAATTTTACTGTGTAATACAGCTCTTGTCTATGGTTTATATGTCGATATAAACTTTGATTGTCAAAACGTATTTTTATTTCAATTGAGCTTTCGTTGACGTTTGATTGCAACAAACGTGATCGCAAAACCATTATAGAAACTGGATTCTTATTGAAATTGATTGAAATAAAAGATAGATGATCGCCCTGCTGGACTAAGAAAAATACTAAAGAATGGTAAACATAGCCCAGAAACGTAAGGAATGGAAGGAGGGTAAGGAGGTGTTTGCTCAGCAGTGGGGCAACCTATCAGGGTGAAAAATAAATTAATAAATAAAATTAAGTGACATAACTTACACTGTGGTGAATAGGCATTGGCAAGAGCTGCTGAAGCTGTGAACACTGAAAAAAATACATAAAGATATTTACAATATGTAGGAACAGCTAATTGTCTCAGGGTGACGAGCGCAGTGCAGCATCGCGCAGGATTTTGCAAAACAAAGTTCTGGGTGGTGCTATTATTGTTATAGGCTGGCGTATTGCTTACCATCAGGCAAACGACCAGCTCGTCTCGTCATTCAGTTACATAAAAAAAAAAAACTTCAAATTTATTACAAGCTTTTATTTAACTTGCAATGTTTGTTTGTTTGGGTCAAATCTTGCAAGTTGAATCTGAACCACTTCTCTTATCCTACGGAGTTGAAATTTTGCATACTTGTCAAAGTCCGATGACAATGTAATATTGTGGTGACAGCCAGCTGATCTGTTGATGGAGACGGATCATTTGGGCTCATTTTAATCTCCTTGCGGTTCCTATTACGACTTTCTTAAGAGCTTGTCTTGAAATAGTACATTGTTCACCGAGAGGAGAAAGTGACCGATTACCGTCGAGGGTGTCGTTTGAAGCCCGAGCCGTAGTCGAGGGCTTTAAAACACCCGAGATCGGGAATCGCACTTTCTCTCGAGTGATACATAGTGCTTTATACTACACCTACGAGGAAAATAAAAAACTAAATCTTTACTAATTAAAATTTATATTGAAATTGTTGCAGTTAGTGAAGCTTAATGTAAATGCTTGAGATGTTTGCGATGTTCTTTTTTCAAATTGTTTGACACCATCCAACACACAGCTAGTGGCCAGTGTCATTTTGCGAACTTGGAGATAAAAACTCACTGTAAAAACTTTTTGGCTTTTGATATTTAGGTTACCAGCGCATAGTCTTACCCAAAATTAAAAAAGAAAAACCACGTAAGAAATGGATTTTCATACACTTTTCTCTCCCGCTCAGATGCGTTTTCTCGCCGCATATTTGTTCGATATGCAATGACGTACTTTCTACCGTAAATTTGATAAAGTATCAAGGTACTTTACGAGCAGGTGTAGTATAAAAAATATTTTCTAACGACATTTTTGGGCGAACGTTCAGCATGTTGGGAATTTAGCCACTACTACCACCTAGGAGCTAGTCCTTGAAACACAGCGTGAAGCTACATCGAAGGCTAGAGACTTCAATATGAAATTGTAACACTTACTATGTAAATAAATATTTTTTTATGTTTTTATGTTATGTTTTAAATGTCGAATTCAAAAAACTGTATTTCTCCAAAGAAAAACACGACGTAAAAAGTCGAATTGATGTGTACATATATAGATTTACTGGTGGTAGTTTTCTCCAATGCGAGAGTCCGTCTGGTTGGGTCCCACCGCTTTGCCAGCTATTCTGCCGCCAAGCAGTAGTGCGCGAGCATTACTGTGTTCCGGTTTGAAGGGCATTGTAGCCAGCGAAATTACTGGGCATATGAGAAAGATGTCTCGGAGTGATGAGCGCAATGCTTTACGTAGTACTTTATACAGAATTAAAAGTTCTGGTTCTGCAATTGTTATGGGCAGGCGTGGCGTTTACCATCAGGCAAACGACTTGCTCATCTCCTTACTAAAGGTCAATGCAGAGGAATGCGACCTACCTTTTCGGACCTACCATCTGAGACGGCTAGTCTGTTGTTAGGTACTTTATATATATTTTAAGACTTAATTTACATCATCATCATCAGTCCATCACGTTACCACTGCTGGGACACGGGCCTTCTCTCATAGAGAGAGTATGGGCCAAAATCCAGTGCGGGTTGGTGGATGTCACATGTCCTTGAATTTTTGTGATTAATTCTTGGACATGCCGGTTTCCTCACGATGTTTTCCTTCGGCGTTTTTGGAGCGAGTGTTAAATCCGCACATAACTTAAGTAAGTCAGCGGGATTCGAACTCGGGTGCATCAGATCAAAGTCGCACAAGCTCCCGCTTAGCCACACTCGCTCTTAAATGTACACAGTTTGACACAATAAAGTTTATTCTTATTCTTACTTTTGCTGTACATAGTAGCGACGTCTTCTGTGGTCCACTGGCTGGTGTCCTCTGAAAAAGTTAAATTTCATCAGAAAATCTTTCTAATATCATATATCATACCATATCATATTATAATGCGAAAGTTTCTGAGGATATGGATGGATGTTTGTTACTCGACCACGCAAAACTACTGAAGTTGGTTGAAAAGTGGTACGTATTTCATACAAATTCAAGCATTATTAACTTGTTCACTGAATACTAGAAATGCCTAAATGTATGCGTGGTGAACTATTTACGGGTGGTTATTTACGCCAAATTAATAAAATGGTACAATTTATATCAGTTTATATCATCATAATAAAAAACTGGCCAAGTGCGAGTCAGACTCGCGCACGTAGGGTTCCGTACCATTATCTATAAAAACGGCAACAAAATAATGTCTGTTGTATGGCAGCCCCACTTAAACATTTTTTTATTCTGTTTTTTAGTATTTGTTGTTATAGCGGCAATAGAAATACATCATCTGTGAAAATGTCAACTGTCTAACTAGCACGGTTCATGAGAAACAGTCTGGTGACAGACGGACAGACAGACAGACGGAAAGACGGACAGACAGACAGACAAACGGACGGACAGCGGAGTCTTAATAAAAGGTCCTGTACGGAACCCTAAAAATGGTACAAAATATATCAGAAACCTGATATAAATTTTACCATTTTATTAATTTTGCATAAATAACCACCCGTAAATAGTTCACCACGCATAAATTTAGGCATTTCTATGAAAAACGTACCGAAACCACCTTAACGAACCTTGATAAAATTTAACATAGACATAGCTTAATAGCCTCTTTAATAGTTTCGCTTCTTAATGAGAAAAAGTGAATCTCTTAATTGTTTAACATGTAATGTGGTAGACGATGTGACTCATATTTTAGCAGAGTGTGTACAGAACAAAGTCGAGAGAAGTATGTTTCTGAGAGTAGTTTTGATTTTTCTTAGGCAACATCATCGCTTCACATCAGGCGAGATAGTGGCCAAACAGTGCAGCACTCACGACGATGTTCCTTAGTCTGGACTTCTGGCCAGAAGGTGTGGTCTACCGACGCAACAGGGAAGCGAAGCCGCCACTTAAATTCGCAATACGTGTAGGCAAATGAAACAAAATAGGGAAAACATTGCTTTTTATGTTCTCACAAAAAGTCCATGGAAAGCTTGAATAAAGTTCCACCACTTTATTGAAGCACTAGGAGAGGGTCCGGCTTGTTGCTGTTGACCCTCGTTTTCAACAAAAGTATAATAAAATGGAATATTAAATTATCAAATAAAAACTACGTAAGACATGGCGGTATGGTCCTAGAGACTTTAGCCTGCCCTAACGGAAAAACTTAAAAAAAAGTAAGCATTCAAAGTTTTTTTTTTCTGACTTTTTAGATGGCGTAGGCTAGCATATGCAGTGACCTCGCAGTGACTATCTCATCCAATTCAGTATTCTGTCTTAAACAGAAAATCTGGATGGGAATATATATGTTAATCCCTAAGGTATTTGTGATATGGGCCTCTGATATGATTACTCTGTGTTTTTTTATTATTGCCTGAAATAAATGAATTTATTTTTATAGATCTACTAGCTGTTGCCCGCGACTTCGTACGCGTAGTGTAGTAGTAATTCATTATGCTTCCGACCATTTTCTGTCCCAAAATACTCCCGTTACAGCTGCTCCTTTCTCATTACCGTACCACTTCTATTCTGTTACCTTCCCACTCGTATCCTGTTATCGTCCTGGTTGTATTCCGTAACCGCCGCGTTCTGGACTGATCCTGTCCTTCTTCTATACCGTTACCGCTCCCTACTATACCGTTACCGTACCGCTCCGCTCCTGCTCCAGTCCCGCTCCTATATCGTTACCATTACGCTCCTATCCTGTAACTCTCGCGCTTATCCCATTTCCATGCCCATCTTATCCCGTTATCATCCCGTTCCGCTCCCAATCCTAATTACCAAAGTTGATAGCCCTATCTTTAAAAACATAAACTCTCATTCCTTTTGTCCGCTCTCGTAATGATCCCCTTATAGAACTTACATACCAAACAGCTTCATAGGTTTTTGGTTTTCGAGGTGTGATGTGTGTGTGTGTGTCTGTGTCTGAGGGAGTGGATTATTTTTATATTTAGATATATACATTTTAGCAAGTTCTTTTAGGGATGTTTAAAAATTGGTGAAAAATGTGTTATAGTTTCTTTGACCGAGTATACGTATCAAATGTCATCGTTCAGTTTAAAAAACATATTACGGGACCACGGAGGCCGGGTGGAAATAACACGGGTGGGATTGCCATCGGGGGGAACTGCCATGGACCCTTTACGATTCGTACGCAAAACTGACGGTGACGGTGCGCCGCGGTGCCACGCTAGCCGCCGCGGCCGTTCCGGGCCCGGTACGGTGTTGCTATGCTTTTTGTTCGTCTATACCAGCAGTTACTAATAGTTGTTCCACGGAACCCTAGGGTTCCGAGAATTGCCGACGCTGGCCAGCATTTTTATCGATATACTGACCCGCGCAAAAGTGCTGAATCAATTTCGATAAAATTTATATGGGACCACCTCTGAAGTATGACCTACCAAACAAAAAAAGAATCATCAAAATCAAATTATAATTGGCGGAGTAATCGCGTAACAAACATAGAAAAAAAACATTCAGTCGAATTGAGAACCTCCTTTTTAAAGTCGGTTACAAATATGAGTTGGGGTTCCGCCAAAATTAGGTACATAATTTAGTGTTCCATAGCTAAAAAAAATTGGGAACCGCTAGGTAAAATTCCTCTACTACTTTCCAAGGCGACATAATCGCATCAGCAAAAAAGCGTTTTGCAAACTGATCAAAAAAAAAGCTCCGGTACAGGTCCAGCGCCATGTCCATAAAACCCGTCACCGCGAGTCAGAAAAACGCCCCTTGATAAGACGTGCTATCTATATATATCGATATGGGTGGCTCGATTTAAACAGCTAATTTGCCTTGCAACGGTACTCAACGTTATACCACTCCACCAGCCACCGCCACCAGCACCGCCAATAGTCGCCGCGATCTCGCAGTGTAAACTCGCCCCTGATGAAGAGCATCGGACATGCTCGAAACCTAGGTCGACTAATTTGACAAACTACGTGAGTCCTAGCCGTTTTATTAAATATTTATAATTACAATGAATCAAACTCACGAAAACTTTCATACTAAAATTGCTAATCGGTAAGTACTCAACGTTTTTATATTGCGTAATAACTCCAGTTTTCGTAAACCGATATTTATAAAACAAAGTTTGTTATGTAGCCTAGGACTCCACAAAACATTTTTTAGAATACCATCATGTCAACCAATACCTTAGTTCTACAAACTCTGAAGGTAAGTAATAATCCAGTATAAGCTGAGCCATGTGCACAAAGGGTCTGGTATGTTCCGTGGTTCAACTTATAGTGGACACTTATATTTTTTCCTAAATTCCGTCATAACTTCAATATTACTGGACCGATTTTGATGAAACAAAGCCTATGTGTAGCGCCGGACTCCACAGAACATATTTCAAAAAACTGCATTCAAATTCGTGCCCTAGTTTCTGAGTTTATCCCGGACAGACAGACAGACAGACAGACAGACAGACAAAAATTTTAAAAATTGTATTTTTGGGTTCTGTTGCTACCATATACTCCTAAAAAAATTGATTTTCAAAAATATCTTCAATGTACAGTAACCGCTTCGTTACAGTTTTATTATAAGTATAGATTAAGCGTAAAAAAAATGATCGGTTTATTTAATAGCATCTTGGCTACCCCTTTGTCCAGAAGCCAAGAGGTTATACAAAATTGTTAAATTATGTATTATTAAGCGTAGCCAACTTTTTTATGTGAAAGTCCCTATAAGGGTGGCATAGTCTTCCTGACCAAACCCTCCATAAATAAATAAAGATAAAAAAGAAATAACCCAGTTTGTCATACCAATTTAACAAGAACCCGCACAGTCGCGTGCAGCAGCTAGTTTGTATATTTATAAATATACTTACTTTTCATAAGTTCAGCGGATGAGCTTATGGCTTCGGCAAACACCTTATCAGTTCCTGAAAATAAAACGGTTTTTGAATAACATGTACTGCCTTAATAGAGACAATAAGAAAAGTGTTAATGGCAGTGGCGTAGCTAGGTAACCAAAGGCCCTGGCAAAAAATAAACTAGGGCCCCAACTAAACTATTTAAAATCGTTTGTTTTGTATTCGTCGTGTTCCGAATTCGACGTACTCCAGATTTGTCGTAATCTAGATTCGTCGTAAAACTTATAGTCGGTCTAGAAAGTGGTGTTATTGGTATAAAATCTCTACTAAAATTTTACTAAGTAGTTCAATTTATAGTTTGTAAGTCAGAGTCCGAGGGGCCCCCTGAGCTTGAGGGCCCTGATGCACTGCCCCGTCTAGCCCTCCGGTAGCTACGCCACTGGTAAATGGACACATTCTTAGTTATACTCTACTTAGCAGCTTAAGTTAAACTCAAATTACTTAATTAGGCTAGATCGTAATGTTATTGAGGGGTCTGATTAAGAAACTTCATTAAGAAAATAAATGACATGTTTGAGGTCTAGGTTAAAACTAACAAAATGTCAAACTAGAAGTGCGAGTAAGATGTCCCATAGTCATAGTATCAGTAACATGAAAATATGAGCAGCATATAAATAGGTATATAGATACAGTAGCAGTTAGAGTGACCAGACCAGTTCCCACAAGCAGTACCCGTTCACGAGTATGACTTGTGGACCAGCCATCACCCCCTCAACCATATTCGAGGGAAGGGAGTGACCCGACTACTTTACTATTTTTGGTATTAAAAGTTCTGGTTGGCACTGCAATTCTTATGGGTAGGTGTGTGCTTACCATCAGGAGAACGACTTGCTCGTCCCATCACTAAGAACCATAAAAAAGTATTCACGTACGTACCAAAAGAAATCTCTTTATTCAGTTTTGGCATCACAGACGCACTGTCTTTTTGGTGGAAAGTGAAAAGTGATACAGTTCGATTTTGTTTTATTTTCCAAACAATTGTTATTTTGAGTGATCATGTGTTATATCGGTGGAATATTAACCATTATGTGTTCGTAAACGTGCACGAGTGTAGGCAAATGAAACAAAATAGAGAAAACATAGCTTTTTATGTTCTCCCAAAAAGTCCATGGAAAGCTTGAATAAAGTTCTACCACTTTATTAAAACACTAGAAGAGAGTCCAGCTTGTTGCTGAAGACCCTCATTCTCAACAAAAGTATAATAAATGGAATATTAAACTATCAAATAAAAACTACGTAAGACATGGCGGTATGATCTTAGAGACTTTAGCCTGCCCTAACGGACGAATTAAAAAAATCACCGACTCTACCACCGAGTTCCTTTTACCTAGTATTCTTTGCTTTTACCTTGCAAGTTCCCGCCATTTTTGTCCTGGATTTTCTTATTAACTTGAGACCAGGCGTCCTTGACGCCATAGAAATTTAGAACCTCATCGGCACTGGCATAAGATGCCGTGTACTTTTTCCATCCCCACTTAGCCCCGAAGTCTCGGTCACACACTTTAGGCTTGCCCCATCCTGTAACAACGTAACAAACTTAGAAATATGTAATACATTTTTACAAGCTTTTATTTAACTTGCAATGTTTGTTTGTTTGGATCAAATCTTGCAAGTTGAATCTGAACCACTTCCTCTTATCCTACGGAGTTGAAATTTTGCAGACTTGTCAAAGTCCGATAACAATGCAATATATTGTTATAAAAAATATATTAAGAGTAAATTCTTATATTATATAAAGAATATATTCTTTCTCTGTTTTTGTATTTTATCTTACGTGATATCTTTTCTCTTTTTTCTTTGTGGATTTCGAATATATGCTTTTTTCTTCTTTTCTGTTCTCTTTCTTTCTATTAGAGAAGGCCCGTGTCCCAGTCCCAGCAATGGGAACATAATGAGTAAACTTGGGAATAACGGCTTTCCGTTGGCAACGTCGGCAACGTTGCGCGATCCTAAAAAAGCAGACTTTTTTAAAAGCTTTCGTTGTCAGCTTTTTTTCGTTGTCCGCGGTTTTACTTGCTTACTGCTTATGTTACGTTTTCGTTGTTTTAGACGCTTTCGTTGTTTTGCTTTCTGCTTCTTTTTTGTTGCCGCTTACGTTATGTTTTCGTTGTTTTTCTTCGTTGTAATCGTTGTTTACTGTTTTTTTACTCCAGGTGCCGTTGTGTGAGATTGACGTTTAATTTTTCGTACTTTACTTATATGAGTATTAAAATTTGTCTTAATTTTGTATTTTACCTAAATATTTTACGTGAAGTTAGTAGCGAGTAGTTAAAGCGTAGAAATTAAATATCTAAATAATAAAAAATAATCAGTGAACTTCCTTTCATACCTTAACACAGGTTTTTTTTTATATGATAGTTTTTTTACAATATAATTATGCACTCTGCACTTTTATTGGTAGGGTTCTGAATGAAATAGTTCCACAAATCGGCGTCATTGTAACGAGGTATTTTTACAAATAAGATATTTATAAATTTACACAATTAATTACTTTATGTCAATAAATGTAAGTCATAAAAGTTAATATTTACACAAGGTTCACGTATAACTTCAAAAGTCAATATTTACACTTGACTTTATCAATATTTCCTATACTATAAGTCATAAAAGTTAATATTTACGCAAGGTTTACGTATAACTATAACTTCAAAAGCAAATCAAATAGAGATCGACGGTGACGCGGTGACGCGCATTTGGAAACATAAACAAAACTAAAAGCAAAAAGCTTTTTTCATTCGTTGTCCAATACGAATAAATTACAATGACTACTATATAAAAGGTAACACGACCGTATGACAAGTTTTTAATTTAATCGGGTGTCTTCTCGTTGCATTATTTTTAATACGATCGAATCACGAAAATAAAAAGTTCAAAGATAATACGACCAAATAACATATTTTTGAATAAGCCAGTTAGCACCAACGTTTTGTACTGTAAATACGAAGAAACTGGCGCCATCTCTGTAACCGTCGCCACTTTACTAAAGTCCATTGTTATAAAATCAATCATCCATTCTATTGTCTTTTGAATAGGTCAGGTCATGATAGTTTCCTAAAATTCCGCTAGATGGCATTAATATTTTTTTTTCAACCGATTTGAATGCGAGTTACGCGACAACGGCAACGAAAAGAGCTTTTTTGTAACAACACGCTTTTGAGCTTTTCTAAAAAAGCCTGCTTATTTCTAGAGCTTTTGTTATAACGCCCACCACTAATAATGAGCTGATCATAATGAACATCATTGTACTACTTACCCTTCTTTTTAGCTCCCTTCGCCAGGATTCCGTCCTTTGTACAGCTTTGGGCCTTGACAAAAGCGAGGAATGCTGCAAAACATAGTGAACATAAAAACAACAGTAAAAAATGCCCTGGATTGACTTAGTCTGGCCATAAATACTGTTACAATTAAAAATAAACAAAATATTACATTTGAATTTGAAATCTGTAATTTTTATGATTGTTCATTGAGTTTTATCATTTTGGCGCCAATACACCTAGAACCATGTCACATATTTTAAAAGATGACTTAGGACTTGCTGCCTATAAGAGACGTACTGGTCATTTCTTAACTGATAATTTACAAAAGAATAGGGTGGTAAAATCGAAACAACTACTGAAGCGGTACGCAAAGGGAGGTCACAGAAAAATTTTGTTTACGGATGAGAAATTTTTTTCAATTGAGCAACATTTTAACAAACAAAATGACCGTATTTATGCTCAAAGCTCTAAGGAAGCTTCCCAATTAGTCGACAGAGTGCAACGTGGGCACTATCCGACTTCAGTGATGGTTTGGTGGGGTATTAGCTATGAAGGAGTGACTGAGCCATACTTTAATGAAAAAGGTATTAAAACATCGGCACAAGTGTATCAAGATACCATTCTTGAGAAGGTAGTGAAGCCCCTTAACAACACCATGTTCAATAACCAAGAATGGTCCTTCCAGCAAGACTCGGCGCCGGGTCATAAAGCTCGGTCTACGCAGTTTTGGTTGGAAACGAACGTTTCGGACTTCATCAGAGCTGAAGACTGGCCGTCGTCTAGTCCCGATCTTAATCCGCTGGCTTATGATTTATGGTCAGTTTTAGAGAGTACGGCTTGCTCTAAACGCCATGATAATTTGGAGTCCCTCAAAATTCCGTACCTACGATGGGCAGTGAAGAATTTTCCCATGGAAAGAGAGCGTGCTTCTATTGATAACTCATACTTGGCCTCAACGTTTAAAGGACTGTATTGCAGCCAATGGAGACCACTTCGAATAAGCTTTTTATATTTTAAGTTGTTTTATATTTATGCATTAAACTAACACACTGTAAAAGTGATAAATGTTATTTGCAAAAGAATTTCTTTCCTTGTTTCAGTATTTATGGCAAGACTATGGTGAAGTGATAATGGAACAATATTATTTGATCCTCTAAAATCTAATTTATTTATTAAAAATAATATTTGATCTCTTTGTATTAGTGCGACAGAAAGTACTTCGACAACGCAAACGGCCTAACAGACTAGGTTATGTTAGAGCAGTGACCACACATCGCGCGAGCGAAGCGAGCGTGTTGCGGCAGCGGCCGGGAAAGCGCCAGAAAGTAAATTGAATGTTTGTGTTGCCGAAGTATTTTCAGTCCCACTAATAGATGCTTGTCAAATTATATTCAGTCGAAACAATGACTTGTCGAACTAAATTTTTTCGGAGTAAGTGTCGTGTCGAAATAAATAACTGTCGAAGTTCAGAGGGACGCCCTACGACTAGTCCACAAAATGGAAGTTGCTCATCTAGCTATGGAAAGAGCTACGTTCGGTATTACTCTGAAGGATTAAATGCGGAACGAACTTATTCGCCAGAGAACTAAAGTTACCGACATAGTTTAGTGGAAAAGCTGAAGTGGCAGAGGGCTGGTCATATTTGCCGTAGAACCGATAACAGGCATAGCGCACTCCGCACTGTAGGTACGAAGCTACAAGTACATAGCCGGACACCGACGGCGGGTCGCGCGTCGTTACACGTGCCGCGTCAGAAGAGATAAGAGCGGCGCGATAGAAAGAGATGCGCTCTGTAGGTTAATATGACTGGTAGGTATGCAGCGCTATTCGAGCTGAATTGAATTTTCTTGCGTCATAGCAAGAGTCGCTATGTGTCTAAATTTATTTGCGGAATGATGGTTCTGTCCCTTAGTATTCTGTGGTACTAGTGTCATTGGCTGGGCTCATTTTAATATGCTCACGGTTCCGATTAAGATTTGTTAAAAGCTTATCTTGAAAAATAAATTTTTCACCAAAAATCTTGTGTTTTTTGTACTCACTTTTTCTATACGTGTCTCCAACTGTAACAAACGAAATGGAATATTACTAAAGAAAATTGTCTATAATATAAGTAACTAAATGACGAGACGAGCTGGTGTTCGCCTGATGGTAAGCCATACGCCTAACTATAACAGTTGCACCACCACCCAGAACTGTCTTGCAAAATCCTGCGCGGCACTGCATTGCGCTTATGACCCTGAGACAATTAGCTATTATGTCTCATATGCACAGTAATTTCGCTGGCTACAATGTCCTTCAAACTGGAACACAGTAATGTGGTCTGTGAAATACACTCGTAGCGTAGCTCATCTAGTCGTTCGGCGCAGATCTGCTAGGTTAAGCAACATTCACTGCGGTCACAACTTGGATGGGTGACCGTTTGTGTGGTATTTACATCTGAACGCTACCGTGCCTTGGAGGGCCGTCGGTCCTGGTTGCTGTTTCCTAAAACCCGACAAGGCCTAACGACTGTTGTCCTAACAACAGTCGTTAGGCCTTGTCGGAGGCCTTCGGTCTAAAAATTCCGTCACTAGGGTTGGCCACACACACCCTCACACACGAGAGAAAAAGTAGAGAAGAAAATCAACTTAAGAAAAAATATAATAACCATCAAAATAATCTTTGAGATCGCCATACACTTATATCCAAAAATTGTATCGGCAGATCAAAATGATCAAAAGATTTTGTAAATGACCACCAAATCTTACCCGAATTGCCGCACTCACTCTTCCGTGGTCCAATTCACTCTTACCCCTAGAGTGTATAGAAAAAGCGCGGAGCCAGAAGCTCGCGAAGGAGGTCCTGAATGAAGCGAGCCTACGTAGGGGAAGCGACATAAAGGGGTGACGAGCGAGACCTCTGGTGGAGCCTAATTTGGTGATCATTTACAATTTTTTGGTGTTTATATTTTTTTATTTGGTGATATTTTATTGATCATTTACTTTATTTGGGGCTACATTTGATTATATCTGGTGGTCAGATAAACATAAGCCAATAGGAAACAGATTTACTTACGTCCACTACTCCAGTTATTAGCGAAGAATGAAGTAAATCTGGCCACTGAAAAAAAAAATAATTGTTACTAAATTTAATCATAATCATAATAATTAATTTGCATAAAATAACGTCTGGTACAGGTGTTAACAATGTCAATACATTTATAAAGCGCGGCGTTCGAGTGGCGTGGCGCGCGACGCCGCGTTTTCTATTTGCAAAATAAACGCCGACGCCGCGCTGCGATCACATCACTCCCGATGTACAGAGGCCTTTAGATCGCACAAAGTCGTTTCATAATTCTAAGCGTTATAATATTTCACTTTTAGTTGATTTCAAGACCTTAAGTAAGAGTAGTCATGGTACTTACTATCGAAAGCAGCAGCGTTCGCTTCATCAAGGTTGGTAGCTGGTTTTCCTGAAAATCAAACAAAAGTTAAAGGGTCAATATTATTTGATCCTCTAAAATCTAATAAATCTAATCCTCTTTGTATTAGTTCGACAGCTTGCTACGCTCGCAACCTCTTCTCCTCGCTTCGTTCAGGCCTTGCGCACTCGTTTTACTTAGGAACTCTCGCGAGCTGCTGGCTCCGCGCTTTTTATATACACTCTAGGGGTAAGAGCGAGTCGTACCACGGAGAAGTGGTCCTCCCAATGCATGATTATACCGTGATTTCGTGGTAGATATTACTACGAATTTTACGAAATCCCTGGCATCCTTATTCCCTACGACAGAACTGACATGTGTCAAAGTATTTTCTGTCGAACAATTTACTTCAGTCGGTTTACTTTCTGGCGCTTCGCTGGCCTCTGACGTGACACGCTCGGTTCGCTCGCTCGGCTCGCGCGACGTGTGGTCACTGCTCTAACATAACCTATTCTTTGACGCCGTTTGTGTGTCGAATTACGTTCAGTCTAAACAATGACTTGTCAAACAATATTTTTTCGAAAAGTAGAAGTCGATTCCGTCATTATCATTAGTTTCAGAAGTCTCAACATCATCTCAACTTTGAAAGTCTCGCTCTCACTTAATGTCATATATTCTCGTTTTTGTCTCGCTACATGTGTGGCGATTATTAGTAGTATTTTTTTATATAATTAATTTTATAACATAAAATGACTTCAATTCTGATTTATCTTCGAAGTCCAAGGTCGAATATCGATGAAATTTATATGGGACCACTTTGTAGCTATACTGAACCTAATGCAAAAGTATTTCCAAATCAGTTTATAAATGACGGAGTTGTAGGTTAGTTAAGAAATTGGTTCTGTTAATATAAATGAAATAAAGATATACAATAATATGACGGAGTTCTAAGCTAAAAAAAACAAATTGAGAACCTCCTCCTTTTTTTTTAATCGGTTCTTTAAGTCTCCTTATAAATTTTTGGTATCACAGACGCGCTTATGAACGTCAATTATTACAATGACTACCACCGTGTCAGAAAAAGAACCATTTCCCAGAAGATACGGCAAGAAACTGAGGGGCATTTTTTTTAGAGATTTTGTTACTATATTTTTGGTTTCTACAATGTTATGTTTCTTATGTACTAGCTGGCTACTATGCATAAGTGGAATGTTCCAAGCATCTTTGTCTTCAAATAAAATAATAATAAATATATAATATAGTAATAATAAAATATAACAATAATAAAAAAAAAAACATTTACTTATTTAAAAAAAATCATTTATTTCACTTTGAAATAAATGAACTAATAATAATATGATGAATAATATGATATAATGAATTAATATTAATAAATGAATAATAATAATAAAATAATACATACTTCTTCTAGATAAATTCCATATCGCATTTCTCGCATCGCTGGTTTTATCAGTTTTTCTTATTCCTTGATAGAAGCCCTCTGAAAAAGGTATAATGGTTAAAAACTGTCTGTTTAAATTATTAATTATAAGTAATTAATTATAGTAATTTGTTATGAAATTATGTAAAAGTCAAAATATGTTCATATGTTTATTATTAAAATGCAAATCAATTAAAAGAACGTTTAAAATGAAAATTTAAAATATCATGACTGATAAAAAATGGTAAGCTGATGTCTCCCCATTTCTTTCCCATACTCAAATTGAAGTCCAGGCCTGAAAAGAAATGCGAAAACTGACTCTACTAGTGCTTCGGAAATACGCCCGCTAGAGAAGATGTGATGTACGTGTGATGATGTTCGATGAACCATCGGGGAGGACGGGTCTGAGCAGCCGCTCAACTGCCGTCTCTCTCTAGATCTATGTGCTCCATCTTAGGCCACATCATCGCTTCACATCAGGCGGGATTGCGACCAAACATAGATCTATTAAGCGTATAAAAATGTACATTGTTATAATTTGTACAAATGAATTGAATTGAGTTGGATTAGAATACTCACTGAACACGTCGAGTGAACCTCTCTGAAAATAAATAAATAACAAATTAATTTTATACCACACCCACTCGGAAAGTGTCTTATTACTCGTTCATAAACGGGTTACAAAGTTCGTAATTTCTCCCTTAAAAATGTGCGGCGGGAAAAGTTATATGGAATTTCATTACTGCCCTCCGAAGCAGGGCAGGAATGTTGTATGAAAATCCATTACTGCCCGGCTAGCTTTCTTTTGTTTTTTAGCAGCGAACATAAAAAAAAACACAAACGTCAAACCTCAAAAAGGTCTTGTATGAAATAATTAGAAAAAAAGAGGCGGGAAACATACAAACCTCAAATCTCAAAAAGGTTTTATATCAAATAATTAGAGAAAAGAGGCGGTTTTTTTTTGTTTTCTATTTTTAATGAAATGAGGATGGCAACCTTATTCTGCAATACGAAAAAAAAAGCGCGGCAATTTATTTCGATGCGTTAAATTTTGTTTTAACTAAATTGTATTTTATTTTCCTCGTAGGTGTAGTATAAAGCACTATGTATCACTCGGGAGAAAGTTCTATTTCTGTTCTCGAGTTTCCTTTAAGCCCTCCGCTGCGCGTCGGACTTAAACATACTCTCTAACAGAAATAGATCGTTTTCTCCCCTCGGTGTACAATTTACTATTATTAATCTTTTAACTGTGCTGGACATGTCTGCCGCATGTCAAACGAGCTGTGAGCCAAATTTATCAATGAGTGGGTCCACAACGTCAGACGACAACGCGGCAGGCCCAGACAGATACGGCGGGTCTAGATTCTTACTGGAAGAATAGGGGATCGGACAACTTTTCAGAAAGTGTCTAAATTAACCATAATGTAGGTATTTATATAGCCCTACAAATTTCAATCACTGTCCGTTTCCCTATAAAAATACATGTGGCACTATCTGGTGGACACCGAAGACTCATCGCAAAAGCCATTTTTATTACCACGTTTTAGGGTTCCGTACTCAAAGGGTAAAACGGGACCCTATTACTAAGACTCCGCTGTCCGTCCGTCTGTCTGTCTTTCCGTCTGTCACCAGGCTGTATCTCATGAACCGTGATAGTTAGACAGTTGACATTTTCACAGATGATCTATTTCTGTTGCCGCTATAACAAAAAATACTAAAAAGCAGAATAAAATAAATATATAAGGAGGCTCTCATACAGACATGAATTTTTTGCCGTTTTTAAGATAATAGTACGGAACCCTTCGTGCGCGAGTCCCGACTCGCACATGGCCGGTTTTTATTAAGTCACTTTCTTGTTTGTCTGTCTATCAGCCATTCCGAGTGGAATGCAATTCAAATTTCGAGCACTTCCCGATTAGCTATCCGGTTGAAACTTTCAGGGTAGCTCACAACTCGATGGCAATGCATTCTAATTCCATTTGCAATGCTGACCTAACCTCAAAAGGCGCACAAAACGTGGTGTTTAGATTTAATGTCATTTTCTTGTTTTAAATTAAAAAATCTTCTGAGTAGTGGTTCTTTTTCCGATACGGTGGTAGAGTCATTGTAATAATTGACGTTCATAAGTGCGTCTGTGACGACAAAATTGAATAAAGAACTTTTGATTGATTGATTATGAATGTTTTATTAATTATGTTATGTATTTTATGTAATGACTTTGGTTTATGTAGGTATATTATATTATATAACAAAATTATCTTAAAGTAACACCGTCCATATATATTTCTGTATACATTCCTTCACTTGTGGGTTGTCTGGAAGAGATCGCTTTGAGCGATGAGACCGCCCATTGTGACATTAATAAGTTAGTTGTTATTTTAGTTTTTAATTATTTCTGTATTTTGGTGTTACAATAAAGAGTTATTCTATTCTATTCTATTCTATACATCGTAGATTTGACGTATAATGTGCGGTCTTATCACTTAGCGCGAGTTCTTCCAGACAACCTTTGGATGGATAGAACAGGTATGAGATCTAATGCATTTTGGTGGTGTACATAATAAACAAATATAATAATCACAAGTAACTTATATTATGTTAAACGTGAAAAAGAAAAATACAAATAAAAATAAATATATATAAATTTGTATAAATATATATATATATGCAAATATATATATGAATAAAATATAAGTATGTATAGTACAACTAGCTGCTCCCTGCGGTTTCACCCGCGGTTTCCCGGGATAAAAAGTAGCCTATGTGTTAATCCAGGGTATAAACTATCTCCATACCAAATTTCATCAAAATCCATTCAGTAGTTTTTGCGTGAAAGAGTAACAAAGGTACATCCATACATCCATTCTTTATATCTTTATTTTTTTTCTTTTCTTTTTTTCTTTATTTTCGCGTTTATATTATGAGTGGGAAGGTACTTACATTATTCTTGATAAGTTTAATTTTTTTATTCTTCTTTTTGGAGGTAACCTTATTGATACGCTGTCTTTTATCGTTAATGGTTCTATTTGAATCGGTTCCAAAGTTTATATCGGTGCTTTCATCTCTACCGCTTTTGTTGCGTTTGCCATCGCTACCATTTGTACTACTCTTACTACTACTACTTGTTTTGAATTTAGTGTTGATACTACCATCGCTGCTGCCTGCGGATTGGTCGTATTGTTCTTCAGTTTGGGCATCAATATCTTTGTTACGCCTCTTTTCAGTTTTTTTCCTGGTCACTTGGGATGTATCAGCTTTGTCGTCTTCGTAAACGGGATCACTTTCAATATCGTCATCATAATCACCGTCATCATCATCGTCAACATCATCATCACTTCCATAATTATCTTCATTGTCATCATTAACCTCATCATCATCAACTTCGTATCCTTCTTCATTACCTTCACTGTAGTTTGCATCATTATTTTGGTTTTGATCTATGTTTCCGGTGTTATCATTATCGTAACTGTTGGCATCGCCGGTGTCACTGTCATTGCTTACTTCGATATTGGAATCAGAGTTGTTTTTGCCAGATTTCGAGCGTTTGTTGCAATTGGTCTTATTTTGGACTTTGGTCCTTTTAGCTACATGGACTTCGCTGTTATTGTCTACATCTTCGTTTGCTTTGTCATTGACTTCCCTTTCGCTGTCAACATTTTCGTCGTATGTGTCGTATTGGTCTCCTTCAGTGCGTCCTCCGCTCTGGCCGCGTTTCTTTTGACCATTTCTTCTCGTCTTTTTGGTTTTGCTATTGCTATTATCGTTTAAGTAGATAGTTTTCGGATTTATAGTCCCTCCCAGTGAGTGCTTAGTGCAGCCAGAGTTGCCCTGATTGATTTCACTTGGATAGTTGGATATATCTTCGCCCATAGACTGAGCGACATTCTGGAAGTGGCCGACCATGTCTAAAATGAAGTGTTTTGTTAGGCTTTTTATTTAATTTTTTATGGTACTGAGCATGTCGTTCGCCTGATGGTAAGCGCCACGCCTGCCCGTAACAATTGCAGTTAGTATACAACTTTCGCTGATAACTTTTCATAAATAAATAAACACGCCTAACGATCACATACATAAATCCTAGGCCCTAACTAGGATTCCCTGTATCTAGGGAACTAGGAACTATGAGAACCATGGTCCCAAAACACCCAAACAAATGCTAGCGTTTTATTCTCTGTGCACAATCATATGTCCCGTCGTGGGAATCGAACCCGCAACCTCAGCGGTGTATGAGATTTCAGGCCACCTGCCCCTCCACTACACCACAGAGGTTGGATATATTAGTTTGCCTAATAAAAATGAAGTCGTATATAGTATATATATATATATATCTCGCTTATTTTAGAAAATAAAACAAACTCTTGCTTTTCACGTTTCACCAAAAAGTCCCATATATATATATATTTATTTAATCTTTATATTAGGCAACATTAGATAAATTTCTGATATTGACTGCATTAGCGCAAGCTAGGCGAAAATATTTAACTAATTAGGCAGAAGAAAAATTACATTGCTCGGGCAGGGATTGAACCCGCGTCTTCGGAATACCGTCCCGACACCTTAACCACTGGGCCACCGAGCCAACTGCTCGAGCAACCAAATTTCCTCTATCCCTCTTATATCGCCTTACGGGGACGATTCTACGTCATCTGTCGTCAATGCTTCCATTGATCAAGATAAGTTACAGATGTAATTTAATTATTCTACGGCGCATATACCTTTAAACTATCACACTGACTTATGTTTTATATCGCTTACCTTCAACCATTTTATCTCCCACTGAAACAAAATAAAATAAAAACGATTAATTAAAGGCTAGCAATCATGGCTACCGTAACATTTAGAATAGGGGATCGGACAACTTTTCAGAGAGTGTTTTAAATTAACCATAATGTATATATAGCCGTGAAAAGTAATATTTTAATTAAATAAAGCCTTAAAAGTAGCTAAAACTAAGTTTAAATGTTATATTTCAAATATTGCCGCGCAAAAGGTCACCTCAGAACGTATGACGTCATAAGAAGGCAAACGAAACGACAAGCTCTACGAGAGCAAACTTGCAAAGTGATTTATTTATATGTGTTTGCAAAGTTTAAACACTTGCAAAAACGTGGGACTTTAGGGTCGTCATGGCATGAAACACATATCGTTTTGATTTAGTTAAAAGCAAAAATATAAAATAAACACAAGCTTCGCACACGGTATTTACTTTCAAATGACGTCATGCACTGTGATTGGTGTTTTGTTTGAGATAAAGAACGGATAAAAATGTCAGAGTTATTATTGATAACTGACTGATGATCCCTTATTAATAGTTTACAAGCAAGGTCTTGCAATGAAAGCAAATACAATGACTTAAAAATTCACGCTATGGATTCTTTCGTCAAATTGTTCTATGAATGGAGTATAATGGTTTCTTTTTATGGACCGTTTTCCTGATGGTACGCGCCACGCCTGCCTATAACAACTGCAGTGCCACCCAGAACTTTAAAGGCTATAAAAAGCACTGCGTAGCACTGAATTACGCTCATTACCCGGAGACAATTATTAAGTCTAATATGTCCAGTAATTTCGCTGGCTACAGTGCCCTTCAAACTGAACACAGCAATGCTTGTGCACTACTGATTGGCGACAATGTCTTGCATTTAAGCAAATACAATATGACTCAAAAATTCACGCGTATACCTGCGTCTTAACGCGTTGAACTTACTGCGTACATGTTTAACGCGTTAAATCTAACGGTATTTGTAATGCCAACGGTAATAAACGTCAATGTCGAAGCAAGTTCTTGTGATACTATACAAAAATATCGAGCTAATTATTAATCATTAATAATTGAATTATTAATAATTAATAATTGAATTATTAATAATTAATAATAGAATTATTAATAATTAATAATTGAATTATTAATAATTAATAATTGTCTCATTAATAATTGTATTATTTATAATTAATAATTGTATTATTTATCATTCATAATTATATTATAAATAATTATAATTGTATTATTAATAATTGTATAATTAATTATTAATTCAAGCGCGTTATAAAATACAAACTTACATTCGGGGTGGCAGCTCTTGCCAATAGCACCCTCCATAGCTACCACTGAAATAAAAATTCATAACAAATTAATTTAATTTAACAATTAATCAAAAAAATCAAGGAATATCGATATGAGCGGTTTGTTCGGCTGATGGTAAGCGTCACGCCTGCCCATAACAATTGCAGTGTCATCCAGAACTTCTAATACCAAAAAGCATTGCGCTCATCACCCCGAGACATCAGATATTAAGTCTCATATATTCAGTAATTTCTCTGGCGTCTGCCCAATTTACTTCCAAGGAATTATAGCCTATGGTTCTCTTTCTGAAAGAAGGCTCGTATCCCAGCGGTGGGAATGTAATGGATAGTGGCTAACGGTGTCTACTTACTATCTTTAAATGTTGAGAAGAACTCTTGCTGGCCCCACGACGTCTCGACATCTAAAAGTACAAACAACATTTTTGTTGAAAAATGTTTTTCAAGACAAGCTTTTAACAAATTCGTAATCGGAACCGCGAGCAGATTAAAATGAGTCCAAACACTAGAAGTTTACGGTTATCCGTCGAGAAGTTCCATTGCCCATCTTCCATCAGCTGGTTGTCACCATATTGCATTGTCATCGGACTTTGACAGACAAAATTTCAACTCCGTAGGATAAGAGGTAGTGGTTCTACAGCTTGCAAGATTCCACCCGAACAAACATACACAGTACTTACATTGCAAGTTAAATAAAATACCTAATTCATTACCACGTTGTGTAGGAACTAAATTCATAATTATTTTACTTACTGTCAAACTGACGAGCGTTCCGAAGGACTAAGCGGTATAATTGTTTTTCGGTACCTGAAATAATTTAACAAAATCAGCAACTGTTAATCAAATCAACACGAATTAAATTTATTTGCCAGAATGTAGTACAAAGCAGATGGTAATAACAGGCCTAGCGCACTCCGCACTGTAGGTACAAAGCTACAAGTACATAGCCGGACACCGACGGCGGGTCGCGCGGCGGTACACGTGCCGCGTCAGAAGAGATAAGAGCGGCGCGATAGAAAGAGACGCGCTCTGTAGGTTAATATGACTGGTAGGTATGCAGCGCTACGCGAGCTGAATTGAATTTTATTGCGTCATAGCAAGACTGAGCGCAACTTGTGCAGGACAGGGACGAGTGGAAAGAGTGGGGGGAGGCCTTTGCCTAGTAATAGTAATCAAGTATATTTAGCGTTTAGATGTGGATATACGAATAGCGAGGCTAAAGTGGAGATGGGTAGGACATCTGGCTAGAAGAGAGGACGGTAGATTGACCAGGGCAGTTACAAAATGGTGGCCAAGAGACGGGCGAAGACTAGAAGGCAGACCATCGGCCAGAAGGTCCGATGATATAGTGAAGGGGGTGGGAAACTTGTGGATGCGGAATGCACAGGACCGGAACAAATGGCGTGAGGGAAAAGAGGCCTATACCCAGCAGTGGGCGGACACGGGCTGAAATGATGATGATGATGATATTTAGCATTACTTATCAAATTACAATTTTAAAATATAGTTAGTTAAGCAAAGAAAGAACCTGAATCCGAGATTATTAGTATGTCACAGAATGGGTTAGAAGCAAGACTCAGAAGAGATTGTCTCTACAGCTCATCTAGAGTCATCAAGGAGGAATACGCCGACGCAAACTTTGTCACATGTGTTTCGGCCCTTAATGGGACGCTAAAAAAATGGATGAAATTGACAGTCAATTGTCAAATTCGCAACACCAAGGCCCACATCAATTGGTCACCGATTTTTTGTCGGTGAAAATGAAACATCCGGGTTTCATATTGCAACGCGCACGTCCTACAAAAAGTCGGTCAATAAATCGGTGGCAAATGTCGGTGATAAAAATCGGACCACCAAATTGTGAGACATGTGGGACAATAGAAGACGTGCACTACTTGCTGATGGAATGTGTCCTAAAGCACAAAGGGATTCACTGAAGCTTAAACTACACTTGAGTCAATTTATAGGAGCTTTCATACACATTTTTTTTTTACGTTTAATAGATCTATGTCGCCTGATGTGAAGCGATGATGTGGCCTAAGATGGAGCACATAGATCTAGAGAGAGACGGCAGTTGAGCGGCTGCTCAGACCCGTCTCCCCTATGGATCACTGAACGTCATCCCGAAACACGACTAGGTCGCTTGACGGCATGGCTTTGTTCGGTGGGTGGTATTACAACCACGGCCAGAGCCTACCACTCCAAAGCGCGTAAGCGGGTTTCATCACGATGTTTTAAGAATAAGAATAAGAACTATTTATTTGCTAGATTACATATTGGAAGGTACATATTATTCTTAGAAATGGTGTTACAGAGTACATAAGTCATTGTAATCAGTCTGCATGCAGACGTGCAAATATTTATTTATTTATGTCACTACAGTTTATAAATTCTTTAATGTCATAAAAACAATGAGACAAGAGCGAGTCACTTAAACGTTTCTTAAATTTACATCCTTCTAATAATTGAATGTCCTTTGGTAGCCTGTTATATAAATAAATACACATATTATAAGATTTCTTTATGAGAAGGGGGTTGATAGACCAGGTTTACAAATTTTGCTCTTTTTTGCCGAGTTATCACTTCGCTGCGTTTTCTTAAGTACTCCGGATGCGATTTGACGAAAACACACATCTCTCTGATATACATACAAGGCAGAGGAAGGATGTTACATATCTTAAATAGAGGTCTACAGCTATCTAAGAACCATGCCTTGTTAATCACCCGGACGCAGCGCTTTTGCATTTTAAAAACTCTGTCAATGTCTACAGTTTCCCCAAATCATGAGGCCATAGCTTAGTAACGATGACACGTAGCCGTGGTAGGCTGTTAATGCGGCTTCTATGGAAACAGCATGTCCGATTTTCTTCAATGCAAAAACGTAGCGCTTGAGCTTTTTACATAGTTGATCAACGTGTGCCTTCCAGTTAAGATTTTTGTCAATTGTAACTCCCAAAAAATTTACTATGTCAACTTCATCAATTTTATCACAATTATATTTAATGTCAAGTTTTAATGGAATTCTATTATACGAATTAAATTGAACCATTTTAGTTTTATTTATATTAATATTTAAATTATTATTTTGCATCCATTGGATCGTGTCTACTATAGCTTTATTCACTATTATCTGAGAGTCTTCCTTCTTTTCACATTTTGCAACTATCGTGGTATCATCGGCAAATAAAATGCATCTATGAGGGGTAGCTGCCGGCAGATCATTTATGTATATTAGAAAAAGCAATGGGCCCAGAATACTTCCTTGAGGAACTTCTGTATTATTTGTTAGTGGAGCAGATGTAAACTTTTCTCTTGAAGGCATTCCTTCTGTGTTTGTTATTGTTTTTGTTATCTGAGTACATTGCTTCCGGTCCCTTAGATAACTAGATATCCATTCAACTGCTTTACCTCTTATGCCATATAGTTCCAATTTTTTTATGAGTATTTGGTGATTTACGAAATCGAAGGTTTTGCTCATGTCTAAGAAGAGGGATACTCCTTCACCGTTTTAGAGCGAGCGTGCAAAATCTGCACTTAACTATAAGTCATTGGTGCAGCGCCGAGTCGGGATTCGAACCCAGGTGCGTCTGATCGAAAGGCGCACGAGGTACCGCTGAGCCACACTCGCTCTCAAATCATCTCAATCAATCACATCTTGGCAGAACCTATATCTGAGGCTCTGTAACTCTGTAACTTGTAAGTTGTGTTTAATTTTGTTTAGGTAATGATGGGGCTGACTTACCAATATGGAAAAAAGTCCCAAATAAAAAGACGTGTGGCACTCGGAGACTGCCGCGGTAAAGCTATTGCAAAGCATTCGGAGTGGGGGGTGTTAGGTTATTTTCGTTACGGAATTTCTGGATTCGGTCTCCACGCTCAAGGCCCGCGATAGAAGCTATGCAATAGCTTAAAACTTAAGATTAAAAAATAAATCGGACCGAATATCGAACCTACAAAAAGTCTGACGTCGGCGGAGGCACTTACCTTGAGTAAAATCTTTCCCTCCAGTTTTGGTGTTCTTCAATTTTTCGATTTGTGAAGAAACTTTGTTCAGTTTGTAGTAGTTTATGACGTCTGAGGCGCTGTTGTAAGAACCAGTGTATTTCGGCCATCCCCACTTAGCGCCGTAGTCGCGTTCGCAGATTTTAGGCTCCGGCCAACCTGTACAAGCAAAATGACGCCATAATTAGAAATGAATGAAACAGAAACCTTTCAAACGATTAAAAAACCAACGATCACATATATGTGTCGCAGGCAGATAATGATTAAATCAAATCACTAAGGTAGATGATACAATTAAAATAACAACACGATTTTATCGTTTCCTTAAACAACATCTAGTGATTTGGTCAAAGACAGTATGTATCTTTAGACAGCCTCTGTGGTGTAGTGGTTGGGCAGGTTGGCTCAAATCTCATACACCACTGAGGTTGCGAGTTCGATTCGGACAAATATATATGGAACAAATTTTTGTGCACAGAAAAATAAAAAAGTACAAGCATTTGTTTCGTGTCTGGGTGTTGTGGGACCATGGTACTCATAGTTCCTGGTTCCCTAGATACAGGGAATCCTAGTTAGGGGCCAGGATCTATCTAAGTGATCGTTGGGAGTTTAATAAAAAAAAAAAATTTGTTTCTTGGTGCTATCTTCTCTAGCGGGCGTATTTCTGAAGCACTGGTAGAGTCAGTTTTCGCATTTCTTTTCTGGGCCCGGACTTCAATTTGAGTATGGGAAAGCAATGGTGAGACATGCTTACCATTTTTTCAAAGTCATGATATTTTTTGTTACAATTATTAACGTATTTTAATTGGTTTGTATTATGTGTGTATGACGTTTAAATGTGCATTGTTTGTGCCTATGTAATAAATTTCTTTTGACTTGCCCTGATTTTGAACTTACCGTTGACGTTGGCTTGCTGTTTGAGGAATCCGTCCTTAGTGCAGGCGTTGATCCGCATAAAAGCAACGGCCACTAGAAAAAATAATTTGTTGTCCTTTTAATATTATAAATACAAAAGTTTGTGAGGATGGATGGATGGATGGATATGTATAACTTAATCACGCATAGAGAGCGAGTGTGGTTCAGTGGGGGCATTTGCTACTTTCGATCCGACGCACCCGAGTTCGAATCCCGCTGGCCCAGCACCACTGACTTTCTTAAGTTATGTGCGGATTTAACACTTGCTCTAAAAGCGGTGAAAACATGACCTGTGCTGTCTCGTTATGAGACAATACTGCGTCTTCAAAAATTAATCACAAAAATTCAAGGACATAAGACATCCACCAACCCGCACTGGGCCAGGATGGTGGATTATGGCCCGTACTCTCTCCATGAGGGAAGGCCCGTGTCCCAGCAGTGGGAACGTGATGGGCTGATGATGATCACGCATAAACTACTGAACAAATCTTAATGAAATTTGGTATGTAGGTACTTTAAATCTTGAAAAAAGACATAGGTTACTTATCTCGGTAAACCACGGGCGAAACCGCGGGGTGCAGCTAGTTTTTAATAAACGAACTTATACAGACCATTTGTGAGAAAGTTGTGATAATAATTAAATAAAAAAAGTAAAATAAAAAAAAATATTAATATTTATCATTTTGATAAAGTCAAGAACGTAATGAAAAATACTCACTTTTTCGGTTAAGCGTCCCCACTGCAGAAAAAGGTAAAATTAATATTTGATAACAAAATTCCATATCAGAATTAAATTAGTACAAAGTAATTAAAAAATGTTAAATTGAAGATCTTATAAAAGTCTTTCCTTACTTCCTGGCGTCCATGAGTTAAGAACGCCTTCGTGAGCGTTGGTGTCTGAAAAAAAAAAATTACTTATGAATCGGTACGGATACGCTTTTAAACATAACTAAAAAAAGAGACTTCCTCGCAGTTTCTTGGTGCTATCTTCTCTAGCGGGCGTATTTCCGAAGCACTGGTAGAGTCAGTTTTCGCATTTCTTTTCTGCACTCGGACTTCAATTTGAGTATGGGAAAGAAATGACATGCTTGCGCTCGTCACCCCGAGACCAGTGTCCGTCGGAACTTCGACAGTTCTTTATTTCGACACGACACTTCGAAAAAATATAGTTCGACAAATCACTGTTTCGACTGAACATAATTCGACAAGTATTAGTTCGACAGAAAACACTTCGATAACACAAACGGCCTCAAAGATTAGGTTATGTTAGAGCAGTGACCACACGTCGCGTGAGCCGAGCGAGCGAAGCAAGCGTACCGCGGCAGCGGTCGGCGAGGCGCCAGAAATTAAATTGAATGTTTGTGTTGTTGAAGTGTTTTCTGTCGAACTAATACTTGTCGAATTATGTTCAGTCGAAACAATGATTTGTCGAACTATATTTTTTCGAAGTGTCGTGTCGAAATAAAGAACTGTCGAAGTTCCGACGGACACTGAGACTTCGTCTCATATGCCCAGTAACTTCGCTGGCTACAATCTACAATATCCTTTAAACCGGAACATAGTATCGCCTGCGCACTTGTTGCGCGGCAGAATAGGTGCCAAAGCGGTGGTATTTATTAAGTTTTAGTTTAGCTCACACTCTAACACCTAAACGCTAACTATATCTGAGAAAGATAATATAAGACTTAGTATCAAAGTTACGACTTACATAAGGAGTAGACTTCTAATGCTTCATCTATGTTAGATGCGGCCTTTTCTGAAAAGACATACATCGTCAAGTAAGTAAAGATAACATTATAACTATAATTCTATGATTTAATAAACCCCCGACGTTTTAAACAGTGAATACTAATGAGTGCCTCTGACGACGTCAGATTGTTTGTAGGTCCAATAATCGGTCCAATTTGTCACCGATGTTTGTCACCTCTTTTGCGACTAACTTTTTGTAGGACGTGTGCGTTGCTGTATGAAACTACGTATATATTTTTTTAATAGGGAATATGCATGTATTTTTTTCGATATATCTATATATTGATTCATTAATAAATACTATTAATAAAAAAAAAAATACTGTATCATTTGTCAATAAAATAACTAAATGAAAATTTGAATCGATTTAAATCAACATAAACGCGCCATTTGCGTGTGACGTCACAACGTGGGGACCTAGGATCTCCTCATTGGTCCATCAATGCTACATGTGTATGTAAGTCAATAATTTACCAATAGGGCGGCCTCTATGTCAAAAATTGACCACTAAGCAGCGAGGTGCGTGACGTCAGATAGTGGTTGCACGCACTGAAGCGTTTCGCGATTACGTTCCGTTTCTCCAAAAATAAGAAAAATACATTGAAATACAAATAATCTACGCAATTATTAATAATAATTATTACTTACTGTATTTTCCGAGTGATTTGTAAATTTTTCCGACGTTCCTGCTTTTTTTGTTGTTGAAAAAGTGCCGCATCTTACCTGGGACATAAACAATATTATTCCAATATCTAAAATACTACCAATCGGGGATCGGACAACTTTTCAAAAAGTGTTTTAAATTAACTACAATGAATATATATAGCCATGAAAAATGGTATTTTAATTAAATAACGCTCTAAAAGTACCTAAAATGTTTAAATATTATGTTTCAAATTGCCGCGCAAAAGGCCACCTCAAAACCTTTGACGTCATATGTAGGTAGGAAACGACAAACTCTTCGAAATAAAACTTGCAAAGAGATTCTAATACATTTTGTGAAGGTTGGGGACTATATTGTACATAAAATACATTTTATGAAAAGCAAAAAAGTAAAATAAACACAAGCTTGACTCACGGCATTTGCCTTCAAATGACGTCATGCGCTGTTATTGTTGTTTCGTTTAAGATGAAGAACAGATTAAAAATGCCAGTAATATTTATTGATTTAAAAATATAAATCATTATTATTTCACAAAAATATTGATTGGATGATCTTTCTGGTTCGAAGAACATTCGTTCTAACTACATATTAGATTTTTTCTCGATTACTGTCCGATCCCCTATTTCCAATGTCCTAATAATATAGACTTAATACAGTAAATGTTTGTGAGGATGGACGGATGTTTTTTTTATGAAACTGAGTGATGATACGAGCAAGTCATTTGCCTGATGGTAAGCGCCACGCTTGCCTATAACAATTACAGTGCCACCAGAACTTTTAATACCATAAAAAGCACTGCGTAGCACTGCATTGCGCTCAACACCCCGTTTGTTATTCAATCATGCAAAAACGACGGTTTTGATGAAATTTGGTCTAATTGGTGACGATGCGCTGGTTAAGACTAAGCTTCAGAGTCTTAAACATCGGCGCAAAGTTGCCAGTTTATCGGTCTTTTACCGGATACATTTCGGAGAGTGTGCGACGGAATTACATGAACTTATTCCGCCATTCCCATTCTATCACCGGACGACCAGACGTACGGCAAGCCGTCATCAATTCATGGTTGACATCCCTCCTGCTCGCACCAAGCGCTTTGCTTCGACTTTCATAATGCGAACGGCCAAGGAGTGGAACTCTCTGCCGGCATCTGTGTTTCCGGATAGCTATAATCTGGGTGTCTTTAAGACAAGAGTGAACAGGTTTCTTCTAGGCGAGCGTGCTACATCTTCGACCGCATCGTCACTTAACAACAGGTGAGATAGCGGGCAAACGCAAGCCTATAAATAGTAAAAAAAAAAACTGAAAAGGAAATAGACTACGTTTAACCCCGGAAAACCGCGGATGAAACCACGCAGGGCGTAGCTAGTCTAAAATATTATTTTTTTTTTCTAAAATAATTATATGGACTGTAGTAATTTTAGTAAATCTGATGTTTCTAAAATAGAGATAGAAGTAGAGAATTTTCTATCTTTTGTTATTTAATTTTTTATTCCTTTATTTATATATTTATTTCATTTATTTAATAAATGACGAATGACGAATAATGACGATGAAAATTATGCTATTTTATGATTTTTTATATACAATTATTATGATTTTTAAAAAGTTTATATTTATTTTTGTAACAATACTTACTGAACGAAGAAAGGCCTCCCAGCTGAAAATAAATAAACAATGCTAATTAATAGGTATTTAAATCTAATTATGTGATAATTAGAAATTCGTAAAATGATTTTATAACGTTAAATCTAAAGATTTATTTTCTTAATGAAGTTTCTTAATCAGACCCCTCATTAACATTACGATCTAATTTAATTCTATCTAATTTAATCTAATTTGAGTTTAACTTAAGCTGCTAAGTAGAGTATAACTAAGAATGTGTCCATGAACACATTTCTTGCTGTCTCTATTAAGGCGAAGACACTTTGTTCTTGTGTTCTTTATAAGTAGCACTATTACACTACAATACATGAGTGATCTAAAGAACATGGAATAGAGTTTATGTCGAGCAAAACTTTTGTCAATCAAC
The DNA here is from genome assembly GCA_951640565.1 of Petrophora chlorosata. Classification (NCBI taxonomy): domain Eukaryota; kingdom Metazoa; phylum Arthropoda; class Insecta; order Lepidoptera; family Geometridae; genus Petrophora; species Petrophora chlorosata. Next base: position 888,361 of record OX621219.1, read on the forward strand.
AGTTTCAACGACCGGAGAAATTCGTTAGTATTCATTATTTTTTGCTGTTTGGTTTGTCACGGCGTATGCATTAAACCAGGGATAAAACGATTTCCGGGGCGAGATGGAGCATGCTAGCGCGACCCTATCTCACCCCACCACGTCAGAGGACTGCACACGGGGGTTTTTAGTGGGTTCGAGCCCCACACACCCCCTTCTGCCACCCCCATGGCAGAAGAGCAGTGCAGCGGCATTTTCCCCCACTAAAAAAAAGGTATATAACAATTTGTATTAGCATTTTACTCAATGGAAAAAAATGTTTAAAAGTAATGTCAATACTCACAGTGTTCTTTCCTGTGGCCCATCTGAGCCTTGGTGTTGCCTTTCCGATGGCCCCTCGGAAATTGGTCCTGGTGCATCGCTTCAGGTTCTGGTGGATCTGACCACGGTGGGTTTCAAGATTCACATCCAGTTTTCTAGCAACTCCTTCGATGTGGCTTAAGTAAGCTAAAATATCGTCATTATGTATAAGTTTATGTACTACCATGGTCACTTACTTTCAAATAATAATACTTAATAATAATAATGATAACGCCTCACGATCCCGTAGTGTAGATCCGGGTCCCTAACTAGGATTCCCTGGATCTAGGGAACCAGGAACTACAACACCCAGCGGATCAAAGACTGTTTTGACATGATATTTACCATATTGCAACAATCTTAAAACATAATACATTATTAGGTATTTTGTGCCAAACCATAGAATTTCCAACAATATATCAAAACATGGCAATACTATTGTAATCGTTGTTATTAATGTTATTATTATTATAGACAGTGCGTCTTTTTGTAATTTGTTAAAATAAATCTAATATAATAGATAAGTTTCTTGTTATTAAACTACTAACGTGAGTACACGGAATACGTGGTCTGACACCCGACCGACGGACGTTTGACGCCCCCGGGCGCCGCCTCTGTCGCGGCGGGCGACACGAGCTACTATGCCAGACGTACGATAATTATCGTACATGTACGATAATTGCGACACCGGTACGATATACGATACAATATCTATTATCGTACGCCCAAGTACGATAATTTCGAAACCCTCCTCCGAAGTGGGGTGAAAACACTACTATCCAATGCCTCAAAATTATCTAAAAATGTAAAATAATGTCTATCGTCGGGGATTTCCCCTCAAATCTATCAAACCAACGAACGAATGACAATGATAATTCCTTTATACATTCAAAGTTAAGTTCGCTAGCAGAGTGTGCCGAGTTACTTGGATTATCGTATTTTCTCGAATATCTCGAATGACTTCAGCAGTCCTTTATTCAAAAAAGGCTGGCGCTGCTGCAGAGGTAGAACTAAATAGTGGATCCGATGATCCCACTGTTTATAAAAAAAAAATAAGGTTCTTTTAATTTCTGTTTAATTTGATAACTTCCTAAAATTCCTATCCTATTGCTAGTTTTGCGAAATAGCGCGTTTCGCGCGGTTCTGGCAGTTGTACGATAATTTTTCATCTAGTACGATAATTTTCGAATATCGATACGATAATTGACTCGCACTCGTCTGGCATCCCTGCGCACTAGTCTTGGGTAGGACACGGTTTTAAAATGAGTTTGTAAGAGGTGCCTCTTTTTTGTACTGAGCCAGTACTGTGTACCGCTTCAAATGAGGCGAGGCGTTCGAGGTCTATTGAGCTCCTACGGTTAAAATGAAGCGATATTCGGCTTTTGTACTGGTGTCACACTTTTCCACTAGATAATGAATCAGGAACTACATGCGATATTACAATTACCTAAAATATCCTACCTACTATTATGAGTGACAATTATTATGAGTCGCTTATGCAAGTAGGTATTCATACTTATAGTAAGACATGATCATAAATTCTTAATGTTGAAGCGTAATAAAGTTGTGGTTATCTAAATAAGAAAAATATAATAAATATATATATATATATACATATATATATATATAAATGTGAACATTTATTCTTTTTATCCATACTATATTTACCTACTATTAGGAGAATCCTAATATTATCTTTGCTGTATTCTATATATATAATACGACTCATTTAAGTATACCCAAACCCACTTACTGATGTGAAAGTAAAACTTGTCTACATATTTTGGATAGTTATACAACAGTTCGTATTTTGTTCGGAGTTTCGGGCGAACACGGTCATATTCGACGTTCATTCAAACAACATCGCGTGAGGCAGTGACAGAGAGAAGAACAACATCACATTCACCCTCTTTGTCATCTCCATCGAACGAAAATGTACTGTCGCGACTCTCCGGCTCGTCGCCTCATTGAGTGAAGAGTAGATAGATAGCGGGACCAATGAGCATGAGCGGGACATTCGTATTGAAGTCTTACATTTTTTCATTTTGAGCCGCTCTTACAATTTTCTGTCGCGTACGGGACAAATGTACTGGTTCATGTAAGTCCTACTCAACACTACTGCGCACAAGCATTGGCCCGCAGTTCGCACCAAGCGCTCGCCGCGACCGCACGTCCTCCTTGACGATGAGCGTCTGTACCGCTCGAACACCGGTCGAGTGTCCGACTACCCGTGCGACTACCCGTGAGTGTAGCCGGTTATTAAACAAAATCAAGTTTCTTGTTGCTGTCCCTACATAAATATTTTAATTAACAGTACAGTGCTTACCTTCTACGACACGATTTCCCACTGAAAAGAAAATAATGATTTAGATAACGTTTTACCTACTTGTATTATAAAAATGTTTTTAGGTATTTAAATAAAGTTTTGTAGTTTGTATGCTACTAAAGCATTATTAATCAATTTTCAATAAGTTTTCATTTGACCATATTCCGTGAATGGAATTCTTCGTCAATTTAGAGATAGAAAAAAAAATAACTTACGATTAGCTTGGTATCCATTGCCGATTGCTCCAAGGATTTCTATGCCTGTAACAAAAATACAACATATAGAAAAATGAAAAACATTTATTTGTAATTAGGGTTCCGTACCCAAAGCGGAAAACGGGACCCTATTACTAAGATTCCGTTGTCCGTCCGTCTGTCTGTCTATCCGTCTGTCACCAGGCTGTATCTCATGAACCGTGATAGTTAGTTGAAATTTTCGCAGATGATGTATTTCTGTTGCCACTATAAAAACAAATACTAAAAAACAGAATAAAATGAATATTTAAGGGGGCTCCCATACAACAAACATGACATTTTACGTTTTTATAGAAAATAGTACGGAACCCTTCGTGCGCGAGTCCAACTCGCACTTGGCCAGTTATTTTTTTTTACTGCCAATTGTCTTGCACTTCACCGCTATCTCACCTGATGATAAGCGACGATGCGGTCGATGATCTAGCACGCTTGCCAAGATAGTACCTGTTCACTCGAGATTTGAAGATTCCTAGATTGATATATAATAGAATGATTGTAATAGTATATTCCACGATTACCCCAGTGGCAGTTATTTCGATACGGCAAAGGTTTTAACGAGTTACCGCCCTTCCCATATCTGTGAGTTACCGTATCTTACGACGGCGCGGCGTTGTGCCATAGTGTAGCCATAGGATTAACGCGTTATTTATTGACGGCTTAACTATGTGTATAAGTCGCAGCCAACTTATTAAACCAGTTTATTAAATGTTGTAATAGCCATTTTATTAAATGTTGTAATAGACGCTATGGCTGAATATCAATCAGGCCGCTAGTTGAACGGCGCTGTTTAAGGGGCTAGGCAGTTGATTGAACGGCGAATTAAGCTAGTTGGCTGCGACATCTATACTGTACTAGCGACCCGCCCCGGCTTCGCACGGTTATTATACATATAAACCTTCCTCTTCAAACACTCTATCTATTAAAAAAAACCGCATCAAAATCCGTTGCGTGGTTTTAAAGATTTAAGCATACATAGGGATATTTGTCTTCTTGTCTTCCTCTCTCCTACTTGCTGTGCCCAACAGGGTCTGTAATGAACTTTTATAATTTATTATGAACACCATTTTAACATTACAGATGCAATAAAGAATAGGGACAGAGAAAGCGACTTTGTTTTATAGTTATATTATTAATTTGTAGTGATATTATTAATTAATAAGTTAATTAATTAGTAAATAAGTTTTTTTGTTAAAAAATATATTTTTAAAGACATGCTTTTAACAAATTCGTAATCGGAACCTCGAGCAAATTAAAATGAGCTCAAACAATAGTACGATTGTCAGTCAAGGAGTTCCATTGCCCACTTTCCGTCATCAGATCAGCTGGCTGTCACCATAATATTGCATTGTCATCGGACTTTGACAACGCAACATTTCAACTTCGTAGGACCAGAGGAAGTGGTTCTGATTCAACTAGCAAGATTCCACCCGAACAAACATTTACATACATACAGTATACGTTGCAAGTTAAATAAAAGCTTGTAAAAAATTGTTTCATTTCATTTATGAAGCAGTTGGATACGGCCATATAGTTAACGCAGGTAGAGCAGGACCATAGTACTTACACTTAAAGAACACCTGGATGACGTCATCTCGAGTCCATTCGCTTACGTCCTCTAAAAAGAAACAAATACGTCAGTGGCTGGGCTAACAAGCCCAATATAAAGACAGGTGAGAGAGAGTTAGAGAGGGGAGAGGAGAGGGAGAAAGGGGAGGGGGAGAAAAGAAGGGGTGAGAGGGGGAGAAAATAAGGGAGAGGGGGGAAGAAGAAGGTGAGAGAGGGATAGAGAGAGAAGGAGATGGGGAAAAACAGGGGGAAAAAGATTGGAGATAAACATAAAATTATTTTTGTTAAAACATGGCATTATACACATGGCAGCATGCAAGATTGTATAAAGCGAACAAATAACACAATATGGAGGACACGTGACATCCACCAACCCGCACTGGGCTTGCGTGGTGAATCAATAATGGAAATTGTTGCTATTTTTCATTAGTTTCATTAGCAGTTGAAATATTACTCGTTAGCATGCTACTTGCTATTGTATACATTTTACCAAAAAAAAACAACTGCAATGTATTTTCGAAGTCCAAGGTCAAATATCAATGAAATTCCACCACTTCGTAGCTATACTGAACTCAACGCTAAAATAATTTTCCAAATCAGTTTATAAATGACGGAGTTCTGAGGTAACAAACATAAAAAAATGCAATCGAATAGAGAACCTTCCCCTTTTTTTTGTAGTTGGTTAAAATACTCACTTTGGAATAAAAGAGAATTCTGATATATGGCGTCGTAGATCACCTTCTTGGTCCCTAAAACCAAAAACAACAGATTAAAATTCAATATTTTTTTATTTTAATAACTGTCAAAGCTGTGGTACCCCACAGATTTGACAGTTATTCCCGTGTGCCGTCTGGGTAGGTATACCCAGACGACCTCCTGCATACGAAAGACCTACCACAAGTATTCGATTAGTAAGAAAAGTGCTGTACCTCGCTTGAACCCCTTTCGTCCCTTGATCAACTGCTGCAGCTCACTGGAGGCGCTGGACTGGACCTGGTAGAAATCCAGCACTTCAGCTGCGCTGGCGTCGGATGATCCGGAGAAGCTGGGCCATTTCCATTGGGCGCCATAATCTGCGCTGCAGAACTGCGGTTTTCCCCAACCTGGTGGAACAACGGGGTTAAGGAAATGTTTAAAGTCAGCAGGGTTCACACCGGCCGATCAAAACCGATCCAACGATCAAAATCGCGATCCAAACGCGCGGTCGGTGTGGACGCAACTCGCCCGATTTAAACGACCAAAAAACGAGACGTTACTAGTAAATATACTCCGTCCAACCATTTATTTGACTTTTGAAATATGCACGCCTATGAAGTTCCATAATTATTGAAGTGATAAACCAAAGTGAAAAAAATTATTTTTCAAAAAAAACTAAACCGACTTCAAAACCACAAATGGCACTCAAAAGTGAAAAATAAATTAATATAATTATCATAAGCGCTACCCACTCATATATTTGAAGTCGGTGCCAGCCAAGTCTAAAAGGTAGTAGATAGATACTATGTATATAGTAAGTACTACTTGTAGGTAGTATCTATCTACTACCTTTTAGACTTGTCTGGCACCGACTTCAAATATATGAGTGGGTAGCGCTTATGATAATTATATTAATTTATTTTTCACTTTTGAGTGCCATTTGTGGTTTTGAAGTCGGTTTAGTTTTTTTTGAAAAATAATTTATTTTACCCTTTTTAGTGAAAAACAAGTTTTAATTAAATTAATTCAAAAAGTTTTTAAAGACAAGCTTTTATGATCTAGAAGCCACAGCATGACAAAGTTTAAAATGGGATATCACAATTAAATGCATGTACAAAAAAATTTCATGTCTGTCCTATTCTCTGTTGAGGAGTTCCCTCGCCAGAAGTCAATCCTGGGTGAATCTGCCATATCATGATGGAATTTAGAACAGGCTATTATGGTTTAATCCATTTACGAAATGTTGTGTCTGTACTATTCACCGTTGAGGAGTTCCCTCACCGGAAGTCAACCCTGGGTGAAGCAGGTGAAGCAGTCGAATACAAAACCTCCACCTTAAGAAAGTTTGGTTACGAAAAAAACAAGAACCGACTTGAAGATTAAACTTATATTTTTTGTTTTTGCTATTTTTTTCAAAAACTACTGAATGAATTTCGATAAAATGTATATGGGACCACCTTTGAAGTATTACCTACCAATCAAAAAAAGAATCATCGAAATCAATGCATAATTGGCGGAGTAATCGCGTAACAAACACACAAAAAAAAAATAAAAAAAAAAAACATACCGTCGAATTGTAAACCTCCTCCTTTTTGAAGTCGGTTAAAAATTCAATACTTTACGTGCACTTTTTTAATAATAGTAACGGGACATGCTATTTTTTATGTTTTTTATGTAATTAAATAACGAGACGTACTAGTCATTTGCCTGATGGTAAACAATACGCCAGCCCATAACAATAACAGCACCACCTAGAACTTTGTTTTACAAAATCCTGCGCGGCGCTGCATTGCGCTCATTACCCTGAGACAATTAGCTGTTGAGTCTCACAATGCCCAGTAATTTTGCTGGCTACAATGCCCTTTAAGCCGGAACACAGTAATACTTGCACACTACTGCTTGACGATAGTATAACATAGTTTTCTTTGGTATAACTGGCGAAGTGGTGCAATATGGTTCGTACCCAGGGCCTTGACATGCGGGGCGAGACGCGACGAATGTTCCGACACGCAGAACGTAATTTTGGCAGGAGCGATTACAACTAAAGAAAAAAATTACAAACATTAATATTGCATTGTCAATAAAGTACTTGTGAAAATCAATTCAATGCCTTTCTTAATGAATAATTTTAAACCGTTCACCATAAATACTGATTGTGCACCAAATTTGGTCTGTTTTTAGCTCTCAAACGTATAAGGGGCAGCCCTCGGTAGGCTAGGTTGAACATGTAATATTCATGTATTATTCATTATGAAATATTTTAATGAACATATTTTGGTGCACAATCAGTATATTTGGTGGAAAACGGGAATAAATTGAGGTACAGTTAAATACGACCCCTTCTTAATTAAAATACTCAAAAATAAGAGACTGCTCTACGATGAACCATGGTCCCATAACTTTCAATAAATCTTATTTATAGTAATACAAAATCAAGGATATTTACTTACTTTTCTGATAGAAGCTGCCAACTGAAAGAGAAAGAAAATATTATATTTGCAATTGAAATGAGACATTTGATAAGTTTTTACATTGAAAAATATAATTTTCAAGACAAGCTTCTAACAAATTCGTAATCGGAACCGCTAGCAGATTAAAATGAGCCCAAACACTAGTAGTTTCTGATTATCCGTCAAGGAGTTCCATTGCCTACCTTCCGTCTCCATTTTCAGATCAGCTGGCTGTCTCCATAATATTGCATCGTCATCAGACTTTAACAAGTATCAACATTTCAACTCCGTAGGATAAGAGGAAGTGGTTCTAATTAAACTTGCAAGATTCCACCCGTACAAACATAGTTATTTATACATACATTGCAAGATAAATAAAAGCTTATAAAATAAAGACTTCTTTAATTTTACTTACGTCCTTTGACCCAAGCGTCGAGAATTTGAGACTGCGCTCTTACAACTGAAAAAGAAGAAAGCATTAGATGCGTCTGAGTAGAGGTTCTTTTTCCGCTACGGTGGTAGTCATTGTAATAATTGACGTTCATAAGTGCGTCTGTGATGCCAATAATGAATAAAGAACTTTTGATTGATTCATTATCTAAATATTGATTGAGACATGCCGGTTACCTAACGATGTTTTCCTTCACCGTTTTTAGAGCGAGTGTTAAATCCGCACATAACTTAAGAAAGTCAGTGGTGCGGGGCCAGCGGGATTCGAACTCGGGTGCGTCGGATCGAAAATCACACGTGCTCCTACTGAGCCACACTCGCTTTTTCGTTCTTCATATATATATATATATGAAGATATATATATATATTATGATGATTTAAGTTATATATCCATCGGGGTGACGGGTCTGAGCAGCCGCTCAACTGCCGTCTCTCTCTAGATCTATGTGCGTCATCTTAGGCCACATCATCGCTTCACATCAGGCGAGATAGTGGCCAAACATAGATCTATTAAGCGTAAAATATATATATATATATATGATAGAAGCTCGCTTTTTCGGTCTTCATATATATATATAATCATCATAATTATGTACTTACTGCCAAAGAAACTGTAGATAGCCTCATTCAAGTCTGCAGCACCCTTTTCTGAAAAAGAAAGCGAAATTCTAATTATCACAACGAAAAAAGACATTAAAGAAATACACCCAACGATCACATACATAGAACCTGGCTCCTTTCTACAATTCCCTGTATCTAGAGAACTAGGAATAACGGAACCATCCCACAACACCCAGACACGAAACAAATGCTCGCGCTTTTATTTCTGTGCACAAACATTTGTCCCGTCGCGGGAATCGAGCCCGCAACCTCAGTGGTGTATGAGTTTTGAGCCAACCACTACACCACAGAGGCTGTCTGGCTGTCATTATTTTCCTACTTTATTATACATGCGGAAGTTTGTAAGAATGGATGGATGGATGGATGTTTGTTACTCAACTGATCGGATTTTTACATTTTTTTGATTTGATTATTTACACTTTTTGTGATCATTTAATATTTTTTGTCTCCACCAGAAGCATCACTCCGCAAAGAAATTTAAACAAATAGCGACTCTTACTATGACGCAATAAAATTCAATTCAGCTCGCGTAGCGCTGCATACCTACCAGTCATATTAACCTACAGAGCGCCTCTCTTTCTATCGAATAGCTCTTATCTCTTCTGACGCGGCACGTGTAACGACGCGCGACCCGCCGTCAGTGTCCGGCTATGTACTTGTAGCTTGTGCTTGGTACCTTACCTTTTGTCGAATCTCTGTCGAAGGTCTGATTCTTACCTTTTGTCGAAAGTTCGGTGAAAATTTTCCCGGCGTCTTTGCACTTGCCCCCTCTGAACGCGCGGGACATTTGGCCTGAGAACAAACAATTCATTAGGTAGGTACCCAATTTTTTATGTAATCGGAAAGAAGAGGCAAAGCTTATCGTAGATGTCGCCACTAGCGTATACAGTAAACAAACAAATGTCAAAATTGTAAATATGCTAAAAAGTATTGAAAAACTATAATTGTTGACTGGAATTATTGGTGAAATATGGCTTAATATACCTAGTCATTTGAAACTTAGTGAATGAAATGAAAAACTTAGTCAACGGGGTATAAAAATTAAATTGAAGGAATATATTTTTGTTTGGCTACTATCTCGCCTGATGTGAAGCGACGATGTGGCCTAAGATGGAGCACATAGATCTAGAGAGAGACGGCAGTTGAGCGGCTGCTCAGATCCGTCACCCCGATCCTTCACGAGCTTCTCCTAAACATAATTTCAACAATGTATTTCGAACTGTAATTGGTTAAAGTAAGTTAAATACACTCACAAGTCCTCCGACTCTCTACCAGTGACCCGACTACGGAGGGTGGAGGAGGCGGTCGAACCGCCTTTGCTTGCTGCGTGGGCCCCAAAACCCCACCTCCCGTCCAGGATGAGACCCAGATATTTCATCTGGGTCCCAACAGGGATCAGGAGCCGTCCAGTTGCACCCGCGTCCCCCCCAAAAACTTGGGTAAAGCTGGCACTTAACCTAACTTTAACCAATGACTTGTGTTCTTCGTTTTGACAAAATAGTCGTTTCTCGTTCTTCGGCTACCTGGTCATAATGTATGTATATCCAACAATATCTTGTTATTTCTTCTCTTCTGTTCTATGTTTTGTACGAGGAAAACAACTTAAATATTTTCGAGCGCCAGCGCCCCCTAGCGGGATAAAGTGACAGTATTCTTCCCTATTGAACGATGAGACAAACAGGTCATTCATCTTAAAATAAGCAACGCGCCTGCACATAACAATTGCAGCACCACCCAGAACTTTGTTTAGCAAAATGTAGGTAAGTGAATTTATTATATCTCGCGGTAGGTTTCGTATGCGGGAAGCCGTCTGGGTAGATTAGATACCACCTGTCAATAGGGGATGGGACAACTTTTCAAAAAGTGTTTTAAATTAACTACAATGAATTTATATATAGCCATGAAAAATACTATTTTAATTAAATAACGATTATTAGAATATTTTAATTAAATACTAAAACTATCTTTAAATATTATGTTTCAAATATTGCCGCGCAAAAGGTCACTTCAAAACTTGTGATGTCATATGTAGGTAGAAAACGACAAAGTCTTCGAAATGAAACTTGCAAAGAGATTCTAATACGTTTTGTAAAGTTTGGGGACTATATTGTAGTAATAGAACGAAAAAATTTGCAAAACTACATTTTATGAAAACCAAATGCCTTAAATAAACACAAGCTTGACTCACTGCATTTGCCTACAAATGACGTCATGCGTTGTGATTGTTGTTTCGTTTGAGATGAAGAACAGATTAAAAATGTCAGAATTATTTATTGAGTTAAAAATATAAATCATTATTATTTCAACGCGGGAATGCAGCCAGCGTTCTTGGCACCTTGCCGCATGGTCACCACTTGTATATAAATTTCTAGTTGTACATAGTTTAATATCTTATTAATAGTTTCTTTTTTGTGACAATTGTAAATATCTTCACTGAATATGCATATAAAATTTGGTAAACTTTATATGCATATTCAGTAATAAGTAATTGGTTTGTGACACGAGAATTTTATATATATTTATTATATTATTTAAATCAATAAATAAAATCTAATAACTTTCACAAAAATATTGATTGAATGATCTTTCTGGTTCGACGAACATTCGTTCTAACTACATTTAAGATTTTTTCTCGATTACTGTCCGATCCCCTATTATTCTGCCATCTAGCAGTAGTTCGCATTACTGTGTTCCCGTTTGAAAGTCATTGTAGCCAGCGAAATTACTAGGCATGTGAGACTCAATATTTGATGTCTGATGGATGATGAGATTTTATGATGATTTTTATTTTCCAAAGTGTTATTTGTTTACAACGAGGCGATGGTAAAACTTACCGTAATGCTTTGACTTGAGGACACCGTTTGCTTGACTCATCACCAAACCCGTAGCACCCTAAAAACAAAAGTCAAATGTAATGTCATAAGATATTTATTAATTAGGCACAATAAATACGGACTTTTTGGCGGGAAGTGAAAAGTGATACAGTTCGATTTTGTTTTATTTTCCAAACAAGTGTTATTTCGAGTGATCATGTGTAATATCTGTGGAATATTATCCATTATGTGTTTGTAAACGTGCACGAGTGTAGGCAAATGAAACAAAATAGAGAAAACATTGCTTTTTATGTTCTCCCAAAAAGTCCATGGAGGGCTTGAATAAAGTTCCACCACTTTATTGAAGTACTAAGAGAGGGTCCGGCTTGTTGCTGTTGACCCTCATTCTCAACAAAAGTATAATAAATGGAATATTAAACTATCAATGTAAGACATGGCGGTATGGTCCTAGAGACTTTAGCCTGCCCTAAGGGGCGAACTTAAAAAAAAAGCACAATAAATACACTTTAAAACGTCATAGACACACCATACAAATCTATAAAAATACGTAAAAAAAATTAACCTAAAATATCATGACCTTGAAAAAAAAAGTAAGCATGTCTTTCCATTTCTTTCCCATACTCAAATTGAAGTCCGGGGCCAGAAAAGAAATGCGAAAACTGACTCTACCAGTGCTTCGGAAATACGCCCGCTGGGTTCCGTACACAAAGGTTAAAACGGGACCCTATTACTAAGACTCCGCTGTCCGTCCGTCTGTCTGTCTATCTGTCTGTCTGTCTGTCTGTCTGTCTGTCTGCCTGCCTGTCTGTCTGTCTGTCTGTCCGTCTGTCCGTCTGTCCGTCTGTCCGTCTGTCCGTCTGTCCGTCTGTCCGTCTGTCCGTCTGTCCGTCTGTCCGTCTGTCCGTCTGTCCGTCTGTCCGTCTGTCCGTCTGTCCGTCTGTCCGTCTGTCCGTCTGTCCGTCTGTCCGTCTGTCCGTCTGTCCGTCTGTCCGTCTGTCCGTCTGTCCGTCTGTCCGTCTGTCCGTCTGTCCGTCTGTCCGTCTGTCCGTCTGTCCGTCTGTCCGTCTGTCCGTCTGTCCGTCTGTCCGTCTGTCCGTCTGTCCGTCTGTCCGTCTGTCCGTCTGTCCGTCTGTCCGTCTGTCCGTCTGTCCGTCTGTCCGTCTGTCCGTCTGTCCGTCTGTCCGTCTGTCCGTCTGTCCGTCTGTCCGTCTGTCCGTCTGTCCGTCTGTCCGTCTGTCCGTCTGTCCGTCTGTCCGTCTGTCCGTCTGTCCGTCTGTCCGTCTGTCCGTCTGTCCGTCTGTCCGTCTGTCCGTCTGTCCGTCTGTCCGTCTGTCTGTCACCAGGCTGTATCTCATGAACCGTGAAAGTCAGACAGTTGTTATTTTTACAGATGATGTATTTCTGTTGCCGCGATAACAACAAATACTAAAAAACCGAATAAAATAAATATTTAAAGGGGCTCCCATACAACAAACGTGTTTTTTTGCCGTTTTTATAGATAATGGTACGGAACCCTTCGTCTTTCTCTATGTCCGGACTTTTAATCTTTTAAAATGACTCGTATAACACTGTACAATGAGGTATAAATTACGATTCCCTCGTAGAGAGTATGGGCCATAATCCACCACTCTGGCCCAGTGGTGGATGTCACATGTCTTTGAACTTTTGTGATAAATTCTTGGACATGCCGGTTTCCTCACGGTGTTTTCCTTCACCGTTTTTAGAGCCAGTGTTAAATTCGCTCAGCTAAACTCGCTCACCACATCTTATTGTATTTAATTATTTAAATAGTGATGTGTTCTGCAAAAACGTAGTAGTACATTATTTTATTCTATCATCAATAGTTTTCACAGCGCACGTGATGTAAAAAATATTTTAGGTAATTTTTTGTAAATATAATATAGCCTATGTCACCCGGAGATAGTGTAACTTCCCAACAGTGAAGAATAAGAAATGATGAGAATTTTTAAAATCGGTTATTCAATGCAAACAAATAAACAAAAAAACAATCAAATCTATCCTTTTTATAATATTTTTATATTACATATATACATATATAATATATTATTATTATATATATATATATATATATATATATAATATAATTTTATTATATATAATAAAAGAAGAATAAAATGTACTTACGCCCTTTTGGTCTTGCAGTCCAATCCCACCGAGCATTCCGCCGCCACGTTTCTTGTGACGTTGACCACTGCCGTTGCCGTGACCACCACCGTTGCCGTGACCACCGCCGTTGCCGTGACCACCGCCGTTGCCGTAACCATTGCCGTTGCCTTGACTATTGCCTCTGTGACCACCGCCGTTGCCGTGACCACTGCCGTTGCCGTGACCACCGCCGTTGCCGTGACCTGCGCCGTTGCCGTGACCACCGCCGTTGCCTTGTCCATTGCCTCTGTGACCACCGCCGTTGCCGTGACCACCGCCGTTGCCTTGACTATTGTCTCTGTGACCACCGCCGTTACCGTGACCACCGCCACCGCCGCCTCGTCTGCCGCCACCGCCACGGCCGCTCGCACTGCCACTGCTGTAAACACCGCCGCCCCCACTGCTACTGCTGTAACCACCGCCGCTCCCACTGCCTAACCCACTGCCATTATTGTAACCACCGCCGCCCCCACTGCCGCCCCCACTGCCGCCCCCATTGCCACGTCTGTAACCACCGCCGCCCCCACCGCCGCCCCCATTGGCATTTCTGTAACGACCGCCGCCCCCACCGCCGCCCCCACCGCCGCCCCCACTGCCGGAGCTATTGCTGGTATTGTAATCATCGCTGCCACCACTGGTGCCGTTGTATGTTTCACTTGAATCGTGATACATGTATTCGTCGTATGTACCGCCTCCAGGGGCAGGCAGCGCTGACGCCGCCAGTATCTGCGAAAACGTTAATTTGCACCAAGCACTTCGCTTCAACCTTCATTGCGAACGGCCAAGGAGTGGAACTCTCTGCCGGCATCTGTGTTTCCAGATAGCTACAATCTGGGTCATAATTCACTATGACAACTTGGCGATTCCTTGCTTCGAGGAAACGTCGATTCCTTCATTAATAAACGACGTTTCCTCGAAGCAAGGAATTGCCAAGTTGTCATAGTGAATTAGGGCCCAGGGTGTCTTCTTTAAGACATGAGTGAACAGGTGTTCACTCATGTATAGGAATCGACGTGATTTCGAAGCAAGGAATCGCCAAGTTGTCAAGTGAATTGGGGCCCTGGTGAGATAGCAGTCAAATGCTAGCTTTAATTAATTTAAAAAAAACGATTATATACCTACGCTAAAAGTTTGTATGTAAGTGTGTTAGTATGTTAGTATTGTTACCGCCATGTTTGCATTGATGCAACTTCAATATGATAGGCTTTCCCTTTCTTACATGGTAATTAGGTGATTTGCTTTCCTTGTCCCTCACCTATATCCCGCCACGCATCTTGTCACCGCGGTCAGTAGCAAATTACCTTATCCGCGACCAGTCATATAAATCTGGGAAGTTAGACAATATTCCAAGTGCAATTACACTGATTACCACAACTGTGAAGTGCAAGTGAGCCGCCGTCTGCACTGCCGCAAGTGCGTAACGTGCCTACCGCGCTCAGGACTTCAATCATCGGGACGTCCCACAGGAGCGACACAAGAGAAAGAAGGTGCGTGGTGTCCAATTTCCATACCTAAGTAGATCTGCCGAAATACCATGTAGGTAACTAGTGTACCTAACGATTAACAATTACAGTCCACTAAAATAATATATATATTTAATTGACGCCATAAGCCTTAGGGCACATACCGCATCCCGCAGCGGAATTATAAAGGGCCGCTTCATAAATTTGGTCCTATCTCACTGGATTCCATAAAATTAGTCAATTTCGGCATCTAGTTTGGCCACCATCTTTAAAAAATAACCTCTGTCGCAACGTGGTCGTCACGTTGCCTATGTCCGTACGCTCTTAATTTTGCCCTCATCTTGCACATAAATAAGTGTTTGATCTCATTTGCACATTATATACATAATAAACATACGCGCCCCGCAAATAGGTGTTGCCTTTAGGAATGTATTATACCTACGCTCCCGCCCTTTAGGCATACCTACTTATATACATTTATTTATAAGTATTATAAATATATTTACATTTCCGCTTTATATTTATATACTTTACGCATATAAAGTGTCTAACTCATATAAACAGCTACTCACGCGACCGATAAAGTAAAATCTAAAAAATAGCCATCATTTTATTGGTAAAACAAAGACCGCTTGCTAGGTACCTACCGGTGCTTTTACGAT
Source organism: Petrophora chlorosata (assembly GCA_951640565.1). Taxonomy (NCBI): domain Eukaryota; kingdom Metazoa; phylum Arthropoda; class Insecta; order Lepidoptera; family Geometridae; genus Petrophora; species Petrophora chlorosata. Next base: position 904,188 of record OX621219.1, read on the forward strand.
ATTTACGCGTCTTTGTTAGTTGTTCGTATTTGTTAAAATAAAATCAATAACTATGACTGGGAAAAACAAGCTGGCATCTCCCTGTACCCCTCGATTGACGGTGTTAGAAGGAAAACGAAATGCTATCTTTGAACGGATAAACGTGGTGTATAATCAAGCTAAGGTAGCTCATATCTCAGAAGAAAATACAGAGACATTTCTAAATAATTGCATAACAATTGAGGATTTACGTTCGAGTTTTCATAAGGTTCTCGATGATTACAATGAGACACTTCTTGAAAGTAATCCCAAAGCCACCGTTTCTTATCAGAGTTACTCCTCGTTCGAAGACCTATATTGTTATATCAGGCAGGTCAAATCGAATCTTACAAAACCAGAGCCTTCAACAGCACCTAAGGTTAAGCCTCGGCTGCCGCAAATTGAACTCATGTCCTTCGATGGTAACATAAGTAACTGGCCGTTATTCTATGCCAGTTTTAATGCCACAGTGCATAATAATCCTTCGCTGACAGACTCAGACAAGCTATACTATTTATTAGGTAAGCTGTCAACAAACGCGCAATCTACATTTGCGGGAACAATACCAAGTCCTCAAAACTACCATATTATATACCAGTCGCTTCTAGACAGGTTTCAAGATGTCAAACTATTAGGAGGTAACTATTTGGAACAAGCACTTAACGTTAAGTTAAACGGTACTCCTTCTGCAGCTAATTACCAATTGTTTATCGATAAATTTGTTGTAGGTATCAACTCGCTCAAAGCGTTGCAAATAGATGATTTGTTGGATTTCGTGTTACTTCATATAGCTATGCACAAGTTTGATACAGAAACAATACGTGCGTTTCAAACGTATTCTCGTGACATAAAAATGCCGACACTCGATATATTTATTAACTTCATTAGAAGTCAGTGTCGTATTTACGAGACCGTACAACCTGCGGCTAATAGTGACAGTTTAAAGTCTAGTTTCAAGCCACGCGCTAAACCTATAACGCGCCCGCCGAATCCACAGTCATACGTAACATGTACCGCTTCTGACAAGTGCTCACTTTGTAGTTACGCAAATCATGATCACTTCTATAAATGTACCGCGTTCGAGAAACTATCGCCTGATGAGCGATTTAAGTTTATAAAAAATAATAACGCTTGCGTAAACTGCCTAAGTCGTACGCACAAGACAGTTAATTGCACATCTAAATTGAAATGTCGTACTTGTAATCAGCGACATCATTCTATGTTGCATTTTAATAATAATAAACCGCACTCAGAACCCACGAACGCTAGGTCGGCCGCGCATTTAGCCGCTCTGCCGCGAGCGCCCGCCCCTACCACGATCGAGCCGTGTCACGCTCCAACGATGCAGCGCAGTGATCTATCGCTTTGTACGACGTCCATTGCCGCCTCGCTTCCCGCGCACATTGATACACAGCTAATTGACAAGCAGCAATGTAACCGTTCTACTGTGTTGTTAGCTACAGCCCAAGTGATAGTGTACGATTCTATTAATAGACCGCATTTAATTCGCTGTTTACTGGATAGTGCTTCACAAAGCAACTTTGTAACATATGATTTTTGTAACCGCATGGGATTGCTTCACAATATAAGGCCGTCGCACACGGTGGTCAAGGGAATCGGGGGCTCCCAGAAGCATGTTAAGGGTTCGATTAGCTTTAAATTACACTCGAGATTTAATACTAATATTAATTTTGATCTTGACTCGCTAGTGATCGACCGCATAAGCGATTCACTGCCATCGGCGGCAGTTGATAAGGCTGCGTTCACACACCTCGAGTCAATTCCACTCGCTGACATGGATTATGCGACTCCCGGAAGTATCGATTGTTTAATTGGTGCGTCAACTTTTTCGCATTTAATTCTACCTGGAATAGTGCGCAGCAGTTACGATAATATTCCACCCGCGATTCAAACTGTTTTAGGATTTGTAATTATGGGCTCCGCGCCTACGTTACATATAGTTAACAATAACCTATCAACCTTATGTTGCTTTGTTGTTCATGACTCGATGGACACGCTCTTCAAGCGATTTTGGGAGCTTGAAGAGATAGCAGCGCCGCCCGCGTCCGCTCAAAGTTCTCATGACTTAGAGTGCGAAGAATTTTTCCGCGCTACCACCGTTCGGGAAGACAATGGTAGATATGTTGTCGCATTGCCTTTTCGTAATGACCCGTATCTATTAGACGATTCTTACGCTACCGCGCTTAGACGACTTAAGTGCTTAGAGCGAAAATTAGATGCTTCGCTCAAAACCCGCGCCGCGTATAATGACGTTATTCGCGACTATATAAATAAAGGCTACCTTAGTCCTATTAATATAAATGATGATGACGTCACCCGACCATCATATATAATCCCACATCATGGGGTGGTACGAGAAGATAAAACCTCGACCAAGCTGCGTTGCGTTCTGGACGCAAGCTGTAAGACCTGGCCGTCAGGTTATTCGCTTAATGATCTTCTTCACGCAGGTGCTAATTTACAAGGAGACTTGTTTAGCATCCTCATAAATTTCCGCCTATTTGAAATAACGCTTACCGCTGACTGCCGTCAGATGTTTCTTCAAATAGTAGTACGCGAAGATGATCGCAGGTTTCAAAGAATCTTATATAGGTTCAATGCTGACGATCCAGTTACTGTATTTCAATTTAACCGCGTTTGTTTTGGGGTCCGATCCAGCCCAAGCCACGCGCTTCGGGTAGTCAAAATGCTAATCGCAGACGAAGGAGATAAGTTTCCCGCTGCAGCCGCCGCTGCCTCTTCATTCCTTTACATGGACGATATAGTTCTTTCAGTTATGACTACCTCGCAAGCAATCACGCTCAGTGATGAGTTAATACAACTTTTCAAAAAAGGTCAATTTGATCTCGTCAAGTGGACAAGCAATTCTGACGATGTACTCGCCCACATACCAGATACGCACAAAGAGACTATTAATAAAATGTTTGAGGAGTCTGTTTCTCATAAAATCCTAGGTCTATATTGGGATAAATCTAGTGATTGTTTTCGCTTTGTGGTTGCCGCACCGGACGATAAGTGCACTAAGCGCACGATATTGTCCGCAATAGCACGGTTATGGGACATCATGGGCTTTGTGGCTCCGGCCATTTTGTACGCCAAGCTTCTTATCAAGGAGCTTTGGCTGTCAAAGTGTGACTGGGATGCCGAACCACCCCGCCACATTGTAAAAAATTGGATGCAGTTTTGTGTGGAACTACCCTTACTCAACAAGCTCTGCATTCCGCGACATTTAGGTATCGTGCAGAATTGTGATGTCAACGTTGTAGGTTTCGCAGATGCGAGCGAACGCGCCTATGGCGGTGTAATATACCTACACGTCCGCGTAGGCTGCGAGTATACTGTACAACTCGTATGCGCGAAGTCCAAAGTTTCGCCCGTAAAGGTTGTTTCTGTTGCACGATTGGAACTCTGCGCTGCGCTATTGTTGTCACAGTTACTGCGCAAGGTCTTAGATATTATAACCCCGCGCTATCCCGTTAGTAATGTTTTCGCATTTAGTGATTCCAAGGTTGTACTCTGCTGGATATACGCATCACCGCACCGTTGGCAGACCTTTGTCGCCAATCGAGTAATAAAATTGACAGATAATATTTCCGCGAACCGATTCTTTCATGTTTCGGGCTCTGAAAATCCAGCGGATTGCCTTTCACGTGGCGCCAGTCCAGCCAAATTAATAGACCACCCTTTATGGTATACTGGACCTTCCTGGTTGATACGCGACCCAAGTGAATGGCCCTTAAATAAAATGGATACGGACGAATACGCAAATGCCCCTGAACAGCGGAGTCAGGTGCACGTTCTCACGACTAGCCCGGAGAACGCCCCGCTATACGCGCTCGCGCAAAGACTTTCGTCGTACTCTAAATTGTTACGCGTCATTGTTTACATTTATCGCTTTATGAAAATATTACCACGTGGTAATTTTATATCAGCCGCAGACTTAGAATTTGCAGAAAATAAATTAATTCTCGCAGTGCAAGATGTTCATTTCTCGCAAGATAAATCTAAGTTAATTAAAAATGAAACTTGTTCACCCGCATTAAATAAACTTAGGCCTTTTCTCGACGATAGCAGTGTTATACGTGTCGGAGGTCGCTTGTTGAATTCCGCCGAGGAATTTACACATAAACATCCTTGCGTTCTACCGCGCCATGATCAGGTGGTTGATTTAATAGTTGACCACTATCACCGCAAGCACTTGCATGCTGGTCCAGAGCTACTGATGTCTTTATTACGGCAACGGTTTTGGATTTTGTCTGCAAGACGCATTATACGTCATCGTATACATAAATGTAACGTATGCTTTAAGTCGAAACCCCGTCCGTTATACCCGCTCATGGCTGATCTACCCAGTCACCGCGTCAATCGGGTCGATAAAGCTTTTACGCATGTCGGATGCGATTACGCAGGCCCTCTACAGTATACGCCCGTTCGTGGCCGGGGGGTGAAGAGCCGTAAAGCCTGGCTATGCATCTTCACTTGCCTTACAACCCGCGCCACTCACATAGAAATAGCAACGGATCTGAGTACTGTCAGTTTCCTTAATGCGTTTAAACGCTTTCTATCTAGACGCGGCCCTATTAAATGTATGTATTCGGATCATGGGACATGTTTCGTCGGTGCACGTTCTTATCTCCGCGACCTCTATAAATTTTTGGATGAGTTACGCCCTCACCTAGAAGAAGAACTTTCCGAAAATCGTGTAGATTGGAAGTTCATTCCTCCCGCTTCTCCTCACTGGGGCGGTTGTTGGGAGAGCATGGTGAAGATAATAAAAGGACATTTGTTTAAGGTAATCGGACAGCAAATCGTATCATACGAGGAGCTTCTCACTGTTCTCGCGCAAGTGGAAGCCCTTATTAATTCGCGCCCGCTGATTGCTATGAGTAGTGACCCCGCAGAGCCTTCAGCTCTTACACCGGCTCACTTTTTGCAAACTGTGCCACTTTCATCACTTCCTGCGCCTGAAGTTGAACCGACTGACTTACTACAAAGACATAACCTATTGGACAGTATAGTGCAATCTTTCTGGAAGCGCTGGCGTGTTGAATATTTGCACCAGCTACAATCGCGAGCTAAGTGGAATGTTCCTTCTGTTTCTATACAGGAAGGAACCGTAGTGATTGTCAAAACGGACAATGCACCGCCCTTCGCTTGGCCTTTGGGTGTTGTTGAGGGAGTTCATCCGTCCAAAGATGGCACTACTCGAGTAGTCACCGTAAAAACTGCAAAGGGGAGCTACATCCGTCCGGTAGTTAAATTGTGCCCCCTTCCCAATCAATAATTTGTTTAGTAACTCAATTAGTTTAAGCACTCTTATATAATTACCGCATATATTATTTCCGCTCATTATAACTATATATTCCCGCATGTAATTAACCGCTTATATAAAATTATTATAATTTATCATAGTGTAGTTATTTTATAGGTATTACACCTTTTATAGACTTATACATAATTGGTTTCTTAAAGGCAACGCTTTAAGGCCGGGAGGAAATGTTACCGCCATGTTTGCATTGATGCAACTTCAATATGATAGGCTTTCCCTTTCTTACATGGTAATTAGGTGATTTGCTTTCCTTGTCCCTCACCTATATCCCGCCACGCATCTTGTCACCGCGGTCAGTAGCAAATTACCTTATCCGCGACCAGTCATATAAATCTGGGAAGTTAGACAATATTCCAAGTGCAATTACACTGATTACCACAACTGTGAAGTGCAAGTGAGCCGCCGTCTGCACTGCCGCAAGTGCGTAACGTGCCTACCGCGCTCAGGACTTCAATCATCGGGACGTCCCACAGGAGCGACACAAGAGAAAGAAGGTGCGTGGTGTCCAATTTCCATACCTAAGTAGATCTGCCGAAATACCATGTAGGTAACTAGTGTACCTAACGATTAACAATTACAGTCCACTAAAATAATATATATATTTAATTGACGCCATAAGCCTTAGGGCACATACCGCATCCCGCAGCGGAATTATAAAGGGCCGCTTCAAGTATGTTTGTTCCCTCAAGCCGCAACGGCTGAACGGTTTTGAGTGAAATTCGGAATGGAGATAGCTTATACCTTGGATTAACACATAGGCTACTTTTTGTCCCGGGAAACCGCGGGGGAAACCCCTAGTAGTTTTTTTTATGGAACTGAGTGATGAGACGAGCATGTCGTTCGCCTGATGGTAAGCGCCACGCCTGCCCAATTGCAGGTCCACCCAGATCTTAATACCATAAAAAGCACTGCGTAGCACTGCATTGCGCTCGTCACCCCGAGTCATCAGATAATAACTATTCATTGTATACCAATAACAAAAACTATTACAGATGAACCTAAAATGATAATAATATTTAAATAATTCCAGATAATCTATACTATTACTAGCTGAGCCCTTCGGTTTCACCCGCGGTTTCCCGGGATGAAAAGTAGTGTAATAATAATAAAAATATAATAATAAGCTGCCATTGATCACCAACTCCTTGCGTACAAATATAAACTGATAACTGAAAAATTACCTTACTACAAATATAACCCAGAATCCGTACTTGAAAACAGTAGCTATAGGCTCTATTGGGACCGAACAATAATTACCGACAAGACCTAGCAATATGCAACACTCACAACCTCCAAACAACATACACAGAAAAAATAGCGAAGTACACAGACCTTTCAATAGAAATTAAGACACAATGGCAGATAAACAGCACCAGAACTATCCCAATCATATTGTCTACGACAGGTGTCATACCCAAAACCCTAGCCAAAAACCTTGAAACACTCAACATATCTTCGGCGTATAAACTGCTTCAAAAAGCGGTAATATTAAATACATTCCGAATAGTTAGGAAGTTTTTGTCCCTCTCATAGCACTTGGTTACGGCCCGTGCAATTTTTCCACCTCCAGAATTGAAGAGAAAACAAAAGTTTACACGAAAGTAATAATAATAATAACCCCTAACCCAGTACTGGAGAGTTCAACACACAAGATATACTTTGATAGAGCCATACTAACAGATAAAACCGTACCCAACAATAGACCAGATATTACAATGATAGACAAAGTAAATAAATATGTATACTTAATAGATATAGCAGTCCCCAACACCCACAATCTACAAAAAACAATAACCGAAAAAATACATAAATACACAGAGCTTAAAGAAGAAGTTATCAGGATTTGGAAAATGAACAAGGTGTATATTGTGCCGTTGGTGCTCTCTAGTACGGGAGTCATCCCAAAATATTTACATCATGGTATCAAAATTTTAGATTTACCCAAAAACGTTTATATAACCATGCAAAAAGCGGCAATATTAAATACCTACCGAATTGTGCGTAAATTCTTGCAAGACGCTGGTACAACTGATTTAGATTCCCAAAGTTAACCCATTTGGTTTAGGCCCGTGGTTTTCATGAATTACCGAAATTCTTTTAATTTCGAGAAAAGCTAACAAACTAACGAATAATAATATAATAGTAGCCTATGTGTTAATTCAGGGTATAAGCTATCTCCATACCAAATTTCATAAAAATCCATTTAGTAATTCTTGCGTGAAAGAGTAACAAAGGTACATCCATACTTACATCCATTCTTATAAACTTTCGCGCTTATAATATTAGTAGGACAAAAATTAAACTGAGCCAATTCTGTACATTGAAGATATTTTTGAAAACCCAACTATGATCGACTACTTAGAGTCTTCTTCTGCCTAGCGTGATTAATCCCGGCTTCGGCCAGGGTCCGCTTTCCTGCTCCTTTCTCTCCACTTCGCGTGGTTTTCTGCATCCTGCATTGTAAGTCTATTGGCTCTCATGTCTGCATTGACGACGTTAACCCATCGCGTCTTAGGCCGGCCTCGAGATCTTGCTCCTGATACTACAAGGTCTAGGCACTGATTGCCGACGTACTCCACCGGTCTGCGAAGGACATGGCCTAGCCACCTCAAACGACTTTCCTGGAGCTTGTCTGCTATGTCCCGTACTCCGAGGCTGCCGCGGATGTGCTCGTTCCGTATACGATCTATACGTGTAACGCCGCACATCCATCGCAGCATCTTCATTTCGGTGACATGAAGCTTATGGACATGTCGTTTTACCATCGACTACTTAGAGTACTGAACACAAATCTACGGTTTTTATAATTTTGTCTGTTTTTTTTTATGTAACTGAATGACGAGACGAGCTGGTCGTTTGCCTGATGGTAAGCTATACGCCAGCCCATAACAATAACAGCACCACCCAGAACTTTGTTTTGCAAAATCTTGCGCGGCGCTGCACTGCGCTCGTCACCCAACGAAAATTTTTTGAAACAGTTTTTTTGAAATTATATATATATTTATTTCCAAAACAAAAGTAAGTTTTCATAGTATTGTATTTACTCCTTACACTAACTTAATTTGCAGTAGCTTGAAAAAACTATGTTCTTGACGCGCAGAACCTACACTAAGAATAACAGTTATTCTTGAGTCGCAGGTGGATAATTTAATAAGGATAATTTATAACCGTTCACTAAAAACACTGATTGTGCACCTAATTTTGTCTGTTTTTAGCACTCAAACGTATAAGGGGCAGCCCTTGGCCCTTGGGCCACCCCAACGGTAAAAGGGGCAGCCCTCGGTAGGTTAGGGTGCGGCGGGGTGGCCCTTGGACCACCGCAACGCCGCGAACATGTAATATTTATGAAATAGGTGCCCATTATGAAATATTTTACTGAACATATTTTGGTGCACAATCACTATTACAATATATTTGGCGGAAAACGGGAAAAAATTGAGGTACATCCGTTTCATAATAATTAATAATAAAAAAATTTAATTCCCTAAAATTATTAAACAGCTCTAACGATTTTTTATCTATGTCAATTATTATTAGGTAAACTTACCTATAAACGCTTTATTTGATTTAAACCGGCCTTAAAAAATTAGAGGTGGTCTCAATTCGATTGATTTTCCACAAGCTTTTATATTTGACAAGCTTTTATTTAACTTGCAATGTTTGTTTGTTTGAGTCAAATCTCGCAACTTAAATCAGAACCACTTCCTTTCCTCTAAGAGGAGTTCTAAATCAAATTGCAAGATTCCACCTGGACAAACATAGTTACATACACACATTGCAAGTTAAATAAAAGCTTGTCAAAATGGAACTAAGCCGATCTGTACATTGAAGATATTAAAAAAAAACCAACTGTGCATCATCTGTGTTTCCGGATAGCTACAATCTGGGTCCTAATTCACTATGACAACTTGGCGATTCCTTACTTCAAGGAAACGTCGATTCCTTCATTAATAAACGACATCTGCGAAATTTATATTCTCTATGACGCGTCATATATATGAATATATGAATGCGTCATAGAGATGTCGTTTATTAATGAAGGAATCGACGTGATTTCGAAGCAAGGAATCGACGTGATTTTGCCAAGTTATCATAGTGAATTGGTACCCTGGAATGTCGATTAAATAGTCGTATTTAACATTTTACAAGGTTTATACAATTTTTATCTGTTTGTTTGTGTGTTTATTATAAACTGGAAACTGCTGAACGGATATGGTTTTCAAGGTTTGGTAGTATTATTTCCAACTTAGATTATAGGGTATGTTACATCAAAATCGGTTGAGTAACTACGAAGATACAGCTTGACTCGTAGTACGCGCTCTCATATACCGGGGAGGTCTTTTTTTATATTTTACTAGCTGTGCCCTGCGGTTTCCCGGGATAAAAGTAGCCTATGTGTTAATCCAGGGTTTAAGCTATCTCTGTACCAAATTTCATCAAAATCAATTTAGTAGTTTTTGCGTGAAAGAGTAACAAAGGTACATCCATACATCCTTTCTTACAAACTTTCGCGTTTATAATATTAGTAGATTTTATGGGCTTGCGTTTGGCCGCTATCTCACCTGTTGTTAAGTGACGATGCGGTCGAAGATGTAGCACGCTCGTCTAGAAGAAACCTGTTCACTCTTGTCTCAAGCCTGTCACACACCACGCAGATACGGTAAGATGTACCTGGAGTACTACTGTATCTGGAGCGCGTATCTGTCAATATCGTTCTAATCAGAATCTTCTTCTGAGGAACTGTCTAATAAATCCAGAACCAATAAACGCGAACTCATTGTAACACACTGTATATTTACTTACTTAGTATACGATCCGCACCAAAAAACAAGTATTTCGTGAATCTCGTATATCATCGTATCTGCGTAGTGTGTGACACGCTTTAAAGACACTCAGATTATAGCTATATATATATATATATAGGTCTTGCTAAGATGGTCTAGGAAAAATGCGAGTATGGATTTCATCTGTCGTTCGCGTGGACGAAGTGGCGGGAAAAAACTCGTTTATTAATATTATTAGGATTATGCTTACCAAGGCGACCGCCACGGTCAAGATCTTCAAGGAAACCATAGTGGCTTCTTGGTTCCTCGACTATGAGAATTTTCTCCAAAAAAAATTCTTTATATACCTCAATCGCGAATTTTTTGAGCTACTGTCTATGTTTAAACAGATGTTCTTATAATTAATGTTTAATTAAATACTATTAACACATGCGTGTAATGTATGTTTGTACCTTTTGGTATACGAATATGTAATTAATTATTCTGCCGCCAAGCAGTAGTGCGCAAGCATTACTGCTTTAGTACATTAGTGCTTTTTAAAAGTTCTAGGCGGCACTGCAATTATTATGGGCAGGCGTGGCACTTACCATCAGGCGAACGATCACCTCGTCCCATCACTGAGGTCCATAAACTGACACCGCGAAGTTGCGTTACACGTCGCCGAACAAACGCGTCACATAAATATTTTGATATAAATTGTATGTATGCTAGTTCTATGGTTATTATTGATATGGGCCATAGAATAAGTAAATTGCATCTGTAACTTATCTAACGTTGCATGAAATGAAGATTAAATAAATAAATAAATGAAAACAGTGAAGTCACACGAAATGTATGTACACTGTGCTCGGAGGCCCAACCAAAGCCCAACGGAGGCTTCAGATCAAACAAAATGTCGCCCTGCGCGCCTGTACGGGGGTGAGACGATAAATCAGAAATGACGTCATCGCCCGCGATGCCGGGCTGGAAAAGGTTGGGGAGTTCGTGGCCTGCCTGCTGCGGAGTATAACGGGCCACACCCCCACACTCCTACACGTGAGACTCCGAAAAACCCCAGAAGCAAGCCTGTCCCGACATTCTCCCGGCGCCAGAAGAAGTCGAAGAGGGCAGAGGCGACAGCGACCACCACACGCAACAGAGGTCCAACAATAAATAAAATGTTGAAAGTTATATTTGCCTAATTTTAAACTTAAACCTAGATCCAAACGTAATGCTTAATAGTGATAAACTCAACACAGACAAGGCGACGGTATTATTAGGTATAGGCATAGACTCTAAGCTGCAGTGGGGTCCTCATATCGATGCTCTATCTGGAAAGCTAGTTCGTATAACGGAGCTCACAGAAAGTAGATTCAAGTTGCGTGAGAAAATATTCTAATTAAAAAAGCATATACTGTACAGTTAATAATTACATAGAAGACAAAGATGCATGGAGCATTCCGCTTCTGCCATGTAGCCAACTGGCACATAAGAAACATACTTAATATTGTAACAAAAGTTCTAAAAATATGCCCCTCAGTTTCTTGCCGTATCTTCTGAGTAGTGGTTCTTTTTCCGATACGGTGGTAGAGTCATTGTAATAATTGACGTTAATAAGTGCGTCTGCGATGCGAAAACTAAATAATAGGAAAAATATATTTTTAACACTGTTGTATTTTGATGGAATTAATTGTCTCTTTATCAATTTATAACATTGCACAGTGTAACTAGCAAATATAATGTATACAAACTAGCTTTTTCCCGCGACTTCGTCCGCGTGAATGGCAAAGGAAGCCCGGCAGAAGAAGGCAGCAATTCGTATTTTTTCAAAGACCATCGTAGTCGGTCCTAGTCTCCTGAATATGAGAGCGCGTAGGTACTACGAAGAGGTCAAGCTGTATCTTCGTAGTCACTCAACCGGCTTTCATGTAACATACCCTATAATCTAAGTTGGAACTAATGCTACCAAACATAATGAAAACCGCATTAAAATCCGTTCAGCAGTTTCCGAGTATAGACTCGATCTATATCTATAGAGATAACAACAATTCCAAAAACGGCAGATTCGTTTTCAGTCCCCTCTAAATAGTCGATCGCAGTTGATTTTTCATAAATATCTTCAATGTACAGAATTGGCTCATTTCCACTCCATGTCACTCCAGTCTGCCAACAGTTGTACCTCAATAGCCCAATCATAAATGATTTCCATATATCTCCGATAATAGTCCTCGCACTTATCGGAGGCTGTCTTTGATTGCATCTTCTTCAAGACCCCGATAAGTGTTGCCCATTACATATCTAAACTAAATGCTCTAAGAGGCCTCTACGTGTTGGACTCATGTCCCCGCGCAAGCCTTCCAAAGGACCGGGTGTATAACCTGTGAGAAAGAGCGACATAATAATATTAATAAGACATTTGCATATGCGAACAAATAATATAAAGCAAAACATAAAAAAAAATCTAAAGAAATAGTATAAATTAAAAAAAAGACGTGTGGCACTCGGAGACTGCCGCGGTAAAGCTATTGCATAGCATTCGGGTTGGGGGTGTTAGGTTATTTTCGTTACAGAATTTCTGGATTCGGTCTCCACGCTCAAGGCCCGCGATAGAAGCTATGCAATAGCTTAAAAATTTAATTTGTTCCGTTCTATCTACATATATACACGAGCCGAACCAAGCGTAACCCGCTAGCTAATTTAAAAGCAAATATTCGGTATCATGGCAATATTCCGCAACTGAATAAACAATCGAATATTAAAATGGTAAACCTACAGATAATACCAAGAACTAACTCTGTTACTTCCTACATACAACGGTTGAGAGGGCGTCATTGATAATTACAAGCTTTTATTTAACATGCAATGTATGAATGTATGGAACTATGTTTGTTCGGGTGGAAACTTGCAAGCTGAATCAGAACCACTCCCTCTTGTACTACGAAGTTACAATTTTGCATACTTGTCAAAGTCCGATGACAATGCCATATTATGGTGATAGCCAGCTAATCTGTTGATGGAGACGGAAGGTGGGCAATGGAACTCCTTGACGGATAATCGTAAGCTACTAGTGTTTGGGCTCATTGTAATCTGCTCGCGGTTCCGATTACGAATTTGTTAAAAGCTTGACTTTAAAAATATATTTTTCAACAAAATACTTTATTTAATAACTAGGCCGAGTTCCACGGATTAGGTGTCAATTTAATAATAAAACATCAAGTTACACACGCCCAGTTGGCGCAAGCCAGTATAGTCCGAGGTTATACATTTGCAAATAATTCGCACTTTTTTTATTTATTTTTTATGTAACTGAATGACGAGACGAGCTGGTCGTTTGCCTGGTGGTAAGCTATACGCCAGCCCATAACAATAACAGCACCACTCAGAACTTTGTTTAGAAAATCCTGCGCGGCGCTGCACTGCACTCGTCACCCTGAGACCATTAACTGTTGAGTCTCATAATGCCCAGTGATTTCGCGTTTACGCTAATCTGGACTATGTATATGTCGCAGCCAACTAGCTTAATCAGGCGTTCATTCAACAGCCTAGCCACTTTACTAAACAGCGCCGTTCAACTAGCTTCCTGAATGATATTCAGCCATTTGATCAAACAGCTTGACTTGGATCGATGACGTTTAATTACTTGCCTAGGCTGTTCATTTACAAAGCCTGTTATCCAAAGTTTAATGAAAAATAGTACAATGGAAGAGTGTAGTGACAATAATAATGTGAATATAGCTGCAGCCCTCGGTAGGTGAGGTGCGGCGGGGTTGGCCCTTGGGCCACCCCAACGCCGCGAACATGTGTGTCAGATATAATATAATGTAAGTAGATTCTAATGTAACACTTCTGTAGATTATAATCTGCCGAAAAATAATGCGACGGCTCACAATCTTTCGACAGTTTACAATCTCGCGTATACATCTAATCGTACGAATGGCGTAAGTATTAGCCAGCCAGTTTATTAAATGTTGTAACAGACGATATGGCTAAATATCATTCAGGAAGCTAGTTGAACGGCGCTGTTTAGTAAAGAGGCTAGGCTGTTGATTGAATAGCTAGTTAAGCTAGTTGGCTGCGAAATATGTACATATATGATGCACTGGAGTTTTATCACACTACGCGTGTTTACGCGAATTCGCAGCGTTCTCGCGGCGTCTTTTGGACATTCCCTAACAGAATACGGAATGATATATCTGCCGCAGGGATATGACAAAAACAGAGATTTGGTCGATTCCCTAAGTGATTTGACCAAATCACTGAGGATGTAAAAAACAACACGATTATAAAGGGTTTTTCAATTGGCGTGGGGAGATTTTGGCGGCCCGTCGCGGCCATTTTGTTTTGGCGACATCTGTCAAATCTTTATTATTTAGTTATTTATGCCCAAAGACGAAGTATATTTTATGCCAAATCACCACGGCAAGTAACACAATTGAACAGCACGTTCAAATGATAAAATTTTACTATCAAAACTAGCTGTGCCCCGCGGTTTCACCCGCGGTTTCCCGAGATAAAAAGTAGCCTGTGTTATTCTGATGTGTAAGAGCTATATTATTGTAAAGTTTCATCAAAATCCATTCAGTAGTTTTTGCGTGAAAGAGTAAGAAACATACATCCATACATTCTTACAAACTTTCGCGTTTATAATATTTGTAGGATATGCCATATCTACCGAAGAGCGTGTCAAATTTTTCTTTAAATGTTTGTTTTAGTTACACGTGCTGAACAAACGAGGGTCACATGTTTTTGGTAAAACAGGTAATAAAATTATCTAGGTCGGAGCGTGGCAACACCGCGCCGAAACCGAAATTCGCCCTAAGGTCTAAATGAGACCCCGCTCCTGGACTGCCTCTTAGGGGACTGGTCTGGTCTGGTCACTCTTACTGCTACTGTCATACCCAATCATACATTATTCATATAACAAGCTTTTAATTATTCAACTTGCAATGTATGTATGTTTGTTGGGGTGAAATCTT
Source organism: Petrophora chlorosata (assembly GCA_951640565.1). Classification (NCBI taxonomy): domain Eukaryota; kingdom Metazoa; phylum Arthropoda; class Insecta; order Lepidoptera; family Geometridae; genus Petrophora; species Petrophora chlorosata. The sequence goes on from OX621219.1 coordinate 919,295, forward strand.
GCAAGCTGAATTAGAACCACTTCCTCTAATCCTACGGAGATGAAATTTTGCATACTTGTCAAAGTCCGATGACAAAGCAATTATATGGTGACAGCCAGCTATTCTGATGATGTAGACGGAAGGTGGGCAATGGAACTCCTTGATGGATAATCGTAAACTACTAGTGTTTGGGCTCATTTTAATCTGCTCGCGGTTCCCATTAAGAAATCATGTATATGATGAATGTCTTGAAAAAAATATTTTTCAACAAAAAACGTATTTTTATTAAGTCACTTTCTTGTTTGTCTGTCTGTCGTTCAGGGTGGAATTTTGCAACTCATATTTCGAGCACTTCCCGATTAGCTATCCGGCTGAAACTTTCAGGGTAGCTCACAACTCGATGACAGTCCATTCTAAATCCATTTATTTTTTTAAGTCGCAAAGGCCGTGTTTTTTTCTATTATTCTTAATCTACATAATATTTTTATGAAACTATATTTTGAGACATATTGGAAGAGTTGAAAAAATCATCATCCCCGCAGTTTCTTGGTAGAGTCAGTTTTCGCATTTTTTTTCTGGGTCCGGACTTCAATTTGAGTATGGAAAAGAAATGGGGAGACGTGCTCCCTTTTTTTCAAAGTCATATTAACTGAAATTAATATTTTTAAATAAAATTTGAATTGTGTGTTCATGACGTTTAAAATTACAAAACTCTTTATTGCATCATCATCATTATCCACAGCCCTTTACATCCCACTGCTGGGTATAGGCCTCTCTCATGTCATGCTATTCGCCTCGACTCTGCGCCATTCGTGTCCAGGTTCGGCCAGCGATTCTTACAATATCGTCGACCTATCTTGCTTCCGGACGCCCAACGCTACACTTGCCCTGTCTCGGCCACCATTCAGTCAGTACCTTACTCCACCTGTCGTCAGTCCGTCTGGTCAGGTGTCCTGCCCAACTCCATTTGAATCCCATAACAGTTTTTCCGATTTTGTTGCATACCAGTTACAAAAGAATATATAAAATAGTACAAAATTTCTTACAATGGGTGTAGTACCCATTGTAAGAAATTTATGCTATTATGGGTGATCTTATCGCTTAAAGCGCTTCTTCTAAATCTCTTCCAGACAACCTTTGGATGAACAGTATCGAAAGAAGGAGCAGACGGCGGTAAAAGTTCATTTGTATGGCTTTTTATTAAATGAATTTTACTTTAACCTCTCCATCTGCTTTGTGATATCTGTTGATGAAGGGATGTAAGCAACTTCTACAGATCTGATCGATTCGAAGTTTGGTATCCACTTCAATGGTATATAACAAGAATCACCTTCACCTTGACCTGATGCTGCAGCATCATCTGGAATCTGCAGGATATCCAACTCCTCACCAACTTACACCAGACGAACTGCGTTTTTTTAGTGATTAAATGGGCTCACGTTTGACAACAACTCATTTGATGGTAAGCGTAGTTGCGGTCTAAGGTAGAGCACGTTTGCCCATGAGATGCCTTCACTCTTGTCTTAAAGAGACGCAGGTTGTAATTGGAAGGAAATAAGTATTACGGTAGATAATTCCACTCTTTAGCAGTACGTACAATAAAAGAGTCAGTCGAAGCGCTTCGTGCGGACTGGTGGTATTTGCACAGTGTAAGGGTGGAGTGACTCTCCTCGCTTGGTTTGGGCTCATTGGAATGGTTTCAATGAATCCTACCAATATTATAAATGCGAAAGTTTATGAGGATGGATGGATCGATGGATGGATGTATGTTTGTTACTCAATCACGCAGACTTCGGATTTTAATGAAATTTGGTACGAAAGTACTAGATCCACGGGGTGCAGCTAGTAGTTTATAGATAAATGATGACCAGGGTCTGATGATGGAGCAGGAAAGAGAAATGAGGATCAAATGGATAAAAAAAATATTAAGTTAAAGTTGGGGGATTTAAGTGAGTGTGGCTCAGTGGGAGAACGTGTGACTTTAGATCCGACGCACCCGACTTCGAATTCCGCTGGCCACTGACTTTCTTAAGTTATGTGCGGATTTAACACTCGCTCTAAAAACGGTGGAACGGAGAAAACCGGCATCTCAAAGAATTAATCACAAAAATTTAAGGACATGTGACATCCACCAACCCGCACTGGGCCAGCGTAGTGGATTATGGCCCACACTCTCTATGAGAGAAGGCCCGTGTCCCAACAGTGGGAACGTGATGGGCTGATGATGATGATGGGGGATTTAAAAATATTTAATAAAAAAAATTGCGCTTTAAATAATAGTGTCTACATGAAAATATCACACCTGTATTGACTTCCTTTAATGCGTCATACGTACAAACCACACCAGTAATAGTAATGCGAAAATAGCTCTGTCTGTTTGTTACCTTTTCACGACTAAACGGCTGAACCGATCTTGATGAAATTTGGCACAGATATAGCCTGTAGCCCCGAGAAAGACCTTGGGTAAAGTTTAAGTTTAAAAGTTCTATTAAGTTTTGGCATCACAGCTGTACTTATGAACGTCAATTATTACAATGACTCTACCACAGTATCTTGTCTGTTTTATAATTTTCAATTTTGAAATTTTTGTTAAATACCCGTGCAAAGCCGGGGCAGGCCGCTAGTTAATCATAAATTGAATTAATTAAATAGCAAAAAATATTAAAGTATGAGAATTAAGTCTAATTTATACCATTGTTTGCGGTGTCTTCTCTATCGTAGTAAAAATAGCTCAATGACTTTACTATAAGTCATTGGTGCAGGGCCAAATCGGGATTCGAACCCAGGTGCGTCGGATCGAGAGGCGCAGGAGTTCCCGCTAAGCCACTATTTCTATTGCTTCTCTAACCAACCGTGGTACGTACTGGCGTTCTGTCGAGATTACCTGAGGGTTATGTAACTCGATCTAATGATTCGTACCTGCTTCTAAAAGATGTTGAGCTATTGCAGATTTTTGTGAGTCATTGTTCTTCACCGCCCTGAAACATAAGCTCCTAAACCAAAAAAAAAAAAGATGTTCCTGAAGTTTCTTTCTAGTGTCAGTGACCATGTTAGTTTAAAAACATATATTATTTATTTTATATTCTGAAACACGCCAAGCTTTTTTAGGCGTACCCAAAGGGTATCGGGACCCTATTATATACAAGACTTCGCTGTCCGTCCGCCACCAGGCTGTATCTCAGGAACCATGATACTTAGACAGTTGGAATTTTCTCATAGTAATGTATTTCTCATAGAGTGATGTATTTCTGTTGCCGCTATAACAACAAATACTAAAAAACAGAATAAAATAAATATTTAAGGGGGCTCCCATACAACAGACGAGATTTTTTTGCCGTTTTAATAGATAATGTTACGAAACCTTTCGTGCGCGAGTCCAACTCGCACTTGGCCGGTTTTATTTGTATTCTTGTGCACCACAAATTATAACATTTTTGGTAATAAACAATTTATTTTTTCCTTATTATTTATTAAATAAAGAGTCAAGGTTTAAATTCACCGCCAGTGTTTTCTCTATAGATTTCTGCTTCTTCTCACTGGGCCCCTTTTCTTGAGGGTCTTTATCGTGAGGCCCCAAATCGTTAGGCGCTGCATCATGAGAATTAATGTCAAAAGGACTCATATCGTTAAGCCCCACCGAACGAGGCCCCTTGTCAAAAGAACCAAGAGGTGTTGTATCATGCTCTAAGTCGCGAATCTTCGGCACATGGTATTCTCGAGGCTTTCCAGGGGTCACCTTCTTCGGATGGTCTTCTATGTGGTCTTTTTTGCGGTCTTTCGCTGCTCTGTAATGGAAGCCTTTGACGGTAGATGTCTCATCTTGAATTGGTGGCAATGGCGTCTCTTCTGTGGCCATTGTAGTCACCTGAAAAAGGAATTATTAACAACAGGTGAGATAGCGGTCAAACGCAAGCCTATAAATAATAAATAAAAGGTTAGTTCTTATTACAGACAGACAGAATACAACAGACGGAAGCCATTGTGTTTTTTCCAAGAGCATCTTAGCAAGACCTCCCCAGTATATGAGAGCGCGTACTACGAAGAGGTCAAGCTGTATCTTCGTAGTCACCCAACCGACTTTAATAATCTGAGTTGGTACTAACGCCACGTGAAAACCGGATTAAAATCCGTTCAGCAGTTTCCAAGTCTAAACATACAAACAGACAGAAATTCTAAAAAACGTAGATTCGTGTTCATTACCCCATATATAAATAGTCGGTCCTAGTCGGTTTTTCAAAAATATCTAAGAATTAGTCAGTTTATTGGGAACGTAGTCGAAAGTTCTGGTAGTGGGAACGTAGGCTCGTGATGATGATGATGATGATATGATCTAATATTAGCTATGTAATACTTTTTTCTTTATATTGACATTGTTTTATAATAATATACTATACCTAAGTATTTAATTTATTCCATGAAAAAATCTTAAAATTGAAATGATGATGATGACGATGATGGTGATGATGATGATGATGATGATGATGATGATGATGATGATGATGATGATGATGATGATGATGATGATGATGATGATGATGATGATGATGATGTTGTACCTCGTGTACGGCGACGTGTTTGGTGGTTAGCGTGGTTTCGTGGTCGTCGACCGGCATGCGCGTCGACTCGGGTGTCTCTTCCGCTGGCTCGCCCATGCTCAGTATGATGTGGTGAATTGCATTACTGTGAAGTTGTGAACACGGCATTATTTAAATCTATTTTTAATTTTATTAAATTATAGTTATGCGTTTGACCGCTATCTCACCTGTTGTTAAGTGACGATGCGGTCGAAGATGTTGCAAGCCTGCCTAGATGAAACCTGTTGTCGAAGTATTTTCTGTCAAACCCTACTTGTCGAATTATGTTCAGTCGAAACATTGACTTGTCGAACTATATTTTTTCGAAGTAAGTGTCGTGTTGAAATAAAGAACTGACGACGTTCCGAGGGACACCGTCTTTTAATTTTGAGAAAAACTAACTTTACGAATAATTAAGTCAAAATGAAAGTCAAATATCATTTATTAAATAGGCACAAAAGTGCACTTTTAAAGGTCATAAACACATCTTACAAATAAAATTAAAAATATGTTTATGTGATTTTTATTACACGTGACTTTGAAAAAAGGTACGTCTACCTATTTCTTTCCTATACTCAAATTGAATGTGCAGAAAAAAAACGAGAAAACTGACTCTACCAGTGCTTCGGAAATACGCCCGCTAGAGAAGATGGCACCAAGAAACTCTGCGGGGATGTCTTTTTTTCAACGCTTATAAAATGTCTCGAAATATAACAATGAACAATTAGGTATAAATTAAAATTAACAGAATCTCAAACAAGAAGTGCGAGTGAGATGTCCTGTAGTCATAGTATCAGCAGGCCAAGCGCACTCCGCACTTCGGACACCGACGGCGGGTTGCGCGTCGTTACACGTGTCGCGTCAGAAGAGATAAGAGCTATGCGATAGAAAGAGAGGCGCTCTGTAGGTTAATATGACTGGTAGGTATGCAGCGCTACGCGAGCTGAATTGAATTTTATTGCGTTATAGCAAGAGTCGCTATTTGTTTAAATTTCTTTGAGGAGTGATGCTTCTGTCCCTTAGTATTCTGTGGTATCAGAAACAAAAAAAAAATAAAGTCTGTTGTTTCAAAAAACTTACCCAGCGAACTCAAAGCCCAGCTCCCTGTACAAGTTCTTCTCCGGCACCGTGAGGCTAGAGTTGAGAGAGGGGTTCGCATCTAACTTCTCAACGGGAGAGAGCGTCGTTATGTTCTCCTCCTTGACAGGATCCGGATACTGCTGGCGCAGTTGACGGCGCAGGATGGACGGGAGGAATCTAAGGGGAGAGTTGCGAATGTTTCATTACAATACAAAACCATAATTTTTGTTTTTTAGACTGGTTGGATATATTTTATTTATTTTTTCTTTTATGTATTTTTTTTAATTACAATTGTCACAAAACAAGAAAATAAAACAATAATTCATTTTATAACAAAAAAAAAACAAACTTCTACTCTGACGTTCATAAGTGCGTCTGTGATGCCAATATTGAATAAAGAACTTTTGATTTGATTTGATTTGATATATCGTCGAAGTCCAAAGTCGAATATTTATATCTTTATATTTATATATGTATTAAATGCTTCAATAGTGTTATTTCTTTATAAATTATTTTAAATCACCGTCTAGTCCTTTTTTTCCGATACTGTCCATCAATAAGTTGAATTATTAAATTGTCTGAAAGAGATTGCTCTAAGCGATAAGACCGCCCATTGTACCACCCTAGTTATAATGTTTATCTGTAATATTTTTCATGTTACTGGTATACAATAATGACCTTTTAACCGACTTTAAAAAGGAGGGAATTCTCAATTCGATTGTTTTATGTTTGTTACCTCAGAAATCCGTCATTTACGAGAATAACCTGATATGAAAATTCTTTGCGTTGGTTTCAGTACAGCTATAAGGTGGTCTCATATAAATTTCATCGATATTCGACCTTGAACTTCGAAGATACATCAGAATTGAAGTCGGTGTATTTTTGTTTTGAAGTCAGTTAAATAAAAACCGTCCAAGTGCGAGTTGTACTCGCGCTTGAAGAGTTCCGTACCATTATCTATAAAAACGGCCAAAAAAATCACGTTTGTTGTATGGGAGCCCCTCAAATATTTATTTTATTCTGTTTTTTAGTACTTGTTGTTATAGCGGCAACAGAAATACATCATCTGTGAAAATTTGAACTGTCTAACTATCACGGTTCATGAGATACAGCCTGGTGACAGACAGACTGACAGCCAGACAGACGGACGGAGAGCGGAGTCTTAGTAATAGGGTCCCGTTTTACCCTTTCTGTACGGAACCCTAAAAATAAAAAAGCTCACTCGGTTTCAGATTTAACTCTGAAATTCGGATTCTGTTCTGGCTTAGTGCTAGCCCTCATTGTAGTGTTGATGTGCTTGTCCAGCTTTACTTTGAAGGCCGACACGACTTGCTGCATCATGTCGTCCAGTTCATCTCTCAGCTGGTTGACCTGCAACATTGCCGAATTCCTTTTTTATCATTGTCCCTCTGTACTTCGACAGTTCTTTATTTCAATACGACACTTCGAAAAATATAGTTCGACAAGTCATTGTTTCGACTTAACATAATTCGACAAGTTCGACAGAAAATACTTCGACAACATAAACGGCCTCAATGACGAGGTTAGGTTAAATTAGAGCAAGCAAAGCAAGCGTGGCACGTCAGTGGCCGGCGAAGCGCCAGAAAGTTTGTGTTTTCGAAGTATTTTCAGTCGAACTAATACTTGTCGAACTATATTCGAAGTAAGTGTCGCGTCATGTCGAAATATAGAACTGTCAAAGTTCAGAGGGACATCGTCTTTTTTATGTAACTGAATGTCTTTGACATTAATTTAATAATAATAATTTGTTTGTTAGTGTGATGGAAAGTAATTAAAATAATAAATAAGAAATGTGATCGCACACCACTGTCATGGTAGAATGTAGGACCTATTTTTTCTGGCAATACGTGATTTGATTGATTGATTGAATGACTGGTTGATTGGTACAAACTACAGTTTCCTATCTAAAAACCTCAGATAAATTTGAGGATGGATGAATGGATGTTTGTTACTCAATCACGCAAAAACTACTAAATGGATTTTGATGAAATTTAGTATGTAGGATTTCAAGATCCTGGAAAAGGGCATAGGCTACTTTGTATCTCGGAAAACCACGGGGCACAGCTAGTATAAAATAAAATATAATCAAAATCTCTTTATTCAGTTTTGCCATCACAGACGCACTTACGAATGTCAAATTATCACAAACACTCTACCACCGTATCGGAAAAAGAACCTCACAAGATACGGCAAGAAAGTGAGGGGCATTTTTTTAAGAATATTGTTTCAATTCGTCAAACGTCAAATGCACAACAATTAGTCCAGCAATGGTTACTTACTCAGTCGTATCATGAAACAGAAAAACTAATTTACTCTGGAGCGCGCACACACCACACACACACACACACACCTGCACCCTCACACCAGTCAGACCCCCGACACTCCATACAAATTCGCCGAGCTAACTGTCTAGTACTACTACTGACGCTCCGGCCGTTTTGTGTGTGTGCGTAATTATTGTAGGGATGAACTAATATGAATCCAACGCGACGAGGACAACGCTATACGTAAGCAACCTAAGTGTTTCTCTTTCACACCCACTATCGCTTGGCTGGGAGACGCAAAAAACCAAAAAATCTTCGATTCTTAATTGTGTAAATGGTTTCTTTGCATCCATATACAGAACAATAACGAGCCATTTTAAAAAAGGTAGGCAGACCTCCGTCAGTCAGGTCAGGTCCTGGTCAGCTCCAACGTCTTCAGCCGTTCTCCGTCTTTTTCTCAATATGTTTCGTCTATATGTCAAAGTCAAATAGTCAGCCGGCCTGTTCTTTATTAAATCCCCGTCTATGGAATGCTCTTCCACTTGACATCAGACGTGCCAACTCTTTGGCAATATTTAAACAAATGGTCAAGGCTCACTATCCATCCTCCTACCAATAACACTGCTATTATTATTTTTATGTAAATAAGTATTATATTGAATGTATTAAAATAAAGTATATATTAGTCTTTTTTAATAATAATATTTTTGTTTTTGTGTGTATTAGAATGTAAATATTAGCATGTATGTATGATTATGTAGGTATTTAGTTGTAATTAAGAAATTTCGTTGTACTCCGCCATCTACTTCTTCTTCCGATACGGTCCATCCAAAGGTTGTCTGGAAAAGATCGCTTCAAGCGATAAGGCTGCTCATTGTACTACCATAGTTACGGACTGTGTTATTGTCTATTTCTTTAATTTGGTATACTATAAAGAGTTTTTCTATTTATTCTATTCTAGTGTGGAGCCGCCGTTCTAATCCATTGGAAATTTAATTTTGTTTTAGATATGTTGTAACTATGTGTGTTTATTTTTAACTTTAAGCATCCACTGAACTTTCGTTTTTTGAAAATAAATATCTTATTTTAATTCTTTAACCCACCTTGTCGGACAATATGGCCATGTACTCCGGTGTCTTCCGAAACCTCCAGATCACGTTTCTAAGTTTCTCGCCGAACAGCTTGAGGGATTCCGCCTCTAAATCGTATTTGCGACTTTGCACTGGATTCAAATCTGTAAAGGTGGAGGCTGACCAGCAAGGGAATTGTGTAACTCGGACACCGATCGCGATTGCTTTCAAACATGTCTTGTGATAGGTATTTGTCTGTGGACTTGTCAATCTGTTCTACTGAAACTCCGCGTCCCAATTCCTATCCCAACCACGATCGCTAATAATTAATTTTTAGAAAAAAAACAAAAACCGACTTCAATGTATCTTCGAAGTCCAAGGTCAAATATCGATGAAATTTATATAGGACCACTTCGTAACTATACCGAACCCAACGCAAAAAGAATTTTTCAAATCGGTTCATATTTATACGACTTATAGGCAATCAAGCAGACGACCCGCCTGGATGGTAAGCGGTTACCGCCGCCTATGGACACCTGCAACACTCGGGGCATTACTGGTGCGTTGCCTACCTTTAAGGTCCCTTTTCACCCTTCTTTTAAAGTACCCCATGGTATAGCTTCGCGGGAAAACCTCGGGCGGTAGCCCATTCCATATCTTGCAGGTGTGCGGCAAGAAAGATCTGGAGAATCGGACAATATACGATTTCCATAGATCTATGGTATGTGGATGGGCTTTCGCACGAAATTACGCAGTTCTGAGGTGACTTTTTGCAAAGTAAGGTGGTGCCCCACCTCTTTAGGTTTCTACATAGGTAAATTAAAAAATATATATTAACTATATAGGGCTATATCATCATTATAAGCCCATTACGTTCCCATTACTGGGACACAACTTTCTCTCATAGAAAGAGTATGGACCATAATCCACCAAGCTGGCCCCGTGTGGGTTGGTGGATGTCACATGTCCTTGAATTTTTATGATTAATTCTTGGACATGCCGGTTTCCTCACGATGTTTTCCTTAACCGTTTTTAGAGCGAGTGTTACTGCACATAACTTAAGAAATTCAGTGGTACGGGGCTCGATTCGACTCGGGTGCCTTGTATCGAAAGCCGCTCGTTCTTTCACTGAACCACAGTCGGCCTAGAGCTATTTCTTTTACAAGCGACTGGGTCTGCGTTTGACCCAATCTCACCTGGGCCCCAATTCGCTATGACAACTTGGCGATTCCTTGCTTCGAAATCACGTCGATTCCTTCATTAATAAACGACATCTCTGTAACGCATTCATATATTCGTATACGAATATATGAATGCGTTACAGAGATGTCGTTATATATATATATATATATGACGCGTCATAGAGAATATAAATTTCGCAGATGTCGTTCGCAGGTGTCGTTATTGTCGAAGAAGGAATCGACGTTTCCTTGAAGCAAGGAATCGCCAAGTTGTCATAGTGAATTAGGGCCCAGACGGGAAGTTACGATGTTGTCGAAGATGTAGCACGCTTATCCAGGATAAAGCTAGTGGAGCTATAATAAAATTAATAAAGTAGTTATAAAATTATTCTTACCAGTGAATAAGTAGAATAATAACACATGTAATACTGAAAAACGCGTTCGTTCCATTCTGAGGAGTGTTGTAACAAAAGTTTTATGTCGCTCCCGATTGCACAGCCATGCAATGAAAATACATTTTGAAGTACAATAAACATGCTATTATATATATACTATATATATGTATTAATTATATATGTTATTTGTTTTGTATATATTGTATATAATAAGTTTAGTTTAAGTGTATTTGTTAGACTACATACAAAGTTTAGCTTTCTCGTATGGGAGAGGCCGTCTGGGACCGCTTTGCCAGTTATTCTGCCACTAAGCAGTGCGCGGCATTGTAGTTAGTAAGCGAAATTATCAAACTATAGGATGACAAGCGCAGTGCCGCTGAGGATTTGCAAAAATTGGGTGCTGCAACTGATATCGATGGTAGAGTCATTGTAATAATTGACGTTCATAAGTGCGTCTGTGAATTGAAATAAAGAACTTTTGAATTGAATTTGAATTGAATTGAATTGATATAAGCGGGCGTATTGCTTACCATCAGGCGAGCGAATCGCTCGTCTCATCACTCATGAAAAAAGGAAATATAAAATACATGTATTTTCAGACCGTAACAAATTGTTTATTTCTCTTCATAGATGCCTTTTTTACCAACAAACGGAATGGATGTCCTTCCAAAGGCTTTGAATACCGCGCGTTCAATGTTATCTCTCATTCTTGGCCTAGGGTTATAATAATCAGAAATCTTGGGCACAAAAGGTTTATTCCCTCCCCCTCCGCCTCCTCCTCCCCCTCCCCCTCCTCTATTATCTCTCCACTCCCTTGTAGTTCTTACAGTAATCTTAAAGCTATCATCTTTAAAATCACGTTTCTGGTTCACAAAGTCATCTTTGGTGTCCCAGTCGTTTTTCTTAGGTTTCCTCTCGTCGTTCCTATAATCATCTTTGGTGTCCCAGTCATTTTTTTTCGGTTTTCTGTCATCGTCCCTAAAATCATCTCTTGTATCCCAGTCATTTTTCTTTGGTTTTCTGTCATCGTTCCTAAAATCATCTTTACTATCCCAGTCGTTTTTCTTAGGTTTTCTGTCTTCATTTTCGAAATCATCTTTGCGGTCCCACTCGTCTTTCTTTGATTGTCTTTCGTAGCTGGCAAAGCCTATGGTTTCTTTTTTCTGTGGTTTATCCCAGTTATCATTTCTACCTTTCCGCAACATGTCAGCTGCTTCCATTGACTTGGACTTCCAGTTGTCCCAGCTATTATCCTTTTTTCCTGACTTAGTATCTTTGGGTTTATCCCAATCCATTTTTTTATCCCATGCGTCTTGATTCGTAATCTTTTTGAATTTTTTTTGTGGTTCCTTTTCATTTCGATTGTTTGAATTCTCATGCCAATCTTCATTCAATTTGTCATTCTTTTTGTATTTATTATTGTTTTTATCTATCAATTTGTCTGTTTTATCATCCCAGTTCTTAGGGTTTCTGGTGATGGCATCCCAAGAGTCTTTCTTTTTGTCTGTGTCGTAGCTCTTCTTTATATTCGAGTTGCCTATCTCTTGAAAACGTTTTTTCTCAATGTAATCATTCTTTTTGTTACTTTTGAATGACACATCATTTTTCTTTTTGTTTTTGTCGTCGTTAGATCCTGAATGTATAACTCTGTCGTTTGCAGCTGAATGTTTGTTGGATTTTGTATCAAAGCGACTTCGTGATGGTGTGTCCTGATTTTCATTAGCTAAAAATGACAATTTGGCCTTTACTTTTTCTGTACATGTGTGTGTGTTCATAAAAACAGCAAGAACAGCGTGTATGAACTAAATGACAATCTTTTTCTCGTGTGGACGTGTGGCCACCTCTGGTACCGTAGTTACAAGCCTTTGTCAGACGGTCATGGCCTCATGACGTGATGGATGGCCGTCATGAATTGTTGTCATAACTTAACAACGGAGACTGACAGATTGACTTGTCCTTGAAGCACGGTAGCGCTCAGATGTAACCATACAAACCCATCCAATTAATGGCCGCGGCGAACGTTTCTTAACCCAGCGATCTGAGAAACGGCTAGGCGAGCTACACTAATAAGATTTAGTGCACTTTATGATGGTGGTGGTGCTAGAAAGGAAACTGATGATATAAATGATGACGGTAGTGATGAAAATGAGTAGGTAGGTACTTAGGTAATATATAGGGAGACGATACCATTAAGTATATAAAAAGAGGTACGGAGGAAGGGTCCAGGATCTGAACCTGTCAAGCCTGGAGTCAACGAGGACGACGAGTTTCAGGTCCTACGTGCTCCGGCTCCCCGCAAGGAGATGCTCCTGGTTCCCGAGTTTTGGCCCGAGGGAATAGTGTTCCGGCGCTACAGAGAAGCTAAACCTAGTGGTAGTGTTTTATAATTTATATACAGGGTTACAGGAAAAGTCGAGCTAGATCCGTTGAGAGCGTGGAGTACCCATCATTTCTGACTAATTTCACTATGAAACACCCTACCCTAAACTTAACCCTTTTCGAGATAATCGACTTTTAATTTTTTTATTGAAAATTGCCGATTTTTAGGCTACAAAATTTAATTTTGGTTATTCTCTATGTCTGATTATTATTATTATTACGTTTTTAAATGTGTAATAAGATGCTTTAGGACGTCAATCATTAAAATAGTACATAAGTTTATTGAGTAGACCGTAGTACACAAGTGAAAGTTAAGAAATTTAAAAAAAAATAGAAAGTTTATTTTTCTCTAAGGCATATCTAAATAAAATATTATTGAAATTGTTTGGCAGATGTTGTTTAAAATATCTACGTTTCATAAGCTATCTAACAAGGTATAACAATCTAGGGTTTGTATTACATTTCGTGGAAAAAGAGTATTTGGGACGCTCCAGGTAGTAGTTCTAACGGTCACGCACCTATTGTTCTTCAAGTCAAAGCGCACCGTGCGAGCGAGACGAGTTACGATTTATGTAGGTGCGAATGAAAGAAAATATGTGTAGAGACCAGATAGGGTAGGGAATACAACAGGGGGTATTGTTTTGGCAGTTTTGGTTATCAGTCTGCTTTTGTGCTTCGTACATAGTAGATGTGACATCGTTTTGCTCTTTTCTGTTTCTCGATTTGGCTGTGTTTCTGGACTGTTTCTTCCTATTTCTGACTACTGCGCTTGTTTACCGGACTCTGATTTGTACCTGTGATACGGAACTGTTGAAGATGACGTCCTACACACCTTAGGAATATGCTGACATGCTTATTTGTTACGGATACTGCGATTGTGTGTCTGCGCAAGCTCGCAACGAATACGTAACTCGTTACCCCGGTCGTCGAGTGCCGGATGTGGCTGTTTTTGACAGAGTTTATCGAAGGCTTCGAGAAACTGGCTCTGTCATGAGACGAAATACTGACATGGGAAGACCACGAATTGACGACGAAGAACGGGACAATGAGATAGTGCAACGCTTCCGAGCGGATCCGACTACTTCCACTAATATTGTTGCCCGTGATCTGGGACTTTCGCAATGGAGAGTGTGGTTTACCGTGCATACTGCTGGCCTATACCCATACCACTACACGCCGGTACACGTTATTGAAGAAGGAGACCCCGCGAGGAGATTGGACTTTTGCAGATTTATGCTAAATGCTGATGTAGAAGACCCAGATTTTTTAAGAAATATCTTGTGGACGGATGAGTCCAAATTTGATAAAGATGGCATAACTAATTATCACAACGCCCACTACTGGGCTCCAAAAAAACAAAGGAATCCTAATAAGAAAAGAGTAAAAGGGTCCCAACGAAGATTCAGCGTGAATGTGTGGATGGGCATTATCTCCAATCATTTGATTGGACCTTACTTTCTCCCGGATAATTTAAATGGGGAAAGCTACGAAAATTTCCTGAGAAGAGACTTGAGTAATTTGCTGGATGATCTGCCACTCAACCTGATCAGGGACATGTGGTTTCAACACGATGGCTGCCCCGCCCATTTCAGAAGAAGTGTGAGAGACTGGCTGGACACAAATTATCCTAACAAATGGATAGGACGAGGTGGGCCGTTGCCATGGCCAGCAAGAAGTCCGGACCTAACCCCCATGGATTTTCATGTGTGGGGGTATATGAAAAATCTTGTATACAGCGAGCCGAATCCAATTTCGTCCGTGGAAGACTTAAGAGAAAGGATTGTGGATGCAGCTAATAAAATGAGGACAACGTTGACTACTGGAGTAGTGAAGACTGGCCTCCGTAGAAGGATGCGACAATGTATCAGAAATAGAGGCGGCCATGTTGAACATGAACTGTAGAATAAGAAAAAGTTGTGTTGAAAACCTTAAATAAATGACATTTCATGCTTATCTATTGTTTTATTTTACTTATTAGGGCTAAGTAAAAATTTTCTTCTCCACTGTCGCCTATGAAACTAAATTTTATTCAATGCATTTGATTAAAACCCTAGATTATTATACCTTGTTAGATAGCTGATGACACGTAGATATTTTGAAAAACATCTGCCGAAGAATTGCCATAATATTTTTTTTAGATATCCCTTAGAGAAAAATTAACTTTCTAATATTTTTTTTATTTCTTTACTTTCACTTGTCTACTACGGTCTATTCAATTAACTTATGTACTAGTTTAATGATTGACGTCTTAAAGCATCTTATTACACATTTATAAATGCAATAATAATGATAATAGGACACACACAAAAAACAAAAATAAACTTAGTAGCCTAAAAATCAGAAATTTCCAATAAAAAAATTAAAAGTCGAATATCTCGAAAAGGGTTAAGTTTAGGGTAGGGTGTTTCATAGTGAAATAAGTCAGAAATGATGGGTACTCCACGCCCTTAACGGATCTAGCACGACTTTTCCTGTAACCCTGTATATGTTAGTATGTAAGGTATATATTTTATGGGCCTCTGGTACATTTAATTTGTTAACTGTTTTATTGCCAGAAATAAATGAAATTATTATTATTGTAGTGATAGAAATGAAAGTGATGATGTAAATGATGACTGTGGTTATGTAAATGAAACTAATGATATAAATAGTGATGGCAACGCACTAATGATATAAATGATTATCAATGAGCATCAGTCTCATTTTTGTAGTAGTGATATAAATGAGACTGATGATACAAGTGATCTTGGTGGTAGATTTGAAAATGATGATATAAATAATGATGGTGATGATAGAAATGAAATTGATCACATAAATAATTATGGTAGTGGTAGAAATTAAACTGATGATATAAATAATGGTGGTAATAGAAATAAAACTGATGACATGCACTTTATGATGGTGGTGCTGATAGAAATAAGACATAATATAAATGGCGGTGGTAGTGATAGATGGTGATGAAAATGATAATGATGCTATAAATGACGACGTTAGTAATAGAAATGAGACAAATGATATAGATGATTGTGGTGGTAGAAATGAAAATGATGATATAAATAATGATGGTGATGATAGAAATGAAATTGATTACATAAATGATTATGGTAGTGGTAGAAATTAAACTGATGATATAAATAATGGTGGTGGCGATGGAAATGAAACTGATGATATAAATGATGACGGTGGTAATAGAAATGAAACTGATGACATGCACTTTATGATGGTGGCGCTGATAGAAATAAGACTTATAATATAAATGGCGAAAGTAGTGATAGAAATAAAAATGAAGATATAAATAATGAAGAAGATGATAGATAGATGGTGATGAAAATGATAATGATGCTATAAATGACGACGTTAGTAATAGAAATGAGACAAATGATATAGATAATTGTGGTGGTAGAAATGAAAATGATGACATAAATAATGATGGTGATGACAGAAATGAAACTGATTACATTATGGTAGTGATAAAAATTAAACTGATGATATAAATAGAGACGGTGGTGATGGAAATGAAACTGATGATATAAATGATGACGAAGGCAAAATAGCACAACTAACCGGCTCTAAAAACAGCGTTACGTCGTAAGAGCTTTTCAAGAATCAGATTGTAGTTACTGTTGTCACCTGATTCTGAAGATGGCAATTGACTGGAACAATATACATAATTCATTTTATAACAAATAAAACGACTTCAATTCTCATGTATCTTTGAATTCCAATGTCGAATATCGATGAAATTTATATGGGACAACCTTGAAGCTACACTAAAAGAATTTTCCAAACCAGATAGTGAATGACGGAGTACTGAGGTAACAAACAAACAAAATAACCAATCGAATTGAGAACTTCCTCCTTTTTTTTGAAGTCAGTTAAATCTAATTAGTACGAAAACAAACTATTTACAAGAAAGCATTATACTGATCATCGATACTGATTCTAAACATTTCGACAATTAGAGATGCTGCGATTGACCGCTATTATTCGATATTCGACATTATTCGGTATTTTTTTTATTATTCGTTGAATAGCGAACAATAGTAAGTACTATTCGATTATGGCGAATAGTTAGCTAGCTTACATTCTGAAAGAAATAAAACCACAGACTTAGAATGAATCCTACCAGAATTACTTGCATAAATACAAATAATAACCGATAAAAAATCCTAGGCTTCGTAGAAATTGTGCACAGAAATCATTCTAGTAATTTAACAATACTAAAAATTTGGTAGGTTTGAGACAGCCGGAGGCCTGCTGTTAGTGCTATTGTTATTTATTACAGATTGTATAATCGTTTTTGTTGTCGAATAGTTATGGC
Organism: Petrophora chlorosata; assembly: GCA_951640565.1. NCBI lineage: Eukaryota > Metazoa > Arthropoda > Insecta > Lepidoptera > Geometridae > Petrophora > Petrophora chlorosata. The sequence goes on from OX621219.1 coordinate 936,559, forward strand.
GAATATCTCGCCTATTCACCATAGGGAATGCCGAGTAATTGCTAATCGATTATTCTCCATTATCACTATTCGCGGCATCTCTAGTAACAGTATACAAAAATCTCTGAACTTCGACGTCCTTTATTTCGACACGACACTTACTTCGAAAATATAGTTCGACATTTCGTCAGTTCTTTGATTCGACACGACAAAATAAAATTCGACAAGTCAATGTTTCGACAAACATAATTTGACAAGTATTAGTTCGACAGTGAATATACTTCAACAACACAAACGGCTTCAAAGACTAGGTTAGGTTATGTTAGAGCAGTGACCACAGTTCGCGCGAGCCGAGCGAGCGAAGCGAGCGTGCCGCGGCAGCGGCCGGGGAAGCGCCAGAAAGTAAATTGAGTTTTTGTGTTATCGAAGTATTTTCCGTCGAATTATGTTGAGTCGAAACAATGACTTGTCGAATTTTATTTTGTCGTGTCGAATCAAAGAACTGTCGAAGTTCATAGGGACACCAAATGTCGGTGAAAATAATCGGACCGACTATCGGACCTACAAAAAGTCTGACGTCGGCGAAGGCACTAAAACTGGCTCAAACTAACTGTTTTTTCCACAGGTTCCTCTTAAACTCCTCCAATATGTGAGGGTTCTTAATGAGATGTTCCCTGACTGCTTCGTCGTAAGCCTGGGAGGGCACTGCGTAGTTTTCTCCCAATATTTTTATGATGGTCGCCAAATCTGTTTTTCCGTTGTCGTTCCTCTTGTTTTTTAAATCGTAATAATCCAGATCTACACCTGAAATCCGAGATTTAGATGAGATATCTGATCTTGACTTAACATCTGATGTCTCGGGGTGATGAGCGCCATGTAGTGCTACGCATTGCTTCTTTTGTATTAAAAGTTCTGGGTGGCACTGCAATTGTTATGGGCAGGCGTGGCGCTTACTATCAGGCGAACGACTTGCTCGTCTCATCACTATGTTCTATAAAAAAAGATTTATTTAAATAACAGTATATTCTCGTAGTATATCTCTCGTATGCGGGAGGCCGTCTGGGATGATACCACCGCTTTGTCAGTTATTCTGCCGCCAAGCGGTAGTGTTCAAGCATTTGAAGCGGTTTGAAGGGCATTGTAGCCAGCGAAATTACTGGGCATATGAGACTTAATATCTGATGTCTCGGAGTGATGGGCGCAATGCAGTGCCTTGCAGTGTTTTTTATGGTATTAAAAATTCTGGGTGGCACTACAATAGGGGATCGGACAGTAATACACTCGAGAGCAATGAATCCGGGTCACTTAAAGAATGTTAAAAATCTCGGAAACTAAAAATGATAGGTTAATGCAATAAATTGTATTTAATAGACAATGTAATACTCCTTAAATGAAAGTAAAAAAAATATGAGTCACCATACATTTTATTAACACAAAATTACATAAAGAAAAAAACTGCTGATCTCTCCTTAAAACAAAAATAGGAAACATGAAATTTTTGAACTTTATTACGATTTTCTTGAATTTTAATACTTCGTATTGCCTCCTCGTGCTTCCATTACTGCGTTTACGCGGTTTGGCATGCTGTACACCAAGTTCCTTATACGATTTTGGGGAATATTCTCCCATTCCTCTGTGAGAGCAATTTTGAGCTCACGAAGCGTGATTGGGGGAGGGTTTCGTTGTTTTACGCATCTGCCTAGCTCGTCCCAAGCATGCTCGATCGGGTTGATATCCGGGCTGCGCGCTGGCCACTCCATACGAGTAATGTTCATCTCTTGAAGGTAGTCATTCACAATCCTACCTGTATGAGGTCGGGCATTGTCATGCATAAATATAGCATCCTCACCTAAATTGACCATAAATGGACCAACGTGATCATTGAGGATTTCTTCCACATATCTTACGCTAGTTAAAGAGCCGTTTTCTATGATCACCAGCTCTGTGCGACTTTCAGAAGAATTTCCGGCCCACACAAGTACAGACCCACCACCGTAGGCTACTTTTTCTTCGATGCATGCTTGCTTGAATCTTTCCCCTGGTCTTCGATACACTCTGTGTCTTCCATCGTGCTTGTAGAGCATAAATTTTGATTCGTCGGAGAACATAACTTTTGACCAATCTTCAATACTCCAATTTACGTGGCTCTGGGCATATCTTAGTCTCGAAATACGATGCCCACGCTCCAGTTTAGGGCCGTTTGCAGGTCTAAGGGGTTTTAAGTTAGATTCAGCAAGCCGACGTCTTACTGTCCATGCACTTGGGTTACTTCCTCCGAGGCGTCGAAACTGATTGGTGAGTTCAGTTCCTGTGAGAAAGCGATTTCGAAGCATGGTGTTCACCAAGTATCGGTCTTCTCGTGCTGTGGTACACCTGGTTCTGCCCGTTCCTGGTCTGCGTAGGTTAGAACCAGTTTCTTCGTAACGTCGGAGAACTCTTTGTACTGTTGACAGCGACACACCGACAGTCCTGGCTGTATCGCGCTGACTCCGGCCGGTTTCCAGCATTGTAAGTATTCTGGTGCATTCTTCAGGCGTAAGCGACATAATTTCAGCTTGAATAATGAATATAGAGCACTATCAACATGGTTTATGTACCCACATAAATGACAGATTACAAACAAAAGCAAAACCAAATGCTGTAATTTCGTAGTTCCATCTTCGAAAGTGGCCCTTTTTCAAATTTGATTTTTTTATGATATAACTTTACAATAACTAAGAAGTTTTAATACCTTCATTTAAGGAGTATTACATTGTCTATTAAATACAATTTATTGCATTAACCTAGCATTTTTAGTTTCCGAGATTTTTAGGATTCTTTAAGTGACCCGGATTCATTGCTCTCGAGTGTAGATTACCAAATAACACCTTGTACCTAATTCATGTGAAAATTCCTAAGAACAGAACTTCCTCACTGCAAAGGAAGTGGTACCCCGGAGGTTACAAAATTTTGCCACATCTATATATGGAAGCAATAATAGATCTAAGTGGAATAAACGAATTATAAATAAACTCAAAATAGTTACAAAGTATTTTAAATGACAAGTATACGTTTTATCAAACAAAAAAACCGACTTTAATGTGTCTTCGAAGTCCAAGGTCAAATATCGATGAAATTATACGGGAACACTACGAAGCTATACTGAACCCAACGCAAAAACAATTTTCGTAATCGGTTCATGAATGACGGAATTATGAGGTGAAAAAATACAATCGAATAGAATCTTTCTCCTGTTTTGAAGTCAGTTAAAAACGAAAAGAGTTTTCAAGTTCTTTAGCTTACCCTGGAGACTTCTGTAGCCTTTAGTATTTCTACCCCGAACATTGGTATTCTCATCTTGAAAACCGGTATTTACATATTGAATCCCGGTATTCTCATCCTGAAAACCGGTATTATCATCTTGAATCCCGGTATTTTCATCTTGAATCCCGATATTTTCATCTTGAATCCCGGTATTTTCATCTTGAAACCCGGTATTTTCATCTTGAATCCCGGTGTTTTCATCTTGACTCCCGGTATTTTTAGTATCCTCGTTAACTTTGTGAATCAATTTTGCCAGTTCTCCTGTGTAGAGTACATTATCCTCAGCACTCGTTGGTTCTCGGAATGCTGTGTCCCCGGAATTCTTTCTGAGCGATTTAGCATCGTTAACCTTTATTAATACCACTGAAAAACGGAATTTGGTTCTATTATTCGTATTAGGTCGCTCTTTCTCACGGGTTATACACCCGGTCCTTTGGAAGGCTTGCGCGGGGACATGAGTCCAACACGTAGAGGTCTCTTAGAGCATTTAATTTAGATATGTAATGGGCAACACTTATCCGGGACTGTCTCTAATTGCAACATTAAGAAGATGCAATCAAAGACAGCCCCCGATAAGTGCGAGGACTATTATTGGAGATATGGAAATTACTTATGATTGGGCTATTGAGGTGAATTGTTAATGGATGGGAACCGGTCTATGATATGAAACATCAACTCATAAAAAAATATTTGGGCAGGTATCCACTATATATACATCTATTGTACCTACTTATTGATAGTTTTTGTCTCTAACTTGTAATAATTAATTTTTAGAAAAAAACAAAAACCGACTTCAATGTATCTTCGAAGTCCGAGGTCACATATCGATGAAATTTATATGAGACCACTTCGTAGCTATACTGAACCCAACGCATAGAATTTTCAAAATCGGTTCATAAATGACGGAGTTCAGAGGTAACAAACATAAAAAAAACATACGAATAGAGAACCTCCTCCTTTTTGAAGTCGGTTAAAGAACAAAGTCGCTATCGGCGTCCTCATTTCAGTTTCTTTCTTACTTCTTCTTAACCACGCAACGGCTTTTGATACGGTTTTCACTGAATATTAAATTTACATTTTAAGTCATTTTTGTTATAATTATTGTAAAATTGTATGAAATAATTCAATATTTTTTTTTAAATTTTGCATGTTAATTTCTGGTGAAACATGCCGAACCATGTGAGTCATGTGACATCATAAGGCATTCACTATGACAACTTAGCGTTTCCTTGCTTCGAGGAAACGTCGATTCCTTCATTAATAAACGACATCTGTGAAATTTGTATTCTCTATTACGCATCATATCAATTGAATGGAGAACCTCCTCCTTTTTTTAAAGTCGGTTAAAAATCGCATGCAAATCGGCTCACGCTACTATGCCACAGACAGACTACCCTCCTTTTTGCGTCGGGGGTTAAAAAAGCGCCGAGGAGGGCAAAAATGGGTCGACATTACGAATCTAATAGTAGGAACTCATGACGAACATGAACCAATTAATTCATGACGAAATGCTTGAAGGCGAAAGAGTTAATTTTTTAATTGCATATTACATTGTTGTAATTGATCATTAATAAATAATTTAATGTAATTTTGTATAATAATGGCATCCGGTTCCCACTGCCACAGCCTTTCTCTCACAGAGAGAGTATGGGCCATAATCCACTACGCTGGCCCTCTGACGGGTAGTGAATGATGCCCTTGAACTTTGAGATTCTCAGATATGTATTTCTTCACGATGTTTTCCTCCATTTTTAGAGTTAAATCCGCACGTAACTTACGAAAGTCATTGCGGGCCAACGGGATTCGAACTCCAGTGCGTCACATCGGTAGCACGAGCTCCCGGTACTCCACGCTTGCACACAAGTATCATCATCAGACCATTAAGTTCCCACTGCTGGGACACGGGCCTACTCTCATAGAGAGATTATGGGCCATCCACGCTGGCCCAGTGCGGATTGGTGGATGTTACATGCACTTGAATTTTTGTGATAAATTCTCGCACATGTCAGTTTTCTCGCGATGTTTTCCTTTACCGTTTTTAGAGTTAAATCCGCACGTAACTTACGAAAGTCGTAGCGGGCCAACGGGATTTGAACTCCAGTGCGTCACATTGAAAGCACGCTCTCGCTACGCCACGCTTGCACACACGCATCATCATCATCATCATCAGCCTGTAGTCGTCCACTGCTGGACATAGGCCTCTCCTAATGAACGCAACTGAACCCGGTCTTCGGCTCTTCTTATCCAGTTTCTTTCGGCCGTCCTTCACAGGTCGTCGCTCCACTTGGCCGGTAGGCGTCCTACACTACGCTTGCCGATTCGCGGTCTCCACTCAAGGACACGTCTACTCCAACGGTTGTCCATCCTTCGAGAGATGTGACCAGCCCATTGCCACTTCAGCTTGCTAATCCTATGGGCTATGTCTATGAGGTAATCCGACAGAGACCCAAAGTAACTCAATAAAAAACTAAATTCAATAAAAAACCATACAAACGTTACCTAAAATCAGAGCACTATATGTTATCATAATGTCTCGAAATGTTCATTTTGCTGCACGTTGAACTAGATTGAAATGTTATCGACGGGGAAATTGGATTTCGTTCCGTGACAAAATAAAATACGAACGGTGATAAAACGGCGGTTTTGTTTTATTTGTTAGACTTGCCTTGGACAAGAACATTCAGATTCAGATTCAGATTCTTTATTGCTTCCATAGGGATAGAAAAACGGTGAACGGTGAAGGGAAACATCGTGAGGAAACCGGCATGTCCAAGAATTAATCAGAAAAAATCAAGGACATGTGACATCGACCAACCCGCACTGAGCCAGCGTGGTGGATTATGGATCATACTCTCTCCATGAGAGAAGGCCCGTGTCCCAGGAGTGGGAACGTGATGGGCTGATGATGATTGCTCCCATAGGTAGTACAAGGTCTAATTAGGAAAACGTACAAAGTCCCATATAGACCCCGTCGGGCACAGCAACATTATAAGGCACATTATATGCCCGGCGGGGTCCATATGAGGCTTTGTACGTTTACCTAATTAGACCTTGTACTACCTATGGGAGCAATAAAGAATCTGAATCTGAATTATTGGCATTTGTCAATAAATGTATTTTATTGTAGTTTCACAGAACGGTAATGCAGTTTGTGGAGGCGTCCACGAATAATATGTAATATTTAATATATTTTTTAGGTAATTTCAAATTCTTATGTTGTTTATTTTAGGTGATAATTTCTATATACAATGTATTTTTTGAACCTTGGGTGGGCGAATTGGGAAACTGTAATGCTCACCCAAAGGTATAATATATAAATAAACTAGCGACCCGCCCCGGCTTCGCACGGTTATTATACATATAAACCTTCCTCTTCAATCACTCTATCTATTAAAAACCGCATCAAAATCCTTTGCGTAGTTTTAAAGATTTAAGCATACTTAGGGATATAGGGACAGAGAAAGCGACTTTGTTTTATACTATGTAGTGATAAATAAAATATATAAATATAACATTGCACTATTGTCATCCATTGGATGAGTGACCACCCGTTTGTGAACCACACCGTTTCTGTGGTATTTACATATGAGCGCTACCGTGCTTCGGAGGACACGTTAAGCCAGGTTGATAGGACAAAAGGCGTTAGGCCATGTCGAGGTGGTCTAAAAACTCCGACTTCGGGATGGCCACAGAACCACACGAGAGAAAAATGAGAATTCATATACCTTTGTCGTTTTTTTTGTGTACTCACTTTCATTGGCATACGTACGACTCTGACTGACTAAACTTAACTTCTTCACTACATAGTATAAAACAAATTCGCTTTCTCTGTCCCTATATCCCTATGTATGCTTAAATCTTTAAAACTGCGCAACGGATTTTGATGCGGTGTTTTTAATAGATAGAGTGATTGAAGAGGAAGGTTTATATGTATAATAACCGTGCGAAACTTATAAGTTAATTTGCAAGTACTCGTCACGAAAAAGGGCACAACTGAATACAAAAATACAAAAACTTTATTTACCAAAAAAAAGAACTTACAAGTAAATACAATACTTACAATAAATTAAGTACATACTATGTGGTTACTAACGGTCCCCGCACTAGGGCCAGCCTGTACCGCGGGAGGCCTGGACAGATTAATAGGTCCTAGTTTTTTGAGAACTGCAGCACTAATTCTAATAACATTAAGGTAACTAACTAAAAATAGAGTATGAATGTAGAACTGTAAATCAGCGCGCTGTCATGGCGCTTTATGCTGAGTTGTGTCCTTTTATGACCATCTAATTTCATTTAACTGTACCTGTTACTTCTGTTTTGAGAAATATTTTTTTTTATAATTAAATGGGCTCACGTTTAACAACAACTCACCTGATGGTAAGCGTAGTTGCGGTCTAAGGTGGAGCTTTCTTTCTCGTAGGTATTTGAAATACCTACATGTGTGCGTCATAATGATGTAAGATAGTAGGTTGGCAGGTATCCACGAAACAAAATATGATACTGGTTATTATATCGCTCTAGGGTATAATCAACTTTTATTGCGATAGATATACGTCGCAGGTGTCACAGATAAAACCAGGCCTAGCGCAATCCGCACTGTAGGTACGAAGCTACAAGTACATAGCCGGACACCGACGGCGGGTCGCGCGTCGTTACACGTGCCGCGTCAGAAGAGATATAAGAGCTACGCGATAGAAAGAGAGCCGCTCTGTAGGTTAATATGACTGGTAGGTATGCAGCGCTACGCGAGCTGAATTGAATTTTATTGCGTCGTAGCAAGAGTCGCTATTTGTTTAAATTTCTTTGCGGAGTGATGCTTCTGTCCCTTAGTATTCTGTGATAAAACTTAAAAGACGTAAGCCACACCGTAAGCGGAGCTAATTAGGCATAACTAACTAAGCTAAGTGTTCAAATCACTAGATGTCTGGGTCTGCGTTTGACTATCTCACCTGATGGGAAGTGACGATGCGGTCGAAGATGTAGCACGCTTACCCAGTGAATACTTGTTCGCTCTTTATTTGAACACACCCAGATTGTATTAATGTGGAAACACAGACGACGGCAAGGCTCCTTTGACGTTCGCACTAAAAAGGATGACCTAAAACGTTTAGTACGAACAGGCGGAACTTCTACCATGTAGGGGTGCCGTTGTGCCGATCGTCTAGTTGTTGTGGTAGAATGGTGATGGGGATCAGATTGTGCAGTTCTTGAGCACATTCTCTATGGTGTAATATGTAGAATACGGCTAGGCTTGCGACTTCACATCGATGTGCTAGGCTTTGCAATCTAGTTTCCACCAAAATGATAAAATCGTGTTGTTATTTAAACATCCTCCGTGATTAGATTTACTCTCGTCTCGGCTTGTCTCGGTCTGTCTCGTCAAGACTGTACAGCCGCCATAAGGGTTCAGATTAGGTAAAAACCCTAAAATGTATTAAGTATTCATATTCATATTCATTTATTCATGCTCATACATATATTATTATAGACAGGTGTTAAAATAGTGTCATAAAGTATGCTATAAGTATGTACCCTGTAAGGGTGTTGCATAATGAGTGCAGTTTTATTATAGTTCAATATTATTCAACATTCCGATTCTAATTAATTATAAGTATCTACATTATTAATTTAATTTAATGTCACAAGTAGTCCGTGCTTAGTCACTATAGTCAATTTCAATTTCAATTTACATAATTAAAAATCAGAATGTTATTTATATTGATAGATACATAGTTAATTGGTAAAATAAAACAAAGTAATTGATATAATAAAGTATTAAATCCCAATTTGACTTAGTAAGTCAGATTGGGATTGAAGTATTATTCAGCGAGGCAACGCCGCCAGCATTTTGGGCACGTTGCCGGACGACTGGTATCGGTGGAAGGCGCTCTGCCCCCGTACCCATATGTCCCTCAAGCGCCAATCGTATATCGTGTTGAGCTCAAATTAAGGTATAGCTTCACTGCGACTAATGAGATACCGACTAATTATTATCGATTCAGGCAGGAAATCGAATTAATCTCATTCATTTATACCAAAATATGATAACTAAAAGTTGATATAAACTTAATGGGACAATAAATGGCATCATAAAATATTGTCGCAGTGAATCTATACCCGAAACTGAACTCAACACGATATACGATTGGCGCTTGAGGGACACATGGGTAGGGGGGCTGATCTGTAGGCGCCACTCAGTTGGCTCAACCGATACCCGCATGTACATGATTAAAATCTTTTAGTTTAGTTTCATTTAGTTTTAAATTATTAAGCCTTTTGTTTTGTTTGTTTTCTGTTGAAAAGTGCCAATAAATGAAGGTAAGTATTTTTTTATTAAGTATGTATATATCTGTTCTCAAATTATCAATGTTTTGAACTTATCAATTTGATTCTTCATGATTACATATCTTAGTCTGTTAATCCTTTATAAGATAAATTAATTAATTTATTGGATTTATTTGGTTAATTGCGCGTATTCCGTCTGTAACCATGGCTGGTCTAGTGGTGATTTTATGTGTTCTTGCAGCTGTGGCCACGGGTAAGTTCCCTGTTCCCGTTTCTTTATCGGACTACAACACGTCGGTTGTCTGTGTAGGTACTACAGTTTTGCCCGTTATTCTGCCGCCAAGCAGTAGTGCGCAAGCATTATTGTGCTCCGGTTTGAAGGGCATTGTAGCCAGCGAAATTACTGGGCATATGAGACTTAATATCTGATGTGGTGATGAGCGCAATGCAGTGCTACGCAGCGCTTTTTATGGTATTTAAAGTTTTGAGTGGCACTAAAATTGTGAAGGCGTGGCGCTTATCATCAGGCGAACGACTTGCTCGTCCAAAACAAAAAATTGACATTTCAGTAATATAAAAACAATATGTACTGCATGAAGGTGTGGGGGTAGTGGATAGGTTTCCACTGTGGAAGCGCCTCTATTTAACAAGGAAGATCTTCCGACCGAAATTGTGTAGGTGTTATCTGTCGTGCGAAATTCTTTTGCGCGATGCAGGATTTGTATAGAAATGTGCGACTTTGTATGGGCGTTTTTGCTGCTTTATATCAGCGCCATCTAGAGCTTTCTTTCGACATACGGCGATGCGCAACCGCGTTCCAGGCTTGTCTTTTTTCCGCCAAACGCAGTCAATTCATTCGAACTGACTCCTACTTTCCGAAATGCATCTGTACCTTTCACAAGCCACCTTGAGCTTCTTGGCATGACACTCACTCACGTCTCTGCTAAACTTTGGCACCTACATTGAGGTTAAGGCTCAGCTAGCTTACATAAACGGAACAAAACGGGCCAAAACGGGTTTCCTAACAAAGCTGAATAGTAAGACATCACACTGCAGCAGTGCCCAGAACTTTTAATACCATAATAAGCACTGTGAAGCACTGCATTTCGCTCATCCCCGTAACACATAGTAAGTCTCATATGCCCAAAAATTTCACTGGCTACAATGCCTTTCAAACTGAAAAACAGTAATGCTTGCGCACTACTACTCGGTGGCAGAATAACTGGCAAAGCTGTGGTATCCATCCAGACGGCCTCCCGCATACGAGAGACCTACCAAGTAATTTGAGTGAAATTCTGAATTGAGATAGCTTATACTTTGGATTAAAACAGGTTTTATCCTGGGAAATCGCGGGTGAAACTGCGGGGCGCAGCTAGTATTTATATGTTATTGTAGTTGTAGTGTTTATACTTTTTAGAATTACCTAATTATAGTGGCAACACCGGCTACACAACCACGGTAACCGGCAACACGCTCTATGTTTCTCGACGAATGTTTTTTAGTGTATCTGATTGTGAAATAAAAATGGACACCATAACTCCGAGTACTTACTCACTTCTGAGTTCTCCTAGAGACCTCACTCGTTTTGATGTGGCAGACAAGTTAAAATCCCCAATAAATATATCAAAGATATTAGAAGCCCAAGAAAACTTATATATTTACTAATACATATATATATTGAATTATTTTATCTGTCAGAAATTCAAAATGATTTTATGTTATGTTACAATGTTACATAATTAGATAAGTTTGATTTTGATAAGTTCATGTTATAATCTAATGATAATAATCTGTAATTTTGTTTTTCAATTGTTATATTCACAGACGCAGTATTTTATGTTTGGTGAACAATAACGCATTAAATATTATTAATTATTATTATTATAATTTTACAGTTGTGTTGTATAACCAATATTTATGTTTAACGCCATCTAGCGGCGAGTAGTTAGTAGATTATTTAGGTTTTAGTTCAAAGTGGTTCAGATACAAATATGTCATTTGATTTTCTTTTTTGCGGTTGGAGGATGTTAGATTTACCTAATTATAGTGACAGCACTGACTAACACGCTCTATGTTTGTCAACGAATGTTTTTCAGGTTGTGAAATAAAAATGGACACCATAACGAGTTAAACCATTTAACGAGTATTTAATTGTTTTATTCTCCATCAAAAGAACCTAGAAGAAGAACTAAAGTAACAATACCACTGTGACAATACTATTTAACCTTTGAAACCACTTACAACTGATTTTGTTTTTGCATTCCTGATAAGATTAGATTAATTAACCTTGTAGCGTACCACAATATTCGAGAAGCCGTACGATAGCGCCTCGCGTTTTTCAATGAGCATACAAACGTCAGCGGTTTAAGTACAAGATATACTGGTTTATTACTTGTAACGTACGGTATAATAATAATAATAATAATAGATGCAAGAGCTAAGAACTAAGCTCCAAGGGTGGAAGTGTTAAAGGGCATAACGCCGGGAGTAGCTTTTAAGTGAAACTGCAGCACACCTCTAGACACCCTTTAGCCACCCACACCAACGTTGCCCCTCTCTTCGCCAATGTACGGCGGCCCTTAAAGGAGCCCGTTTAGTGGGTGGCGAGTCACCACCTGCCTAAATATTTTTTTATGAGGCGGAACTGGCAGGTGCCGAGGTCTCATATCATAGACCGGCTCTCATCCATTAAAAATTCACCTCAATAGCCCAATCATAAGTAATTTTCATATCTTCAATAATAGTCCTCGCACTTATCGGGGGCTGTCTTTGATTGTATCTTCTAATGATGCACTTAGAGACAGTCCCAGATAAGTGTTGCCCATTACATATCTTAATTAAATGCTCTAAAAGGCCTCTACGTGTTGGATTTATGTCCTCGCGCAAGCCTTCCAAAGGACCGGGTGTATAACCCGTGAGAAAGAGCGACATAATAATAAGATATAGTTGTTTCGGCGAACGGCCTGATAGCGAAGAGCCTCGACCAACATCTCAAGAAACTCTCGCTAGACGGTTGGATTAAGGGTCAGATGCAAAAGGCAGTACTCCTTGACACGGCGCGTATAGTCAGGAGCTTCCTCACTCTGCAGCCCTAACCACCGGGAGTTTGGGCCCTGCCCCGCTGCCGGCGGCATTCTAGGTTTAGGTATTTTATAATATATTTATATGAATACTGTAAAAAAGAAGAAAGAAAATAAATTACAATATAATAATAATAAAGCCTTTTATTGTTTCATAGACTACAGCTCTACAGTTCAGATCTACAGTTAAATTACATTAATTAATTAGTTAAATCGCTTATATTTCTTGTTGTTAGTATGGTTACTTCTTTGAGGTGATGAGCTATGAACCCATTCTTGGGTGAAGGGCTTCTCCATCTTGTTCCACAATTCTCTTTCTTTCCCCACGTTTGTCCAGTCTCTACCAGCAGTTTGGATTATGTCATCAGCCCACCGTCTATGTGGTCTTCCAACATTTCTTTTACCTGGTGGTCCTTCAAATTTTGTGGTCTGAATGGTCCACCTTTTATCTGTGAGGCGTGAGATATGACCGGTCCTCTGCCATTTTAGTTTTAGTGCTTCTGTAAGTGCATCTGTTAACTTCGTTATTTGTCTTATTATGTCGCTTTATATTTTGAGAATTTTTCTGATTTTAAGTTTTTTTTTTAACACTTTATAGATCTATGGTTGTCTACTATCTCGCCTGATGTGGCCTAAGATGAAGCACATAGATCTAGAGAGAGACGGCAGTTGAGCGGCTGCTCAAACCCGTCTCCCCGATGGTTCACCGAACATCATCCCGAAACACGACTAGGTCACTTGACGGCATGGCTTTGTTCGGTGGGTGGTATTACAACCACGGCCAGAGCCTACCACTCCAAAGCGGGTAAGCGGGTTTTCTTCACGATGTTTTGCTTCACCGTTGCACTTAACTATAAGTCATTGGTGCAGGGCCGAGTCGGGATTCGAACCCAGGTGCGTCGGATTAAAAGGCGCACGAGTTCCCGCTGAGCCACACTCGCTCTGAAGTATGCTTCTTTCCATTGCTCTCGGAGTGAATCTGATTTTATTTTTAGCTTTATTTGTAAATGCCCATGCTTGGGAATCATACAAAATGGACGATATACATCAATCTATAAAAACACTCGATGTAAGGTATAGCTATATCGCAGGGATATGATAAAAACAAAGATATGGTCAATTCCCCAAGTGATTTTACCAAATCACGGAGTGCGCGAGTGGAGCGCAGGGATGACGAAGCAAGAGTTCTGGCGAGAGCTCATTTATTAAAACTGTACGTCGTATCTCCAGGGATTTCGTGAAATCCCTGGTATCTTCATTTCCCTGCGACAGGTTTTTTTTAAATGTGTCGAAGTATTTTCGCACTACTTGTCGAATTATGTTCATTCGAAACATTGACTTGTCGAACAAAATTTTTTCGAAGTAGTATTGTGTCGAAATAGAGAACTGTCGAAGTTCAGAGGGACACCGCAAGCAATTTTGTGTTCCGGTTTAAAGGCGTTGTAGCTAGCAAAATTACTGGGCATATGAGACTTATTATGAGACTTAAGAGCTAATTGTTTCAAGGTGACGAGCGCAGTGCAGTGCCACGCAGGATTACCGCCCCGCTCACGGCGTCTACACTACGTGCTGTGGAGCCTACAGTATCCATCTACCTCTCCCGCTTGAACCCCGAAACATCAGGGGATGAAGTGTTGAAGTACATCAAAGAAACGCTTCATGGACGGATCCAGGGACAGATAGCAATGCGACTGTCGAGGCTGGAGTCGACTAGGACCACTGAATTTAAGTCCTATAGGCTCCAAGTTCCGGTGCATAAGGGACTGTTCCTGAATTCTGACTTCTGGCCTGTAGGAGTAGTATACCGGAGATACAGGGAAGGAGCGAAATTTTTGAACCCTGTGAAGTAGTGTGTGGTTTATTTAATGTAATTTTATATTTTTGTATGTATGTTAGTCTGTAAGGTATATATTCTATGGGCCTCTGTTAATTTTACTTTGTTGTACTTTAATATTGCCTTACTAATACTTTAATATTGTAGTTTAATAATAATTAATAATAATTATGCTAAGCAAGGTTTCGAGTGGTGCTGTAACTGTTATGGGCAGCCGTGTTGCTTGCCATCGGTGTATATCTAGGTAGATATGTGTACACAACAAGGTGTTATATTTATGTTATTTTATTTTCAAGGAAAACTTGATACGTAAGGACCAGTTTCGTGTGGCAACAGCTCGCCGCGCTGCCGCGACTCCACGAGGCGCCGACGCAGCATAACGTTTCCTCTTTCATTTTTACGATTGTTTCCCCCAGACTTCGGTTTCTCACATCGAACCGTCGCCACATATTTTAGATAGTAGGAATAATTTTGTATTTTTAATCTAATTATATGATTTAAACCTGCTTTTGGGTTTTATATTGCATCCTCCTACCTGTAGCCTACATAATTAACTAACGACTAAATCAGTAAATAAGTAACAAAGTAAGCAATACAGCAATAGCTGAAGGCCAATTAAAAATTTTCACTGATATTTAGAGAAGAATATAAACAAACAGACACAGTAGACACATGGATGAGAGGATAATTAGCAATTTGGACATAGAGTTTCATGAATATACATTATATCTATGCACTACGAAAAGTAGTGGTCATTTAGCAGACGCTTGAGTTGTTGTTTCTCTGTTTCAGCCCTCCCAGCGCCAGGCCCCGTCGGCCCAGTTGGCGTCACCGGGCGAGAGGCTCGCTTCACACCAGATAGGCAGATCGTCTACCACCTCTTCACCAGGTCAGGAATCACAAGCAAGTTCCATCTTATGATTGAACTCATTTTTTTATTGAACTGTGTGAGACGGGCAAGTCGTTTGCCTGATGGAAATCGCCACGCCTGCCACAAATTGCAGTAAAACCCAAAATTTAATACCATAAAAATCACTGCGTAGCACTGCATTGCGCATATCACCCCGAGATATCAGATATTTGGTCTCATATGCTTAGTAATTTCGCTGACTATTTCGCGCAAGCATTATTGTGTTACGGTTTGAAGGGCATTCCTCTTCAAACTGGAACACAATAATGCTTTCGCACTAAGTACTGCTTGGCAGCAGAATAACTGGCAAAGCTATAGTACGTACCCAGGCGGCCTCCCGCATACGAGAGACCTACCACGAGTGAACTTGTAACTTACGTGCAGGGCCAAGCTAGGAATACAGCTCCAGTGCGTAGCTCCATGAGACGCAGAAGTTCCAACCGACCCACCAGGATTCTTAATAATTTGTTCTTTCCAGGGAAAACCCCCAATTGAGCCAGCCGCTCCTCGTTGGCAGCGATGGTCTCCTCGCTATGACGAACTACAACCGCCTGCGGCGCACCATCATCCTCATCCACGGCTGGCTGGACAACGCCTCTTCTGACTTCAACACTGTCCTAGTACATGGTATTTTATTTATTTATATACATATTTATGTATTTAAACAGGTTGGTACTTTGAAGGCTCGACGATCATTGTCCCGATCGTTGTTTCGGTGAACGGCCTTATAGCGAAGAGTCGAGTCCAAAATTTATCAACATTTGAGGAGGCTCTCGCTAGACGTTTGGATCAAGAAGCAGAAGGCTTTCAGATGCATGCGGCAGTACTCCTTGACACGGTTCGTATTGTCAGGAGGTTCCTCACTCTACAGCCCTAAATACCGGGAGTATGGGCCTGACCCGCTACCGGCACACTAGGCTTACGTCTTTAGAAATTGTGAAAAAAACTTAGATTTAAGAAACTAATTGACTACAATATGTAACAAAGTCGCCAAAAATGAAGCTGCGAAATACAATAGTACTGTAATGTGATTTGTTCCAGCGTTTCTCCAAGCCGAGGATGTGAACGTGGTTGTGGTGGACTGGAGTGCCGGCGGAGGGACCCTCAACTACTTCACTGCTCTGGAAAACACCGTGCCTGCTGGTAAGTGTCCCTCTGTGGCGATCTCAGCCGCCACATATATCAACGACATGCTCACAGATGGCGCTGACATAAAGTAGCATAAACGCCCATACAAAGTCGCAGATTTCTATACATTTCCTTCATCGCGCAAACGAAGTTCGCACGACATATAAGACCTATACAAGTTCGAAGTAGATTCTCGGACTGCTGTCCTCGGGCCAATAACATCAGGCTCAGTCGAAAGATCTTCCTTATTAAATGGAGATGCTTCTACAGTGGGAACCTATAACTACCTATCCACTACCAATTCTCCATACCTGTTCCTTGCACCAAGCGCTTTGCTTCGACCTTCATAATGCGAACGGCCAAGGAGTGGAACTGTCTGCCGGCATCTGTTTCATAGCTATAATCTGTGTGTCTTTAAGACAAGAGTGAACAGGTTTCTTCTAGGCGAGCGTGCTACATCTTCGCCCGCATCGTCACTTAACAACAGGAGCGGTCAATTCTATCATATTATTTATCAAAATATTCGTTTAAATTATAAATATCTTTACTTATCAACCAACACTTTAATTTAATTTGAACTGTGAGCCTTGTAGGTAGTGCTTTGATATTAAATTTTGGCTTATCTTTAACTAATCACCAGTGACCAGATTTAGTAAAATGTAACGCCAAAAAATGAATTTATATTGCCATAATAGTAAATGATAGGCAGAAGTCTCGCTCGTCACCCGGCTCGCTTTACTCGCTAGTGCCTCCCCCTTCGCCCCACTCGGCCTCGTCGGCTTGCTTCATTCAGGATCTCCTTCGAGACCTTCTGGATCCGCGCTTTTTATATACTCTAGAGGTGAAAGCGAGTTGGACCACAAAGGGTGCGGCAATTGAATTTGGTGGTCATTAACTAAATTGGATCTCCCCTAAATTTTTTGTATAGGAGTATATGGGATCTTATAGACTATTTTGATGGTAATTTAATTTTTCCCATAAACTTTTAGGGGAGAGCGTCGGTCGTTTCGTCAATTGGCTTGTCACCGCCAGCAGCGGTAACTTCGCGTCATTCCACGTTGTCGGCCACAGTCTGGGAGGGCACATGGCCGGCGTCGTGGGAAGGACTGTTGGAGGACGCATCGCTTACATCACTGGTGAGTGGCACCATTATTAGCCATAAGTACTATTAGAATGAACATAAAACGTGGATCGAATCAATGTGAACATTGGCGACAGGTGATGTAGAATCGTCCCCTTAAGACGTTAGAAGGATGGAAGAAATTTGCTAGAGCAGTTGGTTCGGTGGCCCGGCGGTTAAGGCGTCGGGACGGTATTCCGAAGATGACGGTTCAATCCCTGCAATTTCATTTTTCTTCTTTCTGATCATTTAAAACCTCAAGATTTTCGCCTAGCATGCGCATTTAATATCAAACTTATTAAACTTTGCATTTTGAACTTTATACAGAGTACATTATTTTCGAGGGATTCTGCGGCTTAAAAACGTCAAAAATTATTTATTTTGTAGGCAAAAATATAAATAAAATATAAAAAATACACAGGCATGTCTATCCATTTTTTTCCCGAACACAAATTAAAGTCCGCATTTAATTTAATTTAAAACCCCTATTTTCAATCTCCAGCTCTAGACCCCGCGGCTCCCGGGTGGAACGACCACGACGGCAAGTTCCGTAACACGGACGGAGTGTACACTGAAGTGATCCACACCAACGCTGGGTTGCTGGGCTACATGGCCACGTTGGGAGACGCTGACTTCTACCCCAACGGCGGCCTCGCCATGCCGGGCTGTAACTCGCAGGAGTGCGACCATGCGAGGTAGCTTAATTTGCATGTAGTTCAAGTTCAAAAGTTCTTAAGAACGTATTCAATTTTGGCATCACAGACGCACTTATGAACGTCAATTATTACAATGACTCTACCACCGTATCGGAAAAAGAACCACTACTCAGAAGATACGGCAAGAAACTGAGGGGCATTTTTTTAGAACTTTTGTTACAATATTTTATGTTTGTTTTTGACATTATTGTTCTTATGTGCCAGTTGGCTACTTGGCAGAAGGGGAATGTTCCATGCATCTTTGTCTTCTATGTAATTAACTGTATAGTATGCTTTTTTAATTAAAATATTTTTCATACGCAATTCGAATCTACTTTCTGTGAGCTCCGTTATACATTTCGAAATTTTATTGTAAAAACATATATATATATATTTCAACTAGCAACCGTACACGACTTCGTTCTCGTCAACATAATAAAATATAGACTATGCTACTCAGGGATAGTGCAGCTTTCTGTCAGTGAAAGTATTTTCAAAATCGAATCAGTAGTTCTAGAGATAACCTCCCACAAATATTATAGATACAAGTTCACCGTTTTTCAACAATACAATTTCCTTATTTTTAACCGACTTCAAATAACATAATTAATTTTTAGAAAAAAACTAAAACCGACTTCAATGTATCTTCGAAGTCCAAGGTCAAATATCGATGAAATTTATATGGGACCACATCGTAGCTATACTGAACCCGACGCAAAAAGAGTTTTTCAAATCGGTTCATAAATGACGGAGTTCTGAGGTAACAAACATAAAAAAAAATACAATCGAACAGAGAACCTCCTCCTTTTTTGAAGTCGGTTAAAAAGAATCTCTGTTCGATTGAATTTTTTTTATGTTTGTTTTTTTTATTGCTATTTGGCGTTTGACCACTATCTCACCTGATGGTAAGCGACGATGCGGTCGACGATTTAGCACGCTTGCCAAGATAGTACCTGTTCATTCGACACTTGAAGATTGTTTTGTTTGTTTGTTACCTCAGAACACCGTCATTTATGAACCGATTTGGAAAATTATTTGCGTTGGGTTCAGTATAGCTACGAAGTGGTCCCATATACATTTCATCGATATTCGACTTTGGACTTCGATGATACATTGAAGTCGGTTTTTTTTATAAAATGTATACTTGTCCTATTTAGTAAGATGTTCGTACTAGTTTTTTAAGTATATTTAATAAACAATAAATGTATAATTATTGTATAAGAAACATGTTATATTGTAGGTATAAGGTTTTTTGCTACACCCTAATAATACAGGGTCCAGGTCGATAGTTATGTATTAAGAGCGAGTGTGGCTCAGCGGGAACTCATGCGCCTCTCGATCCGACGCACCTGGGTTCGAATCCCGACTCGGCCCTGCACAAATGACTTATAGTTAAGTGCAGATTTTGCTCGCTCTGAAACGGCGAAGGAAAACATCGTGATGAAACCCGCTTACGCGCTTTGGAGTGGTAGGCTCTGGCCGTGGTTGTAATACCTCCCACCGAACAAAGCCATGCCGTCAAGCGACCTAGTCGTGTTTCGGGATGATGTTCGGTGAACCATCGGGGAGACGGGTCTGAGCAGCCGCTCAACTGCCGTCTCTCTCTAGATCTATGTGCTTCATCTTAGGCCACATCATCGCTTCACATCAGGTGAGATAGTGGCCAAACATGGATCTATTAAGCGTAAAAAAAAATGTAACTATTGTACACTGTGTTGCATTATTAATAAATAAATAAATAAATATTCACTTCTCCGTTTCAGATCGTATTTCTACATGGCGGAATCTCTAACCTCGAGTGGCTTCCGCGGCACCCGCTGCGCTTCTTACATCGGCGCTATGACTGGTAGCTGTGTGTTGTGGGGCGAACTCCTTATGGGAGGCCTTGCGCCTAAGACTGGGTAAGATAAAACCTAAGGACCCAAAAGATTTTAAATATTTAGGAAGAAGAACAAGTGAATTTAATTATACATAAATTTAAAAATCTTCCGACACAAATAACCTATAAAAAGTAAAAAACGCTTGAACCGATTTTGATAAAACATGTCTAAGAACAACCGCTAGAAGACCTGCTTTCGAATAAGAAAAACTGCATCCAAATCGGTTCACCCATTAAGAGCTACGGTGCCATGTTTTTGTATTTGAAAGCGGGTTTTCTAGTGGTGGTTCTTTGACATGTTTTATTGTGTCGGGGATTAAAAATAATAATAACTTATATTTATAGCTGTGTTAGTTTACATTCTTGTGTAATTATTTAGGAAGGAGACAATCATTGCAACGGTTTATTTTAGCGCCATCTATCAGACAATATTAAGAACTAATTTTGTTGCAGATCTTCCGGCATCTTCTATCTGGTAACCAACGCATCGCCTCCGTTCGCCAGATTCTAAGCGTCGCATTGCTAATTTGTATAAATAAATTGTTTTTATGAATAAACAATGGTATTTATTTCTTAAAGTCAAAGTAAAAATCTTTTTATCAAAATTTTTTGTAATATATACCATCTTCTACCATCACATAGGCTTCGCCCCGCGGTTTCCCGGAGTCAAAATCAAAATCTCTTTAATCATTTTGGCATCACAGACGCACTTATGAACGTCAAATTATCACAATGACTCTACCACCGTATCGGAAAAAGAACCACTACTCAGAAGATACGGCAAGAAACTGAGGGGCATTTTTTTAGAGATTTTGTTACAATTTTTTGTGTTTCTACTATGTTATTTTTTTTATGTACCAGTTGGCTGCTTTGCAGAAGTGGAATGTTCCAAGCATCTTTGTCTTCTATGTAATTACGAACAGTATAGTATGCTTCTCATTAGAACAGTCTTAACGCGTAATTTGAATTTACTTCTGATCTTTGTTTTCGCATTTGTGGTTAAATATCTAAACAAATATAAAGGTAGATAGAATAGAAGGTTAATATGTACAATACATTCTAATTGAGTTTTTGTATAGATTAGAAAATTCAATGTTTTTTAATCAAGTCGTCCAAACTATCAATAAAAAACTACGTAAGACTGGGCGGTATGGTCCCAGAGACTTAAGGCTGCCCAAACGGGCGAATTAAAAAAAAATCAAGTCCGAAAATTACGCTACATTACTAAATTCTTGATCGAATAAAAAAGGTGGACGCTTCGTCGCTAAATTTAAAAGTGAAGCACTCAAGCTATGCCGGTTCGCTTGTTCACATTTACAGCCTCTGTGGTGTAGTGGTTGGGCAGGTCAACTCAAATCTCATATACCACTGAGATTGCGGGTTCGATTCCCGCGACGGGACAAATGTTTGTGCACAAAATAAAAAAGCGCCAGCATTTGTTTCGTGTCTGAGCGTTGTGGGACCATGGTACTCATACTTCCTGGTTCTCTAAATACAGGGAATCCCAGTTAGGGGCTAAGATCTATGTATGTGATCGTTGGGCGTTAATTTTTTTTTTATTGTTTACATCATGCTATGCCGATCGGCCGTCATTTCGGCTTGACATCGGCCCTCACACAGAAATAACGCCACCGCCATTGCTATGCCTCAGTTGTTGTTTAGCGAGATTCCGTCCGCCTTTTTTTATTCGTTCAAGTTAAAATTGTAATCAAGTTTTTTTTATGGTAGTGGGTGCACGAGCAAGCCATTCGCCTGATGGTAAGCGCCACGCCTGCCCAATTGCAATTGCAGTACTACCCAGAATTTGAAATACCATAAAAAGCACTGCGTAGCTTCGCATTGCCCTCATCTCCCCGAGACATCAGATAGGCCCAGTCTCATAGGCCCAGTAATTTCGATGGCTAAAACGCCCTTCAAACCGGAACCACAGAATACTAAGGGACAGAAGCATCACTCCGCAAAGAAATTTAAACAAATAGCGACTCTTGCTGTGACGCAATAAAATTCAATTCATCTCGCGTAACGCTGCATACCTACCAGTCATATTAACCTACAGAGCGCCTCTCTTTCTATCGCATAGCTCTTATCTCTTCTGCCGCGGCACGTGAAACGACGCGTGACCCGCCGTCGGTGTCCGGCTATGTACTTGTTGCTTCTTACTACTACAGTGCGGAGTGCGCTAGGCCTGGCGGAACACAGTAATGCTTGCGCACTACTGCTTGATCTGGTCTTTTAATCGCCGTGGACGGAGCCGCCAGCAAATGCTAGTGACAAAATAAACTTCGCAACATTTTTATGATTCCTACAGTTTTATGTTACGTTCTACGAATTTATATTAAAAAAGTTATGGGTATACCTATTTCTGGTTGAGATGAAACTATTATGTGCTCGCATTATAAGATTGTTTCTTACCTAACAATTGTTTTGAAGATAGTGAACATATACGCGTTTAGTAAGTACGTAAGGGTTCGTCCTTAAACACGTGAGGGACGAAAGGGGGAGTTCGGAATGAAAACGCAAGCTCTATCATATTTTTACAAGCTTTTATTTAACTTATTTTCAACTGTCTTCAAAAAAGCGCGGGTCGTCGCTCCTTCTGGCTGGAGGGCGTCCTACACTACGCTTACCTAACGTGGTTTCTACTCTAGAACTCGTTTACCCCATCGGTTATCGGTTCTTCGACATATGTGACCGGCCCATTGCCACTTCAGCTTACTTATTCGTTAAGCTATGTCGGTTACTTTGGTTAGCGCATGCTCGCCGAAAATAGCATGCGCTGCACAGTGGCGTAGCTTGGTAACCGCCCTGGGGCAAAAAATAAACTAGGGCCCCAACTATTTAAAATCGTTTGTTCCGTATTCGTCGTGTTCCGAATTCGACGTACCTACTCCAGATTTGTCGTAATCCAGATTCGTCGTACTCCAGATTCGTCGTACTCCAGATTCAACAAAGATGTTCGAGGCTTGTTGGAAATTCCCCTGTATTTTTTCAAATCGGTTGCCATTATTAAAGTCGTGTTCCTGGAATCTGGTTTATATGTATTCCGAATGTGGGAGAAATTTTCACTAGTTCAATGTATAGTTTGTAAGTCAGAGTCCGAGGGGCCCCCTGAGCTTGGGAGCTCCGGGGCACTGCCCCGTCTAGCTCTCCGGTAGCTACGCCACTGGCGCTGCACTAGCGCTATAACTATTTAATCAGATTTAATTTACCAGGGCCAGGTGCATTGCAGATCGAATATTCTAACGAGATTATAGGAGCTAATTATGGAGACTACGGTAACAAAGTATCCGATCCACCAGTCACTTCCACCGCGGCTTCAGACGTAACTCTATCTCCTTCAGAAGCTCTGATGCAGGTCAAAAACCCTGAAAAAGTCTACGATGCTATTCAAAAACTACGAAAAGTAGGTCAAGGTAGGTATTATTTTTATTGCCAACATTGCTACATCGCATTGCCAACGTCTGTGTTTCTTGACAACTACAACCTGGAAGTCTTCAAATCGAGAGTAAACAGGTATCTTCTTGGTAAGCGTGTTACATTTTAGACCACATCGTCGCTTACCATCGGGTGAGATAGTGGTCAAACGCAAGCCTATGACCAGTAAAAAAATAATTAAGTAACGATTTCAAAATGTATAACGGAGCTCACAGAAAGTAAATTCAAATTACGCGTAAAGACTGTTCTAATGTGAAAAGCATACTATACTGTTCGTAATTATATATGACAAAGATGCTTGGCACATTCCACTTCTACAAAGTAGCCAACTGAACGTTACAAACATAGCATTGTAGACAACCAAAAAGTTGTAACAAAATCTCAAAAAATATGCCCCTCAGTTTCTTGCCGTATCTTCCGAGTAGTGGTTCTTTTTCCGATACGGTGGTAGAGTCATTGTGATAATTTGACGTTCATAAGTGCGTCTGTGATGACAAAAATGAAGAGATTTTGATTTGATTTGACTTGATAATGCACAAAGTCTGTATCTATTGACTGTGTTCCAGATTGAAGGGCATTGTAGCCAGCGAAATCACTGGGCATATAAGACTTAATGTCTGATGTTTCGGGGTGATGAGTGCAATCCAGTGCTACGCAGTGCTTCTTATGGTGTTGAAGTTCTGGGTGCCACTACGATTGTTATTTTATTTTTTTATATATTTTTTTATTATGGGTAGGGGTGGTACTTATTTTCTCGACGTATCAAAGTGTATTATATATATTTTTTAACTATGATTGCAAATCGATTATTAAATCGTTGATATTGACAGTCTTTCTTTTAAAGTTCCATCGCGGGCCAAATACTGGTTCGTTATCAATTTGCTATCGAGTATCAGCAGCAGTTAATTTTCCACCTCCCCCTGGGGTTCGTAGGGGTGTTTTCCGGGGTGGTCCCCGCAACCCATACGTACACGCGCGGGGGCTTCTACCCCCGAGGAACTGACAGGTCTGGGTAAAAAAATAAAACGAAATTATTAGGCGTTGGGCGTCCGGAAGCAAGATGGGTCGAAGATATTGTAAAAATTGCGGGCTGAACCTGGACACGAATGGCGCAGAGTCGAGGCGAATGGCATGGTATGAGAGAGGCCTATACCTAGCAGTGGGATGTAAAGGGCTGTGGATGATGATGATGATGATTGTTAAATTCCTATCCAGCTGAGCAACCAGGGAAGCCGACGATGAAACAATACCTAATGGCATGGGTATTGTACTATATGGACAAGAATAAAATATATGACAATTCCGTATTCGATATGTTGGGAACAGGTAAGGCTTCATATTTATAGCATCTGCAAGTAGAAAATGAGATGAATGAAGATGTAGCGTAGCCTATGTAGCGCGTTTACGCGGCGAACCCGCCGTGCACTCGTGGCGAACCCGCCGTGCACTCGCGGCGAATCCGCCGTGCACTCGCAGCGAACCCGCCGTGCACTCGCAGCGAACCCACCGTGCACTAGCGGTGAACCCGCCGTGCACACGCGGCGAACCCGCCGTGCACTTGCAGCGAACCCGCCGTGCACTCGTGGCGAACACCGAGCGAATTTGAAGCGTTCTCGCAGCGTATTTTAGACAATCACACGCAGAATACGAAACGATTATTTATTATGTTACTTGGGATAAGACATGCAAGTCGGTCGCGTGATGGTAACCGCACCTGCCTATAACAATTACAGTGACACCCAGAACTTTTAACAGCATAAAAAACGCTGCGTAGCACTGCATAGCGGTCATCACCCCGAGACACCAGATATTACGAGTAAGTCTCATATGAGCAATTTCGCTACAATGCCCTTCAAACCGGAACATAGTTAATCTTGCGCACTACTGCTTGGCGGCAGAATAACTGGCAAAGCGCTAGTACCTACCCAGACGGCCTCCCGCATACGAGACCCCCTACCACCAGTAAAAAATAATAGTAATGTCCACCAAAACGGAGCGCTTACGCTTAAACGCATAACGTCTCGTTCTTTTGTTCGCATCCACACCGACAGAGGGTGCCCGTGTGCAGCAATGGATCCACGGCTTAATGCTTGTGGCAATATAGCACTGCTGTGACATTAGATATTAGAAAATATCTCTTTACTTTACCATACCCCTATTGTAAAGTAAAGGGGCATCGGACAACTTTTCAGAAAGTGTTTATAATTAACCATAGTTAACATATATAGCCAAAATATTTTTTTTATTAAATTTTATTCGTTTTCAATATTGCCGCGTAAAAGGTCACCACACAACAAAACGACGACGTCACACGCTGGCAAACGAATCGACAAGCTCTACGAAAGCAAACTTGCACGTTTTTGTGGAATTTAAGGACTTTAGGATCGTCATGGAATTAAAAATATATCGTTTTGATTTATATAAAGCAAAAATATAAATTGAACACAAGCTTTCACACACGGTATTTACTTTGAAATGACGTCATGCACTGTGTTGGTGTTTCGAAACAGATAAAAAATGACAGAATTATGATATTTTATTTATTGATTTAAAGTATACATTACTATTATTTTACAAAAACATTAATTGAATGATCTTTCGGCTTCGACAAACTTTCGTTCAAACTAAGTACATTTTTAATTTTTTTACGATTACTGTTTGATCCCTTATTAGGTCATATTCTGGCAGTGTTCATAAAGATCTTTGTCATGTCGCATATGATAGACGTTCTAAAACAACCTACGATTTCAGATGCAAAGAAATTGCTGAGGCAGCGTACAAAATTGCAAAATGGTTTACCGAACTATAATGTCTCTGAAGGAGATAGAGATAACAAGAAACCATATGGGGACGGGAACGTAACGTATAATGACTATCAAGACTACAATGGAAAACTAGAAATAGACGACGAGGGATCTTTTGGAGGACCTAATTTAAACCCAGCAATCATAGAGTATCTACAAAGACCTAAATATAGTGTCGCGAGAAAGAGTAAAACAGCTGATAAGAAATCTTTCCCAAACCAAGCCGATAATCCAACACTGCGAAGCGAAGTGCGTCCTAAATTTAATATATTTCCACCATTTCCACAAAACTCAAATACTTACGATGGTAGTTTAAGACAAATACCCCCAAATGAACCGCCTATGTCTAACCAAGAGACAGCTTATAAATTTAATCCCTTTGATCCTAATTTAGAACAGCACTATAAAGACAACATGCGAGGAAAAATAGAAGCTAGCCGTCACCCTGAGATAGTGAAGCTCATTGAAACATCTAATAATGCTATGGCAGCTGGAGAATTAAGAGAAGAACAATATCAAAATAAACAAAACCCTGCCTATGGCGCTGATGTACGTCCAGAAAATTCTATAACTCAAGGAAGAAACCTACTGAGGAGTCATGCCTTCAATCCCATGTATACAGGGCGTCCAGGACAAATGAATATCCCTGCTAATATACCAAGCCATATGCCTGGCAGTATGCCTGGTTATATGCCTGGGAATAAACCAAATAATATGCCAGGCAGTATGCCTGCTTATATACCGGGCAATGTACAAAGCAATATACCGGGCAATATGCCAGATAATTTTCCAGGTATGCAAAGAGGTCCTAAAGAATATCCAAACTATAACAATCAATATAGGCAAGGTACTACGAGAAGTGGTCAAACGACAAAATTCGACGGAGCTAAAGCTTACGCTAGTTTGATCAAACCGTTCCCTGGTCAAGAAATAACATATGTTGTAGGTGATAGAAAACACCCGCCTGAGTTCAAAGATGGTAAAATTATCGGAAAAGTAATGAATTTAAATGAAATAAAGAATATATTATTAAATCCTCAAACTAGTCAGGCTGGAACTGGATCAAATTTTGGAAATGCCTATGGGAATCCCGGAAACAAAGGACAAATAGGTCAAATTAATCCTAACAAAAATTATATGACATTTGCTAATCATGTTGCTCGTCAAATGCCCTATGGCGATGCAGGAGAGGGTGGAACTGCACAAAATCCAGAATTACAAAGCCAAGGTTACGGACCTCCAGTTGGAAATGCACAAAATTCAGGATCACAAAGTCAAGGTTATAGACCTTCGGGAGGAAATGCACAAAATTCAGGACCACAAAACCAAGGTTATGGACCTCCAGAAGGAAATGCACCTAATTCAGGACCACAAAACCAAGGTTATGGGCCTGGAGAAGGAAACCCACAACATTCAGAATCACAAAGCCAGGGTTACGGACCTCCGGGAGGAAATTCACAAGATTCAGGACCACAAAACCAAGGTTATGGACCTCCGGAAGGAAATGCACAAAATTCAGGACCACAAAACCAAGGTTATGGGCCTGGAGAAGGAAACCCACAACATTCAGAATCACAAAGCCAAAATTACGGACCTCCAGGAGGAAATTCACAAAATTCAGGACCACAAAACCAAGGTTATGGACCTCTGGGAGGAAATTCACAAAATTCAGAATCACAGAGCCAAGGTAACGGACCTACGGGAGGAAATGCACAAAATTCAGAATCACAGAGCCAAG
Organism: Petrophora chlorosata; assembly: GCA_951640565.1. NCBI lineage: Eukaryota > Metazoa > Arthropoda > Insecta > Lepidoptera > Geometridae > Petrophora > Petrophora chlorosata. Next base: position 964,749 of record OX621219.1, read on the forward strand.
GTAACGGACCTACGGGAGGAAATGCACAACAAAATTCAGAATCACATAGCCAAAGTAACGGACCTACGGGAGGAAATGCACAAAATCCAGGATCACAAATCCAAGGTGCTATGAATCAGGAACAAAATACAGAAGCACAAATAAACGAGCAACAAAACACTACACCACAAGATTTACAAAATACCCCAAATAACATACAAAGCCAAGGGTCCATTCAACAGGGTCCAGAAGTGAAAAGTCCAGATCCAGAATCAAAAAAAGAAGTTCCAGGCAGTGAAGCTCCCATTCCTCAGAAACTAGAAGATCAGAATCAACCAAACAATCCTCAAAATGCAGCAACACAGGACCAGTTTCATAATGCGCATAATGAAGCTGCCAATACTCAGAATGCAACAGCACAGAATCAATTCCCCAACGCCCAGAATCCATCTCCCGATTCTCAAAGTGCAGCACAGGATCAATTCCCCAAGCCCCAAAACCCAGCAGCTCAAAATCAACAAACCACTCCTAATCCACCTACTCAGGATCCACTTCCCAGTCCACAAACCACAGAACCGAATCCAAAGCCTCAATCAGGAGCTTCTGAAGTCAATCCTCAAAATCAAGAAGTAGAGAAACAAAATTCGACATCGCAGCAACCAGCTCCAAATCAAAATTCTGCCGCTCCAAATACAAACCCGAATCAAGAAACCAGCTCTAAGAATCCTGAAATACAGAATCAAGAAGGTTTAAATGGAAACCCAGAGACTGCAAGTGCGGCGGGGGATACCGTCTATGATATGGTTCCTGGATGGTACGAGATGGAATTTACCTCGCTGTCACCCATGACATCGACGGCAAACGAGGAAGTGACTATTTTAGCAGGTACTTTTATATTTCTATAGGTACCTACTAGCTTACTAGCTTTTTAACGACAGAGGAAGTCCATATTAGTATATTTTCAAAAACCATTTAGCAACCTCCCTTGTATATGAGAGTGCGTACTACGAAGAGACAACTTTTAATGGATTGACATAATAGGCAACATTTAATCCCAACCAACCGCGGAGCGCAGCTAATATATCTATCTAACGATATAAATAAAAATTGAATATGCTGTTAGTTGATGAGTGCAACACTTGAGAACGGCTGGACCGATTTGGCGTTTTTTATTTATTTACAATCTTTCAACTTGCAATGTTTGGGTCAAATCTTGAAAGTTGAATCAGAACCACTTCTTAACCTACAGAGTTGATATTTTGCATACTTGTCAAAAGCCGATGACAATGCAATATTATGATGACAGCCAGCTCTGATGATGGAGACGGACGGTGGGCAATGGAACTCCTTGACGGATAATTATAAATTACTAGAGTTTAGGCTCATTTTAATCTGCTCGCGGTTCCGATTACGAATTTACTAAAAGTTGTCTTGAAAAAATAAACGTAATAGAAAGAAAAATTGGAAAAGTTTCCCGGAAAATTGGGAAAAACTCAATGCTTTTTCGCGCTAATGAAACCTTGAAATGCAGTTAGTTATACATAAAAAATATTGTCCAGACGAAGCGCTACTGCCGACGCCATCGCCTGTCAGCCCACTGGTAGAGGAAACCAAGAAGTTGATGACGGAGCAACACATGGGATACTTCACCGCTTACATCATCAAACTTCTCGAGGTCGTGGAAGACATGGACTCTGTAGAAGCGGTGCAGATGTTTTCCGCGCTGAAGGATGTCCTTGACAAGTAAATACCTATCCTATTATTTGACTATCCTACTAACTCCAATTCCCAGCCCTCACACTCATACTCCACTTCCCAGCCCCCACACGCATACATCACTTCCCAGCCCCCACACGCATACATCACTTCCCAGCCCCCACACTCATACATCACTTCCCAGCCCCCACACTCATACTCCACTTCCCAGCCCCCACATTCATACTCCACTTCCCAGCCCCCACATTCATACTTCACTTCCCAGCCCCCACACTCATACTTCACATCCCACAGTCCCCCCACTCATACTCCACTTCCCAGTCCCCCCACTCATACTCCACTTTCAACTGTACACTCTACACGTTTTGGCTCCGTATGTCATGACAGGTAGGACACACTGATTACGCCTTGCTTGACTTTAAGATATATTTAAAAAGCTAGCTTGCCCCGCGACTTCGTCCACGTGGACGACAGAGAAAGCCCATACTCGTATTTTTCCAAGACCATTTGGCCGGGGTGTATGATGATGAGTGTGTTATCTTACGGCCAGTTATTAGCTATTCAATGCAGGTACTTAGCTGATTGGGTGGCGACGGCGTAATAAAATCCAAAGCGTTACAATATAAAAGACGTGTGGCACTCGGAGACTGCCGCGGTAAAGCTATTGCATAGCATTCGGAGTGGGGGGTGTAAGGTTATTTTCGTTACGGAATTTCTGGATTCGGTCTCCACGCGCAAGGCCCGCGATAGAAGCTATGCAATAGCTTAATAACTATTCCACATCAAGAAAGTAGTATGTAGAACAGCGAAGATAGAAGTAGTACAGAGTAAACAGTAGCACAGAAGAAACAGTCAAGCACATAGTAACAAGCACAGGTAAGAGTCTTAAGAAGAAAAAGTTTATAAGCGCGGCACGTAAAATGTAAACAAAGCGGAGCGAGCGAGCGATACGCGAGCGACGTGCGTTCGACGCGGGACAGAGGTTCTGATTGGCGCGCGCGGCTCGGGCGGCTCGGCCACAAAATATAGACTAGTACAGAAATCAATTCACATAGTAAGTGCGCTCGAGCAACGCACACATAGACATCGCTCACGGACACGATATCTCGAACCAGTTGAGACCAGTGCGAGCGCGAGTGCCATCCGCTTGAGACACGCTACTGTGAACTTTTTTTGTACAAAAAAGCAAAAGTTACTATAACTGCTCAGTGGACGGTTGTTTAAATTCAAAATTAAACGGTGAATTGTCTTTTTTTTAGGCTACCAGTTGTTTTAGAGTGGTAAGTAGGTATTTGCTTGTATTTCGATGGTTCGTTTTCACGTAACACAGAACAGTTAGGTAAGTAGGTAAGCGCCCCGGCCCCCGGCCCCGCGCCGATCAAGCGGACATGATTTTGTGGCCTTGTAATATTTTAACAATTTATATTAGATATTTATTGTAGTATAAGCTATATAAGCTCCGTGTTCAATAATTTAATGAGAAAGATGTAAATATAAATTATTTGCATTATTTGTCTTCAAAAAAGCTTTATCCGATTATAATAAATCAAACAACTAGATACGAGTGCCACTGCTATGATAGTTTTTTGTGCATAAGCCAAAGTTGACAACCCTAGCGCAACTGCCGAGCGTAGGTATGAAAAGTGAGGTACATACATGAGATTGCCTTCCGTATTAGTCTATATTTCGTGGCTCGGCCGTCAGCCGGCGAGGCAGCTCCTGCGCCGGATCACGCCACCGGTTAGTCATATTCTGTGGTCACACGGACAAACAATAGGTGGGCGGGATGCGCGCGCGTCTCCATGCATCGCACGACCAGCTGATAACGCGGATGACGGATAGTACGGTAAGTATACAGGTAAGTATTTGTTTACTATTAGCACAGAATACTAAGGGACAGAAGCATCACTCCGCAAAGAAATTTAAACAAATAGCGACTCTTGCTATGACGTAATAAAATTCAATTCAGCTCGTTCAGCAGTTTCCAACACACAACAAACAAAAAAACAAACACACAACAATTCTAAAAACCGCGGATTTGTGTTCAGTACCCTTAAATAGTTGAAGTTACTGGGCATATTGTGAGACTTAATATCTGATGTGTCGGGGTGATGAGCGCAGTGCAGTGCTACGCAGTACTTTTTATGGTATTAAAAGCTCTGGTTGGCACTGCAATCGTTATAGGCATGCGTGGTGCTTACCATCAGGCGAACGACTTGCTCATCTCATCACTCACCATCATAAAAAGACCCCAGTTGGTCGAAAACTTTCTTATCTGTACAGAATTGGCTCAGTTCCATTTTTATAATAGTATATAGACATTGTTTCTTCCAGTATGGTCATCGCAGGAAAGCTGAACGCCATGGGGAACCCAGCAGTTCCAGCTATACAGAACGTGTTGAATGCGTTGATTCTCTACGGTCCAGCCCAAATCAAAGGTAACGTCATTTCAGTATTGAACATTAGCAGGGGGAACCAAATAAAACGCAGGTTTGATGCAAAACAGAAATTTTTGCTAAAAATATATTTTTCAAGACAAGCTTTTAACAAATTCGTGATCGGAGCCGCGAACAGATTAAAATGAGCCCAAACACTAGTAGTTTACGATTATCCGTCAAGGAGTAACGTTCCATTACCCACCTTTCGGCTTCATCATCAGTTTAGCTGGCTGTCACCATAATATTGCATTGTCATCGGACTTTAAGTATGCAAAATTTCAACTCCGTAGCATAAGAGGAAGTGGTTCTGATTCAACTTGCAAGATTTGACCCAAACATTGCAAGTTAAATAAAAGCTTGTATTTTTCACAAGTTTTTTGATTGAATATGAATGTTTAAAAATTTCTCAAATCCCTTTCTGATTTCAGGACGAATCCGAACAATAGTTCTCATGATACGCGACAAAGAAAACGCTCTATCTGAGGATCTCAGAACTATTATCAACATAATAGACGCAGCTTACACCATGGAGGAAGGGGAACGACTCCTGAATACGCTCAATATTGTCCAAAACTATCCCGCGAACAATTTGAATCAACAGTATATAGCGCAAACCGTAGTCAACGCTATACTACTACCTTACTGGAGGACCGAAGGCACACCCAATAGGGCCAAACTATTCGAAATGATTAACGCCTACCTAAAAGACAACTTTCGATTCATTGCAAGAAGGCACGAAGGAAAATTCAGAAAAATGGTTGTTTTCAACAAGGAGAAAGAAAAAAAGAAGGCCAAATATAACCAAGAAAAGCAAATTAATGGCACGTTTAAAATAGTCAACAATGAAGAACGTATTAATAATACAGGGGAAGAATCTAACAAACTTGAAGATGAAGTAAAAGGCTATACAAGGGAAGAGTCTGTAACACTTGATAAAGTAAAAGAGATTACACATAAAGGTAATACGATACAAATTACAATGGAAGAAATGGATACGAAGCTCAATAAGCATCTGTTTGACAAAATAAATAATGCACATAATACAGAAAATGATAAAAGACTAGATAAGTTGAAAATTAAACATACTGCAACAGACAAGTCTATTAGAATGATACAAAAACGATATGATGGTAGAATTCACAATGTAACACGAGGAAAAATTAAAGAAAGATATGAAAAAGAACATGACAAACAAAATATGCTTAATATAAAAAGACTCGGCATACGCCCTAGTACTAAACGTAAGTACTTAAAAGATTTGATTAATTAGTGTTAACAATACTCACTCCTGGTAAGTATACTTGTGGTAGGTCTCTCACACAATCAAATAAAAATACGTAAGACATGGCGGTATGGTCCTAGAGACTTTAGCCTGTCCTGACGGGCGAACATAAAAAAAAACAAAAGTGACAGCTAGCTTTCGCTTTTTTTATGTTTTCGCTTTTTTTATGTTTCGCGCATAATACGTAAGTCGAAAGATTCTATAAAGTGAAGTTTAGAGATAGCGTGCGCGTCAGAATAGAAAACTGGGTCACATCTAAATTAGTGAAAATTAGGTTTAGAGGATGCAGTATAGAATTAGGGCCATTGCATATTCAATTTCTTTGACTGATAGCGCATTTTCTTTTAGGCGAAAACTTCACATTGCTGCCACCAGTTATGAATTATCACAAACGAAATCATTTAAAAGTAAAAACAAAAAATAACTTAAAACATAAACTACCTGAAGTAAGACATCAATATAAAAAGAGACAAGAAATGAAGACAACGACACGTATACTAAGAACAAAACTAAAAAGATACGACAGACTTAAGCAAAACGAGTATAACTACGAGAATACTCTAAGGAATAAAATTTATAATGATGACCAAGAAACCAACAATAAAAATATAGAAAATACTCTAAGGCATATAATTCATAATAGTGACAAAGTAGCTAAACACAATAATCACAAAAATGTTATGAGGGATAGAATTCATAATAAAGACCAAGTAACCAAAAATAATTTCGAAAATCCTCTAAAGGATAGAATTTATAATAGTGACCAAGAAACGAAAAATAATATCGGAAATACTCTATGGAATAGAATGAAAAACAATGACCAAGAAACCAAAAATAATAATATTGAAAATACTCTAAAGTATATAATTCATCATAGTGACCAGGTAGGTAAACTTAATAATCACAAAAATACTCTAAAGGATAGAATTCATAATAGTGACCAAGCAAAGAAAAATAATATCGAAAATACTCTATGGAATAGAATTCATAATAGTGACCGAGTTACTAAAAATAATAATATAGAAAATAATCTAAGGCATATACTTTATAATAATGGCGAAGTAGCTAAGCTTTATAATCACAAAAATACTATAAGAAATAGAATTCGTAATAGTGACCAAGTAACTAAAACTAATTTCAAAAATACTCTAAGGAATAGAATTCATAATAGGGACAAAGTAGCCAAACTTAATATTCACAAAAATACTATAAGGAATAGAATTCATCATAGTGGCAAAGTTACTAAAAATAATTTCAAAAATATTTTAAGGACTAGAATTCATAATAGTGACCAACTAATTAAAAATAATATTATAGAAAATACTCTAAGCAATATACATCATAATATTGGCGAAGTATCTGAACTTAAAAATGACGAAAATATTATAAGAAATAGAATTCATAATAATGACCAAGAAATTAAAATAAATAATTTCAAAAATGCTCTAAGGAATATAATGAAATATGGTGAGCAAGTAGTTAAAAATATTAATTTAAAAAATATTCTGAGCTATAGAATTAATAATAGTGTCCAAGTAACTGAAGATAATAATTTCGACAATAGTGACAACGTAACTGAACTTAAAAAATACGAAAATATTCTAAAGAATAGAATTGATAATTATACAAATTTTGTAAGGTATACACTTGATAATAGTAGTAAAGTAACCAGACATGATAATGATGAAAATACTTTAAAGAATATAATTCATAATAGAGACAAAGTAACTAATGTTGGTAGTTATGAAAATACTCTAAGGGATATACTTCATTATAGTGGCAGAATAACTACACCTAGTAATGACAAAAATATTCTAAGGAATAGAAATCATAATAATAATAAAGTAACTCAACATGAAAATACTCTAAGGGATTTACATTATTATAGTGGCAAAGTAACCAAACTTGATCATTATGAAAATTTTGTAAGGATTAGACATCATAGTGACAAAGTAACTAAACATGATAATGATGCAAATACTCTAAGGAATAAACCTGATAATAGTGACGAGGTAACTAAACTTGATACTTATGAAAATACGCTAAAGGATGCACTTCATCATAGTGGCAAATTAACTACACTTAAAAATGACAAAAACAGTCTAAGGAATAAAATAAATAGTAGTAACAAGGTGACTAAACATGATAAAGATAAAAATACTCTAAGGAATAGACTTTATAATAGTGACAAGGTAACTAAACTTGATAATTATGACAGATCTGTAACCACATTTGAAAATGACGAAAATATTCTAAGAAATAAAATTCATAGTAGTAATGAGGTAACTAAACATGATAAAGATAAAAATATTCTAAGGAATAGACTTCATAATAGTGACAAAGTAACTAAAATTGATAATGATGAAAACACTTTAAGGAATATACTTCATAATAAATACAAGGTAACTAAACTTAATTATTACGAAGATACGCTAAGGAATATACTTCATGACCAAGTAACTACACCTAAAAGTGCAAAAAATCGGGAAAAAATAAAGAAAAACCAAAAAGATTTGGAAAGAAGAGAAAAAATCATTAAGAAACAAGATAAAGGTATTAAAAAAAATGAAATGTATGACAAAAAATACCGAAATGGCACAATAGGAGCTACGCATCGAGAGAGAAGTTCTTACAGTCAAGAAACTGGAGCAACTAAATCCTTTGCAGCGATTGATCAAACCACTGATAATACCATCGAACAGTATAAAATGAAAACCATAGATGAGAAAAACATTACAAGAAACGAAAAAACAAATAGTCTTCTGAAGAAAATAATACAAGAATCGAGTTACAGTGACGACGAGAGAGAACTTAAAACTATTTTGTCTGACGCCGTTAGACATACTGACTTTGTTTTTAAGAATTTTAGAAATAATGAAATTGTTATTCCAAAGAGAAGTATTAATGAAATGTCAAGCTATAGCGACGAAGAAGCTGTATTTAAAAGTAGAATTTATAAAACGTTTGGTTACGAACCGGATTTGGGTATACCTAAAAACAATAAAATAAAGTAATAAATTAAAAATGTAAAAACCCCCGACTTTAACTGCTCCTGCTCCATCTTTAGACCCTGAGCCCAAACACGATACCTCTGCTGAAGATTTTATTTGTATATTATTTTTTACTTTTGACTAGTTATAGGTTTGCCCAAACCCCAAAGTTTTATCCCGCTAGCCACGTCTCTTTTCACGAGACGATGAAGAAGAGAAAGCCACGCGGTCTCATCACTATTTTAAAGGCATTGTTAGAAATCACCTGAAACTTAATAAATATTTGAAAAATAATAATAAACGAAACTACAACTTAATAACTTATTCAATTATTTCAGAAAACTATTTTAAATTTAATTCTTTTTATTTTATCGAACGCTAACAGCGTTACGTCTTCACGGCACGAAAACTTAGACGCCAATGACGAGAGCGACTCGTGCGCGCCACCTGGTGAACAAAGTGGGGAAATACCCCCTCTACCGCCCGGAAAAGGAACTACAACTACTATTACACGGCCGGAAACGGAAAGACTGCTTCTCTCAAATATTGTTTAAAGGCCTCGAATAAGGCTCCGGACATAATAAGAGTTTTAATGGTAGGTAAAACTCTGCTATTTTTTACTTTTGACTAGTTTGATTTGCGTTTGATCGTATCTCACCCGATGGCAAGCAATGATGTGTCAAGTGAAGTTAAGACAATAGATATTTATTAAATAGGCACAGAACTGCACTTTTGAACGTCATATACACATCATAAAAATCTATTAAAATACTTTAAATATTGTAACTTAAAATATTGAAATAGAAAGGCAAGCATGACTACCCATTTCTTTCCCGCACTTAAATTGAAGTCCGGGCCCAGAAAATAAATGCGAAAACTGACTCTACCAGTCTTCATAATCATAATCATAATAATTTATTTGCATAAAATAAGGTATGGCACAGGTGTTAGTGTCAAAAAAAAGATCTCTTATTCTGCCTTTGCAGGCGTACAAATTTTTACAGACAGAAATTAATTTCATCAACATATTAAAATTGAATAAGCAAATAATTACAAACAAAATTAAAAATTAATAAAACAATTTAATTCGACGTCATTAAAAAAATCAAATCCATATACAATCGTTTAAAAATTAAAATGTCATTACAATGTCAATTATTATTACAATATATTAAAATTACAATGTCAATTATTAACAATTCTAAAATGTAGGTATTCATCTATGCTATAAAAGCAGCGTTCAAGAAGCCATTCATTCAAATTTCTTTTAAACTGATTATATTGTAGATTTTTTAATGTCGACGGTAGTTTATTGTATATTTAGATAGCCATACAATAAACATTTTTGATATATATATTATTTAAGTTCCCGTGAAGTTCCCGTGAAGTTCCCGTGTTCTTTTACACCCGCTAGAGAAGACAGCACGAAGAAATTCTGGGATGTCTCCTGATGTGGTCTATGATGTAACACGCTCGCTTAGAAGATACCTGTTCACTCTCGATTTGAAGACCCCAGGTTGTAGTTGTCAGGTAACACAGACGTTGGCAATTCGTTCCACTCCTTGGCTGTTCGCATGATGAACGTGGTAGCAATAAAACGTTTTATACGTGCAGGGGGATTGTCTACCATGTATGGATGTCGCATAGCCGTGCTTCTGGTTGTCCTATGATGGAATGGAGACGATGGTATGAGGTCATCTAGTTCCTGTGCACACTCTCCAAAGTTGGTGAGGAGTTGGGCATCCAGGTGATGCTGCAGCAAGGCAAGGTTAACATGTTCTTGCAATATCATTGAAGTATATCAAATTACGAATCGATCAGACTTTTGGAATTTGCTAACATTCCTTCATCAACTAGAAAAGAGCTGATGATCTTCAAACGACTGCACATATTCTCTTGAATCATAGCTAAGAACACACACTCGCTCTTACAAAATGGGAAGAATATAATGACCACCAAAATAATCTTTGAGATCCCATACACTTCTACCCGTATCCAAAAATCGAATAATAATAATAATAATAATAAACCCATTTATTTCCAACAACCTTACATAACAATTTTACTTATAATAAAGAAAGTTTTATATAAACTAAATGCAGATCATTTAAATATTATTTTTGTTAACTGATGCTGGAACCCCAGACTGGGTATGGGCCTCCTCCAGTTTACTCCAAATCTCTCTGTCCCTTGCTTTTGTTTGCCATTCTTTTCCCGCTGTGGCAATTATTTCGTTAATCCATCTGTTCTTTGGACTTTCTTTCCAAAAATCGAATAGGCTGATCAAATTTAGTAAATGACCACTAAAACTTATCCTAATTGCCGCACCTCACTCTTCCGCGGTCCAATTAGCTCTTACCCCTAGAGTGTATATAAAAAGCGCGAAATCAGAACCTCGCGGAGGAGATTCTGAATGAAGCGAGTCTACGAGGCCGAGTTGAGAGAAAGGGGGAGAAGCAAAGCGAGCCGGCGACTTCCGCAGCGGAGCGAAGGTCAAGTAGGGGAAGCGACATGAAGGGGTGACGAGCGAGAATTCTGGTGGAGCCTACTTTACACCCATGGTTACCCATAGAGCTGGTTGCTTTAAGTAGGATCCGCTAGTTGTAAAATTTTTGGTTCTAATGTCACTCTAAAATGTGCATTTAATTTTGGTGGTCATTCACTATTTTTGGCGGTATAAACTGTCAGTATGTGTACCATTGTAACATGGTACACTTACTGACTAAAGTCAAAATATTGTTTTAATTTAATTCCATTTATTATTATTATTATTTTATTTTATCTTTATTATTATTGACATTGAATATTTATTAATTTGTTGTAATCTTAATAATATTATTGTATATTTTGTGATCCATGTTGGTCGAAACAAATTAATTTGAATTGAATTGAATTGAATTGAATAAAGTGATTTTTGCCGTTACATTCTCCTAGATCTGGTGCTTAGATAAACGTAAGCCTTTTTATAAATATTTAATAACACGGCTAGAACTCACGTAGTTTGTCAAATTAGTCGACCTAGGTTTCGAGCATATCCGATCCACTTCTTCAGGGCGAGCTTACTGCGAGATCGCGGCGACCACTGCCGGTGTCATAAATATTTATAATGAATCAAACTCACTTTAACTTTCATACTAAAATAAGCCTTTTTTTAACAAAAGCATCTTGTAAAATTCCTTACCAATATTCTCCAAATCGTGAGAGGCGCACCGAAAGACAAATTACACGCTAACAAAACAGCAAACCTAATAAATTGACCAATCACGCCGTTAAGGTCCACCGGATATCCATTGAACATTAAAAATACCGTAAAAGATTCTCGGTAGGCCCACGCTACTTGAAAAGACTACCGAAGTACAAATCTCTGCACAAACAAAACTACAATAAAACTTCTTTGCCAAACATACAATAACCTCTTTCTTGAAAACACAATAAACCTCCTTCGATAAGTGAAGAAAAACATGCGTTCATTCATTGTAATTCGACCTCTTGAAAGCATCCGTTTCATTGGCGCCAAAATATTGGTACTTTTTGGCGGGAAGTGAAAAGTGATACAGTTCGATTTTGTTTTATTTTCCAAACAAGTGTTATTTCGAATGATCATGTGTAATATCGGTGGAATATTAACCATTGTGTTCATAAACGTGCACGAGTGTAGGCAAATGAAACAAAATAGATAAAACATTGCTTTTTATGTTCTTACAAAAAGTCCATGGAAAGCTTGAATAAAGTTCCACCACTTTATTGAAGCACTAGGAGAAGGTCCGGCTTGTTGCGGTTGACCCTCATTCTCAACAAAATTATAATAAATGGAATATTAAACTATCAAATAAAAAACTACGTAAGACATGGCAGTATGGTCCTAGAGACTTTAGCCTGCCCTAATGGGCAAACTTTAAAAAAAATAAATATTGACAGACAGTTTTTAGGGCTCCGTACCTCAAAAGGAAATAACAGAACCCTTATAGGATCACTTTGTTATCCGTCCGACTGTCTGTCTGTCAAGACCTTTCATCTCGGGAACGCGTGGAAGTAACAAGTTGATATTAAAACCATATACTCAAGTCTACAGCCCCTTGAAGCTGTGAAAATATCGAACTTTTAAATTAACGTAAAAAAAGATACAGCCATTTATGCCGCAAAAAACGACACTCTCAAGGGAATCAAAATTTATAGGGTACTTTCCGTTGACCTAGAACTATGAAATTTGGCAAGTAATATAGTCTTATACTACAAGTACAGGGAAAAATCTGAAAACTATACATCTGTAATTAAATCATAAAAATATAGCCTTTATTTAAAGTACCTAATCAATCATCGAAATAAAAAAACTGCGACGCTCGATTCCTGAACTATTTATAACATTTAGTTACAAATTTGTACGGAACGCTTTGCCAGTCATTCAGCCGCCAAGCAGTAATGCGCAAGCATTACTGTGTTCCGGCTTGAAGGGTATTGTAGCCAGCGAAATTACTGGGCATTATGAGACTCAACAGCTAATTGTCTCAGGGTGACGAGCGCAGTACAGTGCCGCTCAGGAGTTTGCAAAACAAAGTTCTGGGTGGTGGTGTTATTGTTATGGGCTGGCGTATTGCTTACTATCAGGCAAACGACCAGCTCGTCTCGTCATTCAGTTACATAAAAATAAAACCCTCGGTGGGCTAATCAGACTCGCACTTGTCTGGTTTTTATTTTTTTATTCTTCTTGAGGGATTTCGCTTTGCACGTCTTGTGTGACGGATAGTTGGGTGGCAGTTTTTTCGGCGTATTTGGCATTGACCATTTTGGCGGGAAATTCAACATAGTTATCATGAAAAAAAGCTTCTCGGGTTTTAAATAAATAAATAAATACGCCCAACGAGCCCCTAACTAGGATTGCCTGTATCTAGGGAACCATGAACATGGAGGATAATGGTCCTACAAAACCCAGACACGAAACAATTGCTTGCGCTTTTTTCTGTGCACAAAAATTTGTCCAGAACCGAACCCGCTACCTCTGTGGTGTATAAGATTTGAGCCAACCTGCCCAACCACTGTACCACAACTGACAAAAATTTCTATTTTAGCTGGCTAACTCATTAGTTAGTTATTGTTGATTGTTTTCACATCATTATGTGAAAACAATTTGCGCCAAAAAAAAACCAGCGATCCAGGGAATTCTAGTTAGGGGCCAGAAGTATTCCGTGATAGTTGGGCATAAGTTAGTTGGGCATGAGTAATCGCTGTCGAGGGTGGAGTCAACGAGGAAGACGAGTTTCAAGTCCTTCGTGCTCCGGCTTTTAGCGAATTATGAGGTGACGTTCCTGGCTCCTGAGTTTTGGCCCAAAGGCATAGCATTCCGGCGCTATAGGGCGAAGCCGAAGTTAATTCCCTGATCGTAGCTTTAGTGTTTATAAATTGTATATATGCTAGTCTGTAAAACTCAAAAAAAATGCCCCTCAGTTTCTTGCCGTATCTTCTGAGTACTACTCTACCACTGTATCGGAAAAAGTGGTTCTTTTTCCGATACGGTGGTAGAGTCATTGTGATAATTTGACGTTCATAAGTGCGTCTGTGACGACAAAAATGAATAAAGAGAGTTTGACTATAACTTGGTATGGTATATATTTTATAGGGCTCTGGTACTTTTAATTTGAAATAAAAAATTTTTTGAAATAAATGACTTTATTATTATAATTATTATTATTATATAAAATAATTGAGCCTAAGCATAAAATGGCCTCTACGGGCGATTTTCGATTTTGCCGGCCTCAGGAATAACTAGGTTCGCAGTTCTCAGGTGTTAGGAAACTGTATTGGTTAGCAATATAACTCTTTAGTCTTACCTCTAAGGTCATTGTTTAATTTGAACGTCATACTTGACATTGACGTTGACACACCGCGATGATTGGTCCGAGCCGCCTGCCATGTTTTTATTTCCTGTGGGGTGGAAAAGGTGGGGGAGTTCGTGGTCCGTCTGGCGCGTCGTATGTACGACCGCGCCGACAACGGGCCACACCCCCACCTGCACGACATCGCACCCCTCCACGCGAGACCCCCCGACAAACCCCAGAAACGCGCCCTGCCCCGCGACATTCTTCCGCCACCAGAAGAAGACGAAGAGGGCAGAGGTGACAGCAACCTCCAATAAAAAGAAAAAAGGTCCAACACAGAGCCGCTGAGAGGCGCACCGACTAGCGGAGCAGCCACCAGCGGCCTGCCAGTTCCCCGGGGGTAGAAGCCCCCGCGCGTTTACGCCAGGGTAGAGGGGACCACCCCGAGACCCACCCCTACCACCCCTCAGGGAGGTGGAAGATTAACTTGACTTGACTTGACTTATTTCCTGTGACAGAACAGAAAAGATGGCGAGCCTGGCCAGATTGCGGTAAGTGCGATCAACGGTTTTTCTTTTATAAATTGAGAAGCTAATACTATTCAGTGGCGCAGTTCCTAGATAAATAATGATTATTTTAGCTAGAGCGAACTAAAGTTAGTATCTAACGATACTAAATGATGATACGAATGTAAATTAAATTAATGAGAGGAGTTCTATTATTGTTCTTTGTGAAGATGTGATGAGAGATGAGTTAATTAACCATTATTGTGTGTTATCAAGTTATGTTTTCTTTATGTAGTATTTTAAGCCCCTACACAGGTCAGTTCTGTAAATCTAGATACTGGGTTCTCAGTTTTCAGATAAGACCGAAGGTGGTCGCCCTGTACACAGGTAATTCAGTACCTAATGTACTGTAAACATATTATTCCCAGGCCTCCTTGCAAACAACAAGATTTGCAAATATTTGCGCGGATGTTGAGACCACATGCCGGGAAGTTTCTGTGGTTCTCATAGGTGCCGCATATATCCGGTAAAGTGCGGATATTTTGATCTTAGTGTAAAATGCTAAATGCTAAAACAAAATAGCCTAGAGCACTGAATAATAATGTACCAGTTTACCACAGGTGATCGAAATAATAATGTACCAGTTTACCACAGGTGATAGAAATAATAATGTACCAATTTACCACAGGTGATCGAAATAATAATGTACCAGTTTACCACAGGTGGTCGAAATAATTATGTACCAGTTTACCACAGGTGATCGAAATAATAATGTACCAGTTTACCACAGGTGACCGAAATAGTTTTGACCTCTTGACACTAAGTCGATAAAACGATAGGTCATTCTATAACTAATCGAACAGGCGATTGACTGAGACTTTATCTCAATTTTATCTTTTTGAAAAACCTTGTTTGAATTTCGCTTGGCATTTTTATAATGCTTCATAAAAATATAAAAAGAGCGAGTGTGGCTCAGTGGTAGCATGTGCGACTTTCGATCCGACCCACCCGAGTTCGAATCCCGCTGGCCCCGCACCACTGACTTTCTTACGTTTTGTGCGGATTTAACACTCGCTCTAAAATCGGTGAAGGAAACCGGCATGTCCAAGAATTTATCACAAAAATTCAAGGACATTTGACATCTACCAACCCGCACTGGGCCAGCGTGGTGGATTATGGCCCATACTCTCTCTATGAGGGAAGGCCCGAGTCCCAGCAGTGGGAACGTAATAGGCTGATGATGATGATGGTGATAAATATAATAAGAATTAATATGGCTTCGTGTCATGACAGAGCAAGTATTTAACTTTTTATTTAATATGTCGGTAAACAAGCAGAAGGCCCGCCTGATGGTAAGCGGTTGCCGTCGCCTATAGACATCTGTACCACCAGAGGCATTGCTGATGCGTTGCCACAAAAAAAAGTATTTGATTGCAACATTGATCTTGCTCGTTGAGAAAAAGGTTCACTCCTATCTCAATAGATGGCGTACATGTCACCCATAAGACGGTTAAATAACGGAAGAAAAAATTCGACACTCGACTTGGTGACCACCTTGCTCAATTGGTAGTGCGCTTCCCGCGCTGAGGGAAGAGATTGAGATGCGGGTTCAAGTCCCAGCCGGTGGTCGTATTTTTCTGTCCGAAAAACCTTGTTTGAAGATATGATGGTGACCCTATTCACAATATTCGCAAACCTTCATAGGTTCTAAGAAGCCTAGTATGTTTGCCTTTTCCAAGCTTTGCTGGGAAGCGGAGGATGTATTAAGAAGGTGCTAATTCCCATCACAAGAAAGGCCACTTACGTCTATTTTTATGTAACTAGGTGGTGAGACGAGCCAGTCGTTCGCCTGATGGTAAGCATCTTCGATTTCAAATCAATTGTGATCTAAGTTGAGCGCCTGATAAAATTATGCGTTCAAGTCACGCGGTACAGGCGCTTTTTGTGATCAGGCGCGTAATAATGTGTAATTATTTTTAGGACGTCTGGGTAGGTACCACCGCTTTGCCAGTTATTCTGCCGCCAAGCAGTAGTGCGCAAGCTGTTGTTCCGGTTTGAAAGGCATTGTAGCCAGCGAAATCACTGGGCGTTATGAGACCATTCCCTTATCTATAAGTATCACTAAAAGGCAGCTACGAAAAACGTTTGATTTAAACTTAACTTTGTTGCCATATTTGAATGTGAATAAATAAATGGATACGGAATAAACCAAAAAATTGTAACAAAAAATTCCCTCACCTTCTTGCCGTATCTTCTGAGTAGTGGTTCTTTTTCCGATACGGAGGTAGTCATTGTAATAATTGACGTTCATAAGTGCGTCTGTGGTGACAAAACTGATTAAAGATATTTTGATTTTGTTTTTTTTTATAAATATTTTTTAGAAAAACAAAATAAAACAAAATTCTCACGCGTATTTTGAATGACTTTGAACAAAAAGAAAGGTATAACATATAACTTATACCTAAGTATTGAGGTTGCGAAACTAAGAATGTGTAAGAGTATAAAAAAACATATTTCTAAGAAAACCTCCGCAGCATACCTTAGGAAGGTTAAGCGGTAAAAAAACCGATCAGCTGACTGTCCCACGTTGTATGGCCAGGGAATGACCACGTCATAAGATTATAAGCACGCCGACTTTTTTTTAATACCTATTTGGTTCGACAGGTAGATGCTGCCACTGTACACTACAGAGTCAGTGACTAAGGTTGACCTTTTTCATTCGAAAGATCACAAATATAGATCCTGGCCCCAAACTAGGATTCCGTGTATCTAGGGAACCAGGAAGTAAAAGAACCACGGTTCGACAACATCGAGACATGACATTTTTGATTTTGAATACATACTAGGCATTCCTTCACTTGTGGGTTGTCTGGAAGAGATCGCTTTGAGCGATAAGACCGCCCATTGTGACACTATTATTAAGTTAGTTGTTATTTTAGTTTTTAATTATTTCTGTATTTTGGTGTTACAATAAAGTTATTCTATTCTATTCTAGGCGAAAACTTGACGTCTTGAGATTTTAAGTAATTAGGAAGAAGAAAAATTATATTGGGCAGGGATCGAAACGGCGTCTTCGAAATACCGTCCCGACGCCTTAACCTCTGAGCCACCGAGCTTTTCTCTTTAGTAACATAACTAAAAAAGCAGCAGGTTGCGTGGAAGCCCCTACAGTATTTTGAGAGTAATATCAGGAAAAATGGATAACCAATTTGTAGAGCACTGGGTACACTTACATCTATCGACCCGGTGCTCAAACCCGCCGGGCTCGCGTACTTATTTTCCCCAAAATTTATTTTAAAGACTAACATAGCATTTAAGAATAATTACTAAAACTATGAGCAAATGTTCGCAATAAAGCGTTTATTATTAATATTATTATAATAAAAAAAAAAGACGTGTGGCACTCGGAGACTGCCGCGGTAAAGCTATTGCATAGCATTCGGAGTGGGGGGTGTTAGGTTATTTTCCTTACGGAATTTCTGGATTCGGTCTCCACGCCAAGGCCCGCGATAGAAGCTATGCAATAGCTTAAAAACATAAATAAGGGCTTCGTCACTGTCTTTCAGTATATTGTCGGTGCCCCACAGACCTGCGATTTTTTTCCTAAATACTGTTAAATATATTGTAAAGCACCAAAGTGCAGGTCGATTTGTGAACAAAAGTGTTCAGTTTTTTTCGGAACACCTGATTCGATTGTTTATCACTGTCAGAGGTTGCACAAAGAATTGGTTGTGGTCCCACATACCTTCGGGTTTGATACGCGATAAACATACTTATCGAAATGGATAAAAGAACTTTTTATTTTTATGGAACTAAGTGATGAAATTAAAAGTTCTGGGTGGCACTGCTATTATGGTCATGTCGAATACCATCAGGCGAACGACTTGCTTGTCTCACAGTTCCATAAAAAAGAAAGGATAGGCTTCGAGACAGTAAATACCGGAGATACAGGGAAGGAGCGAAATTTTTGAACCCTGTGAAGTAGTGTATGTGGTTTATTTAATGTAATGTTATATTGTTGTATGTATGTTAGTCTGTAAGGTATATATTATATGGACCTCTGTTAATTTTACTTTAATATTGCCTGAAATAAAGAGTTTAAAAATAATAATCATAATAAAAAAACATAAGACTTTTTGGCGGGAAGTGAAAAGTGATACAGAGATTTAGAGCGAGTGTGGCTCAGCGGCTCGTGCGCCTTTCGATCCGACGCACCTGGGTTCGAATCCCGACTCGGCCCTGCACCAATGACTTATAGTTGAGTACAGATTTTGCACGCTCGCTCTAAAACGGTGAAGGAAAACATCGTGATGAAACCCGCTTACGCGCTTTGGAGTGGTAGGCTCTGGCCGTGGTTGTAACACCACCCACCGAACAAAGCCATGCCGCCATCGACCTAGTCGTGTTTCGGGATGATGTTCCATGAACCATCGGGGAGACGGGTCTGAGCAGCCGCTCAACTGCCGTCTCTCTCTAGATCTATGTGCTCCATCTTAGGCCACATCATCGCTTCACATCAGACGAGATAGTAGCCAAACATAGATCTATCAAGTGAAAAAAAAAATACACTTCGATTTTGTTTTATTTTCCAAACAATTGTTATTTCGAGTGATCATGTGTCATATCGGTGGAATATTAACCATTATGTGTTCGTAAACGTGCACGAGTGTAGGCAAATGAAACAAAATAGAGAAACATTGCTTCTTTGTTCTCCCAAAAAGTCCATGAAAGCTTGAATAAAGTTCCACCACTTCATTGAAGCACTAAGAGAGCGTCCGGCTTGTTGCTGATGACCCGCATTCGTAACAAAACTATAATAAATGGAATATTAAACTATCAAATAAAAACTACGCAAGACAGGCGGTATGGTCCTAGTGACTTTAGCCTGCCCAAAAGGGCGAATTAAAAAAAAAGTTAAAACATATAGGATCGTTCTCTTAGTCACACCCGACACGTATTAGCTAGAGGTAGATATCCTTCTTCCAAGAACGTTAACCTATAAGCATTCAGGCGGCATGCGGCGTCTTACGAGAGCTCTTATAACCGAATCAAAACCTACAAATAACATGCCATAGCAACTCAACCTGTTTTCGAACGGACCGCTCCAAGATGGTAGATTCGCGCCAAAATCAGCTGTTCGGAAACGTGAGAAAATTCAAATATCTGCCTATTAACATCATTTACAATGGTCAACAGTTTTAACAAAACGTATTGTTGTTTGTTATAAGTTAAAACATGATTTTAAAGTATGACAATGGTATTGTGAGGTTACATGCCACGCCATGTTTTGGCGCGAATCAGCTGGGCGGCTAAACACGTCTGACCGGTCCCTGTACTATGAAAGTTTGCGACAGTAGACATCGCTTTTCTGTCGTTTAAGAGCTCGGCGGACGCCGCTCGCAAATTTGCAAAACACAATTTGCTAACAATTTCGTTTTAGTTATGTATTTTGATATGAAATATAGCCAGGAACCTAGATAATTACTATCCGAATCTGAATAATAGCATAATATGCTCGAATTACAAATGATTTTGGAATTACGTTTGTATGGGCAATTTACGCTGGTACTTTTTACTGGTGATAGGTTTCTCGTATGCCAGAGGCCGTCTGGGTGAATGCCACTTCTTTTATCTTCCGCCAAGCAGTAGTGCGCGTTACTGTGTTCCGTTTTGAAGGGCATTGTAGCCAGCAAAATTATTGGGCATAATGAGACTTAAGAGCTAATTGTCTCAGGATGACAAGCGCAGTGAAGTGTCACGATTTTGCAAAATAAAGTACTGGGTGGTGCTGCAACTGTTATGGGCAGGCGTATTGCTTACCATCAGGCGAACGACCAGCTCGGCTCATCAATCAGAAAAAAAGCACTGCTAAGCGCTGTTTTTCCGTGATGATATACCTACAGGAATAGGTAACCTAACAGCAAATAAGCCATTGTAATAACAAAACCATTAGAGAATTTCTATTTTCGTTTCAAAGTTGACTTATAAAATATTCTGTAATAGTATTAGAATCTAGATATATTGCAAAGTTCTCGGTGGTGCTGTTATTGTTATGGGCTGGCGTATTGCTTACCATCAGGCAAACGACCAGCTAGTCTCGTCAATCAATTACATAAAAAGTAGATGAATAGATATTGATAAAGGTAGTAAAATGCCGATCCGGGGCCGGACAGGTCGTTCACCTGGTAGTAAGCACCACGCCTTGTGACACCAATGAGAGTCAGAATCAGGATCAACGACGAGTTTTTTTTAAGTCATGGTCCTTTAAGCAAAGAAAACTAAATATTAGGTTCTTTAAGTTCCTGGTCCGTAAATACTGGGAATCCTAGTTAGGGGTAAGGATCTATGTATGCTATCGCTTTAAAAATAACTGTAAAATTAAATCTAACAGGAAAACACAGCTATATTAGAGGCAATACTTCAGTACTTGCAGAAGGTCTTGTCTTTTCCATATTGTAACTGGGCTTTTTAAACCCCGACACAAAAAGGGTGTTATAAATTTGACCACTATGTGTGTCTGTCTGTCTGTCTGTGGCACCGTAGCGGGTGAACCGATTTGGACGTGATTTTTTTTATTTGAAATTGGTTTTTTAGCGGTAGTTCTAAGACGTTCCAACAAAATTGGTTCAGCAATTTTATACTTTTTATATTTACTATTTTAGTTACTGAAACTGTCACCAGTACTATCGGAGCTGGTGGGTCAAATGGGAAGGGACGCGACACACCCAGTCACCCATACCATAGAATAATTGTCAGTACATACAAATAACTTCAGTTCGCACATCGCTCCACAAGCCGTGACGATCAAATTATTTCCCTCCGTTATCAATAAAAATAGATTATCAATCTTCAAACGGTTCTGGAACGGTTCCAGGCCCTTTTGGTAGTCTCATAAAGATAGCAAATTGGATACACTTTAAAAAGGATTAAGTATACAATCACATTCATTGATGTTCCCTAACATGGATTCTCTGTATCTAGAGAACTAGGAACTACAAGGACCATAGTCCAATAACACCCAGCAACAAATGCTTGCGCTTATTTCTGGCACAAAAATTTGTCCCGTCGCGGGAATCGAGCCCGCATCCCGATCGCTTTCAAACATTTTTTTTAATGTAACTGAATGACGAGACGAGCTGGTCGTTTTGGCAGGCTAAATTCTCTAGGATCACACCGCCATGTCTTACGTAGTTTTTATTTGATAGTTTGAAAACATTACAATGATTTCTTTCGTATTGTACTAGTGCTTCAATAGTGGTGGAACTTTATTCAAGCTTTCCATGGACTTCTTGAGAGAACATAAAAAGCAATGTTTTCTCTATTTTGTTTCATTTGCCTACACTCGTGCACGTTTACGAACACATAATGGTTAATATTCCACCGATATTACACATGATCACTCGAAGTAACACTTGTTTGGAAAATAAAACAAAATCAAACTGTATCACTTCCCTCCAAAAAGTCCAAAGTTCAGCTACTTATGGCGATGTCAACATTTCACAATCCGTGTCGAATTCGTTTCATAGTGCAGAGGCGCCTCAGTACCCCGAATCAGCTGAGCGCGCGGCGCGACGGCGGCGCGCGGCGGCCATGTTTTTTTGGCAGCACGCCTTTTTCTTTGCAGACAGGTTTAACAAAGTCAAGATAAAAAAGGTGGTCTCTTTTCGGCCCCATTTGATATAACGATTTTTTATAGTTGTACTAGGTTCCTAGTTCCATTTTTACCGATTTCATAAGGAGAAGGTTCTCTATTCGATTGTATTTTTTTATGTTTGTTAACTAACTCTGCCATCTACATAGATGGCAAAGTTAGAACCAATTCATGAAGACGTGTACCAATACTGGTGGAGTGTGTGCGGAATGAAGTTGAGAGGACAATGTTAAGGTGTGAGACAGGAATTTATTAAAAGGAACTGGGCAAATTAATAGCATTCTGGCTTATCCTCAATCGGAGGCCAGAATGCTATACACACAATGCGCCTCTCTTTCTATCGCATAGCTCTAATCTCTTCTGACGCGGCACGTGTAACGACGCGCGACCCGCCGTCGGTGTCCGGCTATGTACTTGTAGCTTCGTACCTACAGTGCGGAGTGCGCTATGGTTTAAGATGAAGTGAGCCTATGAGGGTGGTATGATCATGTATGATCAAACTCTCTATAAAGATTAATAAAGATAAAAAAGAACCAATTCATAATCATTGTATTGGTTGGTATATATTATAATTTGATAGTGCGGCGTGAATCGAAACCACGCCGCGCCTCAGTCCGGATCAGCTGAGACGCGGCGCGGCTGGCGGCCATGTTTTGGCGCGCCTCATTCGGCAGAGCAGTGAAGCCGCATTCCACTGGTTCTGGGAACGGGTGCCGGCGCTTAGAGATCCGCATTGACAAAAGAATAAAATAGAAATACTACTCTTTATTGCATACCACATATCTATACATTTTTTTTTATTACTGGGCATTACTTATGGACTCAACAGCTAATTGTCTCAGGGTGACGAGCGCAGTGCAGCGCCGCGCAGGATTTTGCAAAACAACTGGGTGGTGCTGTTATTCAGCGCTAGTTATTCGGCGCGCGCGTATTTCTGACCATCAGGCAAACGACCAGGTCATCTCGTCATTCAGGTACATAAAAAAGAACGAAAACTACCGAACGGATTTTAATGCAGTTTTCAGTGTTTGATAGCCTACATCTTAACTTAAAATCTGGTGTATGTTTCATTGCGCTGTAACATCGCAATGCTGAGATTTCTTTACATAAGTGTACGAAATCATGCAGGAAAAGCGAATTCTCAAATTTTATATTTCCGTAACTGTTAGCAGGCCTACCCCACTCCGCACGAAGCTACAAGTACATAGCCGGACACCAACGGCGAGTCGCGCGTCGTTACACGTGCCGCGTCAGAAGAGATAAGAGCTAGCCGATAGAAAGAGAGGCGCTCTGTAGGTTAATATGACTGGTAGGTATGCAGCGCTACGCAAGCTGAATTGAATTCTTTGCGGAGCGATGCTTCTGTCCCTTAGTATTCTGTGCTGTTAGCTAATTTCAAGTGGTCCACGCGAACGAAGTCGCGGGCAAAAGCTAGTATAAAATACATTAGAAATAAGAGTTATCTAGCGTTATAGAACTGGTGGTCTTCTTGAAGCAATCCTAGTAATATTATAAACGCGAAAGTTTGTAAGAATGGATGTATGGATGTATGTTTGTTACTCTTTCACGCAAAAACTACAGAATGGATTTTGATGAAACTTTACAATAATACAGCTTTCACATCAGAATAACACATAGGCTACTTTTTATCCCGGGAAACCGCGGGTGAAACCGCAGGGCGCAGCTAGTAGATATTTATTTCTGCTGAGTCATTTTCTTCTAGTGTCGGTGTTGAGGACGCCGAGCTACTTGTTTAGAGAGAAAATTATCGGAGAAGGAATCAAAAGGCCGAGCTCCATTGACAGTTTTTGCCTATGCTATAATTACATTGCCAGACACGTCGGAACTCGCTTGTACACGTGTTCAACGTCCTACGTCGGATCGGACGGGGAATGCAGAGGGGGACAGGGGAAGTGTACAAGCGGGGCTCTGATTGGCCGACGCGCCACGTGAAGGGCAGCGATTGTTAGCGGTAGTTTTTTGTCTATAAATAGCTAAGTTTTGGAAATAAAGAGCAGTAGTTGTTGTTCAGTATTGCTGTAACCATCAAGAGTCTTATTAAACCCTATCCCAGTAGAAGTGTCCCAAAAAATTTTAGGAAAAATCAGGCATTTTGAAATAAATAGTTATACAGTCCAATCGAGGGCCTAGATCCACAATAGTCGGTGTGTGGGCCAACTCAAATAGGGGCCGGACAATCCTAGTATCGGAGCTATGGACCGCCCGAACGCCTCCTAGTTTTCTATTGTTAGTGAATAATGAAACATACGGAACCACCACAATCTGATGTAGATTCGTGCCTGGCCAACTTTTTTCTTCCCCTCCCAAAGCAGGTAGGTAGTTCCGGCACACACAGCTATACTACACAAGTGTCACAATAAATGTACAATGTTCCAGAGGGAGGGTATTTTGATAGCCCACTTTACCTAAGTCTCCCTTTCCATCCAAAAGCATAATAAATTATTCATCATCATTATCAGCCCATTACGGTCCCACTGCTGGGACACGGGCCTTCTCTCATAGAGAGAGCATGGGCCATAATCCACCACGCTGGCCCAGTGCGGGTTGGTGGATGTCACATTTCCTTGAATTTTTGTGATTAATTCTTGGACATGCCGGTTTCCTCACGATGTTTTCCTTCACCGTTTTTAGAGCGAGTGTTAAATCCGCACATAACTTAAGATTGTCAGTGGTGCGGGGCCAGCGGGATTCGAACATGGGTGCGTCGGATCGAAAGTCGCACGTGCTCCCACTGGGCCACACTCGCTCTTCAAAAAATAAATTATTAACCGAATTCAAAAAGGAGGAGGTTCTCTGTTCGATTGTTTTTTTTTATGTTTGTTATTTCAGAACTCCGTCATTTATGACCTGACCTTATACAAACTTATAACACCCCTCCTTTTAACGTCGGGGGCCAAAAACTGAAATCGCCAGATACGCCTACTGGTATATTAAGATCTAGTGAACTGTTTATATCTATATTTTTTATGGAACTTAGTGATAAGGCAAGCATGTCGTTCGCCTGATGGTAAGCGCCACGCCTGCCCATAACAATTATTATTGCAGTGCCACCCAGAACTTTTAATGCTATAAAAAGCAGGAACAGAGTTATGCTTGCGCACTACTGCTTGGCCGCAGAATAATTATTAGTAATAATAGCTCAATGCAAAGCAGTGGTAAGTACCTTCCCGGACGGCCTCCCGCATACTAGAGACCTAACACGAATAATTTATCTGCCTAACTCCTAATAAAACCTAGGATTTCAATCTATGCTCTCTACATCTCCAACCGCCATGTTTGTCTAATATGGAACCTTGTTATTCTTCCTACAAACATTTCTTGCGCGAATTTCATAACCGCTACTTTTTCAATCAATGCCTAACTAATCATATGTTTTACAAACTCAAATAAAATTAGGACAAAACGGCTTCAAAATAAGACTCAAAGTCACTTAGCTGAAACGAGTTATCATTCATTCGTTTCCCGCGCTTTTTCCTCAGGTCATTGTCGGTCAAGAAACAGGTATTCCAACTCAACGCATTCAATTCTCAACCTTACATTATAAACTTAAAGTTCAATTTCGTTTGTTTGTAAGAAGTTCTCACGATCGACATTATTGTTATGCAGTAAAAAGAAATTATAATATTTACCTACGACTTTCAACTCTATTAAAGCACAATAAAGTTTAAAATAGACTGTCTTGTTTTTCTGACATTGGCGCGCTTTTGAACTATGAAGGTTGCACGAGCTCTATGGCCATTGCGCTTAGTTTTTAGGTTATTTATGGGTTTTAACTTTTAACATATTTCTTCGCAGACCGAAAGACGAGTAAAACGTATTGCCGTAATTAAATTTATTACCACGTTTTTATTAAGTCACTTTCTTGTTTGTCTCTGTCGCAGCTCAAATGCTGCAACTCAAATTTCGAGCACTTCCCGATTAGCTATCCGGCTGAAACTTTCAGGGTAGCTCACAACTCGATGTCAATGCATTCTAAATAAATAAAAACGTGGAGTATAAATATATTTTTTTAATTTAATACGGATTCTTGTTCGTCCTTAAAAACACCTTTTTAATGATTTTAATAATCTGGGGTTTGTCCCTCATAGTAGTAATTGTGGGTTTCTCGTATGCGGGAGGCCGCGGCCGTCTGGGTAGAATGACTAGTTACCACCGCTTTGCCAGTGATTCTGCCGCAAAACAGTATTGCACAAGCGTTACTATGTTCCGGTTTGAAGATCATTATAGCCAGCGAAATTACTGGACACATGAGACTTGATATCTGATATCTCGGGGTGATGAGCGCAGTGCAGTGCTACGCAGTTCTTATATGTTATTAAAAGTTCTGGGTAACACTGCAATTGTTATGGGCAGGCGTGGCGCTTACCATCAGGCGAACGACTAGTTCGTCCCATTAAAAAAAAGCAATTCTACACTTTGCCTACACTATAAGATAAAATCACAAAAATAAGACCACTTCCTTACATCTATAACAAGAAAGCTCCTAAAATGTCAATATTCCACACGATTCCAAGAAAAAACCTAATAGCCCGATAATCTGCGTTACGCCTGTCCATTGAAAAAACCTTATCTGTCAAGTGTACAGCTGATCCGTGCACGAAAAAGAACCTAACGCCATAGAGAATAGAGTGTTTTGAAAAAGAAATGTTTGACAGGATGCAAAAGCGCGCGAAAGCAAAGCGCGCCGGTCGGTTACTTTACCGTTGTGCGGGCGTTAACATTTTCAAATCTGGAATGTTTGGTACTTCCAGACCGCTTCCCGCCATTCTTTGACGGCATTCCGATTTCGAACAGAGCCATTTATAGTTTTAATTACTATTGACAAGTATGTATTCATATTCAATCATTTATTGCATCATACAGAGGTCTTAAATATGTACCCATAATTCAGGGCATAGCAATATGAGTAGAAGTGTACCGATATATTATACTGGAGGAACTCTTATGTTTTACGTTCTTCTGTAGCATTTAATAAGCTTTCGAAGTCTGAGCATTCCAATATCGATCTATTCACAACTTCGAGCTGGATACATTATCTGAGATTCACAAGCAGTCTGGCTGCGGTGAATACAGCCAACGTCATCACTACCTAGCCGTTCTAATTTGTAAATGGCATTGCATGGTGCCATCTCGCACTTCTTGTTTCTATGTTCATTTAATTGTAAAAATTCTTCATTTCTATTTAATTGTTACTTGCGGAGGCTTTTAATTGGCTTTTCTTATATTAATTTGTCAAACTGTTTTGTATCAACAGCTGTTAGCCCCCCAAACAAAATAAAATAAAATTATGTTATTCAAATGTATAATATTTTATCCATGTATATTAATAATGACATTATGAAAATATTAAATTATTGAAATCAAATTATTTATTTATATTTTTTTTATTTATATTTATAAATAATTTTGAAAATATTGTAAAGTAAACACTTGCCTAAAATAACAAACTTTGTTATTATTGAAATAAATGATTCTATTCCATAGAGAACATGTTTTTTTTTATTATTATATATTTAGTTAATCCAACAGCGTCACATAATAATACAAACTAGGAACAAATAAACTTAGAATAAGGCCCAAACAGGATTACACAATTATTCCTAATATAGATGAGCAGAACAGCTATGCTTTCTGCCAGCTTGAGAGAAGTTGAGAGCGTGCGAGGGAGAGTATGCGTGTTATCTGAGCACTTCTTTGCTGGGCAAACTTATTCATTCAGTTGACAATGGGAAACCGTGAGAGAAATTATTTGCTTACTCGCAAATTATAAGTTTCTATAGATGTGCACTTCCTCGTCTCATTTTATTTTATACACGACATCAAAAGGACATTAATTTTGCGTAAATAACCACCCGTAAATATTTCACCACGCATAAATTTAGTCATATTTTTATTGGTTCACAGAACTGGGTATACACTGAACATACATACAGTAAAAAGCGTAGGTATATGAACGTGCGTATATCCTTCTTGTGAACACAGCATGCGTTCAAATAAATCAAATTCAAATAAATAAATAAAAAAAATACGTGTGGCACTCGGAGACTGCCGCGGTAAAGCTATTGCATAGAATTCGGAGTGGGGGGTGTTAGGTTATTTTTGTTACGGAATTTCTGGATTCGGTCTCCACGCTCAAGGCCCGCGATAGAAGCTATGCAATAGCTTAAAAGAAAATAATAATAGTTGAAATAAAGAGGGTTGTGTACTTATATGACTTGTATAATATTATGTTTTTAACGAGCGAATGCCTTTATTACTGAAAACAATTCTACACTCTACTTACTAAAACTAAACTAACTACATACAAGGAGAAGCAATTGGACAACCCATAGACCATTAAAGGCCTATAGATAGCTCAAATGCTCCAACCCACTAGCAGTTGGCAGCGTACCCAAGATGCTGGCAGTATTGCCCCGTTTGATTGCAATAATGATACGTTAGGCCAAATAAGTCCCAGCATTTTGGTCACGCGTCGCATCGATCAGGCGCTCTGACAGACTTTTGAAAATACGATGAGCTCCCGGTCCCCACGGACACAAAGTCTCCACACCAAACGGCTCAAATATGTAACCGCTACCGAGGTTAGCATATTTCCGCCGCTTGAGCTGCTCGACCGCCGCGCCAGCCTTATTCTGCGTCTCCGGAAGATGTGACGGCGCCATAGTATCGACGCAAATAGCGTCCCACACTAGAGGCCGCCCCAACTTCCAGGGGATAAAGGTCATGCCGTCAGGCCTTCTATAATTTTTATATTTTATGTTTCAAATTTATTTAGGCATTTCTACTATTCAGTGAAAAAGTCAATAATGTAAAATTGTAAAAGTTCATTTACTTATGTCGCTGATTGTACCACCTTAACCCGCTCAAAAAGGGAATTGTTCTAATTCAATCCCAAGAACAGAACACGTCAACAAAGAACAAAACGAGGAATGGTCTCCAACCGTTGGTCGCTGATCGTAAACTGAAGCATTTCCTACGACGTGCCGCGCCCACGTTACAACAGAATATATTTATAGACTTCTAGCTTTTCCCCGCGACTTGTCCGCGTCAGGGGAAGCCCATATTCGTATTTTTTACAAACCGACACGACACTTACTTCGAAAAAACATAGTTCGACAAGTCAGTGTTTCGACTGAACATAACTCGACAAGTGTAAGTGTAAGTTCGACAGAAAATACTTTTCAACACTCTTGCTCATAAAGTGGCTCTATGGTCACCGCAATAAAGCACAGAATGACACCCATAATCAAACTGTGACTTTTTCATTGCTATAACTCACTATTGAGTTTTTTTTCTTAATTTTATTGGTTGAGGTGCTTTGATCTTAAAAAGTTTTTATTAAAAAAATGTCGTGTTTAATAGAACAAATAAATTAATGTTCCTATTGCTTGCTCATTTCATGCAACTTCTTATTTAAATAGATAATTTTAACTCGTACGTGTTTAATAAACAAAACTTTCACTCAAATATAAATTTTGTTTTCTCTATAATAAAAGAAAACTTTAAATTCCCCATTTTGTACGTGGCAGAATAGGCGCAAACCCTATGCGCGGAAAATAAAAAAAAAACCTCATCCCTTTAGTCTGTGGCTGATCGCAATGCGCGCGCATAGGAAAACAGATTAATTTTTCCCGCCATAGCGAATCATTTTTCAATACTCGTTTTCACTGTTGAAACTGAGTTTTTATTGTTATTATATTCACAAGTGTGTTGAAAAACATCGAATGATACACGTGTGTATTGATGATTACCGTCCTCGGCTCTCTTAAGACCCTCACCTAACGGCTCGGGTCTCAATGGCGCCTCAGCGGTAATCACCAACATTACACACTAGTACCATAATGTACTATTACAAACGGCCTCAAAGACTAGGTATATATATATTAGGCTATCTCTATAAGCGTAGTGGCCCGGTAGTGGCCTACCTACTAATCCCGAGTAAAAAACGAAGAACAATAAACATACCGTCGAATTGAAAACCTCCTCCATTTTTGAAGTCGGTTAAAAAGATTCTCCGTTTCTCTTCAAATTAAATGTTTATGACATAAGTAATTAATTTATGATGTCTCCATAGTCTAGACAGTTGTTCGCGCAAAGGTGAACAACGTGTTTATTGATCAAGTTTGGTAGTTCATTCAACCAACATTATTTATTCACTAGCCTTATCAACCGACTTCAAAACAGGAGGAGGTTCTCGATTCGACGGTATGTTTCTTTTTTTGTTTGGCTTCAGAGGTGGTCCCATATTTTTATCAAAATTGATTCAGCAGTTTTTGAAAAAATTAACAAAAAATATAAGTTTGGTATTAAAGTTCTTGTTTTTACCTAAAAAATATTATTTTACTAAATAAAATTGGCTTATGTTTAACTAACCACCGCGGGTGGGTGAAAGGGGTGCGCGGAGCAGAGAGCTTACGTCCTTTCCCTTTCACCCACCCGCTAACATCTCCCCTCGCTCCCTTCTTACCGCGCAGGCGATACGCGAGTTAAACGGTCGGCCTATAGTTCTTTCATTTCAGCCTCTGTGGTGTTGTGGTTGGACAGGTCGGCTCAAATCTCATACACCACTGAGGTTGCGGGTTCGATTCCCGCAATGAGACAAAAGTTTGTGCATAAAAAAAAGCACAAGCATTTGTTTCGTGTCTGGGTGTTGTGGGACCATGGTCCTCATAGTTCCTGGTTCCCTAGATATAGGAAATCCTAGTTAGGAGCCAAGATCTATGTATGGGATTGATGGGCGTTAAAAAAATAAATCATTAGCTTATCGGTGTAGCGCCGCCCGGCGCCGGCGCCGGTAGACGTTCTTATCAGAGTCTGATGTCGGAAGTGATACTAGGTATGTACCTACATTTATTATATTTGTACATGTTTTGCCGATCGATCGGCAAATACTCTATGAAAAGTTTTTTTATGTAACTGAATGTCGAGACGAGCTGGTCGTTTGCCTGATGGTAAGCAATACGCCAGCCCATAACAATAACAGCACCACCCAGAACTTTGTTTTGCAAAATCCTACGCGGCGCTGCACTGCGCTCGTCACCCTGAGAGAATTAGCTGTTGAGTCTCATAATGCCCAGTAATTTCGCTGGCTACAATGCCCTTCAAGCCGGAACACAGTAATGCTTGCGCACTACTGCTTGACGGCAGAATAACTGGCAAAGCTAAGCAAAGATAATATATAACTTTTTTTATCGTACTGAGGATTGTGATTAGCAAATCGTTTACCTGATGGTAAGCGCCATGCCTGCCCATAATAATTGCAGTGCGACCCAGAACTTTTAACAACTTCAGCGTCAAGCCCTATGTGGCTGTTCTTGGAGGAGGTCCATTGCCCACCTTCCGTCTCATCAGAAAACAAAAAATTAAAAGTGTGACAGAATATGAAATAGGTAATTGTTGCATACCGGCCGGCGGCGGTTAGATGACGCCTTGTCTAAAAGTTCTCATGGTACACAAAGCGCGTATTTGAATGTTTGACTTTTCTTTTTAAACAAAATACGCACGCACCTTTCAGTGAACCGTGGATCGGGAGTAGTTAGAATATCAATATTTGCAGAAATTCTAATAATTTTAAATCTTATTGAGTGTGGCGATCCGACGCACCTGGTTTCGAATCCCGACTCGGCCCTGCACCAATGACTTATAGTTAAGTGCAGTTCCTGCACGCTCGCTCTAAAACGGTGAAGGAAAACATCGTGATGAGACCCGCTTACGCGCTTTAGAGTTCGTTTAGGCTCTGGCCGTGGTTGTAATACCACCCACCAAACAAAGCCATGCCGTCAAGCGACCTAGTCGTGTTTCGGGATGATGTTCGGTGAACCATCGGGGAGACGAGTCTGAGCAGCCGCTCAACTGCCGTCTCTCTCTAGATCTAAGTGCTTCATCTTAGGCCACATCATCGCTTCACATCAGGCGAGTTAGTGGCCAAACATAGATCTATTAAGCGTAAAGAAAAAAACGTATTTTCTCTTAAAAAAAGTTTTATCAACGTACATTCCTGCTTATTTAAATAAACAACCAACTTAGGTACTAACCCACGCAGCGTTGATAAAGCTCGACCGTTTGCGATGTTTCAAGGTTCAAGGTCATTAGAAAAGTCAGTATATATGTACGTACCTAAAGTCGATAGTGTATCAACGTATCAATTTTATTTTGAATGCACTTTGTATCAACATCAAAACTTCTTTATTCAGTTTTGTCGTCACAGACGCACTTATGAACGACAATTATTACAATGACTCTACCATTGTATCGGAAAAAGAACCACAACTCAGAAGATACGGCAAGAAACTGAGGAACATTTTTACAAGCTTTTATTTAACTTGCACTGGTTGTTTGTTTGGGTCAAATCTTGCAAGTTGAATCAGAACCACTTCCTCTTATCCTACGGAGTTGAAATGTTGCGTACTTGTTAAAGTCTGAAGACGATGCAATATTATGGTGACAGCCAGCTGATCAGATTACAGTTTAAAAGCTTGTCATGAAAAATATATTTTTCTACAAAAATCTTGTTATTAATGAATAAGCATACGTGTTTCCTAAATCTATAAACCATCAGGGTGGTCCTTTTAACAGTTTGTGGCGATAACATCGACAGCGGATGAATTTTATGGTTTTTCTAATGCGTGACAATCTTGGATCAAATAATAATAATAAATACGCCCAACGATCACATACATACAGTGGAAACTCGATTAAGCAGCTAATTGTTGTCGTTAGGGATTCGGATAATCGAAAATCCGGATAATCAAATGTATGAAGGAAAGCAGGTTTTGTGCATGTTTTTCAACATATTAGAGGGCCGTTTCCAGGGCCAGAGCCTTAATTTTCCTAATTCCTTGCGTCGAGGAAACGTCGATTCCTTCATTAATAAACGACAGCCTCTGCGTTGTAGTGGTTGGGCAGGTTGGCTCAAATCTCATACATCACTGAGGTTGCGGGTTCGATTCCCGCGATGGGACAAATGGTTGTGCACAGAAAAAAAAAGGGGACAAATATGTGCAAGCATTTGTTTCGTTTTTGGGTGTTGTGGGACCATGGTCCTCATAGTTCCTTGGGCGTTAAAAATTATAAAGTTAAAAAAAACATCTGCGAAATTTGTATTCTCTATGACGCGTCATATATATGAATATATGAATGCGTCACAGAGATGTCGTTTATTAATGAAGGAATCGACGTGATCTCGAAGCAAGGAATCGCCAAGTTGTCATAGTGAATTGGGGCCCTCTTGTGTATACGATGGTTTATCAACACGACTGGCACGTGTTATTTTTTTTTATCGAACTGAGTGATGAGAAGAGCATGTCGTTAGCCTGATGGTAAGCGCCACGCCTGCCCATAACAATTGCGATGTCACCCAGAACTTTAATAACAAGCACTGCGTAGCACTGCATTGCGTTCATCACCTCGAGACATCACATATTAAGTCTCATATGCCCAGTAATTTCGCTAGCTACAATGCCCTTCAAACGGACACATTGTAGCCAGTGAAATTACTGGGTATCATGAGACTCAATAGATAATTGTCTCAGGATGACGAGCGCAGTGCAGCGCCGCGCAGGAATTTGCAAAACCACAGAATACTAAGGGACAGAAGCATCACTCCGCAAAGACGCAAGGAAATTTAAACAAATAGCGACTCTTGCAATGACGCAATAAAATTCAATTCAGCTCCCGTAGCGCTGCATACCTACCAGTCATATTAACCTACAGAGCGCCTCTCTTTCTATCGCGCCGCTCTTATCTCTTCTGACGCGGCACGTGTAACGACGCGCGACCCGCCGTCGGTGTCCGTCTATGTACTTGTAGCTTCGTACCTTCAATGCAGAGTGCGCTACGCCTGGCAAAACAAAGTTCTGGGTGGTGCTGTTATTGTTATGGGCTGGCGTATTGCTAACCATCAGGCAAACGACCAGCTCATCTCGTCATCCAGTTACATAAAACCTATATATCATATTTCCTTTCAACTTATCAATGAACCTTGAAGCTGGGGGTTCCTGAGTCCACGTGCAATCGACCGTGGGGACGGGAAAGCCGCCATTTATCAGATACTTATACATACCTAGTCAGATAGTACCGATAAGATACGCTAAGGAAGAAGCTAGAATTGCTACCACGAAGCGAGCTTCCTTCCTTGCTGGTTGCCATCATCATTATCATCATCATCAGCCCATTACGTTCCCACTGCTGGTACACGGACCTTCCCTCGCAGAGAGAGTTTTTTTAATATGTAGGTAACTAAATGACAAGATGAGCTGGTCGTTTGCTTGATGGTAAGCAATACGCCAGCCCATAACAATAACAGCACCACCCAGAACATTGTTTTGCAAAATCCTGCGCGGTGCTGCACTGCGCTCGTCACTCTGAGACAATTAGCTGTTGAGTCTCATAAGGCTCAGTAATTTCGCTGGCTATAGAGTAAGGCGCCACGCTGGCCAATGCGGGTTGGTGAAAGTCAAATGTCATTGAATTTTTGTGATTAATTCTTCGACATGCAATTGGTTTTCCTTCACCGTTTTTAGAGCGAGTGTTAGATCCGCACATACTTAAGAAAGTCAGTGGTGCGGGGCCAACGGGATTCGAACTCGGGTGCATCGGATCGAAAGTCGCACGTGCTCGCACTGAGCCACACTAGCTTTTGAATAATACATTCCTTTCCAAGTATTCGTTAATTATAAGTTATATTTTTAGGGTTCCGTACCAAAAGGGTAAAGCGGGACATGATTTTTTTGATAATGGTACGGGACGACTCGCACTTGGCCGGTTTTTTTTTCTGTGCACAAACATTTGTCCCGTCGCGGGAATCGAACCTCAGTGGTGTATGAGATTTACTACACCACAGAGGCCGTAGTATAAAATTATAAAAGAGTCAAAATACAGACTCTTGACAAATATGTCTCGTCTCGATATTTCCAAGAAGCCGTCACCCTACCCGGCCATATGACGCCGACTGCCGACCGTTACGTTATCACTAGGTTATCAGTAGGGTAGGTAGTTAGGCACTGCGTCATTGAAGCTCATTTTGTAGCCATTGAGCTCCGTTTGGTCACACGACCTAGGTTTAACTCACTCAGTCTTTTCTTTGTGAGTACTTCCAGGCCTAGCGCACTCCGCACTGTAGGTACGAAGGTACAAGTACATAGCCGGACACCGACGGCGGGTCACGCGTCGTTACACGTGCCGCGGCAGAAGAGATAAGAGCTATGCGATAGAAAGAGAGGCGCTCTGTAGGTTAATATGACTGGTAGGTATGCAGCGCTACGCGAGCTGAATTGAATTTTATTGCGTCATAGGAAGAGTCGCTATTTGTTTAAATTTCTTTGCGGAGTGATGCTTCGGTCCCTTAGTATTCTGTGGTAGTTCTATTTATCGTTTTTGTTTTATCTATATTTTAGTATGTTCAGTGTAATGTTGTGTGATGTCCTGAATAAATGTATTTTCTTTCTTTCTTTCACCTTTTAGTAGGTAATTTCTGTTAGATAGAAGTCCCAAAAGACAAACGTATACAAAGTAAAAATAAACAAAACATGCAACACACGGCACGAGCAGAGAAAAAGAAAATAAAAAATGTTGCCACACTATACCTAAAATATTCTACCATTAAGACATTCTTTGTTACTCAATGACGTAAAAAGTACTGAACATGGGTATTTTGATGTTTTGTAAGTAGTCCTACTTTAGATCTCGGGATAGAACATGTATGGGACACTTTTATTCCTGGAAAATTGTTATACAATTTTCCGGGATATTAAAGCCTGATTTAAATTTAATTTTATGAACGCTGACCTATGCAATACGTGCTTGACCTGCGCAGTAGCAATATTCAGTACAAAATCGTATAATGCGCAGATCACGTGGTGTATCTGCCGGTGGCCATAAAGATTGGCGCAAGTTAAACTTTTCTAAGAGCTCAGGCCATACTAATAAAACATTTTGTCTCTTTCTAACATATTCGTTTCAACGTAAGTTGAAGAGTGACAAAACATGTAAAACATTTTTAACTTCTAATTATCGTTTGCCGTCTATTAATAAGTGCCCATCTGACTATGTGTTCTGTTCACGCAAATTAATTCTTCTTCTTCCATCCCTGGTCCCGTTATTTGGGGTCGGTCCTCCTCACGCTAAGTTAATCTGTCTTGGGTTGTCGTTTCTGGCAATCGGGCCAGAAACTTGCCTGCTTGAGGTCCCTTTTTATATTTGACCACCAGGTCGATGGCGGGCGGCCTATACCTCTCCTGTGTTTCGGTAGGTTCAGCACAATTTGTACCACATGATCCTCGTTTCGTCTTTTAACGTATCCATACCATCTGAGGCGGTTTTCGGTGATTTTATCCATGATTGGTGCAACTTTAAAGCTACCTCGTATAAATTCATTACATACTCTAAATCGAGTTACACCTCCAGCCCATCTAAGCATCTTCATTTCGTTTGTATGTACCTTTTGTTCATGCGTCTTTTTACAAGCTTTTATTTAACTTGCAATGTATGTATGTATGTATTTATGTAACTATGTTTTTTCGGGTGGAATCTTGCAAGCTCAATCAGAACCACTTCCTCTTGTCCAACGAAGTTGAAATTTTGCATAATTGTCAAAGTCCAATCACAATGCAACATTATGGTAAAAGCCAACTGATCTGATGATAGAGATGGAAGGTGGGCAATGGAACTCCTTGACGGATAACCGTAAACTACTAGTGTTTGGGCTCATTATTAATCTGCTCACGGTTTCGATTACTAATTTATTAAAAGCTTGTCTTTAACTATATTTGTTTCAACAAAAAAAATATTATTGATTCGGCATTCGGCAGTTCAAGCAAATTAACATTTAACCAAAACCAACATAGCTCTGTATGGGTACTATTATGTATTCTGTGGTAACGGTAGACTCATTAATATTCAACAGAAGCGCGGTCGGGCTCAACGTTCGTAGAAAACTTTTGTAGCTCGTATGCCTGAATGATTTACAGCTGATCGAATACTAGGTATTATTATTTATGGTTGTTACTTGTTATTAAATTAGAATTATTTGATGTTGTAACATTCTAGAAAGCAGGCATATGAGACTATGGGTGATAAGCGCAATGCAGTTATACGCAGTCCTTTTATGGTATTAAAAGTTGTGGATGGCACTGCAATTGTTATGGGCAGGCGTGGCGTTTAACACCAGGCGAATGACTTGCTCGTCTCATTACTCAAGTCCATAAAAGCTTAGGAAAATACGATTCGTTACTTCACTGTTGAACTCAAAATTATAAATGCGAAATTTTGTGAGGATGGATGTATGGATAGACGTTTTACTAGCTTTTATTTCTGTGCACAAACATTTGTGCCATGGCGGGAATTGAACCAGTAACCAACGCGGTATAATCATTGAATGACTTTGACATATAGGCAAAATATAGAACTGTGAGTCATGGCCATAGATACATTTTACTCGTGGTTAGGTCTCTCGTATGCGGGACGCCGCCGGCACCGCCGGCCATCTGGGTAGGTAGACTAGGTAGTACCACAGCTTTGCCAGTTATTCTGCCGCTAAGCAGTAGTGCGCAAGCATTACTGTGTTCCGGTTTGAACAGCATTGTAGCTAGCTAAATTCCCGGGCACATGATACTTAATATCTGATGTCTCGGGGTGATGAGCGCAATGCAGTGCTGCGCAGTACTTTTTATGGCATTAAAAGTTCCGAGTGGCATTGCGATTGCTATGGACAGGCGTGGCGCTTACCATCTGTTGAACGACGACAGTTCCACAAAAAATAACTCGGTAGGTAAGTAAAGCAATAATAAGCGAGACTTGATATCAGAGACTAATTTATTTCTTTTAAGATAAGATGACGAAGCTAGAAAAACCAATGAGCAGTAATGTGAAGATACGGATGTCATAGTAAAAATATATATATTTTATTTAGTTCAGAGCGAGTGTGGCTTAGCGGGAACTCGTGCGCCTTTCGATCCGACGCACCTGGGTTTGAATCCTGACTTGGCCCTGCACCAATGACTTAAAGTGCAGATTTTGCACGCTCGCTCTAAAACGGTGAAGGAAAACATCGTGCTGAAACCCGCTTACGCGCTTTGGAGTGGTAGGCTCTGGCCGTGGTTGTAATACCACCCACCGAACAAAGCCATGCCGTCAAGCGACCTAGTCGTGTTTCGGGATGATGTTCGGTGAACCATCGGGGAGACGGGTCTGAGCTGCCTTCTCTCTCTCGATCTATGTGCTCCATCTTAGGCCACATCATCGCTTTACATCAGGCCAGATAGTGCCCAAACATAGATCAATGAAGCGTAATAAAAATAGTTTTTTGGCGTCCCTATATCTCAACAGTAAGCTTACCACCTTGAGAGCATTCCAGCTCTGATGATAGCTTACAATTTATAATCTAGTCGTTTACTTTTTTAAATAAAAGCACTAACTACACAATCTGAAAAGAAGTTTTAACGGCCAAATAAAGAAGTAAAGATTCCAACCTTCCAGTGCTTAGTAATAAGTACAAAAACAGTGCTCGGGCGGGATTTATCATTCAAAGTGAATAGGTTAGGTTTTTTGTTTGCATGCGTGGTGACTCCGCTGATGCCGTCTGCCCATACAGCCTGGCAATAAAGAGGCCCAACTGGGATAGAGAAAGGATATGGCAGAGTATAATAATAGACATAGACATAGACATAAATTTATTCATAATTATTCATTACAAGTCAGTAAACATAAGATTATTACAAAAATTTTATTATATTAATAAAATAATAATAATTTAAAATGTCCATTAATATAATATTATATGAAATAAATCATATTTAAGTCTTATAAAGGTTTCATGGCTAGAAATTCCTTATAAGAGTAAAATGACTGCTTTAAAAGCCAACTTTTTAATTGTATTTTATATATATTTATGTTACATGTGTTAACAATGTCATCGGGTAACTTGTTGTAGACTTCTGGTCCCATTACGCGGATTGTCTTAGCAGTTTTGGTTAAGTGACGCGGCAAGCCAGCGAGCTTATTTGCATTGCGTGTGTTATATCCGTGGGTTTCTCCCCACTTGGTATATGAGTCCAAGTTTTCTCGCGCATATAACGCGACCTGGAGTATGAGGAGGCAGGGTAAGGTCAAAATTCCTAACTCTGTAAAATGAGGTCTTGCTGATTCATCTTGTGCGATATTATTGTACATCATTTGAATGATAATATTGTACATCATTTGAATAAACTAGTAGAGTCAGAGGAAATGATTATTTGTGTTCACCGCCTATTAGATTAATGATTTATGACAAGAGAACCTATGTTAGCGCTATCCGGGTTTATAATTGCCTAATAATATCACTGACATTTTCAATATTAACACTTTCAAGACAAAACTAAAACGGTTGCTTCTAACGCATATTTTCTATGATTTAAAAGAGTTTATGAATAGGGATAAGGCAGCTGACGTTGATGATCTTGGTAATTGACAATTTTGTAGTGCTATCGTGGTGACAATTTTATACTCCATACAATTTATTATATTATTTGTTGACATTATATCATTAAAACTTTATATTATTGCAAGTGCAATTGAATGTAAGTTACAACTACATTTTAATATTATTGAATGCTCAATGAGGGTAAGCTGATGTAACTTCAAATTGCATGAACACCTAGCACTTATATTATTGTTCAGCTAATCAATGAACTTTTCTGATTCTGATTCTGAGAAGGGAAATAAAAACGATTAAAATAATTAATTAAATCAAGGTTTGATTTTTAGTTTAAAACACTAGTAAAAATATAGTTTCGATGTTAATTAGATAGCCAGTTGTGACTAAATTAAGTAAATAGCGTAGGTACTTTGACTGATCGATTGATTGATTATAATAACAATTTATTGTACACCAATAACATAACAAATACAAAAAATGAGAATTTAAAAATTTATAGTTCAATAGGCGGTCATATCGCTAATAAGCAATCCCTTCCAGAGAAAGTGTAGTCATCTTTTTTTAAGCTATTGCATAGCTTCTATCGCGGGCCTTGAGCGTGGAGACCAAATCCAGATATTCCGTAACGAAAATAACCTAACACCCTCCACCCGAATGCTATGCAATAGCTTTACCGCGGCAGTCTCCGAGTGCCACATGTCTTTTTTTCTTCTTTTGTTTAAGGCTTCTTAAATACCCTGAGATAGATAGATAGATAGATAAACACTTTTTTGTTAAAAACCTTAAAAATAGGTTCATGAACGTCAGTAATGTCAGCATAACAATAGGTGGTCAAATCGCTCAAAGCGATCTCTTCCAGACAACCTATGAACAGAAAGGACTAACATAATTTGGAAGGACGGTGGTTTTTAGAAACAAACCTTAAATCTCCAATACGGGAAGCGTATGTTTATATCACAAAAAATAGTAAAATTTTGCCTTTTCGAATCGCCCACAACCCACAACTGAGCAGTATTAACATTTCTCTATTTTTTGCTCAGAAACCTGCTAAAATGACTTATTCCCGCCTATGATCGTAAAGGACCACCAAATTTACGAAAACCACTCGTATTAGAAAAAACATACAAAGGCATAATAAAAGTAGGTAGGCACTTGATAGGCGTCAAAGGCATGTCATGTCTAAACATTTTAGAATTCAGTATCTCAATAGTCAATCCTGGAAATATGTCTGTCTGTAAGTTACTTCTTCACAGCTCCATTATTATTTTTATTTTTTTTAATTGAAAGTCCATTTTATATGTTTATTTTTTTTTGTATTTGACATATTGTGCGTGTGAATAATTAAGGCAATTTGATTTAATTTGATGTTTAATGGTTATGTATATTTTTTAATTAATCTTTGACATTTTCTGTACTAATTATATGCATGGGACATTTTATTTTAATCAATATAAATAATTTAATATTATGAAAATTTGTATGTCAGAAATGGTGAGACACGCAGAACTCTAAAAACTTTTGTAAACTTTATTATGACCGTGTTTCCTACAAATAAATATCATTTCATTTCATTGAACTAAAATACACATTTACGGAACAGAAGTAGTACCTATGTTTTTCATTCCATGATGACCTAAGTCCTTAAACTTCACAAAAACGTACAAATCACTTTGCAAGTTTGCTTTCGTAGAGCTTGTCGTCAAAATCACGCAGGCAAAGTCACAAGCGGAAGTCTGTTACATATTAGCACCAAAACATATGATTGTCGTGGAATGTATGGGATAACTTCAAAAATAACAAAATTACTTATACACAGGTTAAAATCTATCTTCTCTATTAAGATCTTTATTGCAAACAAATTAAGGCGAAACCTTATTTTTGTGACTGATGTGATATTTAAGCCCGATCATATGGTCAAGTTTTAATATTATTTGAGACTTTTTACTTTATTGCAATGGCATAAAGTACAATTTGGCTTGCATAAGTCATAAACACCATATGATTTAACTTTGAATTGACGTTGATAAAAAATACTGGAACATCT
The DNA here is from genome assembly GCA_951640565.1 of Petrophora chlorosata. Classification (NCBI taxonomy): domain Eukaryota; kingdom Metazoa; phylum Arthropoda; class Insecta; order Lepidoptera; family Geometridae; genus Petrophora; species Petrophora chlorosata. The sequence continues at coordinate 1,006,599 of OX621219.1, forward strand.
CTTAGGGTACTCAATTTTGGATCTTATGCTTCGGTTGTAAAAGTTTGTTTTTCTTAGGCAGAGTTGTTCTAGTGTGAGTTAAACAGGATTCGTTTCCCATACATACATAGTTTGTGACATTCCTGTTGTTGCTTATCTACTATGACCCTTATATGTTCAGAAATAAGGCCTACTTGCTTTGATCACAGGAGGTCTAGTTAGGTGGAGTCACACTGGTCCGGCCGTTTCAGTTTTGTTACAAGATTTAAAAATTAAATTATTACCACTAGGATATGCTACTTACTATTTATTACATGTATTTTATTCCAACAAAAACCAAATAAAACTATAATTGAATCTCGAAGTAAAAAAAATATTTAAATTATGTACCTATTGAATAATTTGGACATAGATTATTCTATCTTATTAAATCTCCTGTACTCTCAGAGTTCAGGCATATACGTACTTTGCTATTTCTGATTTTTTTATAAATACTGCCAACGGTCACACATAGATCCTGGTTTATAACTAGGATTCCCTATATCAAGTGAACCAGGAACTACGAAGACAATAGTCCCACAACACCCAGACACGAAACAAATGCTTGCGCTTTTTATTCTGTGCACAAACATTTGGCCCGTCGCGGGATGCGAACTCGTAACTTCAGAGCTGTATGAGAATTGACCCAACATGCCCAATCACTACACCACCGAGGCTCACATTCCTGACAGTAGTAGGACGTGTGCAGATTGCAGCTCAGCGAAACATAACAATTTCATCTTGTTATCAGGCGTAGCAATACACCTCACTAACTGTCAACCGTCTCGTCAGTCCCGAAAATGATATTTATATATGAAATCAGCACCAAAGACTACTACTTACGCTTAATTAAGTATAATATTTAAAATAAAATAACCCAAAACAGGATATAAATACATATCACAAAAAATATCACCGACAATCATTAATTTTGCGAAATAAAAACTACCAAAATGGTATAATTTTTCGAATCCCGCTATCCTGAAACTCAGGGGTGGTAAGCAAAGGCGGGAGTGCAAACGGCTGGCTGTCGAGGCGCGGGAATCGCTGTCAGTTGCCGACCGACCGCGGCGCTGGGCACTCGCGATTTCCTAAGAAAAACAGCTGTGATAACATAATATAGACTGAAAACAAATATGGACTTGTGATTGTGCTATTTTACTCGTAATTAGTGTAAACGTACGCTGTGAAAATGTGGGATGAAAGTAGCAAGAACTGTGAATCGAATTGCCAGTGTTCCGGGTGAGTTCTTTTCTCAATCAACAAGGAATTCTAACCTCTCATGTCGAGCTCTCATGTTTTGGTAATTTGGATGCGGCTGTTCGAAATTTGAATAACGAAGAATAAAATTTATTTGTTTTTCTTTGGACGATGTTAGGGAGGATGAATGTAAAAAAAATCCTATTGGAACTTATTTATAAGAAATTTTATTACAACAAACAGGATTTACGTTATGGTAGGCAGGATTTTCTATCGATAGGTAACAACGGTTGATGAGGTCACATTTAAATATGATTACAAAATACAGTACAATAGGCATCTAACTTAATATCAGAGCTGTAATCAGGACGGTGTGGGGGCAAGCCACCTTACTCTACGTAGTTTACAAATCAGCTGTTTGGCAATCGGAAAATCTCGGATTTTTCGTTGCAAATACGTTATTATTTATGCTCAGTTTTCGAATAGACGTTTAATTTTTAGGTTTATTATTTTTTATTAAAACTGCTTAGGCCTTATATTCATAATCTATCATAGCCTTTACTTACCTACCTGCCCGTAGTTTGTAGGTGAGAACTAAGACCTACTCAAGATAATGGTACAGCCTAGAGTCTAGGCTAGGCACAAAATAGATGGGTCTAGGCCCTAGACCCATCTGTTTTGTGCCCTAGTACTCGTAGGTCTCTCTTATGCGGGAGGCCGTCTGGGTAGGTACCACAGCTTTGCCAGTTATTCTGCCGCCAAGCAGTAGTGCGCAAGCATTACGGTTTGGAGGGCATTGTAGCCAGTGAAATTACTGGGCATATGAGACAATATCTGATGTCTCGGGGTGATGAGCGCAATCCACTGCCACGCAGTGCTTTTTATGGTATTAAAAGTTCTGGGTGGCACTGCCATTGTTATGGGCAGGCGTGGCGCTTACCATCAGGCGAACGACTTGCTCGTCTTATCAAACAATACAGTAAAAAAGTCACATCTCTCATAATGTATTGTTGTAGGAGTCTAGGTATAGCATAATAGGAGAAAACTATTTGTATGAGATTGTTTCAGAAAGTAGATAGATAGGATACCTACATACCTAGATAGTCTAGATACCTACCATCACGACAAATGCAGTCCAATGGAGCACTGCTATTCAAATAAAAGAAACCTAACCTACAAACTAAACAAGAACAGATGTTCCAAAAATGGCGAGATTGCGTCACCGTGCACGGCAACCTTGATTTTAAACTACCACGGCGGTCGGCGACCTCGTCGAAGCCTGCCTGTCTATGGCATAATGACTCTATGGTCTAGAGAAATTGGCGCGAAAGGTTTCCATTTCATTATAGAAAGGGAAATGGGCATAGAGCACTCTTTTACTCGCAAATAACTTTTTAATCTTTTTTATATTATTTTTTGGAACGTTATCATATTTTAGTATGCTCCATGCTATGGTCTTAATATTTATTTGGTTTCGTCTCAAAATATAGTAAGGTAGCACTGTAATAAATAAAAACCGGCCAAGTGCGAGTCGGACTCGCGCACGACAGACAGACGGACGGACAGCGTCCTTAGTAATAGGGTCCCGTTTTCCCCTTTGGGTACGCACCCCTAAAAATAAGGATACACACGTACCTAGACATAATACATCATGTATAGGTTTCCGTTCTATTTACAAGTACCTACGTTGTTAGAGGGAAAAAGGTAGCTATACCTATCTCGTTTTATGATAAACTTGACACGCTGTGTGTCGATATAACGCCACACGTCGAGGTTGTTTTCGCACGTGGCTTAAGTACTCTTTAATTTCTGTAAAAAAAATATTTGAGTGATACCTTCTTTATCTATTTTTATTTTAATTTACTTTTGTACACAATGGCAAGTCAGTCCTATCGTGGTATTTTTTTTGTCCTGGCCCCTATCTAGGGTTCCCTGTAATTAGGAAACCAGGAAATAGGAGGACCATGGTCCCACAACACCCAGACACGAAACCAATGCTTGCGTTTTTTTTCTGTGCATAAACATTTGTCCCGACGCGGGAATCGAACCCGCAACCTCACTGGTGTATAAGATTTGAGCCTTCCCAACCACTACACCACAGAGGCTGACAGAGAGTCATTGATTAACATAGTATCTTTAACTGTACAGTATTAATATAGTCGTAAAGATTACTAAAGTGTATTTTTAGATTACTTGCAAATACTAATAACTGACGCAAATACTATTAAATCGATGGAGAAAAGACCCCTTCACCCCCCGCGCCCTTAACACCCTATTTCAGAATCCCTCCCTGTCTTGCAGTATTAACGAAAAATTCTAATGAAAAAGCATACAATACAGTTAGTAATTACATAGAAGACAAAGATGCATGGAACATTCCGCTTCTGCCAAGTACGTAGCCAACTGGCACATAGAAACATAATATTGTCAAAAACAAACAAAATATTGTTCTAAAAAAATGCCCCTCAGTTTCTTGCCGTATCTTTTTAGTGGTTCTTTTTCCGATACCGTGGTAGAGACATTGTGATAATTGACGTTCGTAAGTGCGTCTGAGGACAAAAATGAATAAAGAACTTTTTGAAATTTGAAAATCGACCACACACGCAGACAATATGCAATTGTCCTTTCAAAACATTCTCCCAAAACTGGTCCATATCAATGACAGTTCATTGTTGTGATGGCTTTTATCAATCTGACCCGGTTCCGTCGCAGTGACATCATAATTAAATTAAATTGGCTACTTAACGATAAACTGTGCCCCAGATCAGATGACTATGATTGTCAGGATTTCATTCACAAAAAACTGGCCAAGTGAGAGCTTGACCTCGCACAGGGTTCCGTTGTTTTCCAAAAGGTTACTTAAAAATGCTGCTTGGGGAATGAGACGTCTTGGTGTCGTCTGGATTTCGGGTATCATCATCATAATCAGCCCATTACGTTTCCACTGCTGGGACTCGGGCCTTCCCTCGTAGAGAGAGCCATAATTCACAACTTTGGCCCAATGTGGGTTGGTAGATCAACTTTTCCTTGAATTTTTTTGTTATAAATTCATGGACATGCCGATTTCCTCACGATGTTTTCCTTCACCGTTTTAGAGCGAGTGTCAAATACGCACATAACTTAAGGAAGTCAGTGGTGCGCGGCCAGCGAGATTCGAATAAGGGTGCATCGGATCGAAAGTTCCTTTTTCGAGTGCTCCCACTGAGCCACACTCGCTTTTTTCCCTACTAGATTTGCGATAACCAGTTGATGACCACATGGCGACCTCCTAACTTCACGCCCCATGAAGCCCAGGGGTGCAGAGGCCGGTAGAATACATTTAACGCTTTGTTTTACCTTATGACTACTCATAAATATTAATATACTGGCGTTACTCGATGTCTCGAACTGTTTTAAGCGTTGAATATCTCAGAATGAGAACAGAACTGTAGCGCTTGTAGCGTAGCTGTTCGTAACAGATCTGCTAGGTTAAGCAACGTTCGCAGTGATCACAACTTGGATGGGTGACCGTTTGTGTGGTATTTACATCTGAGCGCTACCGTGCTTCTGGCACGTAAGCCGTCGGTCCCGGTTGTTAGGACAACAGTTGTTAGACCATGTCGGAGGCCTTCGGATGGTCTAAAAACTCCGACAACAGAGATGGCCACACACACACTTACACACACAAACACGAGAGAAGAGAAGAAGAACAGAACATCTGCAGAAAATATTGTTAGTGAGCTTGTAGTAGTCAATACTGAATGTCTCACCACGCTGGCCCAGTGCGGATTAATAGATGTCACATGTCCTTGAATTTTGTGATTAATTCTTGGACATGCCGGTTTCCTCTCGAAGTTTCCTTCATCGTTTTTAGAGCGAGTGTTAAACCCGCACATAACTTAAGAAAGTCAGTGGTGCATGGCCAGTGGGGTTTGAACGCGGGTGCGTCGGATCGAAAGTCGCACATGATCCCGCTGAGCCACACTAGTTCTACGTATACTATAATATGTTTACTCATATCGCTAATTAAATACCTCTATGATTTTCCTACATCTAAATAGGAAATAATTTTCTATGCACGCAGTAAAGTACCACATAAAAGGCTTACGTAACAAGAACGTAAGACCTGCACCATTGCTACCATAGACAAACCAGTCAACTTTTTTTCTGTAGCCCGCAATTTTCCGAACACTCGGATGTCATTACGTTCTTTTTTCTCTGCCGCGGATTGTCTATGGTTGTCTTTTTGTGCAGAGCCATCGCCATTACTAGTGTTTGTAAAAAATAGTGTAATGTCTGGTTCCCATGTGAAGATTCTAAGTCCAAAGGGTGCTATTAGCTAGTCCAGTCATAGACGTACTGGTTTCTGCTATTATGTTCTCAAAGGCTGAGGCTTCTTGGCTTAGGTAATTGATCTATTACCTGTAACTATAGAGCTAATAATATTTCTATTCTTGATGTTTGTTACGAATATCCTACTAAAATAAATGCGAAAGTTTTTGAGGATTACTGGGCATTATGAGACACAAAAGCTAATTGTCTCAGGGTTACGAGCGCAGTGCAGCGCCGCGCCGGATTTTGCAAAACAAAGTTCTGGGTGCTGTTATTGTTATGGGCTGGCGTATTGCTTACCATCTGGCAAACGACCATCTCGTCTCGTCATTAAGTAGGTAACATAAAAAAAAGGATGGATAGATGTTTGTTTTTCAATCACGCAATAACTACTAAACGGATTCTGTTTTCACGTGAGCGAGTGTGGCTCAGTGGGAGCACGTGCGACTTTCGATCCTACGCACTCGAGTTCGAATCCCGCTGGCCCCGCACCACTGACTTTCTTAAGTTATGTGCGGATTTAACACTCACTCCAAAAACGGTGAAGGAAAACATCGTGAGGAAACCGGCATGTCCAAGAATTTTTCACAAAAAAAGTCAAGGACATGTGACATCCACCAACCCGCACTGGGCCAGCGTGGTGGATTATGGCCCATTCTCTCTCTATGAGAGAAGGCCCGTGTCCCAGCAGTGGGAACGTGATGGGCTGATGGTGGTGGTGGTGGTGGTGGATTCTGTTGAAATTTGGTATGTGCACAGAATACTAAAGGTATGTGAGTACATTTTGGTCCTGAAAAGGAACACATTTTAAAGAAAGTGACAGATTAAAAAATATTCTAAAAATCACATTTTTATGCGCCATTTGAGCGGCATTGCATGCTAACAAAGTTTAGAATGCATTGTCAACGAGTTGTGAGATACCCAGAAAGTGAAATTGGGAAGTGCTCGAAATCTGAGTTGCAAGATTCCACCCGGAACGACAGACAGACAAACAAGAAAGTGACTTATAAAAACGTGGTAAAAACTATTTCTTTTTCTCCCAGACAACCTGGATGGAGTAAATAAATGGAATGCTATCCTTTAGAATTTTAGAAATACAAAAAAATATTTTATGATAGCATCGAAAATAAAGTTATCAAAATGATTTGTGATTAAATGTACTGAAAAAGCAACAATAAATTCTCTCCTATCTATAAAACAATAAAACATTTCCATCTGCGAATCTAAATTAAACCATTCATTGAGGGGTGGCAAAATAATAGCACAATGCTTTTGATTGGGGTAGGTGCCACCTGCCTTGGGTTATACCAAAAACTGCTATCTTACTTTAGAACTTATTGTCTATGGCTAAAAGTCGATAATTCTATGATTGTGTTGAGTTTCATTGCATTTTTGGAGTTTGATATCGATCCGCACTTACAGACTGACAAAAGTGTTCAAACTTGACCAGTTACACTACAAAACGCCGCAAGCGCCGTTTTAGTTTTAAAACGTCAATGCGCAAAATTACACTAATTTAAAAAGAGAATGTTTTTGAATATAGAACACTTCGTTCCGAATGTTTTGAAATCGGAACTCGACACAAAAGATAATTGCTTGAACAAAGAGGTTCGGGACACGCAAAGTTGTCTTAAATTTTGTTAAATTACTTGACTTTTCAATAGCATCAATTTGCAATTGTTATTTTTATTGTTAAAATATTCTCGAAAGCGTAAAAGCAGGTAAGCCACAAAAGGATTATGTAAAAAATATTTTTGCCCCCAGGGATTACCTCATTACGACCCTGGCTATCTTTTGAAGGATTATGGTAAATTTCTACAACAATACGTTAATATTAAATAATAAACTCATAAGATAATTTAAAGTATTATTTAATAATTTAATTAATCCATTACTGGTGGGAGGTTTCTCGTCTGCGGGAGGCCGTCTGGGTAGGTACCACAGCTTTGCCAGTTATTCTGCCGCCAAGTAGTAATGCGCAAGCATTACTGTTCCAGTTTGAAGGGCATTGTAGCCTGCGACATTGCTGGGCATATGACTTAATATCTGATGTCTCGGAGTGATGAGCGTAATGCAGTGCTACGCAATGCTTTTTATGGTAAGTTCTGGGTGCTGCAACTATTACAGGCAGGCGTGGCGCTTACCATCATTTGAACGACCTGGTCGTCACATAGTGTAGTGTTACATATCATCTTCATTCATTTTTCATGACTCATCAAACCTATTTGTTATTATTTTTAATGGACCTACTTTTATTGCTTTGAAGAAAACAAAACAGAATTCAAAATTTAATGAACTGACTGAGAACGGAAAAAGATGAGAAACGGGGACTTGAACTTGAGCTTCGTGAGAGAAAGGTTCTCTCACGATTTGTTGAAAGGTGGAAAACCATAATTTTATATCAAGGATTAAAAACCAATTTATTTGAGACAGTGTTGTTGGAGTCTCGTCAGTTTGTGGCCCAAATACTGGCCCACTCTCGAGTGGGCCTGTATTTGGGTCACCGACTCGACCAACAACAAATAATAACAAATAGGTTTGATGAGTCATGAAAACTGAATGAAGATATGTAACACTACAATAGTTGTTGTATAAAATAACAAGTATATGTTTTATCAAACAAAAAAAACCGACGTCAATGTGTTTTCGAAGTCCAAGGTCAAATATCGATGATAAATATGGGACCACTTCGTAGCTATACTGAACCCAACGCAAAAGAATTTTCCAAATCGGTTCATAAATGACGGAGTTCTGAGGTAAAAAACAAAAAAACAGTCGAATAGAGAAACTTCTCCTTTTTTAAGTCGGTTAAAAATCGAGGAGGGTGGAAGTCGGGCTTCTACTGCAAGTTTAGTAGTTCACTTCCCGTCTTCAATGTTTCTATGTCAGTTTCTAAGGTTGGGTTCGATCGTCACCCCCTAGCGGTACATAATTGCCAGAGGGTGAGTGCACATCTGTTGGGGTGAACGAACGGCTCGCGTGGGGTGCTATGCGATCGATCGGTGCGTGTGCGCAACATTTCCTCATAGACTGATTACTATGTTAACACTTGACGGGCGTAGCCTTTCCTTAGAGGACCAAAACGTCAATATTTTGTAATATACCATCTTCTACCATCATCTAGGCTTCGCCCCGCGGTTTCCCGGAGTCGAAATCAAAATCTCTTTAATCATTTTGGCATCACAGACGCACTTATGAACGTCAAATTATCACAATGACTCTACCACCGTATCGGAAAAAGAACCACTACTCAAATAATACGGCAAAAAACAGGGGCATATTTTTTTAGAGATTTTGTTACAATTTTTTGGGTTTCTACAATGCAATGTTCTGTTTCTTATGTACCAGTTGGCTACTTTGCAGAGGTGGCATGTTCCAAGCATCTTTGTCTTTTATGTAATTACGAACAGTATAGTATGCTTTTCTCATTAGAATAGTCTTAACGCGTAATTTGAATTTACTTTCTAAAATAGAGTAAATAGCCTATGAGTTAATCCAGGGTATAAGCTATCTCCATTCCAAATTTCATTCAAATCCGTTGAACCGTTACAGGGTGAACAAGTAACAAACACACTTACAAACTTTAAATATATTTATAATGGAACTTAGTGATGAGACAAGCAAATCGTTCGCCTGGTGGTAAGCGCCACGCCTGCCTATAACAATTGCAGTGCCACCCAGAACTTTTAATACCATAAAAAGCACTGCATAGCACTGCATAGCGCTCATCACCCCGAGACTCATATGCCTAGTAATTTCGCTGGCTACAATGCCTTTCAAACCGGAACACAATGATTGCGCACTACTGCTTAGCGGCAGAATAACTGGCAAATCTGTGGTACTTACCCAGACGGCCTCCCGCGTACGAGAGACCTACCACGAGTAATTAAACAAAAATAATATTTGTGATATTAGTGTGATAGCGTCCTTCGTGGAGGCGAGCCCTTAGATTGCGACTGAGCGAGTGTGGCTCTGCGGGAACTCGTTCGCCTTTCGATCCGACGCACCTGGGTTGGAATCCCGACTCGGCGCTGCCAATGACTTTTAACCAATGACTTATAGTTAAGTGCAGATTTTGCCCGCTCGCTCTCAAATGGTGAAGGAAAACATCGTGATGAAACCCGCTTAAGCGTTTTGTAGTGGTAGGCTCTGGCCGTGGTTGTAATACCACCCACCGAACAAAGCCATGCCGTCAAGCGACCTAGTCGTGTTTCGGGATGATGTTCGTTGAACCATTGGGGAGGGTCTGAGCAGCCGCTTAACTGCCGTCTCTCTAGATCTATGTGCTCCATCTTAGGCCACATCATCGCTTCACATCAGGCGAGATAGTAGCCAAACATAGATCTATTAAGCGTTAAAAAAACTCTGTACCGGCATGATTGTAACATAAACATAGCACTTTAGAAAACTAAAGCACTATTTGTACCATAAACAATGTTTTTTTTAGGTGGGTGCATTATACTAAGCGATACGGGCGCATTGTCGGCAGGCATAGACAACCGCATCGTTAAAACCCCCTCTACTTTTTTGTCTATGGTCTGTTTTTTTGTTAGATGTGTGGATGCGTTCTCATTGTTCGATCCCTACATTTTGATTTGATTTTGTTTTTATTTTCGACTGTGCCAGGGACGGACTGTACATATACTATAGGTCAGTGACCTGTGACTGTACAGGGACGGATCTAAGGGAAGTGACAGGGACGTAACTATCTGTTTAAATTAGATCTGCATCACAGATTATTATTCTACCGTCAAGCAGTAGTGCGCAAGCATTCTTGTGTTCTGAATAGACCAGGGTCATATTGGAGAGGGATTACTGGGCATGTGAGACTTAATATATGATGCCTTGGAGTGACGAGCGCAACGCAGTGCTACGTAGTACTTTGCAAGTATTATAAGTCTGTATGGCACTTTCTACAATGAAATTCCAAAATGTATAACGGAGCTCACAGAAAGTCACGATGAAATTTGTATGGGCATTGTAGCTATCTTGAACCCAACGCAAAAGGTTCCAAATCGGTTTATAAATGAGGGAGTTCTGAGGTAACAAACATAAAAAAATACAATGGAATGGAAAACCTCCTCAATTTTTGAAGTCGGTTATAAATTTGTTAATTATGTCAAAACTTGCAAACCAAACGTGCATAAGTATGACCGGAAGTGAATTCCTACAAATCTGGCGTAAGGTCACGTGGTTTGTAACGTAAACCCCATGCGTTTACGTTACGTAGCAGACGTTAACGGTGCGTCACGGTGGTGAGCTTAAAGACGAATAAGTTAAAGGAGGTAGCGGGAGCGGGTATTGGCATGCGGCAAACCGTTACTATACGGCGGGCGGCTGGCGCATAAATAACTTAATCGTTTTTTAGGGTTCCGTACCAAAGGGCAAAACGGGACCTTATTACTAAGACTCCGCTGTCCGTGCGTCTGTCTGTTTGTCCGTCTGTCACCAGGCTGTATCTCATTAACCGTGATAGTTAGATAGTTGAAATTTTCACAGATGATGTATTTCAAATACAAATACAAATACTCTTTATTGTATACCAGTAACATAAAAAAAATGATTACAGATAAACCTTATAACTAGGGTAGTACAATGGGCGGTCTTATCGCTTAGAGCGATCTCTTCCAGACAACCTTTGTATTTCTGTTGTTGTTGCCGCTATAACAACAAATTGGTTTTGATGATTCTATGTTTGTTTGGAAGGTCATACTTCAGAGGTGGTCTTACATACATTTAATCGAAATTTGATCCGCGATTTTTGAAGTAATCAACGAAAACAAAGAATGTAGGTATAGTCTTGAAGTCAGTTTTTGTTATTTCTAAGAATTAATTATACATTATTAAAAAACACAAAGACAAAGTCTGAAATAAAAGAATTATATTTTATTTTTATATTTTTTATTAAATATTTTTCACGTCGTGCATTCCAATTCACCTGGCAACATCTTAGAATTAGTACTTAAAAAATATGATTTGTATTCCTCCGCTATTTCTTAGCGCTTGCACCAAACATCCTCAATGTTTCGGTTCATAGACCAATTGGAATTAGTTCCTCTGACTCCTGACATTTCACCTGCGTCTTAACACGGTCGTTGCTTTCCGGTCGTTTGCTGAATCAGTTTGTTTATGTCTGGATTTAACTGCCACAGATTTTTGAGGAATTCTGACTGATTTTAAATGCGAAATTTAGTTTTTGACAATATTATGTTTCTTATGTGCCAGTTGGCTACTTGGCAGAAGCGGAATGTTCCATGCATCTTTCACTCTATGTAATTACTAACTGTATAGTATGCTTTTTTCATTAGAATGTTTTTCACACGCAATTTGAATATATTTTCTGTGCGTTCCATTATACATTTCTGACTTTACGACTTTTCTGACTTTCTTAACCGACTTCAAAAAGGAGGAGGTTCTCTGTTCGATTGTATTTTTTTAAGCTATTTCATAGCTTCTATCGCGGGCCTTGAGCGTGGAGACCGAATCCAGAAATTCCGTAACGAAAATAACCTAACACCCCCCACTCCGAATGCTATGCAATAGCTTTACCGCGGCAGTCTCCGAGTGCCACACGTCTTTTTTTTATGTTTGTTACCTCTGAACTCCGTCATTTATGAACCGATTTGAAAAATTCTTTTTGCGTCGGGTTCAGTATAGCTACGAAGTGGTCCCATATAAATTTCATCGATATGTGATCTTGGACTTCGAAGATACATTGAAGTCGGTTTTTGTTTTTTCTAAAAATTAATTATTATTTATTTTTTTACTTTTTTAACTTTTTTTATTAATTTTTTACTTTTTTTATTTTATTGCAGATCCAAGTATGTGATCGATGGGCGTATTTTAATTTGACTTCATTCATTCAGGATATAAACTAATCAATATGTCTTTTGAACTGTTCAAGAGATTGATTAATTTTTATCCCGTACAAGTGTCTTAATCATATATATTGTAATTCTCACAAATATTAGTAAAATCATGCTTTACAAAAGGAAATACGTAAATTTTCGAAGACTCGATGATGATGATGTTCGGTGAACCATCGGGGAGACGGGTCTGAGCAGCCGCTCAACTGCCGTCTCTCTCAAGACCTATGTGCTCCATCTTAGACCACATCATTGCTTTACATCAGGCGAGATTCTGGCCAAACATAGATCTATTAAGCGTAAAAAAAAAACTCGAAGGCTTGAAACTTTAAAGGACAAAGATCAACTTGTTCCTTCATTCCAAGGTTCCCGTCGTCCAAATCACATTTTTTCTTCTTCAATCCTTTCAAACGCCTTATTAAAGAAATTATGAACGCCCACGCACGTCTCTACCCCATTTACCAGTCAATCTCTGAGTCGACGCGGAGGGTCACGCGTGTACCGCTTACGTTGTAACAACTCTGTAGAAGTTTTTGTAACAGCTCTTTAGAAGTTGTTGTAACAGCTCTATAGACGTTGTTGTAACAGCTCTGTAGAAGTTGTTCTAACAGCTCTGTAGGTGTGGAACGACTTACCTTCATCGGTATTTCCTTTGAGCTACAACATGGAGTCCTTTTAAAGGGGAATTAATAGAGTCCTTAAGGGTCGGCAACGCATCAGCAATGCCTCTGGTGCTGCAGATGTCCATAGGTGACGGTAACCGCTTACCATCAGGCGGGCCGTCTGCTTGTTTGCCGACTTATTTGATAAAAAAAAGGTGGCCTCTGATCTTGTAGAGGAAGCCAATAAATTCTTTCGCTTTATATTTGTAGGTATTAAAAGTGACCGTCAAAAGTTTTTTTACGTACCTACTTGTAACATAACAAGTTTTTTTAATGGATGGTTAGTTTCCATCATGGAGTAAAGAAATAGTTTGATTGATTGATTCATCATCATCAGCCCATTATGTTCCCACTGCTGGGACACGAGCCTTCCCTCGTAGAGAGAGTATGGGCCATAATCCACTACGCTGGCCCAATGCGGGTTGGTGGATGTTACATGTCCTTGAATTTTTGTAATAAATTCTTGGACATGCCGGTTTCCGCACGATGTTTTCCTTCACCGTTTTTAGAGCGAGTGTTAAATCCGCACATAACTTAAGAAAGTCAGTGGAGCGGGGCCAGCGGGATTCGAACTCGGGTGCTTCGTATCGAAAATCGCACGCGCTCACTGAGCCACACTCGCTTTCCTCCAGAATACTGTTTATTTTGTAATGTAGAATTACATTTGTAATCCTTTAGAGCGAGTGTGACTCAGCGGGAACTCATGCGCCTTTCGATCAGACGCACCTGGGTTCGAATCCCGACTCGGACCTGCACCAAAGACTTATAGTTAAGTGCAGATTTTGCACGCTCGCTCTAAAACGGTGAAGGAAAACATTGTGATAAAACCCGCTTACGCGCTTTCGAGTGGTAGGCTCTCTGGCCGTGGTTGTAATACCACCCACCGAACAAAGCCATGCCGTCAAGCGACCTAGTCGTTTTTCGGGATGATGTTCGGTGAACCTATGGGGGACACGGGTCTGAGCAGCCGCTCAACTGCCGTCTCTCTCTAGATCTATGTGCTCCATCTTAGGCCACATCATCGCTTCACATCAGGCGAGATAGTGACTAAACATAGATCTATTAAGCGTAAAAAAAAAAATATTATAAACACGAAAGTTTGTAAGAATGTATGGATGTTTGTTACTCTTTCACACAAAAATTACCGAACCGATTTTGATGAAATTTGGTTTGTAGAAACTTTAGGACTTCGAATAGCACATAGGCTACTTTTATCCCGGGAAACCGCGGGTGGCACCGCGGGGACGCAGCTAGTTCGAAAATAAACGGAGGCGACGTAACACAGTTATTCAGCCGCCAAGCAGTAGTGCGCAAGCATTACTATGTTCCGGTTTAAAGGGTATTGTAGCTAGCGAAATTACTGGGCATTATGAGACTCAACAGCTAATTGTCTCAGGGTGACGAGCGTAGTGCAGCGACGCGCAGGATTTTGCAAGACAAAATTCTGGGTGGTGCTGTTATTGTTATGGGCTGGCGTATTGCTTACCATCAGGCAAACGACCAGCTCGTCTCGTCAGTCAGTTACATAAAATACTAAGTCACTTCTAATTAACCAATTTGTGCCATATATGACAGCAAAAACGATCTAAACGATAAGCTATTGGGCCATATTTGGGCTCGTATCTAATGTCATGCACTCAGTTTGCCCCAGTTAGATATTACAATTTATGTTGTATGTTTTTCCGTGATGATATACCTACAGGAATAGGTAACCTAACAGCAAATAAGCTATTTTAATAACAAAACCATTAGAGAATTTCTATTTTCGTCTTAAAGTTGACTCATAAAATATTCTGTAATAGTATTAGAATCTAGATATATTGCAAAGTTCTGGGTGGTGGTGTTATTGTTATGGGCTGGCGTATTGCTTACCATCAGGCAAACGACCAGCTCGTTTCGTCAATCAGTCACAAAAAAAGGAAGTCCCGGCTTGTCATCACAATCGGCGGAAGCGTTCCATTATGGATACTATAGATGGATACTCGTATCGCTTCAAATACTCAATGAAAAGTAAAAGTAAATCGCTTCAATGAGTTTACTTTCTCTGTTTTTAGGGTTCCGTACCCAAAGGGTACAACGAGATCCGCTGTCTGTCTGTCTGGCGCTCAGATGTTAATACCACGAACGGTCACCCATCCAAGTTGTGACCGCTGGGAAAGTTGCTTTGTTTAATTTAACTGAATGACGAGACGAGCTGGTCGTTTGCCTGATGGTAACCAATACGCCAGCCCATTAAAATAACAGCAGCACCCAAAACTTTGTTTTGAAAAATCCTGCGCGGGCTACACTGCGCTCGTCACCCTAAGATAATAGTCTCATAATGCCCAGTAATTTCGCTGCCTACAATGCTCTTCAAACCGGAACACAGTAATGCTTGCACACTACTGCTTGACGGCTGAATAACTGGCAAAGCGGTGGTACCCACCCAGACGGCCTCTCGAATGCGAGAAACCTACCACCAGTGACTGCTTAACCTAGAAGATCTGTTACGAACAACTAGGCGAGAAACGACGAGCGTAGTTAACTATAATTCAAATCATCTTAGACAATCCCGGGATGTAGATGACACCCGTGCGTGTCTTCGGAATGTTAAATGACTGTGCGAGCGAGACGCAGCTATCCACAAGACAAGGACGGGAGATAACGGCTGTATGATCTTTTTTTTATCGACGTGATTTTGTGTAGAAGCTTTTTTTCTTAAGATGCGGTCAGGTCGAGCTTTTGGTTTTATTGGTGGTGTCATAGACTTCGGTACGGCTAGGAGATACCATAGAATCTCTGCTTAATATTTTTTGTTTATTTAAATAACCAACAAGATTTTTACTGGTTAGTTTTTTTTATACACAACACCACCGTCCATTACAGTTTCTTTAGAGTCCTTTTTTCGTTTCGTCTCCATCCAAAGGTTGTCTGGAAGATATCGCTATAAGCGATAAGACCGCCCATTGTAACACTTTGGCTTTAAGTATTGTTTTGTAATTATTTGTTGTTGTGTTACTATAAAGCGTTATCTATTTATCGATCATTTGCGACACGTGAAGTCGAGGTTAACCCGCGGGCTAACGTTTCAAATTGACACTTAACCCGTGTTCGCCGTTCACATGCGCAAGAGTTCCTAAAAATGGTTGAATAGTAAAATACCAACACGTGGAACTAAAAAGGCTTTTTACAGTAATGACGTCACTTCCTATTACATCATTGAAGACGTGCGTACTAGACCGGCCGTGGTTTGAATTATTTATTTCATCACATATTAAATACAGCCTCTGTGGTGTAGTGGTTGGGTAGGTTGGCTCAATTCTCATACACCATCAAGGTAGCGGGCTCGATTCTGCCGGGACAAATGTTTGTGCACAGTAAAGCGAAAGTATGTTTGTCTGGGTGTTGGACCTTCTCATAGTTCCTGGTTCCTAGATACAGGGAGTCCTAGTTAGGGGCCGGGATCTATGTATGTGATCGTACGGCATTTTTTTTTTCGTGTTTCGGTATGATTTTTGGTGAACCATTGGGCAGACGGGTCTGAGCAGCCGCTCCACTGCCGTCTCTCTCTAGATCTATGTGCTCCATCTTAGGCCACGTCACGCTTCACATCAGGCGAGATAGTGGTCAAACATAGATCTATTTGAGAGAAAAAAAAAAACTTCGAACGAACCTGTTATCACGTCTTAAGGCAAAGTAAACTAGTCAAATCAAGTAAAAAATAAGATCTTGTCTATGAATGGCATGACCACATCTCCTTATGAATTAATGATGGAGAACTAAGAAACTAGTAGATTTTTTTTAAATAAAATTAGTCCAGTTTTTGAGACAAACGGTATTTTACAATTTAAATACAATAGATTTTTTTTCAATTTAATTAAATAAATAATACACCCAACGATCACATACATAGATCCCGGCCCCTTACAAATATTCCCTGTATCTAAGGAACCAGGAACTCTGAGGACCATGGTCCCACGACACCCAGACACGAAAATGCTTGCGCTTTTTCTTCTTTGCACAAACATTTGTCCCGTCGCGGGGATCGAACACGCAACCTCAGTGGTGTATGAGATTTGAGTCAACCTGCCCAACCACTACACCAAAGAGGCTGTATGCTGCTGTGAATTCAATTTATTTAACCAAAAGCAATTTAATACAATGTAATATCTTAATTTTATGGTTTTAAATAGTTTATACATAGTTCTAAATTAATTAATATTACTCGTTTAAATATCGTAACAAACAAAAATAATGAAAATATTTTTTTTAGGTTTTGCCCCCTCCCTTACTACGTCCATACACCACAGCTGAATTGAAAAAAATAAAAATCTCTATGGTAAAGTCAGTTAAAAATAAAGTACCGTCTCTCCCACGTACAATCTTACATCCTCCTTATCTGAGAATAGAAATTGAAATCACTGTCTTGACAAAAAAAACAACCTGCTCTATGGAACTGGTATAACGGCCGTTATCTGCCGTCTCTCTCTGACGCGCTGTCTCTGTCTCGTCGTTAACGTCTGTGGAAATGCATTAGTTTTCTAGACAACTTAACTCTCAAGAAAAATAAAAATAACTAAATGCATATTATACTCGTGTTATACACTGAATTTATATAGATGTACACTAGCTGACCCGGCAAACGTTGTTTTGCCATATAAATTAAAAAAAAAAATAGATGTTGGCCGATTCTCATAGATACCGGATAAGCACAAAAAAATTCATCAAAATCGGTCAAGCCGTTTCGGAGGAGTATGGCAACGAAAACTGTGACACGAGAATTTTATATATTAGAGATAGATGATAGAAGGTAGGTCTCTCGTATGCGGGAAGCCGTCTAGGTATGTACCACCGCTTTACCATTCTGCCGCCAAGCAGTTGTGCGCAGGCATTTCTGTGTTCCAATTTGAAGGACATTGCAGCCAGCGAAATTACTCGGCATATGAGACTTAATTTCTAATGTCTCGAGGTGACGAGCGCAATGCAGTGGTTCGCAATGCTTTTCATGGTGTTAAAAGTACTGTGCGGCAGTGCAATTATTAAGGGCAAGCGTGGCGCTTAACATCAGGCGAACGAATTGCTCGTCTCGTTGCTCAGTTCCACAAAAAAGATAAGTTACGAAATTGTGTCAAAAAGCTCTTCAAAAGCACCGCTAATCTCCATGAAAGACTTATTTAACATCCACACTCTAATATCTAACTCAAATAAACTACAAAAAATCTCTAACGAAGGAACTCAACATTGCATCATAAGGTTAAACTTCTAAATTTAAATGTTAGTACACTCTACACTTGTCCAATACACGAAAAAAAGTAAACACCTTTCTATTTACAAATTATGAAACCAACGTCCCGTTCGATTTTCAAATATTCTTCAAACATCGAACTCTTTGACTTGACCATAGAGTACGTAGAGCATTCTTAATTTGAATTTTCGGGTGGGCAGGTGGCCAGTACTAAAACTGGTTTGAGCGGGATTTTTCGTCTAGTCAGCGTTTAAGAGTCAAGATGCCAGCATTTATCTCCAGGGTGGAGTAGTGTGGACGCACTAAGATAGTAGAGGGGCCCGGAATTCATTTTTTTTACTTTGTTACAAAATATGCTACTAATAGCCTATTATGCCTAGAGAAAATGCTGAAATGTGAAAAAACCCAGTCTATTATTGTGCTTTCTTCTTTTTTGGGGTGGGCAAAGAAGACTCCCATATCTATGGTATGTAAAACCCTTTAAAAATAATAAATTTTTAGAAAAAAACAAAAATTGACTTTAATGTATCTTTGAGTCCAAGGTCAAGGCCAAGGTATCGATGAAATATATATGGGACCACTTCGTAGCTATACTGATTCATAAAATAATTTTCCAAATTGGTTCATAAATGATGGAGTTCTGAAGAAACAAACATAAAATAATTTAAAAAGAAACAATCGAACAGAGAACCTCCTCCTTTTTTGAAGTCGGTTAAAAATATTTTAATACGGGCAGAATGAACAAACCGCGCGAAGCCTTAAAAAATATTATAATACTGGCAGAATGACATAACCGCGCGATGCCTTTTACAAAATAACGGATGCTTGCATCTGTTGCAGTAGGATGTGCTCATGATGTGTTGGTGTATAGTGTCAACAAGGGCAAGTGCCACCTTCCTGGCAGTGTCGAAACCGGCCTAGTGATAATTGGCACTTGACTCATGCACTGACAAAACGGTTATACGGGTTACGCAACTATTGTTACTGGGAGAAGAAGCAATTTAAGCCGTTTATTACCACAGAGCGAGTGTAGCACAGTAAGCACGTGAGACTTTCGATCCGATGCAACCGAGTTCGAATCTCGCTTACTTTTTTAAGTTAGCGGATTTAACACGGTGAAAGAAAACGTCGTGAGGAAACCGGCATGTCAAAGAATTAATCACAAAAATTCAAGGACATGCGACATCCACAAACCCGCACTGGGCTAGCGTGGCGGATTAAGGGTTATAGTCGTCCATAGTCAGTGTGCCAGCTAGTGTTGTGTTGTGGTACGTCGACCCGACCTTGTTTGTTGTTGCTAGTTATCAGGCAGGATGTCGGTAATATAATAACGTACAGTCAACTACAGTCCTTGTACACTCACGGGGACAAGTGCTTATAAAACTGTTAAAGGTAACATATTAATCTGACGTATTTTTTTTCTAAAAAGGTTCCAGCAGTTGTAAAAAGGGACTGATGAATGATGAAAATGATGATACGTCAACAATTTTTAATAGTGTTTATTCGTTCAATTTTAAAATTGATTACCGATTAGGTATTTTAATTTTTAATAATGAACAGTACCTACGGCAGCTATTTGTATTCTGTGGTATTATTTAATTATTTATTTATTCGAAACTACGAACAGTATAACAAAACATATTTATCATAAGATAATGCTAAAGTTAACAAATGTTAGACCCACACTGTAGTGCTGTTCGCTAAAGCAAATTATGTAGAAAAAGATCGTTACATACGCAGCTTTTTTTAAGTTGAACTATTTTCGCCGTGACTGTACGTCACATGCCATCACACTCACTATGGGGTAATACGACGCTTTGTTTATGCTGTCTTAGCCCACAGCCCACATTCTTGACAAATTAAATATTTTAAGGCCCTTCCCAGTCCCGGCTTGGCATGGGATTATTTGTGGCGACTGGCTGGTGAGAAGATAAGAAATAAGCTTTTTTTGTAGAAAAATATATTTTTCACGACAAGCTTTTACCAAACTAGTAATCGGAACCGCGAGCAGTTTAAAATGAGCTCAAATTCAAGTTTACGATTTTCCGTCAAGGAGTTCTATTGCCAACCTTCCGTCTCCATCATCAGATCAGCTGGCTGTTACCATAATATTGCATTGTCATCGGACTTTGACAAGTATGCAAAATTTCAACTCCGTAGGATAAGAGGAAGTGGTTCTGATTTAACTTATAAGATTTGACCCAAATAAACATGGCAAGTTAATAAAAAGCTTGTGAAAACGGATTTTGATTTGAACTTAAGCTTTATTTATCCTATTTTTAAATTAAATTATGAAGAATTTAAACTTCCATAGTAAAATTTAAATAAGTACAAGACCGCGTTTATGATCTTTAATTTTCAATAATTTATTTCTTTCTCATGAGAACCATCCCTTTCCCCTATTCCTTGCACTAAATATTGTCTTCGGTCACGGAAATCGAGACCCCTTCATTGACAGATATGTCAATAATTGACATCTATACAAGTCTCGGTCAAACTGGACATCTGCCGAAACAAAACTTCGCAAATACGAGCACCAACAATATCTGTGAGAACTAAAAGATTGTTACAATTCAGCATCTTACCCTAATTTTTGCACCCCCAGGATGAAAGATGTACCGTTGCCTTGCGGAAGCTTGAGAAACGAGAAAAAAACAACAATAGACAATCATATGATCCAGATTCGCACGGGAAGTGCCTATTGTTGACAGGACGAGAGGTCACGACCCCGGCTGAATGGGCGCGATGCATGTGCCATGGGAAATTGAAAAGTTGCGATTGTCTATGCCTCGTTCGAAGTTTGAAAAGTTTGACAGCTGAACGGGACTTCGAAACTTAAATACGAAATGGGAATTACAAGATGTATTTGTTTATTACTTTAGAACATACGGTCCCGAACTGTACATCTGTTCAATGTCGCTCATCTAAAAATAATAAATAAATACGCCTGACGATCACAAACATAGATCCTGGCCCCTAACTAGGATTCCCTGTATCTAGGGAACCAGGAACTATGAGGACCATGGCCGGACATCTAAGCCGATAAGCCGAAATTGTACGCGTAATATTTTTCGAGGACTGTTTTGTTCAACATCAACGATGGCGCAAATTTTTTAACCGACCTCAAAAAGGAAGTAGGTTCTTAATTGGACTATGTTTATTTTTTTGTATGTTTGTTATTTACGTCAGGCTCAGGTGCTTTTCCAAAAAGAGTGTCCGCATTTTATAAAAAATAACCGACTTTAATGTATCTTCGAAGTTGAAGGTCACATATCGATGAAATGTATATGGGACCACTTCGTGGCTATACTGAACCCAACGCAAAAATAATTTTCCAAAACGGTACAGTTCGGAGTTCTGAGGTAACAAACATAAAAAGAAAAAAAAACATACAATCGAATAGAAAACCTCTTTTTTGAAGTCGGCTAAAAAGCAGGTGTTTTATTGCGCCATTTATTGCACCAAGTCACATGTGACCCAAAAAACACATGCAAATTCGCCATTTCTGTTGCCCCTATCTATGTGTGCGTCAAACAAAGCTATTGTTCTTCTAAAGGGCTTTATCCTTCCAAACCATTTAAAGGGTTTTTTTAATTCACCGCTACTCAGGTAGTTGCAAAAGTTAGCATAACTTTCTTTGTATTAACATCTAGTTGTTTTTAGTTTAAATCTATTGTCATCTTCATGTGAAAGTGGACGAGTTATTTTTTAAACAATGAATTGTATTGTGCAATTTATAAATACGGCATAATACAATTCATAATTTAATAAGATTTTTGTTGAAAAATATATTTTTCAAGACAAGCTTTTAACAAATTCGTAATCGGAACCGCGAGCAGATTAAAATGACCCCAAACATTAGTAGTTTACGTTTATCCGCCAAGAAGTTCCATTGCCCACCTTCCGTCTCCACCAGATCAGCTGGCTGTCACCATAATATTGCGTTGTCATCGGACTTTGACAAGTATGCAAAATTTCAACTCCGTAGGACAACAGGAAGTGGTTCTGATTCAACTTGCGAGATTTGACCCAAACAAATAAACATTGCAAGTTTGTATAAATAATAAGCGAGTAGGTTTCCTGTATGACCTTCTATTATTATATTTATCCTGTTTGTTATTAAACAACGGCCGCACCACATTTGATAAGGTTTGTGATTAAAAAGGTCATAACATAATAATAGATATTGTAACGGAAATTAGCAGGATACGCACAGTGCTTGGAATTAACACAAAGTAGAGTTATGTGGGAAGGCCTCTTCATTCTGCAAGAGGCCGCCTAGGAAGTACCACAGCTTGGGCAATATTCAACCGCTAAAAGCAGTTGTGTGCAACTTTACTCAGGATCTGCATCTTATTGAGAACAAAAAAAGAATGCTTTTGAATATAAACTTCTGCCTCCAAGCAGTAGTGCGCAAGCATCACCGTGTTCCAGTTTGAAGGGCATTTGTAGCCAGCGAAATGATTTGGTATATGAGTCTTTAATATCAGTTGGCTCGCGGTGATGAGCGCAATGCAGTGCTACGTAGTGCTTTTTACGGTAATAAAAGTTCTGGGTGGCACTGCGATTTTTCTGGGCAAGCGTGGCGCTTACCATCAGGCGAAAGAGATGCTCATCTCATTACTCAGTTCCATAAAGAACATTATTTTTCGGTTTTTATTGAGGCAAAACGGCCTCTAGACAACCTCGAAAACTATCAAACAAATACTGTTTCATTGTTTTGTTTCTTAAATAACCATAAACAAGGAGTCTCTATTTGAAACAAAGCTTGTTCTAATTTCAAACGACACTGTTCTATATTTAAAACTTCGTTGCAACGTTTCAGCGTGGTGACGTCAGCGTAACGGTTTTCGCGCGTTATGGGACCATGCAGGGTTATCAACAGATAGAATAATTAACATTAATATTTTGTGCAATAGTAAGTGTTATTTGTTGACTGTGTATTTTATCCGTATAATAATTTTCTATGCAGCTAAGCAGTTATAATAATAATAAAATCCTTTATTTCAGGCAATAATACAGTTAACAAATTAAAAGTACCAGAGGCCCATAAAATATATACGTTACAGACTAGCATATATGTATATAATGAATGAACACTACAGCTACGATTAGGGAATTAACTTCGGCCTCCCTGTAGCGTCGGAATACTATGCCCGAGGGCCAAAACTCAGGAGCCAGGAACGTCTCGTTATAACTTATAACGTTAACGAGCATTTCGATTTTTCATTAGAATGGTCAATTTCTGTACTCATCTTCGGCTTAAAATGAATAAGCTTCTAAATGTAAACTTATAATCTTACATTTATAACATGAGTTTGTGTCTTTGAGGAAAACTTTATACCCAACTTCGTAAAACCTTGTTTATATCCTCAATAGGGGATCGGACAGTAATCGAGAAAAAATCTAAAATGTAGTTAGAACGAATGTTCGTCGAACCAGAAAGATCATTCAATCAATATTTTTGTGAAATAATAATGATTTATATTTTTAAATTAATAAATAATTCTGACATTTTTAATCTGTTCTTCATCTCAAACGAAATAACAATCACAGTGCATGACGTCATTTGTAGGCAAATGCCGTGAGTCAAGCTTGTGTTTATTTTACGTTTTTGATTTTCATAAAATGTATTTTTGCTATTTTTTCCGTTCCATTACTACAATATAGTCCCCAAACTTCACGAACATAGTTTTAGGTACTTATAGATCGTTATTTAATTAAAATAGTATGTTTCATG
Organism: Petrophora chlorosata; assembly: GCA_951640565.1. NCBI lineage: Eukaryota > Metazoa > Arthropoda > Insecta > Lepidoptera > Geometridae > Petrophora > Petrophora chlorosata. The sequence goes on from OX621219.1 coordinate 1,030,620, forward strand.
GCTATATATATTTACTTATTGTAGTTAATTTAAAACACTTCCTGAAAAGTTGTCCGATCCCCTATTTCTAACATAACTTAAGATAAGTAATATTTTTTTTGTTTTAGCATAATTATGATATTATTTCGTTGTCTTTTAATTTTCTTAATTGTTTGATACACGCTTCGTATCTTTCTTTTACCGTCACTGGATAACTGGTAGAAAATGCTTTAGTATTAAGTTCTCATTTTGTAAATTACTTGTAATAGTGTAATAAAGAATTAAATAAATAAATAAGTGACAGATTAAAAAAAATAATCTAGAAACGTTTTTTATGCGCCTTTTGAGGTTACAGCCAAAATTTTATCTGAGGGTTAGGTCGGCATTGCATACTAATAAATAGATTTAGAATGCATTATCGTCGAGTTGTGAGCTACCTTGAAAGTTTCAGCCGGATAGCTAATAGGGAAGTGCTTGAAATTTGAATTGCAAGATTCCACCCGGAACGACTGACAACAGAGAAACAACAACTTAATAAAAACGTGGTAAATAAAATTAATTTTGAACTGTGGCAGCCCTGCATATCGTGCTAGTACCACATGGCAGACTGTGGCTTATCTCTGTCGTTAATTGAGAAAACATTTGTATGGTGTGCTCGATTAAACCATACACTCTGCCTTGTTTCTTTGTTAGAATGACAAACACCGCAAGTGACTCAATTAGCGAAAAAAAAGTCTTCAGCAGCTGCAGTACCTACTCTATTTTATCCTATTACTCAAAGTGACATTAAAAGAACAGTTTTACGGATATCTGAATCAATAACCTGGTACTGGTGGTAGGTTTCTCGTATGCGAGAGGCCGTCTGGGTGGGTACCACTGCTTTGCCAGTTATTCAACCGCCAAGCAGTAGTGCGCAAGCATTACTGTGTTCCGGTTTGAAGAGCATTGTAGCCAGCGAAATTACTGGTCATTATGAGACTCAATAGCTAATTGTCTCAGGGTGACGAGCGCAGTGTAGTGCCGTGCAGGATTTTGCAAAACAAAGTTCTGGGTGGTGCTGCTATTGTTATGGGCTGGCGTATTGCTTACCATCAGGCAAACGACCAGCTCGTCTCGTCATTAAGTTACACAAAAAAAAAAACTAAAATAAGTTATTGGTGTGTTTAACTTTGAAAAGACAATGAAAGAAGTTTGTGCATTTTTGAGATTTTACTGGCAAAAGAACTGCCATCCAAACTTGAGTTCAAAACCTAAATAACTTTTTATTGAAAAATATTTATTTCAAGACAAGTTTTTAACAAATTCGTAATTGGAACCGCGAGCAGATTAAAATGAGCCCAAACACTCACAAACAAACAAACAAACAAAACAAACAACAAACAAACAAGTAAACAGTAGTTTACGATTATCCGTCTAGGAGTTCCATTGCCCATTCCGTCTCCATCATCAGATCAGCTGGCTGTCACCATAATATTGCATTGTCATCGTACTTTGACAAGTGTACAAAATTTCAACTTCGTAGGATAAGAGGAAGTGTTTTCTCATTCAGCTTGCAAGATTCCACCCGAACAAACATAGTTACATACATTGCAAGTTAAAGAAATCCTTGTAAAATCATTTTAATTCTGCCTAAATGACATTACACAAATTATATTTTCTCTGTTTACTCATTAAGTTGTCCTATAAATTGTAATATCTAACTGGGGCAAACTGAGTGCATGACATTAGATACGAGCCCAAATATGGCCCAATAGCTTATCGTTTAGATCGTTTTTGCTGTCATATATGGCACAAATTGGTTAATTAGAAGTGACGTAATATTTTATGTAATTCACTGACGAGACGAGCTGGTCGTTTGCCTAATGGTAAGCACCACCCAGAACTTTGTTTTGCAAAATCCTGCGCGGTGCTGCACTGCGCTCGTCACCCTGAGACAATTAGCTGTAATGTATGTTTGCGTTTTGTTGGCTTCAACATCTTGAACCGATTCTGGTCCATTTTACCTTTGTTGTCGAATGAGACCTGAGAGAGAAAGGAAATGAAATAAAAATATTGGACAAATTAAAAATATACATTAAAATGGAATGTCTGTAGTGATATTTAAAAAGGAGGTAAACATGTTTACCCATTTCTTTTCATTTGATTGATTGAACTCATTTCAACATCATCATCATCGTTTGCTCTTCTCCCGTGGAAGATGGTAGCCTTGGGGTGGTCCCCATTGTCCAGGTCACACACGAGAGCATCTACCCCCGGGAAACTGGCAGGCCGCTGGTGACTGCTCCGATAGCCGGGGCGCCTCTCAGCGGCTCAGTGTTGGTTGGGTCCTGGGGTCTCCTCTAGGGCGTCCTTCGTCTTGGTCTACCTCATCTTGTTGTGACTCATTTCAATATTGTCAAATCTACAAATCTCTACCAACTTTCCAATTTTGTGGAGATTTGTAGATTTTGACTATATAAAACCAAACGAAAATAAACTTCAATAGCTAGGAGATTTGAAAATGTTAACCCAACTGACTAGTTAATTGTTTAGAGAATTTTATATTTATTTCAGAGCACGGATCCATAGTTATTTCAAAACGTGTTCTCATCTAAAGTAGCTCGCTGTGACGGACACATTCCTTGAAACGTCTCAATGCTAAGCCTCTCATTATATCCGTAATCTACATTCATAAATCACACAAATAATCTCTCGAAAACCCAAAAAAACCGTCGTCAAAGCACCCGCCATTTTGGCATTCGACCGAGAACAGGAAACGGGGCACTTGTGGCCTTTAAAGCTCTTATTTTGTCGGTGGTTTCTGGAACTGAAACGCCTTTACGTTTGTTTAGAAAGTCGAGAAATAAATTGTACTATGTGTATATGTAGCTTTTTTTTATGTAACTGAACGACGAGACGAGCTGGTCGTTTGCCTGATGGTAAGCAATACGCCAGCCCATAACAATACAAACAGCACCACCCAGAACTTTGTTTTGAACATTTGAGCAAAGCAAATGTATACTTAATCTACGACAATACTATCATGTATTAAATTTTTGATTCTGAGTGTACTAACAGATTCGCCATTGTTTGAACAAAAAACAAAAAGTAATAACCCTAATGTCTTTATCTGGAATAGGACTAGCTAGAGTTTGAATTTGGAAGCCTTTTGACTTCCAAATTCAATGACTTCCAAATTCAAACTCTAGCTAGTGTTTTGTTTTTTTGGGCGGAACTAAAATCATAGACAATTATTTATTTTTTGTTTGGAAAACTGTTGATTACGTAATCCTGTTGAACGTTGAACATGACAAATAGGTCCTGATACGATGCTAATTTATTATTATTACACAGAGATGAACTTAATTTTTTTGAAAGATTAGGAAATCTGATTGAAGATTAGGTATTGGCTGAGTGACCTCTTTATCTGTATTGAAACGACCGTTACAAGTCCTTGGCCTTATTTGTTCAATTGGCTTCGAGGCGTCGACTGTGGCTGTGGGATCAGTTAGTAAACATTGTAGTGTTCTGATGATTGACACACATTTTGTTATTAGGAAATGCTTTGGTTGTTAACTTGCTGACCCAGCTGTGACGTATCTAGCGGAGATTTCTTTGTTACAAGCTTGACATCATTGTCATTTTCATATAATTCATTATTAATTCCTTTTTTTATATTGTAATGTTTATAATTTATTTGTATGGGATAAATCTTGCAAGTTGAATCAGAACCACTTCCTCTTATCCTACGGAGTTGAAATTGTCAAAGTCCGATGACAATGCAGTATTATGGTGACAGCCAGCTGATCTGAGATATGATGGAGAAAGAAGGTGGGCAATGGAACTTCTCCCAACTAAATTTAAAATCGTTTGTTCCGTATTAGTCGCGTTCCGAACTCTGGTTTATTTATATTCCGAATGTGAGACAAATTTTCACTAGTTTAATTTATAGTTTGTAAGTCAGAGTCTGAGGGGTCCCCTGAGATTGGGGCCCTCCGGTAGCTATGCCACTGACCTGAGTGCTATATCCAACCGCATTGTGATTTTGAGGGGCAGGCAACTCCCAAGAACCAACTCCCAAGAGGCTCAGATAAATTATAATAAACCGTTGAAGACTTTCGGAAGTAGGTAATTGTTATTACAATTCACAAGTCATGATTCTCATTAATATAAGCACAGGAAATGTGAAAAGGTACTGTCCTGTCCAGTCTCCATCCGGGTAAAAAATTCCAAGGTCTTCTCAGTGGGCGTCGGAAACAAAAGAGGATGTATTCGGTTGGGTCCTTCTGATAGTTTTTACAACCTTTTATTTAACTTACAATGTTTGGGTCAAATCCTGCAAGTTGAATCAAAACCACTTCCTCTTATCCTATGGAGTTGAAATTTTGCATACTTGTCCAAGTCCGACGACAATGCAATATTATGGTGACAGCCAGCTGATCGGATGGAGACGGAAGGTGGGCAATGGAACTCCTTGACGGATAATCGTAAACTACTAGTGTTTGCGCTTATTTTAATTTGCTCGCGGTTCCGATTAGGAATTTGTTAAAGGCTTGTCTTGAAAAATATGTTTTTTAACAAAAAAGTTATTGTTAATGACACTTCACCACACTACTGCTTATTGCGCCACCTTCATAATCTTCATAAAATCTTTTTATTCGATTGTTTTACGAAGAAGAGAACAATTTGCAACTTCATTATTTTTTAAAGAGGCAGCTTAAGTCCAAAAATCGCCAAGACCTAATTTAAATAGTTGCCAATAGCCATAAAAGGAAAAATTTCAAACATTCAAGCTTCAAACTAAAATACCTAGCTCACAAGTCACACCTAAAGCGTCAACCTCTAATCGTGTCCTTGAAACAAATCAGCAAAAAACGAGTGCACGTGTCCTAACGGATCGAACAAATGTAGATTTCCAAGCGAGCGCTTTCCTGTCAACTGTCGACGGTAAAAAACTGCATTTTGGTTTGAACAGCCGTTTCAAGTTATTTTTGAACTTGTAAATGTGGTGATTTTGAAACTATACTTAACTCCGTATTCCAGAATGACGCTCAAATAACCGTTTGATCTCCGTTCACCTGATTGTTACTTAAAGCTTGGTCTAGAGTTTAGATACCACTTGAATAAAAAAAAATTAAAGCGCAACTTTTTTTATTTATTCTTAATAATTTTTGGAACTATGCCAGTCCCGTATAGTCTAACAATTTACGAACTAAACTAATTAATTATTCTGTGTACCATTGTATAAAGCGCCCTAGAAGCTTCACAAATCGCAACTTGAGAGCTGATTGAGGATTTAGAATAAAGCGCGACTCAGGTGAACTGTTACTGTTAGCCTGTGTCGTCCCAGTTTTGGGCCAAGGGCGCCCCCCATGACTTCCAGGCTTCGCGATCTTGCGCTATTGTAGACCAATAGCCGCTAAAGGCGTCGAGTTCGTCCCGCCATGTGAACTACGATCAAAAAACCTTGACTCAAGCTCCACTTAATTCTAGTTTTAAAACGAGATTTAGAACTGAGCGTCGTTCTGGAATACGGACCTTAGAAGCAGTGACAGATAAATTATAAAGATTTTAAAGATTTAAACTGCCAGTTGCGGATTTTAATGTGACACCTTAAAAAACTTTTCGGGTTGCCCTGACACGGATAATTACTTACAAATTTTAGCTTCGTTTGTTTTCCAGTCTACCCAAGCGATATTGGCAAAATTGTGGCTGCCCTGCAAGAACCATCAAAAGGAAGTTTTATTTTTCTGAGGCTAATTCATATTTTTTTTTCTAATATAAGTTTTAGAGAAACTGACTTCCAATGCCATCCCAGGTTTGCCATGTACCGTGAATGTTTCCATTTTCACTTGTTTTTGAAAATTTGAACCTTTTTAACCGACTTCAAAATGGAGAAGGTACTCAGTTCGATTTTTTTTTATGTTTGTTATCTTAGAACTCCGTCATTTATGAACCGATTTGGAAAATTCTTTTTGCATTGGGTTCAGTATAGCTACGAAGTGGTCCCATATAAATTTCATCGATATTTGACCTTGGAATTCGAAGATACATTGAAGTCGGTTTTTGTTTTTTTTTTTTTAAATTAATTATATCATCAAGAATTCATTTGTATATCTCTGAGAATGTTAGAAAATGCTTGGAATCGCTGATAACTTCCTAGCTCTGTTGTTTAAAAACTTGCTGAAATAGTCTAAAAGCTAAGTATTTCAGTATTTTGACTTCACAACGGTCATGTTTGAGTAAACATCGAACTAAATACGGACAGAGACCTCCAACACCGCCCTCCCGCGTTGCAGCATATGGCCGATGTAGTGAGATATTGTTTCACGTTATTATTGGCCAGTGAACACTTCATTATTCAAACGTGCCATATGTGGCACAGGCTAGTAAAGTGGAGGGTATCTCTAAAAGTACTGTTTAAAATTCGAATTATAACGAGAGCGAAGCGTTTTCTCTTTTACTCATCTTCTATTCTTAAAGGTTTCTACACACTGGCAGTTGCCAAAAAAAGTTCATACCAGCCAGCTTTCTTTTCGAGCATAGACAATCCCGCGCAATCGATATTTTTTCCAACGAGCGGCAAAGGCCCTCCACACCATACAGCCGTTACCGATCGATAGAACGACCATGTTTAATGCCGGTGCATTGTCGCTTGTAGGGGGCTTGTGATATAAACTTTATTCAGTTCGGTTGATAGCGATGACCATTATTTTGAATGGGGTTTGATTGCGGAGGGATACGATCAGATTAGAGCCATTGTTGGCATGTAGCAATGATGTCACAATTGATAGGCCGATGTGATATTAAGATTATTTTACATAATTAATGTAGCTAGTACCACAGAATACTAAGGGAGTGAAGCATCACTCCGCAAAGAAATTTAGACAAATAGCGACTCTTGCTATGACGCAATAAAATTCAATTGGGTTCGCGTAGCGCTGCATACCTACCAATCATATTAACCTACAGAGTGCCTCTCTTTCTATCGCGCCGCTCTTATCTCTTCTGACGCGGCACGTGTAACGACGCGCGACCCGCCGTCGGTGTCCGGCTATGTACTTGTAGCTTCGTACCTACAGTGCGGAGTGCGCTAAGCGTGCTAGTACATACTTTCCAATTTATCGTTTACCTAGTCAGTAATATCAGTCTGGTTATAGCTTATTTGAAAATATAAGCTTGTGACATCCACTTAGCTTCCCTCACATGTTAAGGAATCATATAGATCACACGTGTATTACGTGTCATAATGTCTAACCACATCCTGCGCCTTGTAGCCGTATGTCGGAGGAAACTCGACCGCAAGATGGGAAAAGCTCATTTTATACAATATCCTTTCAATCATTGACCAGCCTAAGTTGAACCCTGACCACGCCGGGAAACACTTCCTTTTAGCAGATCGCTATCAAATAATTATTGTAGTTTACAGAAATATGTCCGTGACAGACAAGACTTTTTGAACTCGCTCAAAGTCGTAAGGTTCTTAGTAAGGCTAAAGGAATATAATGAATAAATTGATATTTAAGTTACTATTACCATAAATATGGATGTAGACAGTGGCGTCTCAGTTTATTGTTATTCATGGCTTAAATCAATATTAGACGATGCTTTGATTAACATTAGGTAGTCTGGAAGAGATGGCTTTGAGCGATAAGATCGTCTATTGTTATGCTGATTACTGTGAAATGTACTTTTTCATGTACCTATTTTTAAGGTTTTAACATCTCATCTTTCTATCTATCTTGACGGAAAACGCCAATGATGAGCATGGATATAGTGGCCAGCTCATCTTGAGCCCTCGCCACCGTAAGTACAAGATAAGCAATCCGTTGTATTGAAACTCGACACGAGGGGTCTGAAGCGATGCTTGAATCCGGCCAGTGGTCTTAATAACTGCTGCTTAAGCTGTGCCATGGTCACTGCCCACTCCTTCCGGCGAGGACATCAATGGAAGCAGTTCATTCATAAAGCGTTGCTATAAATTTACATATTTATGTTGTATGTATAGTATCAGTGCAGTTTGAGCACTACATGACAGTTGGTTACTTGGTATACAGAAATTCAAGAACTTATAAAACGTATATACGTTGCTGATACTAAGGGTTAGCTTTATGCCTATAAAGTTGTAATCCTTAATCGCTATAAAAAAATCGACAGATAACTGTCAAATCTCATTTCTTCATAACATTTTTTTAATCGACACAATACGGCAGCGGTAGTTCCGCCGTTATACCGACAATAGCGTATTGGGTCAAAGGTAAAGTTTTTTCTTGGCAAATGCAAGTTTGTATAAATCCTGGCGCGTGCGGGGGAGAAACATCTGCTGCCAACAATGAGAAATTGTAGCAAGTGCAATCTTGGCAGCTGCTGCAGCTGCGACCCGCGTAATTAGGTCGGTTGTGTTGGTAGTTGGTACCATAGAGAAACTTTATACTTCTTCTGCCACCTTGAGGCGATGGAGGTAACGCTCATTCAGCCAATTTTTTTTTTCGTACGTTGACCTTAAGGGGGCTTCGGGCAGATGTCTAGGGGGAAGATAAGATTAAGAAATGATTTGTAGCTATCATGGCATATCATGTGGGTTTGGCGGGAACTATTACATATTCGTTTTTTTTCATTTATCAATGAATATTCGATTGTTTTGATGATACCCTTAATTGCTTTTTGATTACATTGTTGAAAGGTTTTTTCTTTCGGCTGATGTTTTTGTGCATCTTTTTTATCATAAGTAAAACCGTGTCGCAAGATATTTATTATTAGACACTAATTTATTTATTGATATTGATCTTATTAAACTATTGTTAAACGTAATAGTCATTAAAAGTTTTTTAATTGTTTCGTGCCAGCCTCAGACATCAAGTTGATAGTTTTATAACCTATTATTATTTATTATTCATGTTTTCAGTTATCTTAGGGACAAAACTCTCATCTTGTTTAATGTTGTTTTTTTTATAACCCAACAATAAACCACATGTTCAATGAATCTGAATGAAAGTGAAGACATCGATCTATCCACGAAGCGCACGTGAGTTTCCGTTTCCTGTGGGCGGGAAGCGGGAAGACGCTTTATTGCGGTACTTTTTGTAAATAAAAAAAATATAAAATTATTGTCACGTGCACTTGATAGAAAGTGATTGTTGGTATACAGAAAATCTATTAAAAAACAGCCGTAAGTAATTTACGGCATATAAATTATGGTGAATGTGATGGTGAACCATAAATATTAATAAAAATGTTTTAGCAAATGCTTGCAATTATGGTTTTCTTTTCTATATTACCGCGCCATTTTTAACCGACTTCAAAAAGGGGGAGGTTGTCAATTCGTTTTATTTTTATTTTGTTACCTCAGAATTCCGTCATTTATGAACCGATTTTGAAAATTCTTTGCGTTGGGTTCAGTATAGCTACAAGGTGGTCCCATATACTTCATCGATATTCGTTAAACTTCGAAGATACATCAGAATTGAAGTCAGTTTTTTTTGTTATAAAACGAATAATTTTCTTAAATCTTATTCGAAATTTAATTATTGTCGGTTGAAGTACTCCCCCAACCATAGAAAGGGCACGTGCTGACTCCGTTAACAAACAAAACTGACGATTTTCCACCCTATGAAGTTGACTACAAAGTCCATAATCAAATATAGAATGTTACGTTATGTGGGTGTCACATTGTCGGTTAACAATGCCATGTCGCGTGCCATATGCAAGTGTAAATTTAAAAAGTAAACACATTTTTTCTTAATGGTTTAGGGCGGGATATAACGTTCTGCGTTTTAACGTGGCCACCAGTTAGCATGCTCTCGCCCACGCGTGGGCTAACTGGTAAAAAAGTAGAGAAAATTGAAGAATTTTTGCTCTATAGTTGTAACTGTAGATAGTAACACTTCACCGCTTCACCTTTTTTTTATAAGTAAATCCATAATTGGAGTGTAATTGTAGATTTTTAGACGACTTTAAAAAAGGAGGATGTTATCAATTCGACTGTATGTTTTTTGTGTGTTTGTGCGATTACTCCGCCAATTATGAATTGATTTTGATGATTCTTTTTTGTTTGGTAGGTCGTACTTCAAAGGTGGTCCCATATAAATTTTATCGAAATTGTTTCAGCACTTTTTTAGAAGATCAACAAAAATAAAAAATATACATTTAGTCTTGAGGTCGGTTCTTGTTTTTTCCGAAAAAAATAATTATGTGAACTCAAATAAATAAATTCCTACATAAACAGTAAATTTCTAAAAACAGGCGAACCAATAGTAGTTCTAAAACAGTTCTTAGTTACGTAAACATTTGATTTCTGTCTATAAGACTTCATCAATATTTTTTTTACTTTTATTGTATGCAACTATGCATTTTTTTATCGTCGACGTCATAGTTACAATAGTTACTAGCAGTAAAAAAAATCATGCCGCTTTTAAAAGAAAAAACAAAGTGCATAGATGCGTCGCTTCAACGCACTTACGTTAAATAACGGTTGCAACGTTCTATTAGAATAACGTTAGACAATTTGTTGGGGTAGGTCGGCTGTAACTGTTATGCAATCTGTGGTCAGAGTGATCGTTAATGATCGATATGTGGATCAGCGTAGTGTTTTGATACAGATGTGTTTATGTTGAGTTTTTTGTTGAGATTTACTGATTTTCTCTTTATTGAGGGGTGAATATTAGTGATGTGATATTCACTCGTGGTAGGTCTCTCGTATGCGGGAGGCCGTTAAGTTAGGTACCACCGCTTTGCCTGTTATTCTATCGCTAAGCAGTAGTGCGCAAGCATTACTGTGTTCCGGTCTGAAGGGCATTGTAGCCATCGAAATTACTGGTCATATGAGACTTAATATCATGATGTGTCGGGTTGATGAGGGCAATGCAGTGCTACGCAGTGCTTTTTTTTTACGCTTAATAGATCCATGTTTGGCCACTATCTCGCCTGATGTGAAGCGATGATGTGGCCTAAGATGAAGCACATAGATCTAGAGAAAGACGGCAGTTGAGCGGCTGCTCCGACCCGTCTCCCCGATGGTGCACCGAACATCATCCCGAAACACGACTAGGTCGCTTGACGGCATGGCTTTGTTCGGTGGGTGGTATTACAACCACGGCCAGAGCCTACCACTCCAAAGCGCGTAAGCGGGTTTCATCACGATGTTTTCCTTCACCGTTTTTGAGCGTGCTTTTATGGTATTTAAAAGTTGTGGGTGGCACTGCAGCTGTTATGGCCAAGCTTGGCGCTTACCATCAGGCGAGCGACTTGCTCGTCTAATCACTGGGTAAATTGTGGCCATCTGGAAAACGGTATTTTTATACGCCGTACAAGTTGCTGTACCTATTAGTTTTGTATGCTAATAGTAATCTAGCAATATTTGTCCTATTTCCTTGTCCGACAGTAACAGGATGCTACGGTACATTTGAGCTGATGTCCTGAACGACCTTCGACTAAATATAGAGGCAGCTGGTAAATGGCTTTTCTGTTAACAGGCCAACCGCTTTATCCAGGCCGCGATGATTTGAGTTTAACATGCAAGTTTAACTTAATTATTGCTATTTTAGTATGCCAAGAGCTATTAGAGTAGGTGCATACTTTTAACTGACTTTAAAAAAGGAGAAGTTTTTCTTTTCGATTGTATTTTTTTTATGTTTGTTACCTCAGAACTCTGTCGTTCATAAACTGATTAGGAAAATTCTTTTTGCGTTGGGTTCAGTATAGCCACGAAGTGGTCCCATATAAATTTCATCGATATTTGACCTTGGACCTCGAAGATACGTTGAAGTCGGTTTTTTTTGGTAAAAATGTATACTTGTTATTGTTAATAACAAATTAAATTTCTATTAAAGTAGGTGCAGAATTTTTATTACATGTGCCATCATGGAGCCATGTCGCATTAATTTTTTCATTTAGTTGTAAAAGTCCCAAATTTTCTAGTTAACTGCTATTTGTTGAGGCATTTAATTGTTTTTTTTATTAACGAATTGTCAAGTTATTTTAAACAAAAAAATAAAATAAATAAATAAAATGTAGAAACGGTTGTTAAGCATAAAATTTTGACGTATTTAGTAACCGTTTTTTTGTTAAAACATTATTTATTCACTAGCTGCGCCTCGCGGTTTCACCTCCAGTTTCCAGGGATAAACAGTGGCCTATATGTTAATCCAGGGTATAAGCTATCTCCATTTCGAATTTAACTCAAATCATTTTAGCCGTTGCGGCGTAAAGACAGAAAAAACACACTTTAAACTTTCGCATATTTTCTAACATTAATGTGTCATGTTTGACTACACTTCGTTACCATCTCATTTTAAACACGTAATATATTGTTAGCAAAGTCTATTAAGTTATAGCAGTCGCACTGTACTGCATTTTTTCTGGTCACAATGTGGTTTTGATTGGTTATGCCCTCGAGGGTGTGATGGAGGAATGTCGTCGGAGGAAATGGGCTTGTCGGAGAAATGGTACAGAATACGTTATTAGCATCTTGCTATTTTCTATTTCCGGAGTATAGCATATTAGTGTTTTTTTTATTTATTTATCATTTAAAAATAACATAACAATAACAAGTTGCATGGCATTCGTAAACCACTGAGGTTTGTGTTCAATACCATATTTAGTCTACATCGATATTAGGTAACACAATCATCTAATAACTTTATCTATGAAGATAGAAAATTGATAAGTGCATTTCTTAGCAATCTTAACATTCAATGTGTTGCAAGAAGCGAGCCTTATGTTTAACTTTAAACAGTTAAACAGTGTCAGTGAAGTGGAAATCAGATGATGAGGTTGTTGTTTGTTTTGTTGCCGAAAACGTTATTTCTTAAAGTCAGAGAGCTATTAATTTCAAAAGTTAAAAAAAGGACTATATTATCTTAGTTAACATGTCTTAACTAAGATACGTGAGTGTGGCTTAGTGGGGGCATGTGCGACTTTCGATCCGATGCACCCGAGTTCGAATCCCGCTGGCCCTACACCACTGACTTTCTTAAGTTATGTGCGGATTTAACACTCGCTCTAAAAACGGTGAAGGAAAACATCGTGAAAAAAACCGGTACGGCCAAGAATTAATCACAAAAATTCAAGGACATGTGTCATCCACCAACCCGCACTAGGCCAGCGTGGTGGATTATGACGGTATGACCCATACTCTATGAGAGAAGGCCCGTGTCCCAGCAGTGGGAACATGATGGGCTGATGATGAACTAAGACACAGGTCCTGTTTGGCAGGTGTACAAATTTTACCGCTTTTGATCTCTGGCTGTGAGAGTACGTTTTTCGGGATAAGACAATAATTTATATTAGTGACAATAATAGAAAGTTGTAAAGTTTTGCTTATATATATTTTATTGCTTATATTACATTTTCTAAAACGTTGGCGTCGGGAGTTAAAGTATGTCGGACGTTGTAATTTGTATAGGGACCACCTAAACTAAAGAATACCTGCGAAATACAGGATAAGAGCCATATACATAAAACCCAACAATATTTACAGAAACGGACCTTGCTTTGTCAAGTTTATTACAATTCCCAAAAGACGAACCAGAATCACTTTAAACTCAAACCCTTCTTAAAAAAAACGTTAATATACGTTAAAACTCGCTTACCGAACAAAACTCAATGCAGTCGCTCACAATGCAATAAAGGATGCACCATTTCGACGAAGGATAACGCACCCTGGCCCTGCTCATGGAAATATCTACCTTAAACCTCAACAATAACGTATAAAATATACTGCTATTTGCTAAAAATCACCGTTATTGCTTTCAAGCAATTATGAACCTTAAGATGTTGGACAAAAAGCTTAAATTAATAATGGTCAAGATAGTGTCATACAAATAGTTTCGTTATTTAAATCAAATCAAATCAAATCAAATCAAATATCATTTATTGTGAATATAGGTGGTACATTGGTGTTACATATTAAATATTAGGTCGCTATATTCAGCCAGCGGCATGCAATAATTTATAGTGAATCGAATTAATTTATAAAAGAAAATTAACATTAACTATTGAATTATGAAATGTCGCATTACACAAATATAATGTCAAGAAATATAATGTCAATGTCAAGAATTCTAATACGTTAGCTATACAATGATAATGCAATAAAGATACAAATAATTAATTTGTCAAAATTATATAAATTGATTGGTCAAAATGGATACAAATGTCAAGATTTAATAATAATACAATAATAGAATCAAGATTTTGTTAAAAAATAAATAAATAAAAATTTTCACAATTAAATTCACATACCATCTAAGTTGTCACTTAAAAAGTCACCCACACTGTAGTATGCCTTTTTTAGCAAAAGTTTCCTTAGACTCCATTTAAAAGTACCAGTGTTTGTGCATTCAGTGATGGCTCTAGGTAAGTGGTTGTAGATACGAGGGGCCATACAAAAGATGCTTTTATTAAGTAAGGCCGTTCTGTTGTGAGGAAGACAAATTTTGTCACGGTGACGCTTACTCTTTAGTGACTGAAACAGATTCATATTCGTCCTAACGAAAATAGAAATTTCATAGATATATAGGCATGGTAACGTTAATAAATTAAGATTGACAAAATAAGGTTTACAACTATCTATTTGCTTCAGATTACACATTGCCCGTATGCACTTCTTTTGAGCTCTAAATGCTCTTTCTTTTTCAGTCGAGTTTCCCCAGAATATTACACCATACCGCAACACAGACTCTACGAAGCCATGATATGAGGTTACTACTGCCGACATGTTCACAACCTTTTTCAGCATAAAAAGCGCATAGGAGAACCGATTAACCTTTGTACATACATTGTCCACATGGTCCTTCCAATTTAATTTAGAGTCAATTTGGAGCCCTAGAAATTTCGTGGTCTTCACTTCAAGTATTTTGTGGCCATTATAATTAATTTCCGTGTTGCTAGTGTGGTTGACTCTATTTGTAAATGTCATCAAATTAGTTTTGCTAAGGTTTATCTTCAGGTTATTAGATTGAAGCCAGCCAATAATTACATCAAGGGTATCTTTGATTTTGGGTTCAAGAGTTGCCTTATCTTTCTCAGTAAATGTTACTGTACTGTCATCTGCAAACAACACCATATGCTGATTTGTTACTCTCGGGAGATCATTTATATAAATAATGAATAGAAGAGGTCCTAACACACTTCCTTGAGGAACACCGTGTTGTACCTCTCGATATTCTGAGGTATATAACAATTCTCTTTTAAGTGTAGGACATATCCTTCTGATTTGAGTCGCTTGTTGCCTATGACTTAAATAAGAGTTTATAAGACTTAATATATTACCTCTGATTCCGTAAGCATCAAGCTTATTTAGAAGAATTTTATGATTAACATAATCAAAAGCTTTGGTCAAGTCCATATATAAGGCGCACACGCTTTGTTTGGCGTCTAAACCTGTGTTAAAAAGCGATTGATTATAGTAACAGGTATAACGTTATGACAAAATATGAACCTATGATTGATCGAATAACCTGTTATGGGGAAGTAAATTAATTACAGGATCCTGATCCTATTTTCCTGTTTGTCTTCATTATGCCCCTTATTATTACTTTTTGCAATAACTATATTGTCGGGTCGGCTACTTAAAAGCCAGTAAGTTAGCTAATATTGTAACTGAACTTTTTTACTCACTTTTTATCATAATATTTTTAATACTGACATTTAAATTGACGACTTTCTGATATTAATTAAAATTAACATAAAATAATCTGACAATTTTAATTTCATATAATCATATTCTTAGAAATTAATTATTTTAATATTGCACACCATTCTTATGGTAGAATGTTAGGAATTATATTCATTATTTATCATCTTTGTGTACAACATTCTGCGAATAAAGGATGTCATTTGATAAATTACTACGTCATCTTTTTAAACCGGATAGCTAAATTTCAATATTCAGGTTTATCAAGTTACCTGTATGATGATTTCTAACTAGAAACAATTTTTTTTTATTGTATAAGTTGTGGTAATTACCTACATAAAGCGCTAACTAATAAAGAGCTTTTTGTTGATTTTCTTCTTCGCTTGTGTAGGTGTGTGGCCAACCCAGGTGTAGAAGTTTTTAAACCGCTTGAAGGCCTCCGCCATGGTTTAAAGACCGTTTTTCTAAGACAACAATATCCAAGTTGTAACCGCTGCTAACTGCGCTTAATCTTTTTGACTTTGAAAATATATATAGCTTAAACTTGCAATCGGAATTTTTTTTAAGGATCTTAGTGATGAGACGAGCTGGTCGTTTGCCTGATGGTAAGCAATACGCCAGCCCATAACAATAACAGCATCACCCAAAACTTTGTTTTGCAAAATAATGCTAAGCAACTGAAAAATATACCCCCAAAGTTCGTCAACTGCCGTTCCTTCCGCAAACAATGCAATGTCTGGACGTTGCCGTTAAGAATCACCCCTGTTGATAAGCGCACGCTGCATTGTGCAAGGGTAGGTATTGTAACGGCAATTGGATGCGAGAGAAAAGCGGTTCCTTAAAAAAAAGTGCTCCATGGAACTGCAAATTAGCAATTTCTTAACTGCTAAAAGTGCTTTATGGTGGAGAAAGTTAGCATCTAATTATCTGTTATTATTTTGTTAAATAGAAATAAAATCTGCAAGTACCTTATTTTATCATTGTTATGTTCGCGAAGGAACAAAAAGAAGAAGTATTTTGGTTGTTTAAAATTAGATTTAATAGCTTTTTATATATTTATAAGTCAAAACGTTGTGGGCGTGTGTCTGTAGGTGAATTGAGTATTGCGAATGTCAGTGTGACGTATGTGGTGCGCGCTTTGTATGTGTGTCGTGCGTGTGAGGAGTCTTTGTTTGTGTGCTATATGTATGTGGAGTTGACATTAGGTAGTACGGCGCAAACATCCTCCCGGGCGTTGAAAGGCTTCAGGCCTTTCAAGACTCTTCTCCAGAAGGCAGCAGGCATAAGCGGTTGATGGCCCGGCGCACGAGACCTTGAGCTGTAGCGACGTCGGCGACACGAGGAAGATTGTCTGTACCATAGAAGAGTTTTTCCACTCTCCCAAGGCGCCAGCACAGCGGCGGTGTCGCGTCGTCTTTTATAAGGACTAAGTCATTTAGTTTGAGTGACGCAGTCTGGGCGCGCCATTTTGTTCTTTGCTGTAGTTCAGCGACATACTCTTTAGTCCAGCGCTTCCAGAAGTGCTGCCTTGCTTGTTCTAGACGCTGGTAGCGGTCGAGACGGTGGACGTTGGCTTCAAGAAGACACGGAGCTGGAAGCGAGGTGAGTGGTCTGCCGATAATAAAGTGTCCCGGGGTAAGAGGAGTAAAATCATTAGGAGAAGGACTCAGAGGACAAAGGGGGCGGCTGTTCAGGATTGCTTCTATTTGGGCAAACAGGGAAGACAGTTCCTCAAAGGTCAGGTGAGTGTTTTTGAGAACCCTATGCATAAGGAACTTGGCTGACTTGACCCCCGCCTCCCAGAGGCCGCCAAAGTGAGGAGCGTACGCTGGGGAGAAACGAAATTCAATTCCTTGAACAGCTGCAAAATCAATGATAGAACTTTCATTAGCCTTGAAGAAGTTCTTAATGTCCTTCGCTGCTGAGACAAAATTTCTACCATTGTCACAGTAGATGATTTTTGGTTGACCCCGGCGAGCGATAAACCTTTTTAAAGTTAATAAAAAGGCCTCTTTAGTGAGGTCACTTACCGCTTCTAAATGAATGCATTTATAGCGGAAGCAGACGAATATACAGAGGTAGCATTTCGTTATTTTACATCCACGTCCCTTACGATCTGTTATTAGGAACGGTCCGGCAAAATCTGTACCTACGGTGTGAAACGGGAAGTCCGGCTCTACGCGCTCAGAAGGTAGGTTACCCATGATCTGGGTCATCGTCTTCCCTCTGAAGCGACGACATATGAGGCATTCGCGACATACGCGTCTGGCCAAGTTGCGACCACCTATAGGCCAGTAGCGCTCTCTTATAGACGCGAGAACGTGTTGCGGACCGGAGTGAAAGAGACGTTGATGCTCGTACTGAAATATTAATTTAGTAAGGTGATTGTCAGATTTTAAAACTATAGGGTGCTTTTTGTCATAAGCGTAAGATGATGGGTCAATTCGACCTCCGACTCTGAGTACACCCTCAGAATCTAGAAATGGGTTGAGTGAAGTCAAGGCGACTTGAGCCTTTAAAGGCTTGTCAGTTTTTAAAAGTGCTATCTCATTAGACCACGACTCATTTTGGGATATTTTAATTAAATGAGTCATAGCTTGCTTTCTCTCATTAGCAGAAAGGGGACCTAATTGTTTGTTTGTCGGATATTTAACATTGTGAATAAATCGTAATATTTGTGCTAATACATTTTGAATAAATAATAGATTAGAATAATTCTCAATTTTGATTAAATTATTATCGCGCGTTAGTGCAGCCTCCCCGACGAAAGCGGACTGCGCTTTCATTTCAGGTAAGTCGACTGTAAGCGAAGATTCTGTAGGCCATTGGGATTCAGACTGTGAAAGGAAGTCAGGTCCATACCACCACAATGGAGAGCGCACCTGTTCCGGATCTACGCCCCTGGAAACAAGGTCGGCAGGATTTTCAGCGGTAGGTACATGACGCCAACATGAAGGGTCAGTGAGGTCATTTATAGCTGCTACTCTATTAGCTACGAATGTCTTAGCTTTGTTTGGAGACCTAAGCCACCCGAGGACGACAGTAGAGTCAGTCCAGTATACTTGGCGGGTGATTGGACATCGCAGAGCTTCCATGACGGTGTTAGCAAGCTGAGCTCCTAATAAAGCAGCGCATAGTTCCAAGCGCGGAATAGTGGTAGGCTTGATAGGCACTACTCGCGACTTGGCGCATACTAAAGAGACGTTGATGTTGCCCTTTGCATCAAGAGATCTAATATAAATGCATGATCCAAATGCTCGAATGGACGCATCGTTAAAACAATGCAGTTCAATTATAGAGACGTCATTTATTAAAATGAATCTAGGTATTTTTAGAGAAGAGAGCTCTGATAGATGCTCTGTAAATGTAAGCCAAGATTTTTTTATGTCTTGGGGTACTGGCTCATCCCAGTCTAGCTTAAGGCTCCATAGCTCTTGGAGTATTATTTTGGGTTTAATTGTGCATAAAGCGAGAAGGCCGAGTGGATCAAAAATTTTGAACGTCGATGATAGTATCGATCGCTTAGTCAAGACGTCTGGTGGGGAAAATTGTAAGTTAAAGTGAAAGTCATCTGATGATGGAGTCCAGCCCACACCTAAAGTGCTAGTGGCATTACTAATCATGAGGTTGTTCTTTTCCAGGTCAAGGGATTCAGCGAACACCGGAATAGGTAAGTTAGATCGGTACTTACGAAGATTGAAACCAAACTTAGCTAACTCACTGGACACTGACTGCTGAATGTAGCGCAGTTCAGCCTCCGTGTTGGCCCCTGAAAGGAGATCGTCACAGTAAAAGTCCTTTTGAATAATATTTTTAATTGCAGGATCGGAGCATTCCTCGCCAACTTGAAAAATCGACCGGCACGCAAGAAAACTAGAGCTAGCATATCCATAAGTAACGGTATTTAACTGTAGAGTCTGTATAGGGTCGTTTTCATTGTCACGCCATAAAATTTGTTGTAGGTGACGATCCGACTCTCTGACAACCACAGCTCTGAACATTTTCTCTATGTCGCCAGAGATGACGTACCTGTGTTGTCGGAATCGCACTAGAATATTGAAAAGTGGATCTTGGATGGTGGGTCCTACCATTTGTAGGTCATTGACACTAGGGCTAGAAGGACTAGATTTAGCACAGGCTTCGAAAACGACACGTGTCTTTGTTGATTCGCTAGTCTCTTTTATGACCGGATGATGTGGGAGAAAATAGGCATTATTAATTGTAGGTTTATTTGTAGGTAGTTTAGTTAGGTGACCTAGGGCTTCATACTCGTGTATAAATTCAGTATATGATTTTTTTATGTCTGGCTGCTTTCTAAAGCGAGCTTCCAAACACAAAAGGCGTTTTTTGGCTAAGTTATAGGTATTTCCTAATAGACTGGGGTCACCGCGAAGAGGTAAGGCCACACAAAAGCGTCCATCAGGCGTTCTAGTAGTGTTAGCTAGGAAGTGCCTTTCACAAAGCTTTTCTTCCTCGGTAAGGGCTTTCACTTGGGTGAAATTTTCAAGTTCCCAGAATTAAGATAATTCGTGGTTTAAATCTTGTAGGTTAGGTTGCGGTTCCTTATTTAGTAGGAAATTGCAACTTACTTTTTGGGAGCCACATATAGGCTTAGGATTTAGTATAGGACCAGCGATAAGCCAGCCAAGCTTAGAGCTTTGTAAAATGGGATTTTTAGCCCCTAGGGAATATTTTTCTGAGCCTACTAAGTCCCAGAAGAGATCAGCTCCGATGAGCATGTCTATGGGTGAAGGCTCATAGAAATTAGGATCAGCTAATTCGAACTTGGATAGGTTGAGGTGGCTTATGTCAAGGGCTACCTTAGGCATCTTCCCGGAAATAGTGGGTAAGACAAGACAAGACATTTTCACATCAAATGCATTGTCTTTGGATCGAAGTCGTATCGAACACCGTTGTGTATTTATTTTTAGGGGTGTGTTTCCAATACCTACGACTTCGGTATTAGTTGGTTGGGGAGAGAGTCCTAACTTCTGCTGTACAGCTTCAGTTATGAAAGTCGACTGACTCCCACTGTCTAGGAGAGCACGCACAGTTGCAGTGTCTTTGGTTATAGGGTTAATGACCTGAACCTTGGCAGTACACAACAAGATTTCAGGGGAGGAGATTGCAGACATGGAAATTGACTCATTATTGATTTTAGTTTCAGGCTCATGGGATCTATGAAGTAGTGAGTTGTGTCGCTGTTTGCAGACGCGACATGAGCCAGGCAGCTTGCATTGCTGTGAGGTATGACCACCTCTTAGACAATTCTGACATAGGCTGTGAGAATCAACGATGCGATTCCTTTCTTCCACAGGTTTGCCTTTGAAGATGGAGCATTGGTGGAGATGATGGTCAGCCCTGCATGCAACGCATTGCGGCGAAGAACTGGAATGAGCAGAAGGGTAAGTCTCCTTGGGGTAAGTAGTAATTAAGGCTTTAGTTTGACCTTTTTGATTAAAAGTAGGGTTATATTTTGTTTTTTCAGGTTTTTCCTGTCTCGAGCGGTGGAATGAAGTTTCCAGAACATCAGCGCGGCTCTTCAAGAAGGAGAAGAAGTGTTCAAGGGTAGGTATTTCAGGTAAGTGGTTTCTATGTTCCTCCCATTTAAAGTAGGTAGTGTTATCTAACTTTCCCGAGACTACGTGGATTATAAGAACGTCCCATTTATCTGTAGGTAAACCTAAGCTATTGAGAGCTCGAAGGTTCTTTGTAACATGGTCGATTATGAATCGAAGTGACTTTTCAGTCTCACGCACGGACTCGATGTTAAATAACGACTTTAAATGATTATTAATTAGTTGACGTTTGTTATCATATCGCTCACACAGTATCTTCCAAGCCTCAATATAATTACGGTCAGAAATCTCAAGGTTTGTTATCACGCGAGCAGCTTCGCCCTGTAGGTACGAGCTCAAATAATGAAATTTATGAATATTTCTGATTTTGTCATTTTCGTGAACTAAAGATGTAAATATCTCTTTAAATTCAAGCCACTTGTAGCAGGTTCCGTCGAAGTTCGGTATACGAATCTCCGGAAGTCGGAATCCAAGAGGGTTATCAGAGTTCTTATCATTATGACAACAAGAGTGAGTGGAAGAATGTTGTGGGCTCGGCATAGGAGTAGTAGAATTCTTCTCTATTAATGTTTTAGCAAACGCTATGCAATGGTAGAAATCTTGTTCAATTAGTTCTCTCACAGCGAGCTCGGCTTCTAATTTTTCTACATTTATAATTTCTATTTGATTTTGCACCTCGTCAAATTCTATGAATAGCGCTTCAACTTTCGATAATTTCATCGCAAGTTTACTGATTTCAATTTTGGATATACTTTCTAGTGTATCTAAAATATCTAAATGATTTTTAAACTTTGTTACGCGTCCCTTCATAGAACTACGTTTAGAACTTAAGTCCCTTAAGTTATCGTCACGCGACATCATAAAGCTTGCGATAAAATGCACTCGAAAGAATCAATTAGCACGTAAAAGTTACGTAATAATAGATAAACAATAAGCATACGACACGCTCCTCGCTTTGACGTCCCAGCTGATCGGCAGTACGTCCAGTCAGCAAACCAGTTTGCTATGCGGCGCGGCGCACACGGAGTAGGTATGCACTATGCAGTCGGCAGCGCGCGGTGCGAGCGCCCGCGGGAAGCTAGCAGTCAGCGAGATGCGATGGAGATGAGGGATGAATAGTGCCACTGGAATAGAGTGTTACGACAAGCTTAGGGCACAGCCTAGGTAAATAGTTCCGTGGGGTGAAGCTAATTGTGAGGTGAAACGGCGAACAAATAAGGAATGCAGTGCAAAAAGTGCGATAGAATGAATCAGATTCAAACGTTATCTAGGCTATTAATACAAAGGATTATGCAATAATATTAAGTAAGTAGAATTATTTTAACTTTAAGTTTGTTTACTTTAGTAAAGCTTTGGGAAATATAATATATTCGTAGATATAAACGTGCGTTTCGTTTATAAGTAGGTAATAACTAGGTAGGCTACACGAAGCTAGATTTAGGTTTAGGCTTTAGACTAATATAGGCCTTGTCTGTGACTGTTATAGGTAGATGCGGTGCTATGAAGTGAATAGGTAAATGATAGGCAGCATAACACAGACTTTAGGCAACAGCTCAACAAGACTAAGAGGAACTAGAACTCCCTAAATTCCCTAATAGAAGGGGGAAATTGTAAGGAAAAGAAAAGGAACGGGCTCACAGTATAGATAAGCAGGCAAACGAAGCGTCCAGGTTGTTGTTTCCACGATCGTCTTCAAGTAGGCTGCGTACTGGTCGCCGGTCGGTTAAGTTCCCGGTGGATTTACGCGTTCCCGACTGGCGGACAGGGATCACACGTAGTCGCTCGGTGTTCACGGTAGTCACGGTGAAGTACTCCTTGGGTTTCCACAGGATAACTGGAGATTATCTTCGATTTGCCGTGGTGGACACGTAGCGTTGACCTCTGGGCGTCCTTGGCTCGGGGACCGATCTTGCTATTTCCTTCGAAATCCTTGTTTTTAGTCTGCAGGTCCTGTCACGGTCGCCACTTTGTTCGCGAAGGAACAAAAAGAAGAAGTATTTTGGTTGTTTAAAATTAGATTTAATAGCTTTTTATATATTTATAAGTCAAAACGTTGTGGGCGTGTGTCTGTAGGTGAATTGAGTATTGCGAATGTCAGTGTGACGTATGTGGTGCGCGCTTTGTATGTGTGTCGTGCGTGTGAGGAGTCTTTGTTTGTGTGCTATATGTATGTGGAGTTGACATTAGGTAGTACGGCGCAAACAGTTATGTTATATAATAAATAGGATACATTTTTATTTGTTTTTCTTAGCTATTTTTATTTAATTGGACTCCCGCGCCGATCTCTCACTCCGTTAGTTCTATCCAGCCAAAGGTTGACTGGAAGAGATCGCTTTTAGCGATAATTCCGCCCGTTGCACTGTAGTTTGTAAGCCAATTCCTGTCCCTTGATATTTTTGTGTTATGGTGTACAATAAAGCATTTTTGTAGTGTATTGTATCGTTTCTAAAAGTAACTCTGAAACCAAAGATTTTAATATAAACCAATTATCATAATCTATTGTTTTTACTTATCTCGGATTACCTTAAACAATTTGCAACGACTCTCTCGTAACGTTTCCTTTTCATTTTTACAATAATTATACCTTATCACCACACAAAATAATAAAGTTATCAGATATGTAAATATAAACAAAGCGTTACTTTTACGTTACAAATCAAAACCGTTATAAGCGATTAGCATTCATGATAATCATTTTAGAACGCCCCATCTTTAAATATTTGAATTATTGATCTCCTTACGATTTTATTTAAATCAACTACCTATTTTATTTATTGTTAAAATTCACATTAGCATATCAAGAGATTTTTACTGTGTAATATGTTGTGATGACACTACATTTGCTAAAGAATATAATAATCTTAAATATGTATATCAACGCTTTATACGAGATTGGCCTAGCTTCTGTAAGAAAAAAAGTAAACACCATTTTTTTTATTGGTCTAAAATCATTCGTTTGGTTCTTCCCAAAATGACCGTAACATTTTTTCTGCGATGTTTTGCCCGAATTCAACAAAAGGACGAGTCAAGAGAGCGAACAATACTTATTTCGCAGTTTCAATCTCGTTCCCGATTCTCGTTCAAGCTCTCAGTCAGCTGACAGACGTCGCAGGGACGGCCACCTTCCCGCGAAAAGTTTGACAGCTGATTGAAAAAATAACCTATAACGCGGGAAGTGCTACTTGTGTGACTTAATTTTATGTAATTTCTACCCTGTTTTAAGCTAATTAACAGAAATATTAGTGCCGTGTGAATTAAGAAACGTGTTCAAATAACCTTAGTGCATTATAGTGTTCGCATGAGAAAATAGAACGAATTTTAACGCCGAAAAGTTTTACCACGTCTTCCCACAGTTTGTGTCTTTGTTATTTTTTTCGTCGGAAAAGGTCAAAATGTATACCAAAGGGCCCCGCCAAGGGCACAAAGGTAGGTAAAACCAGTTACTTCGATTTATTTACGGGACTGATAGAATATCGGTTCCCTGACGGAAGGGTTGATTAAAAATACGTATTGTCATAAACCCCTTCGTAAGGGGTGTTTATTGTCATCTTATCACACAAGATAGCTTTGAAGAATATTAGCCTCTATATTCTTTGTGTGGTGGTTGAAATTTCATGATTCCTAACTTATAACAAACTGTGATAAAAAAACCTTAATTTTTGATTAACATTATTCTAATTTTAAAACAAATAATTCATACTTTCATATTTTTATAGTGGGTAGAATATAAGTTCTCACAGTATTAGGGCTGCTAATTTGTTGCTATTCATCAAAACACCACAATTTAATAATATATTTTATAATCTAAAAAAACAGACTTAAATCTGATGTATTTTTGAAGTCCAAGGTCGAATATCGATGAAATTTATGTGTGACCATGTTGAAGCTATACTGAACTCAAAAATTTTCTAAATCAGTTTATAAATGATGGTGTTCCGAGGTAATAAGCCTTTTAAAAAACAATTGTATTGAGAACCTCCTTTTGTAGGCTATTTAAAAATAAATTGAATACCTACAAATGTTGGCTCTATTGTGTACCTCTAGTATAAATACCTCGCATATTGACCTAACCTAAAATACAAATAATCTCAATTAAATATATTTTCAGTTATATTTATACTTTCTGAGAAGAGGTGAGGTTAGAAGGGCATATAGTCATCTAAATTACTGGGCATATGAGACTTAATATCTGATGTCTCAGGGTGTTGATGCCATGCAGTGCTATGCAGTACTTTTTCTGGTATTAAAAGTTCTGGGTGGCACTGCAATTGTTATGGGCTTGCGTGGTGCTTACCATCAGGCGAATGACTTACTAGTCTCATCACTCAGTTCCAAAAACCTAGGTACCTACACAAAAGGAATCTTATAACTATTAGTAGGTACATAGTTGTTGGTTGTTCTATGATCAGATCAGTGTTAAATGTCCGTGCCTCTTGGATCCATTCTATTATTTGATAGGCCACTTTGGAAGCAATCCTGGTGGGAAGATTAAGACCATGTTTTTTTTAAAGAAATGTCATTTTTCTGCTGGACTGTACCTGTGACTGTGTTTTTAGGGTTCCGTACCCAAAGGGTAAAACGGGACCTTATTCCTAAGACAGTCCGTCTGTCACTAGGTTGTATCACTTGAACCGTGATAGTTAGACAGTTGAAATTTTCACAGATGATGTATTTCTGTTGCGACTATAAGAACAAATACTGAAAAATAAATAAATATTTAAGTGCAATAATTTTTATTAATATTTTTTGCCGTTTTTATAGATAATGGTATGGAACCCTTCGTGTGCGAGTACAACTCGCACTTGGCCGGTTTAAAAAAAAAAATGCAAATACACAGTTTTTATTTTATGAAAAATGCACTCGATGGTTCCTCAGAACAAAGCTTCCTCACTTCAAAGGAAAATCGACCCTGAAGGTCCCAAAATTATGCCACTTAATCTGAAGAGGTTAATGACCTCTCAAAATCTGTATCATAGGTGCTTATTACATACGAATATTCTTTAATAATTAAATTTTCGCGACGGAACAAATGTTTGTGCACAGAAAAAAAGCGCAAGCATTTGTTTCGTGTCTGGGTGTTGTGGGACCATAGTCCTCATAGTTTCTGGTCCCTAAATACAGGGAATCCTTATTAATTATTATTATTTCATAGGGCCAGGATCTATAAATGGATCTATGCTACTGTAAAGTAGAACATAAAAAAAGGGAATTCTGTGCTACAATGTACATGATAGCCTCTGTGGCGTAGTGGTTGAGTAGGTCAGCTCATGTTTCATACACCACGAACGTTAATTGTGAGTGTGTTTGTTAAGTTTGTTACCACTTAACTCCATAATGACTGAATGGATTTTATTGAAATTTGGTAGGTACTTTAGGTCAGGTTAAGTAAACAAACAGTTTCAGAGCGACTATAACGGATCCTCCTTTTTGAAGTTGGTTAAAAAAATAAAGCTAATCGTCCCATTTTGTTTCAGATTAATAACAGAAAACTTCAAAATTAACTCCGGCAGTAGTGCGACCAAACGAAAACAGGAGACTGCTCTCGCACACAACTACAAACTTAAAATGAACCCGCATTCACTCGACTTCACCTCACCCATCCAAACCAAAAGACGGATACTTGGAGAACTGCAGAACTTCAAACCGAGCTCACCGATCATAGAACGACTGAAAAACTCACCTGATTTAAAGTCACCAGGGATTGTCAAAAATCTAAAATCACCTTTACAATCTTTTAACAAGTCTCCGTTGAACAACTTCCATTCTCAAAATTCTCCATTGACAACTCAACACAATATTCGGTCACCATTGACATCTCTCAACTTGAATTCCCCAATTATCCCTTCGCACTCTCCGTTGACAAGTCGTTTGAAGAGAAGCTCCAAGATCACAAGGATATTTGAAGAACGGACTCGTTTCAAGATGTCGAACAAAGAGAATTTATCGTTGACCAATGAGACGTATATGAAGTTAGATGTGGAGGAAGAAACTAGAGACTGCAGTTTTGCAGATCGGTTCCAAGTTAACAGGGAACGGGTCGAGCAATGGTCTATGTCAAAAGTGAGTAGCTTTGATTATCTTAAAAAGATTTTTTAAGCTATTGCATAGCTTCTATCGCGGGCCTTGAGCGTGGAGACCGAATCCAGAAATTCCGTAACGAAAATAACCTAACACCCCCCGAATGCTATGCAATAGCTTTACCGCGGCAGTCTCCGAGTGCCACACGTCTTTTGTTTATGTAATTGACGAGAAAAACACGTCGTTCGCCTGATGGTAAGCAATACACCTGCCCATAGCACCATCCAGAACTTTGTTTTGCAAAAATCGCGACACTACACTACGGTTGTCACCCTGAGACAATAGCTCTAAAGTCTCATAATGCCCAGTAATTTCGCTGGCTGCAACGCCCTTCAAACTGGGACACAGTAATGCTTGTGCACTACTGCTTGGCGGCCAAATAACTGTCAAAGCGGTGGTACCAACCCAGACTGCCTCTTGCATACAACCTGCCTAGAAAAAACCTAACATCTTACAATTTACGAACTAGTTTGTAAGACAGAGGGCCAAAATATTGTTAAACCTAGCCTTTCATATCTTGTTTAAAATCAGTACATGTTAAAAACTAACATTAAAACTGTAATAGCAATCAGGGTTTTTTTTATGGTCAATAAACTGTAAACTATTAATTCTCATTTAAGGGAATGCTATAAGACTGACCCCAAGCACCCACACCTTTCTAAAACAATTTCCTTCTCATTCCAGCTGGACTTTACCGATGCTCTACCTTCGAAACCTTTCGAAGACACAAAAGAAAACCTCGTCCCCGAAGAACAAGATTTGGAGGACCTCGAGTCTCTTCAGGACTTGGAAGCTGAATTCGAGAATGAAAACTTCGACCAGTGCACCAACTATGAAATTATATCAACGGACAGCCCAAACATTATCTCTAGAGGAAGGTCCTCAACATCTGGAGGAAGGAAAATCAGCTCTAGGAACTTTAATTTTGGAGCCCCCATCGCTGACAGTGAACAGTCAACCTCCTTCAACGGACCTGCAATTAGAACCCTCAGCTTCGATGATGATGACTTTGAATTCACATCACCGGCTGTCAAAAAGACTGTTTCAGTCAAGAAATCGTTGAAGTTCAACGAGGTACCCACCAAACATCCTCTGAGGCATGAACGCAGTGATTCCAGTATTGGATCAATGTCTTCGATGTCATCACCTGCATCTACTCGTTTCACCAGACTATTCACATCCGAATCAACAACCTCAATGGAAAGCGGCTTTATTTCTGAATTAGAAGAGCCGTTCCTAGAAATCGAAGAGTCGAACTCACCCAAAATTGCCAACTTCGAGCAGTTACTCTCAGGACAAATCAAGGAAACTACGGCCAGTACTTTTTTGAAACGACCAATGCTGGGTCGTAGCTTAAGCTTCCACCCTGAACCTAAGGCGAGAGTTTCACTCCTGTCTATTTTGGAAAGTCCGGAGAAGAGGAAGAGGTCAGAAAAGAGTGAAGAAGAAGAGAATATTAGTAAGAGACGGAGGTCCAACTGTGAGAGCCCCATTGAGAGGCTTCAAAGGCCGGTGCTTCAGAGAGCTTACTCGGAGAATAACGCTTCCATCATGTCTGCTCTGGCTCGATGTGAGTATTCCTTGAGTGAATTTTTTGGTGCCAACCTAGACGGCCTCTTGCAGAGCAAATTTGATGATATTAAGTACATAATATTAGATTATATTATATTAATAACATAAAAACAAGTTACAAATTGTAACTTTTATTATGTAATTGAATGAAGAGACAAGCTGGGTTTTTTTTTATTTTTTATTTATTTGTTTTTTTTTTTGCCTTATGGTAAGCAATACGCCAGCCCATAACAATAACAGGACCACCTAGAACTTTGTTTGCAAAATCCTGCGCGGCGCTGCACTGCGCTCGTCACCCTGATACAATTAGCTGTTGAGTCTCACGGTCTAAAAACGGTGAAGGAAAACATCGTGAGGAAACCGGCATGTTCAAGAATTGTTCACAACAAAAGTCAAGGACATGTGACATTCACCAACCCGCACTAGGCCAGCGTGGTGGATTATGGCCCATTCTGTCTCTATGAGAGAAGGCCCGTGTCCCAGCAGTGGGAACGGAAAGGGCTGTGATTGATGATGATGATGATGTTGAGTCTCATAGTGCCTAGTAATTTCGCTGGCTAAAATGCCCTTCAAACTGGAACTGCTTGGCGGCTGAATAACTGGCAATTACATACAGAAACTAAAGTGACTTGCTTCAATTGTTGCATGTCTGGGTGTTGTCTGAGCATAGTTCTCGTAGTTCTGTTAGCCACTGTGGTGTAGTGGTTCAGCAGGTTGGCTCAAATCTCCTATACTACTGAGGTTGCGGGTTCGATTCCCGCGACGAGACAAATGAGCAGAGAAAATAAATAAGCGTAAGCATTTTTCGTGTCTGGGTGTTGTGGGACCATGGTCCTTGTAGGTCCTGGCTACATGGAACCATAGGAGCTAGGATTCTATATATGTGATCTTTGGGCGTTATTACTAGCTTATATTTAACTTGCAATATATGTATGTATGTATGTATGTTTGTTCGGGAGGAATCTTGCAAGTTGAATCAGAACCACTTCCTCTTATCCTACGGAGTTGAATGCAATGCACTTGTCAAAGTCCGATGACAATGCAATATTATGGTGACAGCCAGCTGATCTGATGATGGAGACGGAAGGTGGGCAATGGAACTCCTTGACGGATAATCGTAAACTAGTGTTTGGGCTCATTTTAATCTGCTCGCGGTTCCGATTACGAATTTGCCAAAACTCGCCTTGAAAAATATATTATTCAAGAAGAAAATTACTTCTTTCTTTCTCTCTTTCTTTCTATTTTATTTATTTTTTTATCTTTTCTTCTCCAGCGGCAGTAGAACCAGATTTAATCGGTGACTTCTCCTGTTCATTCGCCTTGCCTCTGATTCGCGGCGACCACTCTGACCTCAAGAGCATATCCTGTGATACACTTGCGAAGTTATTGCGGGGACATTACAGAGACACCGTCGCTAACTTCCAGGTAAATATACTGTTCAATTACACAACAAATTGTTCAATTACTTACAAAAATTGATTTACAAAAAATACAAAAAACAATAATTTGAAATCTTAAATAAAAATTGAAAATGTCTTTTATTTATGTAACTGAATGACGAGACGAGCTGGTCGTTTGCCTGATGGTAAGCAATACGCCAGCCCATAACAATAATAGCACCACTCAGAACCTGCAAAATCCTGCGCGGCGCTGCACTGCGCTCGTCACCCTGAGACAATTAGCTGTTGAGTCTCATAATGCCCAGTAATTTCGCTGGCTACAATGCCCTTCAAACCGGAACACAGTAATGCTTGCGCACTACTGCTTGGCGGCTGAATAACTGGCACTCTATAAGAGAAGGCCCGTGTCCCAGCAGTGGGAACGTTCTAGATGATGATGATGATGTATTTTTGTAGGCAGATAATTGACTAAACTCTCATATTTGTCCGCAGGTGATAGACTGCCGCTATCCTTACGAATTCTCCGGCGGACACATAACAGATGCCCTAAATCTGTACACCCCAGCGCACGTCCACGAACGTTTCGTCGCGCCACCCACCCCTGGCGCCACCGAGTCTGCCCCTGGCGCCCCCGAGCCGGCCCCTGGCGCCTCCGAGCCGGCCCCTGGCGCCTCAGAGCCCCGTCCCTCTGTGCTGATATTCCACTGCGAGTTCTCGCTACAAAGGGGGCCTAAGCTGTAAGAGCGAATTTCAACGAGCAACTACATTGTGCATTGCGCAATTTTATTGGTCGTTGACTTTTAGGGAGAGTATTGCGTTTTGTCATAGATTTGAATTAAATTTGCGGAGTAAAATTACATAATTACCGAGCTTGCACAGTATGGCCATTTTTACGGTAAATGCTATTTGATTTTCGAAAGGATTTGACAAAATTGTTCAACTTCACAAAGGTCATAAGTGACGGTGAGCGAAGCGAGCGTAAAATATTTGAACTGTGTAGAAATACAAAATCATAGATATAAATTTAATATTAATGGTTGATTATAGGATTTATTATTATGTTGATATATTTTTATTATACGACCATGAGCGAAGCGAGCGTAATTATAAATCTGTCAATTTAACCAGCCAACATAAAATTACAACAAGCATCTTTTATTAAGTGACGAGATGTCGTTCGCCTGAAACTAAGCAACATCCACCACTCTAACTTACTACTTTGTCCACAGCTCCCGTTACCTCCGCTCCGCTGATCGCGAGAAAAACAAAGAAAACTACCCCTCACTGGACTACCCTGAGGTGTATTTACTCCACGAGGGGTACCGTACCTTTTACCAGAAACACCCGGACCTTTGTACCCCACAGGGGTACACAGCCATGTTGGACCCCCAACACAAACAGGCCTTGAGGAGACACAGGAGCGTGGGACAACCTGCTACCACTATGAGGAAAAATAGACTGCTCTTATAGAATAGTCCGGAATATTCTGGAATAGATCTGAATTGTCTGGAATAGTCTGGAATAATCCTGGATAGTTTGAAATGGTTAGGAATAGTCCGGAATATTCTGGAATAGATCTGAATTGTCTGGAATAGTCTGGAATAATCCTGGATAGTTTGAAATGGTTAGGAATAGTCCGGAATATTCTGGAATAGTTCGGAAGAGTCTGGGATAGTTTGAAATAATTTTGAATAGCCTGGAATGGTCCGGAATAGTCTGGAATAGACCGGAATAGTCAGTGTAAAAGAAAGTTTCAACATTGAAAAGGATTAGACTATTCTTGATCATGATGATGATGAGACTATTCTTGTACAGTTCATTTTAGACATTTGACAGGTGGGGATTTAGGGAAAAAAGCCCCGAAATTTCCCAACAACACTAGCTGCAGACTTATAAATTTTATTTTCAAACAGTTTTAAGAAAAATGCAATTTCTATAACCCATGTAAGAGCTATAATTATGGTGCGTTAATTCTGAAATTGAAATTATAAATGGGGTTTTTATGACAAAATTATGATAATTATAGAAAAAGGCCTTTGTCCTAATGGATTTTAAAATTATTTAATGATAGCAACCGCCTGCGACTCCGTTCGAAATAAAAAAATATATCTATGTTACAGGGATAGTGTATATTTCAATCAGTGAAAGGATTTTCAAAATCGGTTCAGTAAATCCAGACCTACAAACATACTTACTCTGCCTCTGTTTATTACAAGCTTTTTTTTTTACACTTTATAGATCTATGTTTGGCCACTATCTCGCCTGATGTGAAGCGATGATGTGGCCTAAGATGGAGCACATAGATCTAGAGAGAGATGGCAGTTGAGCGGCTGCTCAGACCCGTCTCCCCGATGGTTCACCGAACATCATCCCGAAACACGACTAGGTCGCTTGACGGCATGGCTTTGTTCGGTGGGTGGTATTACAACCACGGCCAGAGCCTACCACACCAAAGCGCGTAAGCGGGTTTCATAACGATGTTTTTCTTCACCGTTTTAGCGCGAGCGTACAAAATCTGCACTTAACTATAAGTCATTGGTGCAGGGCCAACTCGGGAATCGAACCCAGGTGCTTCGGATTGAAAGGCGCACGAGTTCCCGCTGAGCCACACTCGCTCTCAAAAAAAATATTTAACTTGCAATGTATGTATAATGTGTATGTATAGTGTAATGTGTTCAGGTGGAATCTTGCAAGCTGAATGAGAACCACTTCCTCTTATCCTACGGAGTTGAAATTTTTCATACTTGTCAAGGTCCGATGACAATGCAATCGTTTTATATCGTTTCCTGTACTGAAGGAGAAAGTCGTTAGTTCAAACCTCGCGGCGAAATATTGTGCATGCCTAAAAAGTTTGTTAATTTATAAATAATCCGTTAGGATATTACATTTTTAAATTTAAAATAATTTTACATTTTAAAATTTAAAGTGGTTTTACATTTTAAAATTTAAACTAAATTTAAATTTTAAAATTTAACCTAAATTTAAATTTTAAAATTTAAACTAAATTTAAATTTTAAAATTTAATTGAAATTGAAATTTTAAAATGTAAAGTAATTTTACATTTTAAAATTTCAATTTCAATTAATTTTACATTTTATTTAATAGAATAGAATAGAATAACTCTTAATTGTAACACCAAAATACAGAAATAATTAAAAACTAAAATAACAACTAACTTAATAATAGTGTCACAATGGGTGGTCTTATCGCTCAAAGCGATCTCTTCCAGACAACCCACCAGTGAAGGAATGTATACAGAAATATATATGGACGGTGTTACTTTAAGATAATTTTACATCTTAAAATTTAAAGTGGTTTTACATTTTAGAATTTAAATTGGTTTTACATTTTAAAATTTAAACTAAATATAAATTTTAAAATTTGAAGTAATTTTACATTTTAAAATTTAAAGTAATTTTACATTTTAAAATTTCAATTAATTTTACATTTTATTTAATGTGATTTTAAAATCCATTAGGACAAAGGAAAATTACTTTGAAATGCGTTGTCTAACAAAAATTGCAATTTCCTATAAAAACCCCGCATTTTTATGAAATTCTGATATCTTCGGCTAACTTTTTACAAAAAACCTAGTTAAGTGTATATACAAGATTGCCATATTATTCTAAAATTAAGTTATTAAGTATATTTTTAAGTGTAAGTCTAAGTACAAAGTTATATTCAGTATGTCCCACCTCTAGATTAAGTACGCCATTTTGATTTAAGTTTGACTTGCAATAATTATGTTTAAGTTAAATTGTGTAACTTAGTTTCAAGTATAGACAATGTGACTGACAGAGTTGTAACCCCAATTGCAAATTAGTTTCGTTTTTCGTTTTTAAGCATTGTGCAATTCAGTGTAACTCAGTACTTTGCTTGGTATTAAAAGTTTTCGGTGCACTGTTATGTGCATGGCGCTTACCATCAGGCGAACGAACTGATCGTCTCATTGCTTAGATGCCTATAAAAAACGGGCATCAATATGTTTTTTATGGAACTGAGTATTGGGACGAGCAAGTCGTTCGCCTGATGGTAAGCGCCGCGCCTGCGCATAACAATTGCAGTGCCAGCCACAACTTTTAATAGCATAAAAAGTACTGCGTGCATTGCGCTCATCACCCCGAGACATCAGTTATTAAGTCTCATAATGCCCAGTAATTTCGCTGGCTACAATGCCCTTCAAACCGGAACACAGTAATGCATGCGCACTACTGCTTGGCGGTAGAATAACTGGCAAAGCGGTGGTACCCACCCAGACGGCCTCCCGCATACGAGAGACCTACCACGAGTCATACAATACAATAATACTTTATATTAACACCAAAACAGGAAACAAGTTTACAGTTTAAATAATAATTATTAATATTTATTACTTCATATTATTATTATTATTATTAATAATAAACTATAAATAATAATTATTAATTCAAATTATTATTTATAATAACAATTATAATATATCTGATGATAGTGGTAGAACAATGAGCGGCCTTATCGCTATGTGCAATTTCTTACAGGCAACCTTTGGCAACCATTTATGTGCCTACTAAGATCGGCCTTTAATTGCATACTTAACATCAAAATCCGTTAGCGAGTGTGGCTCAGTGGGAGAATGTGCGACTTTCGATCCGACGCACCCGAGTTCGAATCCCGCTGGCCCCGCACTGACTTTCTTAAGTTATGTGCGGAATTAACACTCGCTCTAGATACGGTGAAGGAAAACATCGTGAGGAAACCGGCATGTCCAAGAATTAATCACAAACATTCAAGGACATGTGACATCCATCAACCCGCACTGGGCCAGCGTGATGGATTATGGCCCATACTCTATGAGGGAAGGCCGAGTCCCAGCAGTGGGAACGTGATGGGCTGATGATGATGAATGTGCCTACTTAGACCGGCAAATACAAAAATTGCATACTAAACATCAAAATCCGTTCAGTTTTTGCGTGATCGAGTAACATCCATCCATCCATCCTCAAAAACATTTATTATTTAGCGTGACTGTTTAAATTTTGTCAGTGTATATATCTTGTTATTATGTTTGTATGGCCTTTTAATTTGTTCACTATTACTTTATATTTTGTTTGCTACCTTATGAAATCTCCACAGTACACCGAGGTTAACTGGAAGATAATGCTCACTAGCATTAAGTTCGCCTATGTACCTACAAATTTGTTTGTGCAATAAAGAATTTTCTATCTATCTATCAGTTACATTGTCTTATATAGGGTGTCTTAAATTTTGTAAAAATACTTTAAGTCTATATTCGGTTTTTAAGTCGAGAATAAGGTGACGTCACTTCGACCGCACCATCACTTTTCAACGGAAATTGTCAATTTTATTATGTAATAAAATTTATTGAACTGTTTTCAAGACACATTTGGTACAATAATACTTAAAATAATATAAAATTATGTAATTGACTGACAGTTCATTCGCCTGATGGTAAGCAACATATCTGCTTATGACAGTTACAGCACCCAGAACTTAGGTTTTCACAAGATTTTCAGTAAACTAAGTTTAAAAAAAACCCTGACACAAAAAACCTTACAGTAAAAAACTGCTCAACCGATTTGGATAAAACATGCCTAAGGATTCTTAGGTTAGGTTAGTTAGGAAAGCAGGTTTTCTAGCGGTGATTACCGCTAGAAAACCTGCTTTCAAATAAAAAAAACCGCATCCAAATCGGTTCACCCGTTTAAGAGATACAGTACCACAGACAGACACACATAGTGGTCGAACTTACAACACCCTTTTTGCGTCGGGGGTTGAAAATACGGAGGCGTGTTGCTTACTATCAGGCGAACGACTTGATCGTCTCGTCACTAAATTATAAAATTATTAATGTTTATTAGAATATATTACAACTTTAACAGCAAATTACTGAGCATATGAGACTTAATATCTGATGTCTCTGAGTGATGAGCTCAATGCAGTGCTACGCAGTGCTTTTTATGGTATTAAAAGTTCTGGGTGGTGCAATTTGCTGCAAATTGTTATGGGCAGGCGTGGCGCTTACCATCAGACGAACGACTTGCTCATCTCATCACTCAGTACCATAAAAATCTTGCTCTGATGAAAAGTGATGACTCGGTCGAGTTCAAGTTACTCTGGAAGTCTCTGATATTACTCTACATTTAACTTTTTAATCACCTCTGAAGGTTCAACAGCTTTAATAATATTTTAAGTGCCGTAGATACCCCAAAAATATAAGTTTAGACTTAATATTAATTTAGACTTAAAATATAAGCTTAGACTTAAAATATAAGTTTAGACTTAAAATATAAATTTAGACTTGAAATGTGTAAATATAATTTAAGATACAGAATTACGTCTTTTCAGACATTTTGTATTGATAAAACATTGAAATTAATAAACCTACATTTTGATAAAGTTAAAAAATGATAGATTTATTTTGATGATGTTTTTAATACAAAATGACAAAGATTTTTCGCTAAAATTTTCGGTAATTTTATATAAGCTTTATTTTATATTTAAATTTAATATGATGTAATTTCCTAAGAGTAAGTGTTCAGTGTAGATTTCAAATATTCTGAATATATCTTTTACTAGCTGTGCCCAGCGGTTTCACCCGCGGTTTCCCGGATAAAAAGTAGCCTATGTGTATTTTGTTAACCCTTTGACTGCCAAGGTCGGCTCTACACGACATTTGTAAATGTGCCCTCGCCGACGTCGGCTCTGGCCGACTAATAACTACGTAGAGAGCACTTTTACGTTTGTCGTGTAAAGCCGACATTGGTGGTCAAAGGAACACTGAACATGCATTGTCAAGGATTCTACATTATAACGATTTTTTTAATATAAAGCCTCGAAATTTAAAGGAGCAATATTTTTACGCTTGGTTTAATGTTAAACATATTTAAAATTTAATTATGTTTCGATAAGTTCTTTAAACATAGTTTATTAGTTTAGTTTGATTGTAAGCACCTAATTTTAAGAGATTTTTTATAAAGTTTGTCAGTTTCATCACAGAATACTAAGGAACAGAAGCATCACTCCGCAAAGAAATTTAAACAAATAGCGACTCTTGCTATGACGCGATAAAATTCAATTCAGCTCGCGTAGCGCTGCATACCTACCAGTCATATTAACCTACAAAGCGCCTCACTTTCTATCGCGCCGCTCTTATCTCTTCTGACGCGGCACGTGTAACGACGCGCGACCCGCCGTCGGTGTCCGGCTATGTACTTGTAGCTTCGTACCTACAGTGCGGAGTGCGCTAGGCCTGGTTACATCAAAAAATCTTAACAAACACTATGAGAATCCAGCGTTTTCAATGCGATTGACAATTTATGTAATTGGGTGACGAGACGAACAAGTCGTTCGCCTGATGCAGCACACAGAGTTTTGTTTTGCAAAATCAAGCGCGGTACTGCGTAGTGCTACGTAGTACTTTTATGGTATTAAGAGTTCTGGCTGGCACTGCAATGGTTAGGCAAGCGTGGCGTTTACCATCAGGCGAAAGACTTGCTCTTCTCTCAGCTTAAAAACTCATTGCTCAGTATGAAAAACTGCTTAAACACTAATTGGGGGTATTGTTTTGACATAAGCAATTTTGTACGGTTAACACATTTCCAAGGATTTTACAGCCATGGAGGTAAATAATGCCTTTCTCTCATTGACATAATAGGTGGGTAACGTGTTATCGTTACCCGCCAATGTCGGTTATTCACGACGTGGATAAAAGTGCCCCACACGTACAGTCACTTTTAGTCTGCGAGAGCACTTTGTACGTCGTGTATAGCTGACGTTGGCAGTCAAAGGGTTAAATGAAACTGATAAACTTTGTAATTTTCTACATAAGTATTCATGTTTCACTTCAATATGAATATTTAAATATAAATAAAGAAATTGAGTTATTTCAACTCTTGTTATACGCTTACTAGCACTTTTTAAGTTATATAAATTTTAAATGTAAGACGCAGAAATTTGCATTTTTAGATTTTTAATATGTATGAGATTTGATATTTTTTTTACTAACCATGTTTGTGAATAGTCAAAGGTATGGCATTTCAAATGGCGCGGTAGCTATGCGAAAAATTTAACAAGCCAAAAGAAAAAAAAGTACCGTTGTTTTTATTGCCATATATTTGGCCAATCACATTTTTTTATCTATTGGCTATTGTGCATCGAAATTCGAAATTCTTTTTAGATTTTAAACGAATTTAAGAAAAATAAATTTTATTCTTAATTTTTCGTTCGTTCGCGAAATTTTCTATTCGGTTCTACGTTTTCGGAAATTAACTAATATATTATGTATAGCTATAGAGTTTAAATTGTGGTATTTAGATTTTAAGAAATAAATTATGAATAAAATATAACTTTTTGGTATTATTTTCAATCCTCTGTAAATACACTAGGTAACTGTAAATACCTACATGAGACTTGATATGTGATGTCTCAGGGTGACGAGCGCAATGCAGTGCTAGTTCTACATTAAAAGTTCTGTATGGCACTGCAAATGTTATGGGCATGCGTGGTGCTAACCATCAGGCGAGCGACTTGCTCGTCTCGTTGGATAGTTTTATAAAAATATCCTCTGTATTACACACAGAATAACAATTAGTACAAGTTCAAGGAACTACAATAGTCCGATATTTAATAAAGAGGAAAAATATAATGACCACCAAAATAATCTTTGAGATTCGATCCATACATTTCTATCCAAAAACTATCGGCATATCAAAAGAATATGACCACCAACTAGCCAGAAGCTCGCGAAGGAGGTCCTGAATGAAGCGAGACTACGAGGCCGAGTGGAGCGAAGGGAGGTGGCGAGCAAAGCGAGCCGGCGACTTCCCCAGCGGAGCGAAGGTCAAGTTTACGAAGCGACATGAAGGGGTGACGAGAGAGACTGCTGGTGGAGCCTACTTTAGTGGTCATTATATTTAGTGATCATTTACTAATTTTGGTGATCGTTTACAATTTTGATCATCATTAATTACTATTTTTGGTGATCATTTACAATTATTGGTGATCATTACTTACTATTTTTGGTGATCATTTACTATTTTTGGCAATACATATCTGTTGGTCAGTTAAATATAAGCCATTAATAAAACCCAAGGTTGTTCAAAACATTTAATTACAAATTAGACAGTCATAATTTAAAATTTGAAATACGTTTAAAATTAATATCCGTTTATACGTTTAAATTATTTTACGTAGGTCTATACGACACAATAAATAAATATTTTTAAGTAAACATGGTATTTATAAATTATAACTATTATAGTTATCCCTAGATGTCAAAAATAAGAAAGCTTGGAAGCTTGCAGCTTCTTCAAGATAATATATAAGTATATAAAATCTCTTCACTTAAAACGACTAGTTATTAATTATATCATTGATTTAAATTGGAGATCATCATTGCTGTAATAAATGGCTTGTATTGTGTGGTGGAACAATGAAGTAACGGGCAAGACCAAGAATCACGAAATTAAAAAATATATATTCGTGTCCAATCCAATCCAATCATTCCTTTTTGTCCTCAGTTTTCTCTTCTTTACTATCACCGACATTCTCGTCCGCTTCATCGATAGAACTCTTCGAGAGCTGCCTCAGAATACTTTCGAAAATTCTTGGCGCGCTTTTCGTGTTCGGCAACGAAATGTCAGTTTGCGTCGTCACAGTTTCGCTTCTCTTTTCCTCTTGCACTTGTAGAGGTATCGCTGTCTCTGTCAGATCTAGTGTTAGGGTTTTCTTTTTTATTTCAATTTCGTTTTCTTCCCGCACAATGTTCGTTGCTAGTTCCTCGATTTTGGTGACGTCGTTTTCGCGGGAACGCCTCTCTATGGCTTTAGAAAGGACGTTGCCAAGTATATGCGCGCATTTGATGATATTTTGCGTTTCTCGTGGTGTTAACTGCAGCCCTTCGTTACGGATTATGTTGTTTAAGTTTTTTACGTTGTCTGGGGAACGTTTTCTGGAGCCATCGATGGAGAAATCTGGAAATATTATTGGTTTAAAAGTAACGCCTGATAAAAACTTCATAGCAGTTTGACAGATCTATGTGTTGTGTGCATGGAGTAACAAATATGATGCAAATCGACATTGAACGACCAAAACATTGTCTGTCTCTTTTGCGCTCTAGTAAAAAGTATATATTTATGAAAGAAAAAGTACAGAAATAGTTTTTTGTTTATTGGTCACTTTTTTGTGATGACGTCACGTAGCTCCACCTTTCGGCCGGGCAGCTATTTTATATTTTGTTTTTCACTTCCGGAAAATATGTTTTCAGTCATCAGTTGTCATTGCAAGCACTGTTATCGGCGGATGTATCTACCATTTTTAGTGAACAAACTGACCAATTTTTAGTGAAAAATTTGACGTTCATAAGTGCGTCTGTGATGCCAAAATGATTAAAGAGATTTTGATTTTGATTTTGAATGACGTCTCTGACGATTCAACAGTTCTTTTTTAGGGTTCCGTACTCAACGGGTAAAACGGGACCCTATTACTAAGACTCCGCTGTCCGTCCGTCTGTCACCAGGCTGTATCTCATGAACCGTGATAGTTAGACAGTTGAAATTTTCACAGATGATGTATTTCTGTTGCCGCTATAACAACATATACTAAAACAGAATAAAAAATATTTAAGTGGGGCTCCAACTACATACATCCAATATGATTGTTTTGTTGTTTTTATAGATAATGGTACGGAACCCTTCGTACGCGAGGCCCACTCGCACTTGGCCGGTTATTTAAATTTTATGAGTTCTGTATAGTAATACTTTCCTAGCGTCAATGGTGGGTTTATCTTCAGGATATCACAATGAAATAATGAATGATCTATGTAAGGTAAAAGATTCTCTTACCAAAATCATTAAAGTCGATACTTTCAGTGCGGTACGGTGTGGGGCATTGGTCGTAGTAACTTTTCATGGGAACCTAAAAATTAAAGTATTTTATTGTAAGAAAGAATAGTTTTCGTTTTTAAAAATGCCCTAACAGAATTTCTAATAAAAAAGCTTACTACCCATTGAGGAATTCATAAATGACAAAACAGAAATTAACTAATACCACAGAATACTAAGGGACAGAAGCATCACTCCGCAAATAAATTTAAACAAATAGATACTCTTGCTATGACGCAATAAAATTCAATTCAGCTCGCGTAGCGCTGCATGCCTACCAGTCATATTAACCTACAGAGCGTCTCTCTTTCTATCGCATAGCTCTTATCTCTTCTGACGCGGCACGTGTAACGACGCGCGACCCGCCGTCGGTGTCCGGCTATGTACTTGTTGAGCTTCGTACCTACAGTGCGGAGTCCACAACACCCAGACACGAAACAAATGCTTGCGCTTTTTTGTTCTGTGCACAAACATTTGTCCCGTCGCGGGAATCGAACCCGCAATATCAGTGGTGTATGAGATTTGAGCCAACCTGCCCAACCACTACACCACAGAGGCTGTCTATAGAAATTGAACTACCTTCGACAGAGAGTTGTTGTAGTTCGCCCAGAAATCATTCCACTCCCCCTCCCCCCTGAAGAACCCCCCTCCCTCCACCCTGGTTGGGTCCCCCTCGCTGCAGTCCTGCCATGAACTCACGCCACAACTGAAAAATTGAAAATTATTGATATTTATTAATAGAAGGAGGTGGTAATGTGGCCCCTGCAGGTATATTCGATATTTATAATAAAGAAACACGCTTATATACTTTGTGTTGTTTATCATTATATTTTCAGATTTTAAAAGATTTAAATCAAATTAAATCATCATTTATTTGCCAGAATGTTGTACAAAACAGGTGGTAATATTATCAAATTTAATAGCAAAAACATTAAAGAAAATAGCATTTCACATCTCAATACGGAATCTCATCTCACTCGCATTTCTTGTTTGACATTCTGTTAATTCTAATTTATACGTAATTGTTCATTGTTATTTTCGAGACATTTTAAAAAAGCTGAAAAAAAGACATCCCCGCAGAGTTTCTTGGTGCTATCTTCTCTAGCGGGCGTATTTCCGAAGCACTGGTAGAGTCAGTTTTTGCATTTCTTCTCTGGGCCCGCCGTCACGCTTACCTGTTTTTAAAGTCATGTTAAATTAAGTTAATTTATTACGTATTTTTAACCTGGACATATTCTGACTCCTAGGAGACACGACCAGGTCCGTAGTGGGGGCTCGAGGGGAGGCTCGGGGGGAGAGGTCGACTGACGACTGCCCCGAGTACTCCGGGGACACAGATGAATAGTCCAGCTCTGTGCCGTATCTGTGAAACACGAGGTTAAATAACGCAAGATTTTTTTCAAAACATATTTTTAAGACGAGCTTTTAACAAATTCGTAATCGGAACCGCGAGCAGATAGGTCGTAGTACTCGTTTTCTCGTGGTAGGTCTCTCGTATGCGGGAGGCCGTCTTGGTACAGTATTGCTGCTATTGTTATTCTGCCGCCAAGCAGTAGTGCGCGAGCATTGCTGTGTTCCGGTTTGGAGGGCATTGTAGCCAGCGAAATTACTGGGCATATGAGTCTTAATATCTGATGTTTCGGGGTGATGAGCGCAATGCAGTGGCACGCAGTGCTTTTGATGGTAATAAAGGTTCTGGGTGGCACTGCAGTTGTAGGCGTGGCGTTAACCACCAGGAGAACGACTTGCTCTTCTCATCACACGGTTGCATAAAAATAATTATTAGTAAAATTACTACCCAGATAGCACGTACGCTTGCTGCAAGTTTGTTTTACCTTTGACATTGATTTGATATGTCAAGTTTGTCACGGCAATGGAATGTAAGCTTGCTGCAATTGTGTTTTCTTGTATACCTACTAATTTGATATGTCAAGTTTGTCACGGCAATGGAATGTAAGCTTGCTGCAAGTGTTTTTTCTTATAAGAAAAAACACTAGATGTATCAAATTACTATATATATATATAGTAATTTGATACATCTAGTTTGACGTGGCAATGGAATGTAAGTTTGCTGCAAGTTTTTTTTTCTTTTGATATTGATTGATATGTCAAGTTTGTCGCGGCAAAGGATTGTAAGCTTGCTGCAAGCTTGTTTGTCCTTTAAAGTGTCTAACACATGTAGTTCCAAAATCAGAACTAGATAGCGTTGGCGTCGAGTTAGCCCGCGGTGACGAGATTCTCCCCGATCTCGTCTCTTCTCTTAATTCCTTGAAATACAGTGTTTTTTATGTAACTGAATGACGAGACGAGCTGGTCGTTTGCCTGATGGTAAGCCATACCATAACAATAACAACACCACCCAGAACTTTTTTGCAAAATCCTGCGCGGCGCTGCACTGCATCGTCACCCTGAGGCAATTGGGTTGAGTCTCATAATGCCCAATAATTTCGCTGGCTACAATGCCCTTCAAACCGGAACACAGTAATGCTTACGCACTACTGCTTGGCGGCTGAATAACTGGCAAAGCGGTGGTACCCACCCAGACGGCCTCTCGCATACGAGAAACCTACCACAAGAACAAAAAGTTCAGATATATACCTATAAGGGCTGGCAGATGACGAAGTTTTGTACAAACTATCCCTGCTGCAAAACACGCTATCTCTGCTTATCCCTCCTTCTAGACTCTTCTGGGTTCTTCTAGAATCCACCCGCTGTATGTGGCTCTGAAGCGAGGCGCTTCGGGGCTTCGGTCCAGGCCTCGGTTTGGGGGTAGAGGTCGCTAGCGGGTGCTTGTGTCTGATGCCGTATTTCGAGTTGGTATCTTCGAAGTCTGACACCTGGAAAATAACATAATGGAATGGGAAACCAACAAAGAATATATAGTTCTTGATAGTTTTTGAACTTTTGCGAATCGTTTTGATAATAAGTACAAACTCAAAGCTTTCAGCACACGATGTTTTACTTTTTCTTTCTTTTTAATGATATAAGATTTATCAGCTGCCTTAAATCAACGAATGCTTTTTTTATCTGCAGTACCTACTTGGTTTTATTTCTGGCAAGTAGGTACTATAATTATCTAAACTAATATTATAAAGAGGAAAGATTTGATTGTTTGTTTGTTTGCATTGAATAGGCTCCGAAACTACTGAACCGATTTGAAAAAGTCTTTCACTGGTAGGAAGCTACACTATCCCCGGGTGACATAGGCTAGTCCTCAATATTTCCCTTAATAAATTCCAGTTAGACCTAGACTTTGCGTAGTCATGCTTCTGTCCCTTAGTATTCTGTGCCAAAGGTAAAGTCTACCTGTGATAAATCCAGTGACATATCATCTTCAAGCGACGTCTCGCGGCTTCTCGAAGCCTGCGAAGTGTTCCTCTTCGGCGATTCGTAAACCTTCTTAGCGCGAGGGTTGATGGAATCTATCGAGGTGCGGCGCTGGTAGCCGCCCGCCCCGGGGAGAGAGTTCGCGCGGTCGCATCTGAAAATGTCATTGAAAAAATCAAAAAGCATCGCATCACAGATGCAATTATGAACGTCAAACTGTCACA
The DNA here is from genome assembly GCA_951640565.1 of Petrophora chlorosata. Taxonomy (NCBI): domain Eukaryota; kingdom Metazoa; phylum Arthropoda; class Insecta; order Lepidoptera; family Geometridae; genus Petrophora; species Petrophora chlorosata. Next base: position 1,075,272 of record OX621219.1, read on the forward strand.
ATGACTCTACCACCGTATCGGAAAAAGAACCACTACTCAGAAGATACGGCAAGAAACTGAGGGGCATTGTTTTTTAGAGATTTTGTTACAAGTTTTTGGGTTTCTACAATGTAATGTTTCTTATGTACCAGTTGGCTGCTTTGCAGAAGTGGAATGTTACAAACATCTTTGTCTGTTGTCATTCAACGATTAAATAAACAACACAGCTAAGGAATGGAATATCTTACCAGCGCATTTTTTTTATTTTTTTTACTTTTTTTACGCTTAATAGATCTATGTTTGGCCACTATCTCGCCTGATGTGAAGTGATGATGTGGCCTAAGATGGAGCACATAGATCTAGAGAGAGACGGCAGTTGAGCGGCTTCTCAGACCCGTCTCCCCGATGGTTCACCGAACATCATCCCAATTGGCTTTGTTCGGTGGGTGGTATTACAACCACGGCCAGAGCCTACCACTCCAAATCCCACAATCTCACCTGATGGGAAGTGACGATGTGGTTGATGATGTAGCACGCTTACCCAGTAAATACTTCTTCACTTTAGATTTGAACACACCCAGATTTTTTACTGGTGGTAGGTTTCTCGTTTGCGAGAGGCCGCCGGCAGTCTGGATGGGTACCACCGCTTTGCCAGTTATTCAGCCGCCAAGCAGTAGTGCGCGAGCATTAGTGTTCCAGTTTGAAGGGCATTGTAGCCAGCGAAATTATTGGGCATTATGAGACTCAACAGCTAATTGTCTCATCTCGTACACATGACATAGAAAAAAAACAAACAGAAAACAAAAAAAGACATTGAAAGAGTAACATATCCAATAAAAGAAATAGGTAATAGTTGCAAACCGGCCTCAACTCAGCGTTGTGCTGGTCTTCCGTTGAGGCCGGTTGAGTGACTGTAATACATGTATACAAAATAATAATAAAGAAACTAAAACTAGAAACAATTCGCCAACAAGAAAAAATTCAATAAGAGGTATTAGTTTTGGTCGTGAGAACGTGTGAGGTTGTGTGTGTATGTATGTGTGTGAGAGATTGTGAGGGCGTGCATGTGTGTGTTTTGATAAAACATGTCTAAGAACCACCGCCAGAAAATCTGCTTTCAAATAAAAGAACCGCATCCAAATCGATTCACCCGTAGCACTTACCTCTTTGTAATCTGTTTCCCCGTCACAACAAAGTCCAGCCCTGCTAGTCCAAGTCCACCACCGCTGGTCTTCGGCGTCTTCTTTGGAGTAGACGTAGCAGAATGAGGGCTGGTCTTCTCGAAGCTCTTGTCCTTCAATTTCAAATGATTAAATAAAATAATTTCAAGTTACAATAATAACTAAATAAAATAAATTAATTTACTTTCTGGTAATTACTACCCATCATATACAACGTGTAACATAAATGTGTAGTAATAATAAAACCACGCATATAGAAGCTTATTAATAATTCAAGTCCAAGTGCAAATCACCAGAAACTTTTTAAAATCACAAGATATGATAATTTAAACATTTCTGGTAATCAAGTTCATTTCAACCCTAACAATCAGCTGATAAAGAGCAATGAACTTGTGACAAAGAATATTAGTGCGCCGCGTGTACAGATCTGACAAACAAATTTTATCTTCAGTTAGCAAAGCCAGCTGTCCTACCAACCTTACTTTACAACTAACTTTCAAGCAAACTGCTATTTACGCGACTACCCAAAAAAGGAATATAATGTTTTCGGGGTTAATGTATGTGCGTTTTTTTATTACAAAATGCCTCAACAGATTTGGATGTATGGGGTATCCTCGGAATCCTTAAATCATCCCAAGTGATAATGTTTTTGGCAGGGTATTTTTTTATTTTTATTAATGCTTACTTATTAATTACAGCATTAAACATCATCGCTCCAATTAACATTCAGGAATAAGGATCTAATCAGTGTAAACGCCTAATAAGAGCGAGCATGGCTGATGTTCTTAAAAAATACGTGAGGTCACCAACCACCGTAGGAATAGGATGTAAAAAACATCATGCATGAATTTCAACAGTAGGAATGTAATAGGCTGATAATGATGATTAAGACATTTCCAACATTTGATTTCATTGCATAGTAAAAGAGTGTTCGTAAGTCAGTAATCAATAAAGCGTCTTTACTTAGTCAGTTTTCAGAAATAAACCTGTTTAATCTTTGACAAAACGCGGCAAACACTAAAGCTATCAAACATTCGCCGCCGCTTCATGATTCGCTAGCCTTGTTTCGTATTGCACCAATCATAAAGATGTAATCCTAATAAATAATAGCCGCTGCTCCTCATTGGTCGAGCGGCACAAACAAAGTTACCTTCTAACGCCGCCCCATAAAACTCCACCGAAGAGGACCGTTTTCGTTTCGGAAATTCTTTTTAGGTTATTTCTGAATATGAATTCTAAGACGTCAAGTTGGATAAAAATTTGAAACTAATCAAGGCAAGGCTAAGTCGGGTACGTTCGCGGAGATTTTTTTGTATACCGGTTCCGGAACATGCAAAAAAACTATGGTAAAAAAAACTTAAACCTATGTTTTTATTATGGTTTTAATGCATTCAAATCTGTCCAGGCAATAAGAAGTAATGGTGGAATAAATAAATACATACATACGTAAACCCTGAAATACTCCTTTTTGGGCAGTCGTGTAAAAATGTGGAAATACCCTTTTTTACGAGAGTTCCGGAACGGAAACGACCGAGTCCGAAGATCCGTTCAGTATGAAATTCCGGTATTTGAGACTCGAAATCAAGCCCTTGTAAAATGTTCGGCGTTTTCAAAGACAGAGCGCCTAGGCCACAAAACAGATAAATACAGAAGTTAATCTCATGTATGTACTTTTCATACATTTCATACCGGACGGCGCAGGAAGTTTTTGGGAGGAAAATTGATTGATTTAAAAATATAACTGTACACGATATCGACATAATTTTTTCGCAGTTACTATTATAACTGAATAAAGTTGTTTTGAAGACAAAACAAATGCGATTAGTTTACATTAACATCTTCCTCATTAGATTATTGAACACAAGGCTAACACAGCTTATACTACAATAAATATCTAATTTTAAATTGTAAAAATATGACAAGGCTAAAAACTTATGTTCGCTTGTTCGGCGCAGGGCTGGGGGCTGGGGCGCTTACCTACCTACCTAACTATTTTGTGTTACGTGAAAACAAACCATCAAAATACAAGCAAATACCTACTTACCTCTCTGAAACAACTGGTAGCTTAAAAAACGACAATTCACCGTTTAATGTTGAATTTAAACAACCGTCCACCAAACAGTTATAATAACCTATTTTTCGTTGCTCCATTTTTGCACAAAAAAGTTCACAGACGCGTGTCTCAAGCGGATGGCACTCGCATCCCAACTGTGCCCAGATATCGTGTCTGTGAGCGGTGTCTGTGTGCGTTGCTCGAGCGCACTTTGTATGTAGATTTCTGTACTAATCTGTTTTGTGCCTAGGCACAAAGTAGCTCGGTCAATGACCCGTACTACCGCGACTAGGCCACAGCTTGTTAGGATTGTCCAAAATAATTCAAATAAATAATTTTTAAACTTTGTATGGAAAATATAATAGTGTTTTTTTGGTTGTATATTCTGCCCAATGATTCATGACTAGATACCCATACACACCTTTCAGTATTACTACACATTAATGTTATTCCCTGTATATAAATTTAAAATTTAATAAATCCCCGTCACAATAATATATTAATTTTTTATTCTGTTTTTATTTATTTACTTACTAGCTGCGCCCTGCGGTTTCACCCGCGGTTTCCCGGGATAAAAAGCCTGTTATTCCACGGTATAAACTATCTCCATACAAATTTTCATCAAAATCCATTCAGTAGTTTTTGCGTGAAAGAGTAACAAAGGTACATCCATTCTTACAAACTTTCGCGTTTATGTGGCAACGTAGCTCTTAAACGGGTGAACGGGTGAATCCAACTAATGTTATAAATAACATTAGTTGGATTTATTGCATTCATATATCATATGTATAAGAACCACCGCTAGAAAACCTGCTTTTAAATTAAAAAAACCGCATCTAAATCGGTTCACCCGTTTAAGAGCTACGTTGCCACAGATAGACACACAAAGTGGTCAAACTTTATAGCACCCCTCCTTTTTGTCGAGGGTTAAAAATGAAATTCTACTTCCTACTAATATAATAAATGATTGTCTTGAAAATTATATTTATCAACATAAACATTGTTTACCTTCTGAAGGCTGTTACGTCGAGACTGCGAGGAGTTCCGGCGGGATTGAGGTCGGCTCCGAGGCTCCTCGGGGTCTTCCTTCTGCATGGCTAGAACTTAAAAAAAATTAACAGCCTCTATGGCCTTCTAGGTTTAGCAACATTCGCAGCGGTCACAACTTGGATGGGTGACCGTTTGTATGGTATTAACATCTGCAGGGCGATCACGTAAGTCTGTTGCGAACCTACGTGCAATAGAAATTTATTTAAATCGATAAAATGTAATTTTTTGTCTCGATTTCAATGTGCTATCGATAACTTTCAAGATGAACCGGAGATCGTGCAATGAAACCTTATGTATACGTCCTATCAATCCAATTTTAATATGTAATACGGATCTTTTGTCTATAGTTTTGATTGAAACAGAAAACCCGCGAATCGAAATATATTTTAATTGACTACAATTGTTTCTGTCATTTATATTGAAACCAAATTACATAATCGCATTTTTATAGATAATTTTTATTATTTTGATTGTCATGACTTATGTTTATGTCAGCCTCTGTGGTGTAGTGGTTGGGCAAGAAATCTCATACACCACCGAAGTGGCGGGTTCGATTCCCGCGACGCGACGGGGCAACTGTTTGTGCACAGAAAAAAAGCGCAAGCATTTGTTTCGTGTCCGGGTGTTGTGGGACCATGGTCCTCATAGTTCCTGGTTCCCTAGATACAGGGAATCCTAGTTAGGGGCCAGGATATAGGCGTATTTATTTGTTTTTTATTTCAAAGGAGCTTTCGTTGACGTTTGATTGCCGAATGGGTTACGTGATCGCAAAAAATCATTGACACTGGTTTCTTATTGATATTGATTGAAATAATAGATACATGATCACCCAGCTGAACGCTACCGTACTTCGAAGGGCAGTAAGCCGGGCACGGTATGTGTTTTTATATCGCATTTTTTGTGAAATGCGCGCCGCGAGAAAAAAGTTCCCCGAATTCACTTCAAATATTTTATTTAATAGCGAGTGTGTATCAGTGGAAGAACGTGCGACTTTCAATCCGACACACCCGAGTTCGAATCCCGCTGACCCCGCACCACTGACTTTCTTAAGTTATGTGCGGATTTAACACTAGCTCTAAAAACGGTGAAGGAAAACATCGTGAGGAAACCGGCATACCCTAGAATTTATCACAAAAATTCAAGGACAAGTGGCATCCACCAACCCGCAATGGGCCAGGGTGGTGGATTATGGCCCATACTCTCTCTATGAGAGATAGCCCGTGTCCCAACAGTGGGAACGTGATGGGTTGATGATGATGATGATGATTTTTTTCATGACAAGTTTTTATTAAATTCGTAATCGGACCCGCGAACAGATTAAAATGAGCCCAAACACTAGTAGTTTACGATTATCCGTCAAAAATTCCATTGCCCACCTTCCGTCTCCATCATCAGATCAGCTGGCTGTCATAATATTGCATTGTCATCGGACTTTGACAAGTATGCAAAATTTCAACACCGTAGGATAAGAGGAAGGGGTTCTGATTCTACTCGCAAGATTTGACCCAAACATTGCAAGTTAAATAAAATCTTTTAAAAATTTACACATTCGTTTTCCCGTACCTACTTAAATAGGTAGGTACCTATTTATCCCGAGATTGGAATTTACGTGCAATATTTCCATCGCACATGTTTCTGATGAGTTTTCTACTTCATTGAGCGCGGCGGCCGCGGGCGACGATCAAAAGAGGTTGGTAGGTAATTTTAGAAATTCAAGGATGCCGCGGTACAGTGCAGGGATTTTAGGTCAATCCTTGATATTTTGTCGCGATATAGAGCGAGTGCGGCTCAGTGGGAGCATGTGCTACTTTCGATCCGGCGCAATCGAGTTCGAACCCTGCTGGCACCGCATGACTGAATTTTTTTTCATACTTATTATATCTATGTTCCTTCCATGTACATAAAGCAGATGGCTCTGTTCGTTAAACAGAACCCTGAGCTTTTCGCAAGGCACGAGGAGATGCGCCACCGTCAACTCCGTTCTAGAATAAATAAGCGACTTTTCCTACAATCTTGCAAGTTGTCTCTACAAAAAAATTCTCATTTTATGGCTGTCAAAATTTATAACCACCTTCCTGAAGATTTAAAGAACGCGACTTTCAACATCTTTAAATATAGATTACATAAATGGTTGCTTGGGAGATGCTTTTATTCGGTCCATGATTTTTTTTCTATTAAAATAAATATATAGTTGTTTTAACTTTAAAATTTTGTGACTTAATTTATTATTATTTATAAAAAGCGTAAAGGCTCGACGTTATCAATTATGTTCTATTTTTATTGTATGACACTTTTGGAATTTATTTGAAACATTGACATTTTAATAATTATAATTTTATTTGACTTTCTAATGGTGTTATTAAATCGAATGTTGTAATTGTAATGAAATTATATGGTGTATTGACATTTCAAATAATTAGATTTTTATTAAATACAATATTATAAACATTTGCACGCTGATAAAGCAATAAAACATGTGTAACTACTAAACATTTAAGACCTGTGTAATTTAATGTACCATGTTTAACGCGAATAAATATTTTGGAATTTGGAATTTGGAATTTGGAATTTGGAATTTGGAATTTTTATGTTTGGCCACTATCTCACCTGATGTGAAGCGATGATGTGGCCTAAGATGGAGCACATAGATCTAGAGAGTGACGGCAGTTGAGCGGCTGCTCAGGCCTGTCCTCCCGATGATTCACCGAACATCATCGCGAAACACGACTAGGTCGCTTGACGGCATGGCTTTGTTCACTGGGTGGTATTACAACCACGGCCAGAGCCTACCACTCCAAAGCGCGTAAGCGGGTTTCATCACGATGTTTTCCTCCACCGTTTTAGAGCGAGCGTGCAAAATCTGCACTTAACTATAAGTGCAGGGCCGAGTCGAGATTCGAACCCAGGTGCGTCGGATCCAAAGGCGCAGGAGTTCCCGCTGAGCCACACTCGCTCTCACGAAGGACGGACAACCGCTGGAATAGACGTGTCCTTGAGTGGAGACCGCGAATCGGCAAGCGTAGTGTAGGACGCCCACCGGCCAGGTGGAGCGACGACCTGCGAAAGGTCGCCGGAAGAAACTGGATGAGAAGATCCGAAGACCGGGTTCAGTGGCGTTGATTGCGGGAGGCCTATGTCCAGCAGTGGACGACTACCGGCTGATTATGATGACCTAGATAGATATCACATAAGCTCATTTTAGGGACGACTATTTTGTTAATATTTACTGGTACTGTGCTAATCAGTGCGTTATAAATCTAGAGCTCGGATGCACTTACAAGAGAAATCTAATTCCCTCACATAAATTAATTAAAAGATATATCCCGCTGCCTGTTGACGCTAACGAAGTTACTTGTGTTAGGTCTCTCATATGCCCCAGGATTGCACGATGTGTCAGGTGTTCCGACACATCGTTATCAGAGACGGGTGGAGCGAAAGCTACCCATGAGGAAACCAGCATTAGGTTCAGCGCTGCCGCAGCCGCGGAGGAGTGCTGACGCGTGCCCGCAGCCCCCGGTAATTAAGACGCCATGAAGGAACACCCCAGGTTTTTTGGTGAGTATGCCGCCCTTCTGCTCGGTGGTATCCATAAAGGAGGTCTCTCGTATGCGGGAGGCCGTCTGGGTAGGTAGGTAGGTACCACAGCTTTGTCAGTTATTCAGCCGCCAAGCAGTATTGCGCAACTGTGTTCCGATATGAAGGGCATTGTAGCCAAAAAAAACTGGGCATATCTTTAATAATTACTGAGCAAGTCGTTCGCCTGATGGCAAGCGCCACGCCTGCCCATAACAATTGCAGTGCCACTCAAAACATTTAATACCATAATAACCAGCCAAGTGCGCGTCGAACTCGCGCACGAAGGTTTCCGTACCATTATCTAGAAAAACGGCAAAAAAATCATGTCTGTTGTATTTGCTCTTATAGAAGCAACAGAAATACATCATCAGCGAAAATTTCAATTGTCTAACTATCACGGTTTATGAGATACAGCCGACAGACAGACAGACAGACGGACGGACAGCGGAGTTTTAGTAATAGGGTCCCGTTTTCCCCTTTGGGTAAGGAACCCTAAAAAGCACTGCGTAGCGCTGCACTGCGCTTCACCCCGAGACATCAGATATTAAGTCTCATATACAGTAAAATGGCTGACTTAATAATAGTTTACTTACCTGAAATTAAGTTCTGTTTTCCATTTATATAAAAATATTTTCAAAACAACACTGAAGGAATCACAATTTCAAAAGTTTATACTAGGTTTTCGGGTCGGAGCACAGTGGCGAACTGAGCGTTTGAATCGCACGGGGTATGATCCTGTGATACGCATGGATAGAGTCGGCGGGGACTGGGTGATACGCGGAGCGGGTAGCGACTTAAGTTTTTATTTTGCGTATAGGTCCATGAATGAAGCAATAATATTTTGTTCTCAGAAATCCGAAAATCAGGATATCTGATCTATCTGATTTCCTGATTCTGAAAAGAATTTCAATATTTCTGAAAATAATTTCATATTTCTTAGTTTTATGGAACTGATTGATGAGACGAACATGTCGTTCGCCTGATGGTAAGCGCCACGCCTACCCATAACAATTGCAGGGCCACCCTTAACTTCTAATACCATGAAAAGCACTGTGTAAAATCTGCCTTAAATCGATAACTATAATTTAACTTTAATAGATTTGTGATTAATTTAATACTGTTATTAAAATTATTATTTTCGGTTTAAAGAACATTTATTCTCTTTAAGAAAATTACAATTTCGCTTATAAAGAGAACTTATTTTAAACTTATAAATTTAAAACAGTGAGCATGCATTAACTAGGTACTTAAGTCTAAGGAAACTTAAAACATAGGATTCAAGCAGTGCATTAATCATTTGTTCTTAACTATTATTATTACATTTTCCTGTTTCTTTTTTTTTTTTTAAAACAAGTAGGTTTAATTACTAGAATACTAATTTTAGCGGTTCGACCGCCCACAGCACTAACAATAATTATATAATTTAATAACAGTATTAAAATTATTTACATAAAACAAAACTTATAATATACTTAATTAAAAATGAGAAATTGAAAAGTGAAAATTAAAAATTAAAAACAATAATGAATAATTAATACAGTTATCAAAAATCAATAATCAGGTTTAATAGTATACCGTGACATAATTTTCCGTCTGTTCAACCCGCTCGTCGCTCCGCTCGTGGCGCACCCCCGGCGTTAATTAAGGGTGGTAGGGGGTGAGCACCGGCGCATGCAACAAGTCGCTCGGAGAGACGTAGAGTCGATATATTGACATTTACCTGTGGGATTACATGTATTGGAAACTCAGTTACTATACCAAGATAGGTGTTTAATAGCCAGCCGCTTTAGTTTATTATATTAAGAGGGAACGGCACACTGAAATTTTCATACAAAAAGAGAAAACGTTTTTCTACCCCTAAACATTAACCAAATTCGATGAAATTTGGACATGTAAGAGATGTTATCATTATTGAGGTTTGTAGGTTTTTATTTTTTCGATAATTCCTATAGAATTTGAATAAATGGACCCAAAAAACTCGATATTTAATGGAATTTTTTTTTTGATGTTTGGAAGCTTTTAACTTTAAAAATAGACATAAACTTAGAAAAGGGAAACCTACAAACCTAGTTTATTCTCCATTTAAGAAATTGAGACCAAAATTACCAAGTTTGGTTGAGATTTAGTGTGGTAGAAACGTTTTCTCCCGAAACGCTGATTTTAACAAAAATCTGAAGTTGATACGAATTTAGTTAAATTATTATTATTATTTAGTTAATTTATTTAATTGAGTTTACGCATTTTCTGCGAGACCAAATAAATTCAATGATGAAAGTAAATTCAAATTACGCGTTAAGAATGTTCTAATGAGAAAAGCATACTACACTGTTCGTAATTACATAGAAGACAAAGATGCTTGGAACATTCCACTTCTGCAAAGTAACCAACTGGTACATAAGTAACATAACATTGTAAAATCCCAAAAAATTGTAACAAAATCACTAAAAAAATATGCCCCTCAGTTTCTTGCCGTATCTTCTGAGTAGTGGTTCGTTTTCCGATACGGTGGTAGAGTCATTGTGATAATTTGACGTTCATAAGTGCGTCTGTGACGACAAAATGATTAAAAAGATTTTGATTTTAGACCGTAAACCATTATTCAAATACCTAGTGCTCGCTGGCCGCGGCTGTGCCATATCCTCTTAAAATCGTTGTGAAGGTCGTTTTGACGACAACACGAAAATATATATTTAACTAGCGACCCGCCCCGGCTTCGCACGGTTATTATACATATAAACCTTCATCTTCAATCACGCTATCTATTAAAAAAAACTGCATCAAAATCCGTTGCGTAGTTTTAAAGATTTAAGCATACATAGGAACATAGGGATAGAGAAAGCGACTTTGTTTTATACTATGTAGTGATGATACTCCCTCCGCCCCCCGTGATGACGTCATATACAGCGGGAGTGAGCACTGAAAATGACAAACTTTATCTTTGAAAAATGAGGTGTAGCGCCGCTCAGACCGTTCAGTACATCTCACACAAGCATCTAAACTCCTTGATGAATTTGAACTTGGAAATCATCGAATTCATAAAAAACGAGCAGTAATAGCGCAACTTCTCTTTTTACCAAGTTTACCACGTCACTGTCTTGTTTTGTCTGTCTGTCTGTCTGTCGTTCCGGGTGGAATCTTGCAACTCAAATTTCGAGCACTTCCCGATTAGCTATCCAGCTGAAACTTTAAGGGTAGCTCACAACTCGATGACAATGCAATCTAAATCGTAATCGTAAATTTGTAATTTGTAATCCTGTCCTAGCCTACTCCAACTCAATATTAGTATAGTTTGGATAAGGATGTTTGGATGTTTGTTCAGTTTCTTGCTCAATCTCGCTCCTTTTTTTTTGTTTTAATGAAATAAATTCCGATTCGTGGTAGGTCTTTTGTATGCCGGAGGCCGTCTGGGGAGGTACCACAGATTTGCCAGTTATTCTAACGCCAAGCAGTAGTGCGCAAGCATTACTGTATTCCGGTTTGAAGGGCATTGTAGCCAGCGAAATTATTGGACATATGAGGACTATCTCATGTCTTGGGGTCATGAGCGCAATGTAAAGCTACGTACTTTTTATCGTATTAAAAGTTTTAGGTAGCACTGCAATTGTTGTTGGGCAGGCGTGGCGCTTACCATCGGGCAAACGATTTGCTCGTATCATCAAATAATACAATAAAACGATACAATTTTCCGATACGGAAAAATTAAACAGAGTGAAAATCTCTGGGCACCCCTGTTCTATCCTACGCCTGTCTCCACTCCATTGCACTTGTGACCTAATTCGATCACTAACTCAAGTCTGCTATACGTAGAAGTGGGTAGGTAACAATACGTCACATATCTTATCTTCCCAAAATAGATTTTTTTTTTACTATTTATAGGCTTGCGTTTGACCGCTATCTCACCTGTTGTTAAGTGACGATGCGGTCGAAGATGTAGCACGCTCGCCTAGAAGAAACCTGTTCACTCTTGTCTTAAAGACACCCAGATTATACGAGTAGCTATCCGGAAACTCAGATGCCGGCAGAGAGTTCCACTCCTTGGCCGTTCGCATTATGAAGGTCGAAGCAAAGCGCTTGGTGCGAGCAGGAGGGATGTCAACCATAAATTGATGACGGCTTGCCGTACGTCTGGTCGTCCGGTGATAGAATGGGGATGGCGAAATAAGTTCATGTAATTCCGTCGCACACTCACTCTAAATGCATCCGGTAAAAGACCGATAGACTGGCAACATTGCGCCGATGATGATGTATTTTTTTTATTTGATTTAGAAACGGGATATTTACCATGTATTTCTTTTGTTTTGAGTTCTCTATATATCGGCACAGTTACAAGACCATGATCACGACGATACTAAAGTTTTTGCGGGTAGATTTTTAATGTTATAACGGGCAGACATATCTATGTACCCGCTTCCTCACTCTTTTTTTTTAAAAACGAGAGATTTTTTTTTAAATATGAGATGTTTTATAATCTATAGGTTAGGCATGTTAGTTTAAAAACGTATATTATTTTTGTTAAAAGATATATATTTTTCAAGACAAGCTTTCAACAAATCCGCTTTGCCAGTTATTCAGCCACCAAGCGGTAGTGTGCAAACATAACTGTGTTCGTTAAGTTTAAAGGGAATTGTGGCCAGTGAAATTACTGGGCAATATGAGACTTAACAGCTAATTGTTTTTGTGTAAACAGTTTCCGAGTCTATAGATAACAAACATACATACAAACAGACAAAAATACCAAAATCCGTGGATTCGTGTTTAGTGACCTCTAAATAGTCGATCCCAGTTTTTCAAAAATATATAATAGGTACCTATAGATTATAAAACAAGCAGAAAGTGCTCAGTTTTTTTTTATATGTTACTGAATGATGAGACGAGCTGGTCGTTTGCCTGATGGTAAGCAATACGCCAGCTCATAACAATAACAGCACTACACAGAACTTTGTTTTGCAAAATTCTGCGCGGCGCTGCACTACGCTCGTTACCCTGAGACTATTAGCTGTTGAGTCTCATATGCCCAGTAATTTCGCTGGCTACCCCCTGGCTAATACCCTTCAAACCGGAACACAGTAATCAAAATCAAAATCTATAAAAACTTAACAAAAAACTGAAAAGGTTGGTATTTTCTCGTATAATTATTTAAATAATTAAGTCAACATAATATGACACGAAAATGAGGCGCTTTGCATATTAATCATATATATTATTAGGTATATTTATATACATAGACATATCCTTAAGTATATACCAACACGATTTTATGTCTGTCCGTTTGTAAACTAAAAAAATGATTTTGGTTGGTAAAAGTAGTAATGTCAATGAATTTTTAAATGACAAGATCAAAATCAAAAAATAATCATATCATCAATAAAAAGAATAAAAAATATTTTTGATTTTATCGGTCCGTCAGTTTTTTTTAAATAAAACTATAAATATAAAGTAACAAAATTCAAACGTAACCATGTTGATCGCAATCATAAATACCTATTTTTTTTGAAAATTATCGAATAACTTACAGATTAAAGAGGTTAGTGAAAAATCGGGACGTCTCGCTCAAATCGGGACACCTGGCAACACTAGTACGGGGGAACGGGCAAAGTCGCGGGCAATACCTATATATATGTGTGTTTAACTTCGTTCGTTAAAAATAATCATATATTTGCATAGAATCAATATCAAATGACGCTTTCTGTCGTTTTCCATAGCGTACACTTTCCTTAGAAAGTTAAAAACGAGTTTTCGATCTTTCAAAGACGTAAGAATCTAAAAATACGTAGGAAAGTCTAAACTTTAATGGTTTTTATGGAATTAAGTGATGAAATAACAAGTCGTTCGCCTGATAGTAAACAAGTACACGTTTTATCAAACAAAAAACCGACTTCAATGTATCTTCGAAGTCCAAGGTCAAATATCGATTAAATTTATATGGGACCACTTCGTAGCTATACTGAACACAACGCGAAGAATTTTCCAAGTCGGTTCATGAATTTTAGGGCGAGTGTGGCTTAGCGGGAACTCATGCGCCTTTCGATCAGACGCACCTGGGTTCGAATCCCGACTCGGCCCTGCACCAATGACTTATAGTTAAGTACAGATTTTGCATGCTCGCTCTAGAACGGTGAAGGAAAACATCGTGATGAAACCCGCTTACGCGCTTTGGAGTGGTAGGCTCTGGCCGCGGTTGTTATATACCACCCACCGAACAAAACCATGCCGTCAGCGACCTAGTCGTGTTTCGGGATGATGTTCGGTGAACCATCGGGGAGACGGGTCTGAGCAGCCGCTCAACTGCCGTCTCTCTCTAGATCTATGTGCTCCATCTTAGGCCACATCATCGCTTCACATCAGGCGAGATAGTGGCCAAACATAGATCAATTTAGGCGTAAAAAAAAAAGAACGGAATTAAAGACGGATAAAATGTATACTGTCTTTCTGAAAAACATATTATAAATATAATATACCTAAGAATGTAGGTATTCCTCACGGCACGGCATTCAGCCCCTGCCGCTGCCGTGCCAAGCATTCCGGAGTGACGATACAGAAACACCTTGCTCTTACAACAGAGTGACCGCACGCTGGTTGCGTCATATCAAAATTTTGGACGGTGACCATGGCTTCGGAAGTCGTGGGACGGAATAGGTAGGCGAAGGTTAAGTAGGGGGCGATAAACGCGGCTTCCGGTGGAGCCTACTTAATATACCTACAGTTTTATATCGTATTTTGTTTATAGTATTAATTTGGAAATATTTTTTTTATAATAATAATAATAATTAATATTAATTAATGCTTTATTGTACACCAAACAAGAAATAAACAAGGTACACGAAATTTTCTTAAAAACTATAGTACAACGGGCGGACTTATCGCTAAAAGCGATCTCTTCCAGTCAACCTTTGGATGGAAAGAACTAAAGGAGTGAGAGAGGTCGGCGGTGTAAATAAAAAGTAAAAAAGGACGACTAAGTGACACATAAAATATATATATAATAATATATATATATAATATATACATAAAATATATATTTTTATGTTTGTACGTAGGCGAAAACAATGCCCTGTTGTGCAGTATCTTAAAAAATATTTTTACTATTTTAATACGTATGTTACTCTGTGAAGTATATAGGTATGTTATGAACCCAGTGATAAATAGGGGCATTTTTCATAATGCCCGGGCATTATGAATAATAACAAGCTACTTCGGGCGAAATAAATAATTATTTCGCCCTAGACATTATGAATATTGCCCTGTGGTTGCCGGGCAATCACTAATAGTAATCAGTTGATTATCTATCTACTATAATACTATGTTTTGATGTACTACTAAGGGTATATACTCTTAGACAATATTAATAGACGATAGTGTGCAGACATAAGTACGTAGGTATGTATTCTACCAGGAAGAGACAGAGGAGAAGTGTTAGGTTACTGGTGCACAACTACGCGCGAGCCGAGCGAGCGAAACATGGGTACAGATAAAGATACATCTGAGCGACCGAAGCGAGCGAGCCGCGACAGAGGCCGGCGATGCGTTAGAAAAAGAATAAGCCAAAGTCATATTTATGTGCGATATTCTTCTTCTGGCGCATCACCGGCCGCTGCCGCGGCACGCTCGCTTCGCTCGCTCGGATGTATCTGCATCTGTACTCATGTTTCACACGAACAAAATTTATGTCATTTAACTTCGTTTCAAAACAAAGTAGAAAGATAGATAGAAAACACTTAATTGCACTTAAGAAGGAATAACATTGACCATACTTTCTTATGATAAGTGGTCTCATAGCTAGGCAGCGATCCAGACAGATTCCAGACAACCGTATGCTGTAGAGAGACAATATCTTAAACATAATGTTAATGCATGTGAATGTCCTACAGCATCCTCTCTCACGGTCACTCTACAAGTTTCTCGTATGCGCCGAGTGAAAGTGCGACCCGCCGCGCCCTGCGGCCTTGTAGTGAAAGTTGGTCTTACAGCCGACAGGAGACGTGTTACTGATAACATATTCATAATGTATGGGTTTCTAGTTGATTAAGTTATTGAAGTGTTTTGTCAACTGAAGCCTGAGTGTTTATGATGTCTTCAAGTTCAACTCATAGAATCTTGGTTGAACTTTTAAGCGTGTTGTTTATATCTATAAACAGCTATTATTATTAGTTTGTCCCACTGCAGGGCAAAGGCCTCTCTACCCTCCTTCCACTCCTCATGGTTTAAAGCTTTTTGTGTCCAGTCCTTCCAGCATGCGTCTAGTTCGTCTCGCCATCTACGTCTGGGCTTGCAGCGCTGTTTAACGTTGCGTGCGGTCCACTCTGTGGTGAGTTTGGCCCACAGCTCGTCCGACATGCGGCAGATATGTCCAGCCCAGGTCCACTTTAATTAGGCGGCTTTCTGACCAACGTCGCCAATTTGGGCTTTGAAGCGCGGCGGGCGAAGTATGCTGTTCCCTTAGAGTATACCTAGGTATAGAGCGCGTGTTCCTAAGTGGGAACAGTAGGCACGGGTGAGAACATAGCGTCGGCCTGTACACAAACGCTAGTAGTCTTACGAGTACTAGCAGAAATAATAGTTAGTTCTTTGCTAGCAGTGTGAGCGCCCGTTGCGAGTTCTAGCAGATATTTAGTGTAAGGCCATCATTATGATAATGTAAAGACGTCACATAACGTCAACGTCAACGAAAGTCAGTGGTGCGGGGCCAGCGGGATTCGAACTCGGGTGCGTCGGATCGAAAGTCGCACGTTCTCCCAGTGAGCCACACTCGCTCTATTATATGTATAACAAATGATCACTCGAAATAACAATTGTTTGGAAAAAACAAAAATCGAACTGAATCACTTTTCACTTCCCGCCAAAAAGTCCTCACCTCTTTTGATCGTAAAAAACCTTCGTTCAAAAACTGCCCATATTACATAACTTGATAATTTCTGACTAACGACAGAGTTTCTTCTCAAACCTGTTTAAAAGCGAAAAGTTGTTACTTAACCTTTAAGAACCAGCTTGTCTTAAATCGATTCAGCTCGCTAAATATCATATGAAATTGCTTAAAATTTGTCATGAATATGTTGGATTTTCACTCTGTATGGACGAAATATAAAATTAAAAAATATTTATAATTAGCGACCCCTGTGGTGTATTTTGCAGATAAATACTATTACGTACTGGTGGAAGGTTTCTCGCATGCGAAAGGCTGTCTGGGTGGGTTACAGCACTTTGCCAGTTATTCTGACGCCAAGCAGTAGTGCGTAAGTACTGTGTTCCGGTTTAAAGGGCATTGTAACCAGCGAAATTACTGAAATACTGGCATTGTCGCAGAATGACGAACGCAGTGCAGTGCCGCGCAGGATTTTGGAAAACAGAGTTCTGGGTGGTGCTGCAACTGTTATGGGTAAGTGTATTGCTTACCATCAGGCGAACAACTTGCTTGTTTCTTCACTCAGTTCCATAAAAATAACTATATTTTATTCCCAATTCGTGTGTACGTTAACGTAAGAGCAAGTGTGGCTCAGTGGTAGCATGTGCGACTTTTGATCCGACGCACCCGAGTTCGAATCCCACTGGCCCCGCACCACTGACTTTCTAGTTATGTGCGGATTTAGCACTCGCTCTAAAATCGGTGAAGGAAAACATCGTGAGGAAACCGGCATGTCCAAGAATTTATCACAAAAATTCAAAGACATGTGACATCCACCAACCCGCACTGGGCCAGCGTGGTGGATTATGGCCCATACTCTCTCTATGAGGGAAGGCCTGAGTCCCAGCAGTGGGAACGTAATAGGCTGATGATGTGATGATCATGGGCGCCGGCAGAGGGGTGCCAGGGGGTGCACTTGCACTCCTTGGGAATCTCGGGATCAACAGGAATTATTGAAATAAAAAGCCGTCGGTTGGAAATCATTTTTTTATTCACAATAATTAGTAAGCAGTAATTACACAATTCTCATTTATTTTTTGGTGTGAGACGTGACGACTGGGTACCTATATAATAAATTCATAATGAATAGTCAGAAATTTGTAAATGTCTCGAACATTCAGACTAAAATTTCATCTTTTTATTAACAATCATATACGGAAAAGATTGTAAGAAAACTAAAATCTGCACCACCTGGAAATTACTTCTGCCGGCGCCCATGGTGATGATGTGTGTACGTTCCGTTGTGGGTAATAAACAGAATACCGACCTGCCCCTGTCCCCATATGTCCCTCAAGCGCCAATCATATATTATGTTGAGCTCAAATTAAGGTATAGCTTCACTGCGATTAATAAGATACGATCTAATTATGGTCGATTCAGGCAAGAAATCGAATTAATCTCATCTCAGTCCCGCCTCCCCGATGGTTCACACATCATCCCGAAACATGACTAGGTCGTTTGACGGCATGGCTTTGTTCGTTGGGTGGTATTACAACCACGGCCAGAGCCTACCACACCAAAGCGCGTAAGCTGGTTTCATCATGTTGTTGTTGTTTGTTTGTGTGTTGTTGTTGTCCTATCTATATTTATCTACGAGTACAGGAAACACAAGAATGCCTGCGGTAACCAAATCTTTAGTTATGAAATGTTGCTACCAAAGATAGAGCAACTTTCTCTCGATTTTGATAATCGTTTAATCGATAAATGATTTATAGAGTTATTCGATAATTAAACGTTTTGAATATGACGATAGCGCTTTAGAATCGAGATTTTATGTTCTCTGTATTTTATTTATATGTTTATTAGAGATGAACTTTCTTTGTTATTTTATATAATAGGTTTGATACAGTTTATTTATATACATGCTTTGGTAAGGAAAGGAGAAAATCTACTTAGGAACTAATTTATTTCTACCTTTCCAAATCACATATTTTATTTTACCCTAGTTAAGATTTCTATTTTGTTCATGTAATTATTTTTGTGGTATTCAATAAAGTGTTATTGTATTGTATTGTATTGTATATTTGTAGTGTTTTGTTTTGCATGGAGCTGAGTAAGAGACGAGCAAGTCGTTTGCCTAATGGTAAGCGCCACGCCTGCACATAACAGTTGCAGTGCCACCCAGAACTTGTATTGGATGTGTAATAAGTAGGTATAATTTAATGTACCTACCTACAATTCAGGGATATAAAGATACCTATGCTAACTAGAGCGAGTGTGGCTCAGTGGGAGCTCGTGCGACTTTCGATCCGACGCACCCTTGTTCGAATCCCGCTGACCCCGCACCACTGACTTTTTTAAGCTATGTGCGGATTTAACACTCGCTCTAAAACGGTGAAGGAAAACATCGCGAGGAAACCGGCATGTCCAAGAATTTTTCACAAAAAGTCAAGGACATGTGACATTCACCAACCCGCACTGGGCCAGCGTGGTGGATTATGGCCCATTCTGTCTCTATGAGAGAAGGCCTGTGTCCCAGCAGTGGGAACGTGATGGGCTGATGATGATGATGATGATGCTAACTTGATATAATATCAACACAGAGGGACAACATTTCAGAAAGTGATTAAAATTAACCATAATGTATGTTTAAAGCCACGAAAAATAACATTTTAATTAAGTAAAGCCCTAAACGTACATAAAACTATGTTTAAATGTTATGTTCCAATTGCCGCGCAAAATGTCGCATCAGAACGTGTGACGCCATATGATGGCAAATGAATCGACAAACTCTACGAAAGCAAACTTGCAAAGTGATTTATACGTTTTTGTTAAGTTTAAGGACTTAAGGGTCGTCATGGAATGAAAAACATTTATTTGATTTAGATAAAAAGCAAAAATATAAAATAAACACAAGCAAACACGGTATTTACTTTCAAATGACGTCATGCACTGTGATTGGTGTTTCGTTTGAGATTAAAATTGTCAGAAAAATGTGAATACAAATGTCAGAGATTAGATTTTATTTATTGATTTAAAAATATAAATCATTATTATTTAATAAAAAATATTGATTGGATTATCTTTCGGATTCGTCAAACATTCGTACTTACTACACTACATTTTTTTTTATTACTGTCTGATCCCTTATTATTTAATTCCTACTCAAACGTTTATGCTCTGCTGACCCCAAAATTATAGTTATTAGCTTTAAAATTAAATGACGCTTACACAGTATATAATCGTTTTTCCAATAACTAACGCATGATAATTTTATAAGAGTCTAGAAAATTTCCTCTGACCCTCAAACATTCCCATGCAATTTTACTTTTTCTATAAATCGAGAACTCAACAACAAATTTTATATAATTACATCTTAAAAAGTAGGTCATTTGACCTCATCTTGCCCATAGAAAGTAGTGACGCAACGATGACATAACCTCAAAATTCCACACATGTCATACAAATATTGCACGAGAGAAATCCGCAGGCGTTTTCTATTGTTTTTGTCGTTACGTTCCTCATGCGTGCATAACCTCGATTTGACATGCCGTGCCGGGTCATTCCGTGTAAAGTAAAACCCTTTAAGAACTGTGCTGGATATAGAAAACTAGTAATTATAATAATTCTAGTGTAGATACAATAGTAATTTACGAACTGATTCGGTTGATAATCGGTGACCGTGGTTTATTTTTTATTTTTAACAGACTTTTCTGTTTCTTCTTTCTTTTTTTAAAGGAGTTCTCAATTCGATTGTATTTTTTATTTTTGTTAGGTATACCTCAGAATGCCTTTTCAAAAAATATTTTATCGATGGGTTCAGTATAGCTACAACGTGCTCCCATATAAATTTAATCAATATTCGACCTTGGACTTCGAAAATACATCAGAATTGAAGTCGGTTTGTTTTGTTACTAAATGAATTTATTATCTAAGTTTCACTATTTACTTAGGTACTACCAATTATTATCAACCAAATAAAATAAAAGTAATTATGTTCAAAGTTATAGTAACTATTTTAAGTATCTACTTTTCAAAACAAAGTCGCCTATCTGCGTCTGTCTGTCTAGGCACCTATTTTCTTAGTACTCCTAGGTACTCCTACTAATTGATGGAGTTTGATGCGGTTTTCACCATTATATTGATTATAATAAAATTATTTATATTCAATGTAAATCACGTCGATAGAGATAAATAAAGGATCATTAAAAATTAAAGTGCTTTTCAATCACTAAATAAAATGTCAAACATTTTATTAACTTTTTTTATTATGCCAACATATAATAAAATTGACACGTACTAAAGCGGCAGAACTGTACATTTTGCGTGCATTAAAGTCAATTTGACACGCGTGCTCACGCATTCTAATTCTAACAGGTGGAGTTCTTGCCGAGATACAGATATGGCAAAGGAAAGTGTCGATTAATAATTTAGCTTGATCGGTCATTATAAAATGATCTCTCCATTATTGGTGACTAGTTTATTTCGACATGCAATTATTTTGATTTTTAGGCGCGTGTTTGTCGCTTAACCCGTTGTAATTGCCGCTACACGTGTCATCGTAACGAATGCGATCTCGTGATGCACATACATTTTCTAAAATAATACCTAGCGATAATGATGGGGTGACATCCATCCTTGACAGGTTAACCCTACCAAGGGACCAAGTAGGTCAACCTCCTTGCACAAACTTTTTGTGTCTGCTAATTGATTAAAAATTAGCATCTGCTGCACATTTTGTTAAATATTAATGTCTTTTGACTTTTAACATCATTTTCATCTGCTGCTGTCTTTCTTTCTTTTTATGTATATGAGTGAAGATCGTCGATCTTCACTCATCCAGCTCTCATCAAGCTTCTGCTAGCCACTTTACGAAGATCGTCACTCCACCTAACCTGAGGGCGTCCTACATTATTTTTGCCAAATAGCGGTCTCCACTCTAGAACACGTCTACCCCAGCGGTTATCGGTTCTGTAATAATATAATTAACCATGCAATCTGTGCATTCATGTACCTATTCGATTAAAGACTTTCTTTTAATTTTATTACGCCCATTTCCTTTAACAAGTAAATATAAATACATTCTTCCGGCATTCCGATTATGTGAATTTTCTACTTTTATATAACCTCAAAGTATTTAGTACAAGGATGCTAACCTTTGAGTCATTTCATTCATTTATTACACAACTTTAGAAATGAGGTTAAATGATAAACACAACCTATTGGAAAGTGTCGCGGATACCGCTTGAGCTTTCTACGGTGTTCAAAAATATTTGGCAGAATGACATCACGGCCTTTGTCTCGTCCAGACGGAAGAGTAATGAGTTTGGCGATGTTGCCAACTGAGGGATTTTAAAGATAAATTAGAAGAAAAATGGCTTATGACACCATCCTACTAATATTTTGTGATGCGAAAGTTTGTGAAGATGGATGGATGTTTGTCACTCAATCACCTAAAACTACTGGAAAAGGACGCAAGATATATTTATCCCGAAAAACCTATAGGAGTAAATGAATATCCATTTAACAGTCCGTTTATAATTTCTCGAAAGGGTCCAGGCGTCCTTTGTTTCATACAATAAGTAACAGTATGCGTAATATTTATTCAATACAACTACATACCTTCGTCGGTATTTCCTTTGAGCTACAACATGGAGTCCTTTAAAAGGGGAATTAATAGTCCTTAAGGGTCGGCAACGCATTAGCAATGCCTCTGGTGCTGGTCTATAGGCGACAGTAACCGCATACCATCAGGCGGGCCGTCTGCTTGTTTGCCGACATATTAAAAAAAAAACAACAAAAAAAGAAATAATAATGACAAAACACAAAAATTTGTGGTACAATTCATATGCACAGAAATTGTAGAAATCTTTAGAAAAATATTTGTTCTAGGGCTAAAGCCAAAACATAACACTGAATCGGGACTTTATTATTTAACGAAGCCACACTGATTAAGCAATCATGGCGTCATTGTCGTCATTTCGCGCCAAAAGGATGTCGTATGTCGTAATTAAGTAGGTAGGTACTTACAACTAAATAATGAATGTGTAGGATGTAGGTACAGGAAAACACAAAAACAAAAACAGTCTTTTACGGAAATGAAAGCGTAAGTAAAAGGGTAATATGAAAGTTAATACTACCACAGAAGTCGAACTTCCAAAACAGATGCAGGTTTTGATTGGCCGTGGTTGTAATACCACCCACCGAACAAAGCCATGCCGTCAAGCGACCTAGTCGTGTTTCTGGATGATGTTCGGTGACTCATCGGGGAGACGGGTCTGAGTAGCCGCTCAACTGCCGCCTCTCTCTAGATCTATGTGCTCCATCTTAGGCCACATCATCGCTTCACATCAGGGAGATGGTGGCCAAACATAGATCTATTAAGCGTAAAAAAAGGTTCTAAATTCGATTGTATTTTTTATGTTTGTTACCTCAGAACTCCGTCATTTATAAACTGATTTGGGAAAATTCTTTTTTTATTAGTAAGGATATACTATTAAAGGTACATACCCTGAATGTACCAACATTTGCTACATATATACCTATACCGAAGAGATTAATAACAATAATAAATTCATTTATTGCAGGCAATAATACAGTTATCACAATAAAAGTTCCAGAGGCCCATAAAATATATACCTAATCATAATACATATATAAATAAGTGAAATAAAATAATAAATGCATAAATAAAATAATGTTTGCATAAAAGCTTTACACATGAATTTTGAATCCATAGGCTCCCGAACTAGTTAGAAACTGTGTTTCGGGCGCCACTGGCTTCTCCCATCTAGATGTACTTAGATTATTATTATGCATTAAAGAACAAAAGACTTTTTTACGAAGTGGCGTGCATTGATTACATATAGACATTATTATTACCTAGATAGTCTTGTCTACGCGATTAACTTGTTCATTACTTGACTATTTCTGCAAAAGCTATGTGGGTAGCCTCTTTTCTTAGTAAACACAAGTGAAACCTCACAGCTATTCAAACGTAGAACCGGCCGCTAAGCGCGCCATTCAAATCAAACATAGAACGCCCATCCCAAATTCAAAATATTTAAACACGTTCGGAAATTTCGCTTTCGTTCCGCGCGGTCGATTATGTAAATAAAGTTGGCGATTTTTATAATGAATGTGTCTGTTATCTGTTAGTCTATCTTGCTGAATTTATGTTTTAATACTGGATGAATCCATAAACCGTGAGAAGCCATGCGTGAATGCAATGGAATCAGGCGTGAAGTTGCGGAAATTCATCTCAAAACTGAAACGCAATAGAAAAATATACATATATATTTAACAATTCAAAGCTTTTCCTCAGATCGACGTCTTTGCAGATGGATGGACGGTGATCGAAATAATGTGTCTTAAGTATTGTGAAGAACCAATAATAATAAATATGTATGTAATAGTCATTAATAGTAGGATGTTGTTAAAGGTTTTTTATTTTATTTTTAATTGATATGTTTGTTAGTTTGTATTTTATTTTTATGTGATGTTAAGTGTAAGGAACTGATATAACGAATTAATCTAAGCTGTAATGTTATATATAGTATTTTGATGATAAATAAATAAATAATTTTAAAAAAAGCGGAGGGATTACTTATATATATATTTTAATTCATTTTACATTTGCTGTCAACCCCCATACATATTATATTATTCTAACAACAACCTACATAATATTCAACGGGTATACACTACATATTTTCATTTCGTCTCAGTTTCGTGTTTGCTCTATTTGCCCTATAAACAAGACGTGCGACGCCAAATTCTACAGAAAGAGGAACATAACGACAGAACTTCTCGCAAGCTTTCTTTTAGGACTTCGTGGTACGAAGCCCCGAAATAAACCTTAAATAATACTGGTTTAAGAAATAGTGGTAAGCCCAGGCCACACGAAATAATTACAGACACAATGTCGAAGGGTTACCTTAAGGGGAAAATAAAAATATTGGGCCACTAATTATTGGCAGTAAATAAAAGAAGAATAGATATATATCTATTTATTTATTTCATAGTTTTGCACAAGGAATGCCTTACTGCTATTTAGCATTATCTACCAGTCTTCCAGGTTATACAGTTTTTTTTTCTGGCAGAACATCCGCCTGTGCTTTGCCACACCTTGACATCTCACAAATAAAAGAGAAAATGAACAAAAATCCTGTTTTCATTCGATTGCCATTGGATATTGACTTTAACTCGTTTGTGTTAAAGTCAGTTTTGCGTATGTGACGACGTGATTGGACCGTAAGTCATGGCTTAATGAAGAATGTCTTCGCTTCTGTGGATACAAGTCTTTTAACGAGACTTTACCTGCGTTATTGCGGTTAACTCTGATAGCTGTGTTGATGAAATGAAAATCAAATAACTCTTTATCGAAACACACACATAAAATTATGAATATTAAAAACAACGTAACAAAATTGTAACAATTGGCGGTCTTATCGCTTAAAGTGATCTCTTCCAGACAACCGTGCAGGGAGAGGAATTACGAAAAAATAATGGACGGTGGTTTTCAATATCTCAATACACTTACATAAAACCAGTTACATAAAATACACACTAATAAAATAGAATATAATCTTCATACATACAATACAATTAAAATATAATAAACATACATAAACATTAAAATAAATATATATTACAGTGAAACTTGGTTAAGTGAGACATCAAGGGACCTGCAAATTTGTTTCACTTATAGAGGTATTCCACTTACCCAGTGTCTCAGATATCCAGGTATAAATAAATATCTGTCTCATTTACAGAGGGTTTCATTAATAGAGGTCAGAATACAGTTTATTTCAGTTATAGAGGTGCGATTATTAAATAAAATACCGTATTATGTAACCATTATACGTGAGTTTTAATCTATATAGGGAATTAAAAAAAGATAATAAAGGTAATAAATGTAATAAACAAAATATTCAAGCAAGTTTTTTTATAAATAATACAAAAATGTAAACAGAATATCAATTACAAAAATCTATCATTTTAGTTTGTCTTTTGGAAGTATCAGCCATCAGATGTTTTTCGATGTTATAAATTTTATCAAATATGCTTTGGTCACCAATTGATGTCATCTCAAAATAACTGCAAAGTTTCTAGTGCTTTTACTGCTTCGCGTTTAGAAATTATTACTAAATTTACTTCCGAGTCTATTTCGTCGTTATTTAAGTGCGGAATTTGCGGGTAGAATAAGCATAAGTTAGTAAACAAACAAAACGATGTTATCTCAGTTACAGAGGTTAATGCGTATAAAATTCACTCGCTGTCTCAGGTATAGAGGTAAAGTTACAAAAAAATCGAAAGAACGAATCCTAGATATAGAGGTTTGCTTCGTTCCACTAACAGAGGTAATTCAGTGCCAAAGTGTTGGGACCTCAACATGAGTTCCAGTTATGGAGGTTTCTCACTTATCCAAGTCTCACTGTAAATACATTACAATAACAGGATAAAGATGATTGTATCTATAGCGAATGGTAAAAGACTTTTACTTGGTGTTTAAATGTATCCAGCGAGGGTGCCCGTTTAATCTTAGTGATGGAGGTTGGTGTGTGGTGTTGTGGTGTGGATGACTTTTATCATTGTCATCATCATCAGCCCATCACGTTCCCACTGCTGAGACTCGGGCCTTCCCTCATAGAGTATGGGCCATAATCCACGACGCTGGCCTATTGCGGGTTCGCACATATCCTTGAAGTTTTGCCAGTGGGATTGGAACTCAGGTGCGTCGGATCGAAAGTCGCACATATTCCTACTGAGCCACACTCGCACCTTGTGACCTTGAACTGGAATCTTGTGACGGAATACAGTACTAGCACAGAATACTAAGGGACAGAAGCATCACTCCGCAAAGAAATTTAAACAAATAGCGACTCTTGCTATGAC
Source organism: Petrophora chlorosata (assembly GCA_951640565.1). Lineage (NCBI taxonomy): Eukaryota > Metazoa > Arthropoda > Insecta > Lepidoptera > Geometridae > Petrophora > Petrophora chlorosata. The sequence goes on from OX621219.1 coordinate 1,101,847, forward strand.
GCAATAAAGTTCAATTCAGCTCGCGTAGCGCTGCATACCTACCAGTCATATTAACCTACAGAGCGTCTCTTTCTATCGCGCCGCTCTTATCTCTTCTGTCGCGGCACGTGTAACGACGCGCGACCCGCCGTCGGTGTCCGGCTATGTACTTGTAGCTTCGTACCTACAGTGCGGAGTGCGCTAGGTCTGCTACTAGAACGTGATATTTTATGATGTTATGTCGGCAGGGGGAACGCTGCCAGTATCTTCGGAACCTTGCCTAAAGGGACTCCTTTTAATAATATATTTTAGTTATTATATTATATTTTTTTAAGGTTTTTAGTTTTAGTTTCATGTTATTAGTAACAATGTTTTAATTAAATATTGTAATTAAATATTGAAAAAAAAATAGGTAGTACCTAGTATGAAAGGTAGGTACATTAATAAATAAATAAACATTGTTTCACATTCGACAGCCTCTGTGGTGTAGTGGTTGGGCAGGTTGGCTCAAATCTCATACATCACTAAGGTTGCGGGTTCAATTCCCGCGACGGGACAAATATTTGTGCACAGAAAAAAAACGCAAGCATTTGTTTCGTGTCTGGGTGTTGTGGGACCATGGTCCTCATAGTTCCTGGTTTCCTAGATACAGGGAATCCTAGTTAGGGGCCAGGATTTATGTATGTGAACGTTGGGCGTTAATTATTTAATTATTGTGATAGCAAAACTTTATAAAGTTACAAAATTCAAGGACATTTGAAATCTTCCAAGCCTGCACTTGGCCCAAATCGATTATGGCCCATACTCTTTGAGAAATGGCTTGTGTCCCAGCCGTGGGAATGTTTTTTTTATGTGTAACGATTATGTCATTTATTTATAAGAAGCATCAAGTATGAGTGTTTAAGTTGAAATTTAAACGTTGGCTTATCAACCAAATTTTCTACAGCTATGCAGAATTCCTAGGGACTAGATAGAACTTGACATTTTTGTAATACTTGCTGACATTTTTTATTATTTATCTTACTTAATTAAACCTATGATTTATTTTTAACTGATCAGATTAAATTGCAACTTATTGTGTACTTTTTTTTATTTTTTTTTGTATTGCAATAATTTACATTTGCTGCCTTTAATATAAAACATATATTGGTCCAATAATTACAATGGAACTCTAACCAAATCGCTAGAGACGAATTAAGAACCTCCCCCTTTAAAATACACAAGTCAAGATTTTAACTTTCGTGTACTTGGAATGTACCAATCTGGGACAGTATAAAAAGCCTTCATTTGTAAAATAAGGGCAAAATTTAAGTTTATAGTTTAACTAGTATTTCGCCGCGTGCGCGAGCTGCTAAAGCAGCTCGCGTGGGGGGGTGGCTGCTGTTTTTTTTTAAAGCTTCCTATCGATTACGGTTCTAAAGTTTTGTTTACCCATTTTGTTTTGAAATCAAACTTTTGTATGGCGGCCATCTTGAGAAAAAGCTGGATTTCAAGTGATTGTGTGGCGTGCGCGAGCTGCTAAAGCAGCTCGCGTGGGGGGGTGTTGCTTTTTTTATAAAAGCTCCCTATCGATTACGGTTCTAAAGTTATTTAAGTTCAGTTGTTCTGAAAAAATTACTTTTGTATGGCGGCCATCTTGAAAAATGGCGGAATCCAAGTGATTTTGTGGCGTGCGCGAGCTGCTAAAGCAGCTCGCGTGGGGGGGTGTTGCTTTTTTTTTATAGACGCTTCCTATCGACTACGGTTCAAAAGTTTTGTTTGGCTTATTTTTCCGGAAAAAAAACTTTTGTATGGCAGCCATCTTGAAAAATGGCGGAATCCAAAAATGTTTTTCATAATCGTAATCTACGACCCAGAAAACCCCCCGATGCAAAATTTCAGTCGGATCGGAGCAACTTTCAAAATGGCCGCCATTTTTTTTCTTTTTTTTTTAATTTTTCCAACTTTTCCAAATTTTCCCCATCGCCCTCTATGACATTTGGTCGAGCACTCTATATCTATCTCTTACCATTCAAAAGTTATTTGCATTTTTATTTTGTATGGCGGCCATGTTTTTTTGTATGGCGGCCATCTTTTTTTTCAAATTTTCAAAAATGGCCCAGGTTTTGGGGCATATTTAGTTCAAGCGGTACCCCCATCCGATTTATAGTTTCCGAGATCCCCTGAGCAGTTCCATCTCGGAGACACCTTTCCATGGATTTCGGATTTTTCTGGTTGGTTTCAAAACATCCTCTATACAACCGTACCAAACACTACCCCCCACCATAACGGCAAGTACCACTTCTATTTCTGTCAATTATATGTCAGTCAGTCAGTCAGTCAGTGAGTGGTCTTTTAATTTTATATAATATAACTAGTATTTCGCCGCGTGCGCGAGCTGCTAAAGCAGCTCGCGTGGGGGGGTGGCTGCTGTTTTTTTTTAAAAGCTTCCTATCGATTACGGTTCTAAAGTTTTGTTTACCCTTTTTGTTTTGAAATCAAACTTTTGTATGGCGGCCATATTGAAAAAAAGCTGGATTTCAAGTGATTGTGTGGCGTGCGCGAGCTGCTAAAGCAGCTCGCGTGGGGGGGTTTTGCTTTTTTTATAAAAGCTCCCTATCGATTACGGTTCTAAAGTTATTTAAGTTCAGTTGTTCTGAAAAAAAGACTTTTGTATGGCGGCCATCTTGAAAAATGGCGGAATCCAAGTGATTTTGTGGCGTGCGCGAGCTGCTAAAGCAGCTCGCGTGGGGGGGTGTTGCTTTTTTTTATAGACGCTTCCTATCGACTACGGTTCAAAAGTTTTGTTTGGCTTATTTTTCCGGAAAAAAAACTTTTGTATGGCAGCCATCTTGAAAAATGGCGGAATCCAAAATTTTTTTTCATAATTGTAATCTTCGACCCAGAAAACCCCCCGATGCAAAATTTCAGTCGAATCGGAGCAAGTTTCAAAATGGCCGCCATTTTTTTTTATTTTTTTTTAATTTTTTCAACTTTTCCAAATTTCCCCTATCGTCCTCTATGACATTTGGTCGAGCACTCTATATCTATCTCTTACCGTTTAAAAGTTATTTGCATTTTTATTTTGTATGGCGGCCATGTTTTTTTGTATGGCGGCCATCTTTTTTTTCAAATTTTCAAAAATGGCCCAGGTTTTGGGGCATATTTAGTGCAAGCGGTATCCCCATCCGATTTATAGTTTCCGAGATCCCTTGAGCAGTTCCATCTCGGAGACACCTTTCCATGGATTTCGGATTTTTCTGGTTGGTTTCAAAACACCCTCTATCCAACGGTACCAAACACTCCCCCCCACCATATCGGCAAGTACCACTTCTATTTCTGTCAATTATATGTCAGTCAGTCAGTCAGTGGTCTTTCAGTTTTATATAATAGAACTAGTATTTCGCCGCGTGCGCGAGCTGCTAAAGCAGCTCGCGTGGGGGGGTGGCTGCTGTTTTTTTTTAAAAGCTTCCCATCGATTACGGTTCTAAAGTTTTGTTTACCCTTTTTGTTCTGAAAACAAACTTTTGTATGGCGGCCATCATGAAAAAAAGCTGGATTTCAAGTGATTGTGTGGCGTGCGCGAGCTGCTAAAGCAGCTCGCGTGGGGGGGTGTTTTGCTTTTTAATAAAAGCTCCCTATCGATTACGGTTCTAAAGTTATTTAAGTTCAGTTGTTCTGAAAAAAATACTTTTGTATGGCGGCCATCTTGAAAAATGGCGGAATCCAAGTGATTTTGTGGCGTGCGCGAGCTGCTAAAGCAGCTCGCGTGGAGGGGTGTTGCTTTTTTTTTATAGACGCTTCCTATCGACTACGGTTCAAAAGTTTTGTTTGGCTTATTGTTCCGGAAAAAAATCTTTTGTATGGCAGCCATCTTGAAAAATGGCGGTATCCAAAATATTTTTTCATAATCGTAATCTACGATCCAGAAAACCCCCCGATGCAAAATTTCAGTCGGATCGGAGCAACTTTCAAAATGGCCGCCATTTTTTTTTCTTTTTTTTTAATTTTTCCAACTTTTCCAAATTTCCCCCATCGTCCTCTATGACATTTGGTCGAGCACCCTATACCTATCTCTAACCATTCAAAAGTTATTAACATTTTAATTTTGTATGGCGGCCATGTTTTTTTGTATGGCGGCCATCTTTTTTTTCAAATTTTCAAAAATGGCCCAGGTTTTGGGGCATATTTAGTTCAAGCGGTACCCCCATCCGATTTATAGTTTTCGAGATCCCCTGAGCAGTTCCATCAAGGAAACCACTTTCTGGTGATTTCGGATTTTTCTGGTTGGTTTCAAAACACCCTCTATCCAACGGTACCAAACACTCCCCCCCACCATATCGGCAAGTACCACTTCTATTTCTGTCAATTATATGTCAGTCAGTCAGTCAGTCAGTCAGTCAGTGGTCTTTCAGTTTTATATTATATTAACTTATTTTTTATTAAGTGTAAAAAAAAAAAAACACTGAAGATACTTCGAGATTAACCTTTTGACCGCCTAGGTCGGCTTTAAATGACATACGAAAAAGTCAGAGTGGAGGAATATAGGAAGAATATAGTACAAAGTGGTACGAATAACTGGACTATTGTTTCATCATCATTATCAGCACGTCACTTTCCCACTGCTGGGAGACGGGCCTTCTCTCATAGAGAGAGTATGGGCCATAATCCACCACGCTGGCCCAGTGACAGCCACCAACACGCACTGTGCCAGCGCGCTGGCCCAGTGCGTGTTGGTGGCTGTCACATGTCCTTGATTTTTTGTGAAAAGTTCTTAGACATGCCGGTTTCCTCACGATGTTTTCCTTCACCGTTTTTAGAGCGAGTGTTAATTCCGCACATAACTTAAGAAAGTCAGTGGTGCGGGGCCAGCGGGTTTCGAACTCGGGTGTTCGGATCGAAATTCGCACGTGCTCCCACTGAGCCACACTCGCTCTACTATTGTTTATTTATTATATTTTGTGACGTGTAGGTATTTTTAATATGAATAAATTACTATGACTATGCCTATGAATACATGTGCCGGCCAAGTGCGAGTCAGACTAGCGCACGAAGGGTTCCGTACCATTATCTGTAAAAACAGCCAAAAAATTGTCTGTTGTATGGGAGCCTCCTTAAATGTTTATTTTATTCTGTTTTTTAGTATTTGTTGCTATAGCGGCAACAGAAATACATCATCTGTGAAATTGGCAACTGTCTAACTATCACGGTTCATGAGATACAGCCTGGTGACAAACGGACAGACAGACAGACAGACGGACGGACAGCGGAGTCTTTGTAATAGGGTCCCGTTTTACCCTTTGGGTACGGAACCCTAAAAAGCAGCTTAAAGACCTATTCGAAAAATATTCACGAAATTTGTCAAAAATTTGCAGCATCTTTTTCTATCTAAATAAATTAAAATTAAATAATGAAATACTGTTCGTTGGTACGTAAGTGCATCACTACTAAGTCACTACATCACTATTAAGTCACTTTCATGTCTGTCTGTCGTTCCGGGTGGAATCTTGCAACTCAAATTTCGAGCACTTTCCGATTAGCTATCCGGCTGAAACTTTCAGGGTAGCTCACAACTCGATGACAATGCATTCTAAATTCATTTATTAGCATGCAATGCCGACCTAACATTGAAAAGCGCATAAAAAAGTGTTTTTTTTATGTAACTGGATAACGAGACGAGCTGGTCGTTTGCCTGATGGTAAGCAATACGCCAACCCATAACAATAACAGCACCACCCAGAACTTTGTTTTGCAAAATCCTGCGCGGCGCTGCACTGCGCTCGTAACCCTAAGACAATTAGCTGTCGAGCCTCATAATGCCCAGTAACTTCGCTGGCTAAAACGCCCTTCAAATCGGAACACGGAAATGCTTGCGCACTACTGCTTGGCGGCTGAATAACTGGCAAAGCGGTGGTACCCTCCCAGACGGCCTCTCGCATACGAGAAACCTACCACCAGTAAAAATGGTGTTTATATATTTTTTTATGTGTCGCTTTTTGTTGGTTCTGTATAAGCCTACTATAATAGTGAAAGATTTTATTTATACTACGGAATTTGACCACGACTTCTCAACATCCTCCTCAAATTAACTCCGAAACCGATTCACGACACTTAATTCCGTCCAATAGAAAATACATTAATTATGGAGTTCCTACCTTCCTCCGTGCCAATAAAAACAAACTTACAAAACTACGCGCTAAAACCAACCAAAACTCCACAACAATACGGCTCAAAACTGTTTTAATTCACGAGAGAAGGCTCTAAAAACAATTGATATAAGCTACACGCAAAAATCAACTGTAATTCATACAGGCTAAGGCGTAATATGGCGTGTTTTGTCGAGAGAAGGTACAGGTTTCTCAACACTACACTCGCATATGGGAAATAGCACCCCACTTTCTTTCGACCACATCTGCACCAGCCAGTCTCGATCCACATCTCCACGTCTTCGGACGCCGAAAAAAAAAGATTAAGAAAAATGAACTGTCAACGTGACAGTTCAACGTCTTAACTTTTTAAAGTTTTCGCGCTAGTTTTTCCCCGCGGAAAGTGAGAGTGTCAAGTGCTTTTTTTTAATAAGGAGGTTCAGCACTGGGTGTTGTGGACTTTTTGGTGTGATTGGATACGATTTTCGACAGTGGAATGATGGTAAGGATTATAATAATTAATTAAGTAGGAGTTAATTATAAGATCCTTAATAAAATTATCGAATTCATGATTAAAGTACGAAATGTAGGAACTTATATATTTTAAAATATTTTGTTGTCTTAAAATTAAAGTAAAGCTTATTTTTTTTTAGTTTCTGAACATTTGTTGCTTACAAGAAATTAGCTGACTGGCATAATATGTCGACAAGTACACCTACAGTGAAGAATTTTGATTACTGAGTCATTAACCTAAAATTAATGAAATTAAAAACCTACACTAGGCCAAAAGAATCATCAATTAAAAAAAAAACACGAATTGTCTACACTCTAACTACTGGCACTACTTTTTTTCCGGAACTGATAAAGTATTATCTATGGATACAAGATTTGAGCTACTGTCCTACACATATTACAAATGCGAAAGTTTGATGGATGGGATAGATGGATGGATGAGTGAGTGGATGGAGGGACGTTTGTTACTCAATCACGCAAAAACTACTTTTTTTTATTGTTTATAGGCGTTTGACCGCTATCTCACCTGTTGTTAAGTGACGATGCGGTCGAAGATGTAGCACGCTCGCTTAGAAGAAACCTGTCCTCTTACCTGTAACCCTGTGTGTTAACCTGTTTACTTAATGGATTTTGATGAAATTTAGTACGTAGCTTTAAGTCCTGGAAAAGGACATTAGCTACGTTTTATCCCGGGAAACCGCGGGTGAATCCGCGGGGCGCAGCTAGCAGTACATAATAGCTTAATGGATACAAAGTAGATATTTTTGAAAATGTCTTTTGGGCACCGTACCGCGGTGACATTCAAACAAACAATACAAATTACAAAACAAAGTTCTGGGTGGTGCTGTTATTGTTATGGGCTGGCGTTATGCTTACCATCAGGCAAACGACCAGCTAGCTTCGTCATTTAGTTACATAAAAAACAAGGTATAAACGCGATGAAATTTATCGGGGTTGAATGTCACCGCAGCACTGATATTGTTAACCAATTAGTTAACCCCAAATTCCTTTAATCGAGTACCTGACGAGTATTATTTTCTCCAATAATATGTTAACATTTTTACCATGGAGGTTTTTTATTGCTAATTGGCTTGCGTTTGACCGCTATGTCACCTGATGGTAAGCGACGATGCGGTCGATGATCTAGCACGCTTGCCAAGATTAGTACCTGTTCTCTCGACATAAACTCGATATTTACTCAAAAATATTTACTTAAAAATAGACATTAACTTAGAAAAAGGAAAACCTACAAACCTAGTTTATTCTCCATTTAAGAAATTGACAAAATTACCAACTTTGGTTGAGATATAGTGTGGTAGAAACGTTTTCTCCCGAAACGCTAATTTTAACAAAATCCTGAAGTTGATACGAATTTAGTTAAATTATTACTATTTAGTTAATTTATTTAATTTACGCATTTTCTGCGAGACCGTAAACCATTATCCAAATACGTAGTGCTCGCTGGCCGCGGCTGTGCCATTTATTTATTTTATTTTATTTATTATTACAATAAGAACGGCACAAGCCAATTACACTTATTATTTTAGATAAGTATTACATAAAAACAATTCCAATTAATTAAATTACATAATGTCAGATATTAAAATGCAAAATAAATAACAATAAAAAGAAATCAATTATAGGTATGAATAACAATTATTACATTTCATTACAATATATTATGTCAAGTTAAAAATACAAATGTCAAGTTAAATACAATAGCAATAATTAAAAATAAAAATGTCATACATTTTCACAGAATGTCAGCCATATCCACTTAAGTTAAAGATTTAATCTTATAATTTAAGTAATAATAATAATGATACATAAAAGTAGATAGATAACATCTTTATTACAGTTTAAAATAATTGTTATGTTATTTTAAATGGTAAGTGTAATTAAGTAGGTATTATTGTATTCCATTGTATATTTAATATTCTGTTTCAACATATCATATAGTTACAATTACATTTATACATGGCTTTATGAATAACAAGTATACGTTTTATGAAACAAAAAAACTAACTTCAATGCATCTTCTTTGTATTTTTAACTTGACATAATATATTGTAATGAAATGTAATAATTGTTATTCATACCTATAATTGATTTCTTTTTATTGTTATTTATTTTGTATTTTAATATCTGACATTATGTAATTTAATTAATTGGTTTTTTTTTATGTAATATCTAAAATAATAAGTGTAATTGGCTTGTGTCGTTCTTATTGTATATAAATAAATAAAATAAATAATAATAAATAATTCGAAATCCAAGGTGAAATATCGATGAAATTTATATGGGACCACTTCCTAGCTAGCAAAAAGAATTTTCCAAATCGGTTCATGAATGACGGAGTTCTGAGATAACGAACATTAAAAAAAATGAAAATAAAAATATTAAAATAAATTATTTTTCAAAAAAAACTAAACCGACTTCAAAACCACAAATGGCACTCAAAAGTAAAAAATAAATTAATATAATTATCATAAGCGCTACCCACTCATATATTTGAAGTCGGTGCCAGCCAAGTCTATTAGGTAGCAGATAAATACTATGTATATAGTAAGTACTACTTGTAGGTAGTAACTATCTACTACCTTTTAGACTTGGCTGGCACCGACTTCAAATATATGAGTGGGTAGCGCTTATGATAATTATATTAATTTATTTTTTACTTTTGAGTGCCATTTGTGGTTTTGAAGTCGGTTTAGTTTTTTTTGAAAAATAATTTATTTTACCCTTTTTAGTGAAAAACAAGTTTTAATTAAATTAATTCAAAAAGTTTTTAAAGACAAGCTTTTATGATCTAGAAGCCACATCATGACGAAGTTTAAAACGGGCTATCACAATTAAATGCATGTACAAAAAAATTTCATGTCTGTCCTATATCTCTGTTGAAGAGTTCCCTCGCCGGAAGTCAATCCTGGGTGTATCTGCCATGTCATGATGGAATTTAGAACAGGCTATTATGGTTAAATCCATTTACGAAATGTTGTGTCTGTACTATTCACCGATGAGGAGTTCCCTCACCGGAAGTCAACCCTGGGTGAAGCAGGTGAAGCAGTCGAATACAAACCTCCACCTTTAGAAAGTTGGTTACGAAAAAAACAAGAACCGACTTGAAGATTAAACTTATATTTTTTGTTTTTGCAATTTTTTTCAAAAACTACTGAATGAATTTCGATAAAATTTATATGGGACCACCTTTGAAGTATTACCTACCAATCAAAAAAAGAATCATCGAAATCAATGCATAATTGGCGGAGAAATCGCGTAACAAACACACAAAAAAAAAATAAAAAAAAAAATAAAAAAAAAAAACATACCGTCGAATTGTAAACCTCCTCCTTTTTGAAGTCGGTTAAAAAGTACAAACGAATAGAGAACCTTCTCCTTTTGAAGTCGGTTAAAATAATAAAAACAAAACTATAAGGCAAACACGTCGTGTAGGTCGCCACCGTGCGGCAGGGTTCCCAGAATACGGGCGGCGTTACCCCTTTGTATCAAAAGGCTTAACTATTGCATTGTATGGTATTAATAAAAGTAAAGCTTCCTCAATATTAATAAATTACTACGGTTTAATGAGTACCTACGACAGAAGGCTCTCTCGTACTCATTAGATCGTAGAGGAATAGGGGATCGGACAACTTTTCAGAAAGTGTTTTAAAATAACTATGATGAATATATAGCCATGAAAAATACTATTTTAATTAAATAACGCTCTTAAAGTACCTAAAACTTTGTTTAAATATTATGTTTCAAATATTGCCGCGCAAAAGGTCACCTTAAAACTTGTGACGTCATATGAAGGTAGATAACGTCAAACTCTTAGAAATAAGATTGCACAGAGATTTAAATACGTTTTGTGAAGTTCGGGGACGATATTGTCGTAATAGAACGAACAATTAAACAACAATAAATTTTATGAAAAGCAAAAACGTAAAATGAATACAAGCTTGACTCACGGCATTTGCCTACAAATGACGTCATGTGCTGTGATTGTTGTTCCGTTTGAGATAAAGAACAGATTAAAAATGTCCGATTTATTCATTGGTTTAAATATATAAATCATTAATATTTCACAAAAATATTGAATTGGTGATCTTTCTGGTTCGACAAACATTCGTTCTAACTACATTTTAGATTTTTCTCGATTACTGTCCGATACCCTATTTGCACTCGCGGTGCAGAAGAACTTAATATGCCATTGAGAATGAGTCAGAAAATAAACTATTTTAGCCATTCCACCACCGGACAACAAGACGATCGGCACAACGCCACCCCTACATGGTAGAAGTCCCGCCTATCCGAACGAAGCGCCTGGCTCAACCTTCTTCCCTCCTCACAACTGAAAATCAGCGCTCTGTCATGGCACTTTATGCTGAGTTGTGTCCTTTTATGACCATCTAATTTCATTTAACTGTACCTATTACCTCTGTTTTTAGTAATAAGATGGTTTAATAATGAACTTATTTTCTTTCTTTCTTTCTTCTTAACCATGGTATTTCTTAATCATGGTAAAGTTAAGGAGTGGAACGCTCTGCCGTCATCTGTGTTTCTTATTAAATACAACCTGGGTGTGTTGGAATCAAGAGAGAATAGATAGTTACTACTCAAGCGTGCTTCATCTTCGATCACATCGTCGCTTCCCATCAGGTGAGATCGTGGTCAAACGTTGGCCTAGTCTGATGTAAAAAAGTACCAAGTACTTTAAAAAAAAAGATATAGTAGCAACCCTAAGTTTCCTACGTTAGGTACAAAGTAGATATCTTGAGTAAAACGGATGTTAATGAAGCCTGTAAAATCAGCTGATTATGTAGGTATATATTTAGCTTTCTGCCGTTTTAGGGTTAAGTTTATGGTTAAGGGGTCAGTTTTGCCATGGTATTTTTTTTTATGATACTGAATGATGAGACGAGCAACTCGTTCGCCTGGTGGTAAGCGCCACACCTGCCCATATCAATTGCAGTGCCACCCAGAGCTTTTAATACCATAAAAAGCACATCCCCGCCGAGGTTCTTGGTGCTATCTTCTCTAGCGGGCGTATTTCCGAAGCTCTGGTAGAGTCAGTTTTCGCATTTCTTTTCTGAACACGGACTTCAATTTGAGTCTGGGAAAGAAATGGGTAGATATCATCATCATCATCATCAACCCATCACGTTCCCACTGCTGGGACACGGGCCTTCTCTCATAGAGAGAGAATGGGCCATAATCCACCACGCTGGCCCAGTGCGGGTTGGTGGATGTCACATGTCCTTGACTTTTTGTGGAAAATTCTTGGACATGCCGGTTTCCTCACGATGTTTTCCTTCACCGTTTTTAGAGCTAGTGTTAAATCCGCACATAACTTAAGAAAGTCAGTGGTGCGGGGCCAGCGGGATTCGAACTCGGGTGCGTCGGATCGAAAGTCGCACGAGCTCCCACTGAGCCACACTCGCTCTCGCTCACGCTCGGGTAGATATGCTTACCTTCTTTTTCGTAGTCATTATATTTTAAGTTAATTTTTTTTGCATATTTTTAATTGATTTGCATTGTGTATATGACGTTTAAAAGTGCATTTTGTGTGCCTATTTATTAAATATCTATTGCCTTTTGACTTTTTAAAACACACGATTTTGTCTATGGGCACCTATAAAAAAAAAAAAACATTGCATCATCTCTAAGGTCAATAATTAACATATTGAGCGACGTACAACATAATCGTAAACCCATGAAACACATAAAACTATGGCATCCTACCGTAAAGGGAACTGTTTCGACATATTCCACATTGTTGAACTGAGGGCCAATCAACTACCAGCTTAATTAAATAACAACACACCTTGTTAGAATAAAATTTATGTGTGTTTATGGATGATAAAATCAATCCTAATGTTCACAACAGGAATGTATATATCTTAATCTTTTTTAGGGTTCCGTACCTCAAAAGTATGTTCAATTATTTATTTATTTTCGTAGTTTAATATAACAAGTTCGTGCGTCACCAAGGACCTGCGCTGAAAACTAGCGTTGTGGATTCTTGACAACAGTATGTTGAGCACAGACCTTTTTTGACTGCACTGTGCACGGCAGCGGTCTCCATACACATGCTGTAACTGTTTGTTGTATTCTGTCCTCCTGCACTTGTGTATGTGCGTTGTTTGTTGTGTGCAGTTTTGTCAAAAATAAATTGTTTATTTTTTTCTTTCTTTCTTCAAAAGGAAAAAACGGAATTCTTATAGGATCACTTTGTTGTCCGTCTCTCTGTCTGTCTGTCCGTCTGTCTGTCCGTAAGACACTTTACCTCGGGAACGCATGGAGATATCGAGTTGAAATTAAATTCATGTGAGTACTCAGGTCTACAGTCCCTTGAAGCTGTGAAAAAATAAAACTTCTAAGTAAAAAAAAAGATACGGTCGTTTATGCCCCATAAAACGTATATTTCGACACTCTCAAGGGAATCAAAATTTATAGGGTACTTTCCGTTGACCTAGAACTATGAAATTTGGCAAGTAATATTGTCTTATACTACAAGAACAAGGAAAAATCTGAAAACTATGCATTTATAATGAAATCATAAAAAATATAGTCTTTGTACGGAACCCTCGGTGGCCGAGTCCGACTCGCACTTATCCGATTTTTTAATTAATTTATTTAATATGTCGGCAAACAAGCAGACGGCCCTCCTGATGGTAAGCGGTTACCCTCGCCTATGGACATCTGCAGCACCAGAGGCATTGCTGATGCGTTGCCGACCCTTAAGGACCCTATTAATTCCCCTTTTAAAGGACAAAGGTAGGTAGTTCCACATTTTACAAGTGTAACTAACTAAATGTTAGTTTTCCGAAGAAAATAAAATAGATATAAAATAATACCTACCGTGTAACCCGACTGGAGTGACATGCGACCCTGAGAGGGTTGAGAAGTTAAAGTGTACCTTCATTAAAACATTCGAAATTCAAAATATAACAATAAAATTGCCACCGAAAAAAACGCATTTCCTGCCATAACCAATTTTCTTTAATGACGCAAGCGACCATCAAGTGTTGCGACCATTCAACATGACCGTGTATATAAAAAGAATAAAATCGTCCAATTCCTTCGTCCCACGGTATAGAATGCCAGCGGATGTGCGATTTTCTCATCGCGTCCGGAGGTTACCTTTCTATCTTGTTATTAGGTAGGTACTAATGATAACGCAATCTTTTGAAAATGCGTCACATTTTGGCTTGACAATGACAAAATGCATCAACTGTGCGTAGCCATAAATAATTAAAAAAGAAGCTGAATCCTTCCTTTTTTCACAGATCATAGAGACTTTTTTTTATAATTCACTCGTTTGGGTAGGCTTAAGTCTCTAGGACTTGACCGCCTTGCAGACCAAAGAGAAGATTGTATAATAGGTCTCAGACTAGTAAGCTTTTTTAACTACAGTAAAGTGGTGAAACAATGAATTATAGTTTTTTCGTAAAACTAACCAATTATATCTACATTTAGTTAGTTGGTAAATGGTGATTCGCACCTATATAGAGTTACGGTTCTAAATTGACCTAACTTCTCAAGGACGCATGTCACCCTGGTATGACAGGAGACAAGTGACACCGTGTTCCTCTTCGTTCATTTAAAAAAATGTTTACAATTTTTTTTCAAGCTTTTATTTAACTTGCAATGTTCATTATTTGTTTGCTTGGGTCAAATTTTCACTTACCCTTATCTTACGGAGTTGAAATATTGCATAATTTTCAAAGTCCGATGATAATATATTATGGTGACAGCCAGCTGATCTGATGATGGAGACGGAAGGTGGGCAATGGAACTCCTTGACGGATAATCGTAAACTACTAGTGTTTGGACTCATTTTAATCTGCTCGTGGTTCCGATTACAAATTTGTAAAAACTTGTCTTCAAAAATATATTTTTGAACAAAAATCTTTAAAACTCCAATATTCAGTAGGTACCTACTTACTTAAATAGGTAGGTAAACAGTACAGATTTTAAAACCGAAAGGAAGTAGTTTAGAATGCACATAATTATTTTTAACCACGGGTTAGTTAACTTGTACACTTTCTAGTATTTACATTAATTTACATAAATATTTAGTTAAAATGAGGTAATAACTAAAAAGTTACGCAAGCGTTCAAAACTAAGATATAAAATAATATAAACTATTAAATATGTGGGAATGAATGTTATTTTTTTACATTTTAATGGGAAACGTTTTGCATCGTCAATTCATTATGTCAAATGACACGTTTTTTTTCTAAATTGTTTTTGGGGCGGCAACTCCAGTGCATTGAATCGAATGCCGCGATAACTACCGCTTAGGCATTCTTTTTATTTAAACCGAGATGTATGATATTATAGTCATTATTACTGAAAAGTAATTATTTTAGACATATTACGAAAAAACTTGTTGAATAATTTCTAGAGCATTGAATGAAAGTAAAAGTTGTCTTGAGCGTAAAACTTAATATTATGAAAGCATAAAGTCGTTCGTATCAATATGTGAAGAAATTCCACAATAAAGCAGTAGTGCGCAGGCATTACTGTGTTCTAGTTTGATAGACATTGTAGCCAGTGAAATAACAAGTTACAGAAATTGGCTTAAAACTACAATACAATGGGCGGACTTATCGTTAAAAGCGATCTCTTCCAGTCAACCTTATAAATATATAAATTATTAATAAAAAAAATAAAAGAGTATGCAACTTTACATCTTCCTGATCCGCTTCCCTTGAGCTTCAGATAAATGATAGGGCTTTATCAACTAAGTTTCACATAGATAACATAGACTTTAAAAAAACAAAGTCAGACGCAACTATTGACCTTATGAATAAAAACTATTTCTCCTACATGACACTGGTAAAGTTATGTATACTCTAAGGGTAAATACATAAATGTGCGACGCCATCCTCGTCCGAGGAAAGAAAAAAAAATTAGGATTTTGAACTCTTTGGATGTAACACTTCATTTCCCGCCAAAAAGTCAAGGCAAAACTTATCATTTTCATTATGCCAAGGTTAAGGAAATAAATCAAACGCTTGTTTTGTTTATAAATAAATTATTAATGTAAAATGTACAATAATATGTTTTGCTGCAATTTTTACGCCATAACATATTTTCTATGCATTTACCTGTTACACAACTTACTCTTGCATAAAATTGCATAAAATAATTTACCATTACGTTAATGTTACCTATAATAATGTTTTAAAAACCGGTTTAAAAGTAATTTCTCCATTTATAGGCAAGCAGGCTTCTCAAAACGGCAATGATTATTTGTACAGATGTGTCAAGATTATTACCTACGTTCGAAAGTTGAAACAATTCGAAAGCTTATTGCGTAAGAGATGACAGAAGGCAAGTTTTTTGTTGATTCAATATCGATGACGCAAGTTCTGAAGTACCTTCTTATGTATCGAAAGTTGACAAACAGAAGAAGGGTCACCAATATTTAAAATACTGTTATCAGTATCTTCAGCATAACGTGTTACACAACTAGTGTTGCCAGGTCCAGTGTGTCGAATTTCGGAGTGGGAAGTTAAAATAATCGGGATTCTGGTTTGTAGGTCGGGACAACTACAATGGCTACAAAACAGTTTTTGTGAATCAGCGTAGGTATATTTTGAAAAGTTCCGTGAGTGTTATTATTCATAATTGAAATAAAGCGACTAAGACTCACTGTAAACGTCGAAAATTACTCCGACCAGGTTTCGGACATTTTAGAAGTCCTTCTTCTGGGAGTTATGAGATCAAGCCGCGGCGTAGGTCGCGAGCGCTCGCACGTAACTCTACTCTCTTTCTAAAATGTCCGAAACCTGGTCGGAGTAATTTTCGACGTTTACAGTGAGTCTTAGCCGTTTTATATCAATTAGCGTAGGTATATATTTTTATCGGATAGTCAGTGTCCCGATTTGCATGGGACGTCCCGATTTTTGGGTGTCTGGTAACACGTAACACGTCCCGATTAATTTTTGATCGGGACGCCAAATGTCCCGATTTTTACTAACCTCTTTAGTCTGTACTTTATTCGATAACGATACGATTCCGTTCCGAAATTTGACATACTGGACCTGGCAACACTAGTTAATCATAAATTTTTAGAAAAAAACAAAAACTGACTTCAATGTTATATGTATTAGTTACAATTTACGACATTTATACACATTATATGCTAATTTAATAAAATAACGTACTGTAACATACATCTAAATACATTCGCTCTAGTAATTTAACTAAATTTTATTAATTCTTAATCTGTAATATTTTTATAATTAATTAATACTGATATTATTATTGTTAATCAACTAAATTTAATTTACTTAATTTAATTTAAATTTAACTAAACTATATGTACAAGAGCCAGAACAAAGCTGGGAAGAAGCTAACTGCCAAGATACAGGTGTGTCAATACCTAGTTTGGTGGCTAGAGTCTCAACAAATTGTAATTTGTACTATTATGAAATAAATAATTTTTAATTTAAAAAAAATTTAACAAAAAAATGCATCTTCGCAGTCCAAGGTCAAATATGGATGAAATTTATATGGGACCACTTCGTAGCTATACTGAAAAATGACGGAGTTCTGAGTTAACAAACATTAAAAAAAAACAATCAAACAGAGAACCTTCTCCTGTTTTGGTCGGTTAAAAACCTCGTTCCTGCTTAAAAACTAAGCTAAGTGTTAACAATGTGTCGCTCACATTGCCGGCATAGTTTCCCACGAGCTGTGGGGAAGACGAAGAACTTGGAATGTGGAGCTACAACTATTGAAAGTTACCATTCATCTTGATAATGCCTTCCGGGTGATTTATTTCCTGACATTGTACTTACTTGGATGATTCTATTATCAAATTCGTAACTTTTCTTCTTTTTTTGTAGTTTGTCAGTGGTTACTTGGTTAATTCTATTTTCAAATTCGTAATTTTAACGGTTTCCTCACGATGTTTTCCTTCACCGTTTTAGAGCGAGTGTTAAATTCACACATAACTTAAGAAAGTCAGTGGTGGCCAGCGGGATTCGAACTCGGGTATGTCGGATCGAAAGTTGCACGTGCTCCCACTGTCGCTCCAAGTGATGATGATGATAAATTATTCACGACAGCCTCTGCGGTGTAGTGGTTGGGCAGGTTGGCTCAAATCATACACCACTGAGGTTGCGGGTTCGATACCCACGACGGGACAAATGTTTGTGCAAAGAAAAAAAAGCGCAAGCATTTGTTTTGTGTCTGGGTGTTGTGGGACCACGTTCCTCATAGTGTCTGGTTCCCTAGTTACAGATAATCCTAGTTAGGCGCCAGGATCTATGTATGTGATCGTAGGGAGTATTTATAAAAAAAAAAAACGTATTTATCATCATTATTATTAAGCAATAAGGGACTTTTTGGCGGGAAGTGAAAAGCGATACAGTTCGATTTTGTTTTATTTTCCAAACAAGTGTTATTTCGAGTGATCATGTGTAATATCGGTGGAATATTAACCATTATGTGTTCGTAAACGTGCACGAGTGTAGGCAAATGAAACAAAATAGAGAAAACATTGCTCTTTATGTTCTCCCGAAAAGTCCATAGAAAGCTTGAATAAAGTACCACTTTATTGAAGCACTAGGAGAGGGTCCGGCTTGTTGCTGTTGACCCTCATTCTCAACAAAAGTATAATAAATGGAATATTAAAGTATCAAATAAAAACTACGTAAGACATGGTGGTATGGTCCTAGAGACTTTAGCCTGCCCTAAGGAGTAAATTAAAAAAAAGAGATGTTACTGGTCACACCTGTTTCTTTTAATTATCTTACACCGCTTAGATATTTATATGGTTTTATGTTTTGTATCGAATGCTCGGACGAATTTACAGAGCGCGTCTAATCGACGTTTCTAATAAAATTAATTGCTTACGTGATAAAGAATCTTCTAAATTTAACTGTTTCGGGTGAAATTTCGTTGTTTTCTATTTGAAACCGATAAAAATTTCGATTTTGTTTATAAATTGTTTAATTTATAGATACATAGAAAATAAATATAGGGACTTGGCAAAACTTCTGGCGGAGGCGACGTGTGACCAGAATGCTAGCTCATATTTGGATCAAAAAATCAGCATTGCCATTCAGCGTGGCAACGCGGCCAGCGTTCTGGGCACTTCCCCTCCATCATAGGCCTTTTAGAATAATTTTCAATTTTATATTTTGTATATATATTTAAGTTATTTAAGTTGTTATTTAATTTAGAACTATGTAAATTGAATATGTTTCTATGTATGTGTAAATAAATATATCACTTTATTCAAAAAGAGAAAATACTTTAAAATAATAAAAATATATATGTATGCATTCAAATCAATAACAAAATATATTGATAATAATTTATTAATGTATTTCTCGAAAGCGGCGTAACCGAGACCACTGTGCGAAATTTATTAAAAATCTGTTTTAAAATTTCAATTTATGTAATATGCATTAATTTTATAGCCAGATGGTCTAGCGTATCCTAGAGATCGGATACAGATTAAAAACTAGATTTTTATGTTTACATAATTTCTATTAATTTATGTGTTGAAAGTGACGGGCGTAACCTAGACAGTGAAATACTTTCGCCAATGTAGTAATAATCTTTGAGGACATGTGACATCCGGTTATTTATAATATACCAAATTTTTACAAGCTTTTATTTAACTTGCTATGTGTTTGTTGGGGTCGAATCAGAACCACTTCCTCTTATCCTACGAAGTTGAAATTTTGCATACTTGTGAAAATTCGATGACAATGCAATATTATGGTGACAGCCAGCTGATCTGATGATGGAGACGGAAGGTGAGCAATGGAACTCCTTGACGGATAATCGTAAACTACTAGTGTTTGGGCTCATTTTAATCTGCTCGCGGTTCCGATTACGAAATTGTTTTAAGTTTATCTTGGAAAATATATGTTTTCAACAAAAAAGCTTATTTTATGATAATATCGGGTCTCTTCGCGCACACTTTTAAAATCAAGGGGCCACACTGGCCCAGTGCGGGTTGGTGAATGTCACATGTTGAATTTTTGTGATCAATTCTTGGACATGCCGGTTTCCTCACGATGTTTCCTTCATCGATTTTAGAGCGAGTGTTAAATCCGCACATAACTTAAGAAAGTCAGTGGCTGGCCAGCGGGATTCGAACTCGAGTGCGTCGGATCGAAAGTCACACGTGCTCCCACTGAGCCACACTCGCTCATGAAATGAAATGAAAATGAAATAACTCTTTATTGAAACACACATAAAATTATTAATAATAAAAACAACGTAACAAAAGCGTAACAATTGGCGGTCTTATCGCTTAAAGCGATCTCTTCCAGACAACCGTGCAGGGAAAGGAATTACGCAGAAATAATGTCATTTTATTATATTTCATTTTAATCTGCTCGCGGTTACGATTACGAATTTGTTAAAAGCTTTTCTTGAAAAATATATTTTTAGGGGTACGCATTATAAACGTGGAACCAAAACGCTTTGTACAAATTGGCGGAATGTTTATGTTGGTTGGTATGGCAGGGTGGAATTAGGTCGTGAAGTTCCTGTGCACAATCGCTGAAATGTATCCTATAAAAGATTTATTTTATATTGTTAATTTGACCAATTAATATAATAATTTTTAGAAAAAAAAACCGTCTTCTATGTTATCTTAAATAATAAATGAAATACGGATGAAATTTATATGGGACCATTTCGTAGCTATACTGAACCCAACGCAAAAATAATTTTTCCAATCGGCTCATGAATGACGGAGTTCTGAGGTAACAAACATAAAAAAACATACAATCGAAAAGAGAACCTCCTCCTTTTTTTGAAGTCGGTTAAAAATAGTGCTGGTCGTAGAGTGTAGACAAAGCTTTTTTTAAATGGAGGATTCTTTTAGCCGTGTGTAGGTTTTCTAATTTCAATACTTTTAAATTAATGACTCGGTAACCAAAATCTCGTACTTGACTGTAATTGTCGACATAATTTGTCAGCTCATCTTTTTGAGTCGGTTAAAGAGATGTGGCCGCCCTCACACATCCGCCTCTGACCGGTTGTTATGTAACTACACTTAACATATCACTTTCGTTCGCTTTCTATTCAGTCTTTGACAGGTTCCGATCGGCATGTATGCTTAAAAACTTGTCTCGAACGCACATTGAGTTCCGTAGACCTAGCGCACTCCGCACTGTAGGTACGAAGCTACAAGTACATAGCCGGACAACGACGGCGGGTCGCGCGTCGTTACACGTGCCGCGTCAGAAGAGATAAGAGCGGCGCGATAGAAAGAGAGGCGTTTTTTTTATTGCGTCATAGCAAGAGTCGTTATTTGTTTAAATTTCTTTGCGGAGTGATGCTTCTGTCCCTTAGTATTCTGTGGTAGAGGTAATGTTTTCCGCCATGACAGAGAGTTAACTACTGATAATTAATGTTTAGTAAAAACAAGGACCGACTTCAAGACTAAACTTATATAAGTATGTATATATATATATATATATATATATATTGATATAATGGATATATTTATTTACAGAACCAATTAACAATGATGTACAAATATATAGAATGACAAAAACTAAACTAACCGACATATATTTTTTAGTTTATTTTTTCAAAAAGTGCTGAATAAATTTAAATAAAATGCATATGGGACCTTTGATGTATGACCTACCAAACAATAACAGTATTACAATACAGTTACAATAACAGTATTTATTAAAATGAGCCCAAATACTAGAAGCTTGTCAGCTGTATTTGGGCTCATTTTAATCTGCTCGCGGTTCCGATTACGAATTTGTTAAAGGCTTTTTTTTTTAAATATTTTTCAACACAAATGTTGTCATTATATTAATACCATCTAGATTTTATATTCCACCACAAACACATTTAATTCACCTCAGGAAATGTGTTCCGTAATCCACGCAACATCCTTCGAAGACCTGAATATTAATGCCATTTAAGCCAGAACTGGCGCCACTGTGTCTGATCTTGTACCGAACGGTTAGATTCTGTCATTTGCAAACATATCTGTGAGGTACTTACGATATCGTGCGAAAGACCATCAACATATTATAGATCTATTCAATTCATTTCGATTCTTTATCGCATCTGTAAGTTAAAATGGTGTTCATAATAGGTCATAAAAGTTCATTACAGACCCTGTCGGGCACGGCAAGTAGGACAGAGGAAGACAAAAAAATAGAAAATAGTAGGTACTATAGAATTGTTAACGACGATTTCGTGTAATATCTGTGGAATATTAACCATTATGTGTTCGTAAACGTGCACGAGTGTAGGCAAATGAAACAAAATAGAGAAAACATTGCTTTTTATGTTCTCCCAAAAAGTCAATGAAAAGCTTGAATAAAGTTCCACCACTTTATTGAAGCACTAGGAATGACAATGATTTGACTACAATACGAAAGAAATCATAGTAACTATCAAATAAAAACTACGTAAGACATGGCGGTATGGTCCTAGAGACTTTAGCCTGCCGAAACGGGCGAATTAAAAAAAATATAATTATCTGTGAAGTGGCTGTATTTGGCACTACGAAAAATTTAAACTCGTAGTAGGTCTCTCATATGCGTGAGGCCGTCGGGGTAGGTACCACAGCTTTGCCAGTTATTCTGCCGCTAAGCAGTAGTGCGCAAGCATTACTGTGTTCCGGCTTAAAGAGCATTGTAGCCAGCGAAATTACTGGACATATGAGATTTAATATCTGATGTCTCTGGGTGATGAGCGCAAAGCGCAATGCAGTGCTTTCTATGATATTAAAAGTTGTGGGTGGCACGACAAAGGTAAGTAAGTAAGGTCAGGCGTGGCGTTTACCATCAGGCGAATGACTTGCTCGTCTCGTCACTCAGTACCAAAAGTTTTGACAGTTCCTGGTTGGTTTTCTTTGCCAGCAGCGCCCCCATGGACTTTTTTTTTACGCTTAATAGATCTATGTTTGGCCACTATCTGGCCTGATGTGAAGCGATGATGTGGCCTAAGATGGAGCACATAGATCTAGAGAGAGACGGCAGTTGAGCGGCTGCTCAGACCCGTCTCCCCGATGGTTCATCAAACATCATCCCGAAACATGACTAGGTCGCTTGACGGCATGGCTTTGTTCGGTGGGTGGTATTACAACCACGGCCAGAGCCTACCACTCCAAAAAAACACATCACAGATAATTTGGCACTACAAACTACAAAGTTAGTTCCGAAAAAGGCCATGGTCGTGAGATGAGTGCTAATAACTTCGCTGCGCTTATTCCATTCCAATCAGGTGCGTTCTAAATACCTACTACCTAACTACAGCTTTATTGCAACGGCCTTGACTTTGACCTTCTTTAGCCAATCATAGATAAAGGCAAAGTGCAGACGTGCGGCTTGCAGAATTTCTTTACAAGCTTTTATTTAACATGCAATGTAGATAGAATAGAATAGAAAACACTTTATTGCACTTAAGAAGGAATTACATTGTACACATAGTTTCTTATGATAAGTACAAAAGGCGGTCTTAACGCTAAACAGCGATCTCTATGTATGTATGTAGCTATGTTTGTTTGGGTGGAATCTTGCAAGCTGAATTAGAACCACTTCCTCTTATCCTATGGAGTTGAAATTTTGCACACTTGTCAAAGTCCGATGACAATGCAATATTATGATGACAGCCAGCTGATCTGATGATGGAGACGGAAGGTGGTTTATTAATCTACTTTACATCTACGTTTATAATCGTTACTTGCAAGATTTGACCCAAACGTAGCAAGTTAAATAAAAGCTTGTAAAAATGACAGCGACAAAGTCCCAAGTCCCATGTAAATGTTAGCATCCAAAAAGAGATGTGAGAAAGCATTAGAAACGCTAACGGAGAAAGCCATGCAGACGATGACCTCGGCAAAGAGTAGGTAGGTTTCGCGTGCAGATGCGACACTTGAAAACTTTGGTTAGATCAGTGAAAAAAAATGCTGATTACGAAAGTGGTTTTCGAAAAGTGTTTGTTTTTAGCCGACTACAAAAAAGGAGGAGGTTCTCAATTCGACGGTATTTTTTTTGTATGTTACGCGATTACTCCGCCAATTATGAACTAATTTTGATGATAATTTTTGGTTTGGTCCCACATAAATTTTATCGAAATAAATTCAAAACTTTTAAAAAAATTTATAAATAAAAAAATATAAGGTTAGTCTTGAAATCGGTTCTTGTATTTTTTTTAAATATTGTAATAAAATAGTTTTGATGGTCGGATATTTTTTTTAATTGGATCGAAGTCAATACTTAATATTTTTAATTGACCTTAAAAAAAGGAGAAGGTTCTCATCTCCATTGTATTTTTTTATGTTTGGTACCTCATAACTCCTTCATTTATATACTGATTTGGAAATGTTTGCGTTGGGTTCAGTATAGCTTCAAGGTCCGATATAAATTATGTACATCGATATTCGACCTTGACCTTCAAAGATGCATCAGAATTTAAGTCGGTTTTTTATAATATGTATTATTATTGTGTAAAAGTCATTTTGATAGTACGTTTTTTTTAATTCGACTTTTTTATTCGATTCATTATATTTCACTCGTTCGATGAATTCGATTATTTAAATTCGGTTTTATATTGTTTTTAGGGTTCCGAATCAAAACTACTTTCCATTGATCTAGAATCATAAAATTTGGCAAGAACCAATGTCTTACAGCAAAGGTAAAGGAAAACTACCGAAAACCGTAAAGTTCACAAAAAAATATTTTTGTACGGAACCCTCGGTGCGCGAGTCCGACTCGCACATGGCCTGTTTAATTTAATTAAAATATTAGTTTATTCAAAATAACGCCTACAAACTACGATTATATTCTGTGAAAGATTTTAATGCAGTTATGGAACAGTTCTAAATAACATATAATAAGAATGATTAAGTAAAAGCGTCTGACAGTAAAAAAAAAACAAAAAAAAATGCATGCATGGTAAGCGAAGCGAGAAAATTCCGCAAAGTAACGCCTCCAAACTACGATTATGTCTATGAAAACGATGTTCCAGTTAAAAAATAGTTCCAAAAATAATATAATAATAACGAAGTAAAAGTGTCTGCCAAGAAGATGCGTGAAGCAGCCAAAAAAAAAAAAACAAAAAAAAATGCATGCATGGTAAGCGAAGCGAGAAAATTCCGCAAAGTAACGCCTCCAAACTACGATTATGTCTATAAAAACGATGTTCCAGTTAAAAAATAGTTCCAAAAATAATATAATAATAACGAAGTAAAAGTGTCTGCCAAGAAGATGCGTGAAGCAGCCAAAAAAAACTTAATGCATGGTGAGCGAAGCGCGAAAATCGTGACGAAGCTTGTGTTTTTAGTTATTATATTGTATATATGAATTAGTAACAAATAATTAAGTCGTGAGTCTGAGAATATAATTACTTATTGTTTAAGTAGGTTAGTGTTATTATTGTTAGTTTACATAACTAAAACAGTAATTAAAAAATACGTAACATATTTGGGTTAACATTTTTTATATATGTTAAAATTAATAATAGGGGATCGGACAGTAATCGAGAAAAAAATCTAAAATGTAGTTAGGACAAATGTTTGTCGAATCCGAAAGATCATTAAACCAATATTTTTGTAAAATAATAATGATTTATATTTTTATATCAACAAATAAAATCTAATAATTCTGTCATTAAATGAAATGTTTATTTGCTTTGATGTGGTACCTAATTATTATTGAATATAATGTTTATTAGCTTTGATTTGGTAATTAAAAGTTACTAGTTTCGCCCCGCGGTTTCACGGGATAAAAAATTAACCTATGTCCTTTTTTCAGGACCTAAAGTGCATACCAAATTTCATCAAAATTCGTTCAGTAAATGTTGCGTTATTGAGTTTTTTTTATGTTCTTGAGTGATGAGACGAGCAAGTGTTCGCCTGATGGTAAGCGCCACGCTTGCCCATAACAATTGCAGTGCCACCCAAAACTTTTAATGCCATAAAAAGCACTGCGTAGGATTGCATTGTGCTCATCCCCCCGAGACATTAGATTATGAAGTCTCAGATATGCCCAGTAATTTTTCACACAAATTGTAAACCTAAGCCGTCAGTAAGGTATATATTTTATGGGCCTCTGGTACTTTTATTTTGTTAACTGTATTATTGCCTGAAATAAATGAATTTATTATTATTTTTATAATAATTATGAATTTAATAATGTCATGTTATCCACACCACAACTGGTTTCGTAATTATTTATAATGAAAGTGAACGAACATGATCACATTTCCACCTCGTCGCGGTTCAACGGATTGTCACCTCTGGTTGTTGGTCTTTGACCCTAACCACTCTCGTCTTCGTTTGAAAGAGGTTCGAAAGCTATAGGTCGCTTTTAAAGCTTGTTCTTGTGGGTAGTCCATAAATTAATGGACGGCCTTGAATGAGCTTTAATATCAAATATAATAAAATGACATTATTTCTGCATGGTTGTCTGGAAGAGATCGCTTTAAGCGATAAGACCGCCAATTGTTACACTCTTGTTACGTTGTTTTTATTATTAATAATTTTATGTGTGTTTCAATAAACAGTTGTTTCATTTTTATTTCATTTCATGAGCGAGTGTGGCTCAGTGGGAGCACGTGTGACTTTCGATCCGACGCACTCGAGTTCGAATCCCGCTGGCCCCGCACCACTGACTTTCTTAAGTTATGTGCGGATTTAACACTCGCTCTAAAATCGATGAAGGAAACATCGTGAGGAAACCGGCATGTCCAAGAATTGATCACAAAAATTCAACATGTGACATTCACCAACCCGCACTGGGCCAGTGTGGCCCTTTGATTTTAAAAGTGTGCGCGAAGAGACCCGATATTATCATAAAATAAGCTTTTTTGTTGAAAACATATATTTTCCAAGATAAACTTAAAATGTGTTCATTAAAATATTTCATAATGAGCACCTATTTTAAAAATATTACATATTCGCGGCCTCGGGGTGGCCCAAGGGCCACCCCCCTGCTACACCCTAACCTACAGAGGGCTGCCTTATATGTTTGAGTGCTAAAACTGACCAAATTTGGTGCACAATCAGTGTTTTTGGTGAACGGTTAAATTTTTTTATTTTTACACTTAATAGATCTATGTTTGGCCTGATGTGAAGCGATGATGTGACCTAAGATGGAGCACATAGATCTAGAGAGAGACGGCAGTTGAGCGGCTGCTCAGACCCGTCTCCCCGATGGTTAATTAATTATCCAATAAAAACTAGTAAAAAGAAAAAAAATACGCAAAACCGTAAAACACAAAAAAACAGGTCCAATTATATGGACAGGTATACTACGGTTGCTGGTTTAAACCTGCCCTGACATTCTGACATGCCCTATGTCGTAACGCGCAACCCGCCACCAGTTGACATTTCAAACCGGAATGCAGCTTTCTTGCTGATGCTTTCTCTCGGACCGGTCCCCTGACGTCACGTGGAAAGCGTAGCCTTGGAGGCTCCTACGTTGTCGCAGTAGCCCGCTGTTGGGATTAGAAAGAAAGAAAGAAAAAAAACATTTATTCGATGTTTCACGCAACATTACACACAACTCAATCCCGTAATACAATAGGGAATATGGATGTGTTGTCGAAAAATCTAGAAATTACTTTTTACGATAGATTACTCCTGTAAACATTTAGTAGTGATATAATTATTGTTATTATTTGCGCAGTTTATTTCTATTTCAATGTTTATTTTTCTTATTTTTGGAAAAACGGAACGTCATCGCAAAACGCTTGAGTACATGCAACCACTATCTGACGTCACGCGCCTCGCTCCTTATTGGTCAAATTTTGACATAGAGCCCGCCCTATTGGTAAATTATTGACATACGCACACATGTAGCATAGACGGACCAATGAGGAGGTCCTAGGTCCCCACGTTTGTGACGTCACACGCAAATGGCGCGTTTGTGTTGATTTAAATTGATTCAAATTTTCATTTAGTTATTTTATTGACGAGTGATGCCGTAAAATTTTTATTTTTTTTTTCATAAATACTTTTTAATAATGACTCGATTCATGCATTAAAAAAATATATGCATATTCCCTAAAGTTTGTAACAATGTTTGGATGTATGTTTGTTACTCTTTCACGCAAAAACTACTGTAGGGATTTTGATGAAACTTTACAATAATATAGCTTACACATCAGAATAACACATAGGCTACTTTTTATCCCGGGAAACCGCGGGTGAAACCGCAGGGCGCAGCTAGTGAAATTATTTAATTAATATATCAACATGTTTACCAATACGAGCGAGTGTGGCTCAGTGGGAGTATGTGCGACTTTCGATCCGACGTACCTGAGTTCGAATCCCGCTGGCCTCGCAACACTTTCTTAAGTTATGTGCGGATTTAACACTTACTCTTAAAACGATGAAAAAAAAAACATAGTGAGGAAACCGGCTTGTCCAAGAATCACAAAAATTCAAGGACATTTCAACCCGCACTGGGCCAGCGTGGTGAATTATGTCCGTTTCTCTCTCTATGAGAGAAGGCCCAAGTCCCAGCAGTGGGAACGTGGTGGGCTGAAGATGATGATAATGATGTTTCATTTTCAACGACAAAAATCAGTGACCGATTGTTTGAAGTGGACGGGCGGCCTTATGCACGAAGCATATCATATCGCCAATGTCATTTTAAGGGGTTCCGTACCCAAAGGGTAAAACGGGACACTATTACTAAGACTCCGCTGTCCGTCTGTCAGTCTGTCCGTCTGTCGCTGTCTGTTGCTGACGCGGCAAAACAATGATTGTTTTGCTGCGTCAACAGTAATAGCAAACCGAATAACTCGGCCGAATATCCGGTTCGGTAAAGGTTAAACCGAATAATATTCGGTATTCGGTGAAACCACTATTCGGCGCATCTCTAGACAAAACAGTCGAAAACTTAATTTCGGCAGTGTTCAGAACGCTGTCACGACGGCGACGTAACCGAAATCCGATGTTACTTTACACCGACAACACTTTAAGCCGACATAACTTAAGACACTACTATTTAGAATAGTCTACTTCGACAGTACATTACTTCGACGGTTCTCCCTTTTTAACTGACTTCAAAAAAGGAGGAGTTTCGCAATTAGACTGTATTTTTTTTAAGTTTATTACCTCAGAACTCCGTCATTTATAAACCGATTTGTTTTTTTTTGTGTGTTGGATTCAGTATAGCTTCGAAGCGGTCCCATATAAATTACATGAACCTTCGACCTTGGACTTCGATACATCAGAACTGAAGTCAGTTTTATTTGTTAGAAAATGAATTATTTGCAGAAAC
Organism: Petrophora chlorosata; assembly: GCA_951640565.1. NCBI lineage: Eukaryota > Metazoa > Arthropoda > Insecta > Lepidoptera > Geometridae > Petrophora > Petrophora chlorosata. The sequence goes on from OX621219.1 coordinate 1,130,711, forward strand.
TGTTTTCGCAGAATTTCATGTCGGCCTCGCATAATTTTTATCAAACATTTTTTTTAATTTGGTGGTCCACAGTTGCTAATAATAATTTTCTTTTGTTTCAGTTGCCTCGGTTAAGATTGGTAAGTTCATCATCATCACCCCACTTTGTTCCCACTGCTGGGACGCAGGCCTTCTCTCAGAGAGAGTATGGGCCATAACACAAAATTCGTAAAAATCAGCACAAATTCAAGGTGAATAGTGACCACCACGCCATAAACACTAGAATTAGGGATACCATTGCAGTACCTAGGTTTAGACTGAGTAAAACGAATAAGTCCTTCATGGGCAATTGTGTACGTTATTATAATAAAATTCCAAAATGTATAACGGAGCTCACAGAAAGTAGATTCAAATTGAGTGTGAAAAATATTCTAATGAAAAAAGCATACCATACAGTTAGTAATTACATAGAAGACAAAGATGCATGGAACATTCCGCTTCTGCCAAGTAGCCAACTGGCACATAAGAAGAATAATATTGTCAAAAACAAACATAAAATATTGTAACAAAAGTTCTAAAAAATATGCCCCTCAGTATCTTGCCGTATCTTCTGAGTAGTGGTTCTATTTCCGATACGGTGGTAGTCATTGTGGCGGAGCGGTACGGTAACGGGGTAGTAGGGAGCGGTAACGGTATAGGAGAAGGACAGGATCAGTCCAGAACGCGGCGGTTACGGAATACAACCACGACGATATCAGGATACGAGTGGGAAGGTAACAGAATAGAAGTGGTACGGTAATGAGAAAGGAGCAGGACGGGAGCTGGAACGGGAGTATTTTGGGACAGAAAATGGTCGGAAGCATGATGAATTACTACTACACTACGCGTACGAAGTCGCGGGCAACAGCTAGTATTACTATAATAATGGTGGTAGGTTTCTCGTATGCGAGAGGTCTTCTGCGTGGGTACCTATCACCGCTTTGCCAGTTATTCAGCCACCAAGCAGTAGTGCGCAAGCATTGTTGTGTTCCGGTTTGAAGGGCATTGTAGCCAGCGAAATTACTGGGCATTATCAGACTCAACAGCTAATTGTCTCACGGTGACGAGAGCAGTGCAGCGCCGCGCAGGATTTTGCAAAACAAAGTTCTGGGTGGTGCTGTTATTGTTATGGGCTGGCGTATTGCTTACCATCAGGCAAACGACCAGCTCGTCTCGTCAAACAGTAAGATAAAAAAATGGGTATGAAGGTACTTTAGGTCATGGAAAAGGACATTGGCTTAAACGAATTAAAAAAGGCGGATGGAATCGCGCTTAACAACTGAAGCATAGCAATGGCGGTGACGTTATGTTTGTGTGAGTGGAGAGTGCCGATGTCAAGCCGATGCGACTGCCGATAGGCATAGCATGATGTAAATGTGTGCGTGAGGCTTGTGCACGAACGAGCGGTCCGGCTTATAGCTTACGTGTTTAACTTTTGAATTTGATGACGAGGCGTCCGCTTTTTTACAAGCTTTTATTTTGGAATGTTTGTTTGTTTGGGTCAAATCTTGCAAGTTGAATCAGAACCACTTCCTCTTATCCTACGGAGTTGAAATTTTGCATACTTGTCAAAGTCCGATGACAATGCAATATTATGACAGCCAGCTGATCTGATGATAGAGACGGAAGGTGGGCAATGGAACTCCTTGACGGATAATCGTAAACTACTAGTGTTTGGGCTCATTTTAATCTGCTCGCGGTTCCGATTACGAATTTGTGAAAAGCTTGTCTTGAAAATTTATTATTCAATAAAAATGAAATGTTCTATTTAAGGACATGCAACATTTTTTCCCGGGAAATCGCGTATGGCGCAGCTAGTAAATAAATTCTCACATGAATTAAGGTTACAACACTGTGCAAAGATCATTGCCTCTACGATAATATCGCGAACACAGCCAACCGCAAAACAGCGTGCGAAGTGAAAGTAATATATCTTGTAACTGTAGTGTAATAATGTAATTTGAGAGTAACTTACTATCATAGTGTCGCCAGGTGTCCCGATTTGCGCGGGACGTCTCGATTTTGCACAAACCTCATTAATCTTTTCTTTTTACTGGTTGTGTTTGACCACTATCTCACCTGATGGTAAGCGATGATGCCGGATACCTACCGGAGGGCTAGACAGGGCAGTGCCTCTGGCACCCCAAGCCATGGGGGCTTACAAACTATAAATTGAACTAGTGAATATTTCTCCCACATTCGGAATACAAATAAACCAGAGTTCGGAACCCGACGCATACAAAACAAACGATTTTAAATAGTTTAGTTGGGGCCCTAGTTTATTTCTTGCCCCAGGGCCTTTGGTAACCTAGCTACGCCACTGTTACCAGTATGGGTACCTTTCAATATCTGTGATGGGTACATTGTGGAGAGTGGGAGCTAATGCGATTGGACTCCTTTTAGTAGAGAAACTGTCTGTACTTTATTTGATAATTTTGAGAAAGAAGACACAAACTTAATTACCGCACTAGTGTGGTTATATAAAGTAAAAGCACGCGTGCGTATATCTCGGATAACCAGCCTGCAACCGATGTAATAAAGTCCCTATTACGAGCGAGTGTCATGAAAATATATTTTAAGAGGGAACGGCACGCTGAAATTTTCATACAAAAAGAGAAAACGTTTTTCTACCCCTAAACATTAAACAAATTCGATGAAATTTGGACATGTAAGAGATGTTATCATTATTGAGGTTTGTAAGTTTTTATTTTTTCGATAATTCCTATAGACGTTGAATAAATGGACCCAAAAAACACGATATTTACTCGAAAATTTTATTTGAAGTTTGGAAGCTGTTAACTTAAAAAATAGACATAAACTTAGAAAAACGAAAACTTACAAACCTAGTTTATTTTCTATTTAAGAAATTGAGACCAAAATTACCAAATTTGGTTGAGATTTAGTGTGATAGAAACGTTTTCTCCCGAAACGCTAATTTTAACAAAAATCTGAAGTTGATACGAATTTAGTTAAATTATTATTATTATTATTTAGTTAATTGAATTTATGCATTTTCTGCGAGACCGTAAACATTTATTCAAATACCTAGTGAGTGCTTATTGGCCGCGGCTGTGCCATATCCTCTTTAATGTTGACTTTTAAGGTGACGTAACGCGCGCCCCCAATATTACGTCGCGACTGCTCGACCTTAGTCGTAGTAATCGTATGCCCCGTGAAAGCACAACTTTACCATCATTAATTTGTATATACGAGTATTTTACTCGTGGTAGGTCTCGCATATGCGGGAGGCCGTCTACGTAGGTACCATAGCTTTGCTAGTTAATCTACCGCCAAACAGTAGTGTTTAAGCATTACTGTGTTCCGGTTTGAAGGCATTGTAGCCAGTGAAATTACTGGGCATATGAGACTTTGATGTCTTTTTTTATATGACTAATAGGCAAACAAGCAGACGGCCCGCCTGGATCGTAAGCGGTTACGGTCGCCTATGCACACCTGCAACACTCGGGGCATTACTGGTGCGTTGCCTACCTTTAAGGATCCTTTTCACCCTTCTTTTAAAGTACCCCATGTTATAATGTTATAGCTGCGCGGGAAAACCTCGGGCGGTAGTCCATTCCATATTTTGCATGTGTGCGGCAAGAAAGATCTGGAGAATCGGACAGTATGCGATTTCCATAGATCTATGGTATGGGGATGGGCTTTCGCACGATGTCGGGCAGTGCGGTGATAAAACCGTGATGGAGTAATGAGATCAAATAGTTCCACAGAACATTCCCCATTATAGATTTTATATAACACACTGAGTGCGCCGATGTCTCGACGTTTACTTAGTGGTTCCAAATCCTTTGTGAGTTCGGGATCGCCGACAAGTCTAATGGCTCGCCTTTGTAAGGAGTCAAGTGGCTGAAGCTGGTACTTTGGTGTACCGTTCCAGAGATGGGAGCAGTACTCCATATGGGGCCGAACCTGCGCTTTATAAAGCGTTAGGCGTTGACGTTGTCTCGGGGTGATCAGCGCAATATGAGTGCTCCGCAGTGCTTTGCTATAAAAGTTCTGGGTGGCACTGTAATTTGTTATGTGCAGGTCTCTTCACTCAGATCCATAAAAAACCGTTCAAAAAGTGTAGGCCCGTTGTCCCCGCTACGGGGACAACAGGGCGTCATGAAATTTTCGTACCATTGTCCCCTTTACGGAGATACAGCCTCTAGGTTAGGTTATGTTAGAACTGTGACTACACGGCGCGAGCCGAGCGAGCGAAGCGAGCGTGCCGCGGCAGCGGCCGGCGAAGCGCTAGGTAGTAGTTTTCCATATAAAGTTTACTTTACTATATTTATTTATTTATTCAAATTCAAATTACAACTATCATCACAGGCATTTCCCAATTCAATAATGTATGTCAACATTATAATTCATTTACATCTACAATACTAATTAGTTATTTCCATTATAATGAATTTATGTCATATCTACAATAGTCATTAATTATTTTTCATTATAATTTAAATATTCATTTAAATAATAATATACAAAAATTAATAATTCATTTTCATAATAATTTACAAGACTTGATTATTTTTACTATAACATATTTTAAGTAATAGTATTTTTTTTAAATTTCGCTTCCGAACAAATAAAAACATGTCTATTTTGTCAGCAATTTAATATATGCAATATACTCGTATGTATCAATGGTGTCTTAGCTAGTAAACTAGTCCTTGCGTACATCAACGGAAACAGAGCACATCGGGATGTATTTTAAATATTTTATTAAAGTACCATTGTCCCGTTTAATGGGGACACGGCTTACGGGGACAACGGACCTTTTTTTATTATCTGACTAGCGAACCGCCCCGGCTTCGCACGGTTATTATACATATAAACCTTCCTCTTCAATCACTATCTATTAAAAAAATCCGCATCAAAATCCGTTGCGTAGTTTTAAAGATTTAAGCATACATAGGGATATAGGGACAGAGAAAGCGACTTTGTTTCATACTATGTAGTGATAGTGATGGGCAACATTTGACCGCTGTCATGATGGAAAGTGATGACGCGGTCGACGATGGATCATGCTTGCCTAGAAGGTACCGATTCATTTTGGACTTCGTGTTCCGTGGTACATAAGAAACGATGACCTCCATAGGGACCTGAAAGTGGACCTCGTTAATAGTGTAATTAATAAGTTCGCCGAAGCTCATGAACGTAGACTTCACCATCACGTGAACGTCGAGGCTATCCAGCTCCTCGACAACACAGACCTAGTGAGAAGACTAAAAAGGACAAAACCTTTTGAGTTAATTTAGTGCAGTGACAGTGTATCGTAGTAAAGTTACAATAAGAAACAATAAGAAAAGTGTTGATGGACATATTCTTAGTTTTACTCTACTTAGCAGTTTAAGTTAAATTCAAATTACTTATTAGCCTTATTAGGCTAGATTGTAATGTTAATGAAGTGTCATTTTGTGACACATTATAAAAAAAAAAAATTTGGACTTGAAGACACCCAGATTATAAGCATCGGGAAATAGAGACGCTGGCCTACACCATTTAAACCATCGGATTCTTTAGATTACAATCTGAGTCGTATCTCTATCGATTAAGTTTTACGAACGACAACTTTTACTTCATTAGTTTTATAGTAGTAGTTTATCTTGGTAGTAAATCACGAATAGAAATCTAGTTTTTTTAATTAGGCCTAATGAATTTATAGATTGATTTTTTATGTACATTTATACGGCTCGCCTTATGGGAAGTGGTGTCTATATGGCTGTGTAAAAACTAATGAAAAAGCATACTATACAGTTAGTAATTACATAGAAGACAAAGATGCATGGAACATTCCGCTTCTGCCAAGTAGCCAACTTGCACATAAAAAACATTATCGTCAAAAACAAACATATTGTAAGAAAAGTTCTACAATACTCCTCAGTTTCTGAGTAGTGGTTCTTTTTCCGTTACAGCCATTGAGGTCTCAGTTACAGCGGTATAGTCATTGTAATTGACGTACATTTTTTTTACGCTTGATAGATCTATATTTGGCCACTATCTCACCTGATATCAAGAGATGATGTGGCCTAAGATGGAGCACATAGATCTAGAGAGAGACGGCAGTTGAGTAGCTGCTCAGACCCGTCTCCCCGATGGTTCGCCGAACATAAGGGTTCATAAGGGCTTCTGTGATGCCAAAACTGAATAAAACTTTTAACTAACCTATCTGTAACTGTAGAAATCTGTAATATAGTGGCATACGGATTTTCGCAACACTATAATCACTATAGTCCATCCATTTTAGCTCTAGGTATGCCTCTCCTCGTAGAGACCTGGACAACCTTGACAAGCTAATGGCGGTGTCAAGTCAAAAGACATTTATTAATTAAATAGGTACAAATAACGCACTTTTAAACGTCAAATAAACATTAACGGCCAAGGAGTGGAACTCTCTGCCGGCATCTGTGTTTCCGGATAGCTATAATCTGGGTGTCTTTAAGACAAGAGTGAACAGGTTTCTTCTAGGCGAGCGTGCTACATCCTCGACCGCATCGTCACTTAACAGGTGAGATAGCGGTCAAACGCAAGCCTATAAATAGTAAAAAAAAAATACATAACAATTAAAACACGTAAAAATTGTAACTTCATATATCATGACCCATTTCTTTACCAAACTCAAATTGAAGACCAGAAAATGGACTTTACCAGCGCTTCGGGAATACATCCGTACGGTGGGAACATTTTGTTGGCAAGAGACTGCGCCACCGGTCCTCCAGGCGATGGACCAAAGAAGTTAGACGATTTCCCTGCTGCTAGCAAAACGCAGTGCATAAAGTGATAGCCAATGTCTCCCATTAGACCTAAATTAATAAAGAAGACGACTTAGAAGAAGATTCCTGTCCTTGCATGGTTGTCATAGATCACTTCTAACTTCATCAATTGTTCATCATCATTATCAGCCGGAAGACGTCCACTGCTGAACATAGGCCTCCTCCATAGATCGCCTCAACGAGCGGTTGCTCGCTGTTTGCATCCAGCGGCTCCCCGCGACTCTCACCAGGTCGGCGGTCCACCTTGTGGGGGGCCGTCCTACGCTCCGCTTTCCGGTCCATGGTCGCCACTCGAGAACCTTTTTACCCCATCGGTTATCGGTCAATTATTAGTATCACCTAATCAATAGTAGAACTATCTCATGAACCTACCTACCTTTTATAACTTTTTATTTTTATTGTTCAACACAACACGGAATGAATACTTCCGCTATTGCTACTTCCTACGCAAGCAAAACCGTGTGAGAATACATGCCACACATTAATCAATAATTAGTTATTGAATGGTAGTGTTGTGTAATAAGAGTTTGCAGAAGAGATGAGAAAAAATGGCGTAGAAGTAGTGATGGGAACGATCGATAACTTGTCGATAAAGTGCGTTGAGACAAGAATCAGAATGAACGTAGTCAAAGTAGATTCTAATTGTTTCCAATAATGTTATCGGTCCACAAATCTAGTCTCACCTTGAAGCGTTCAGCGGTTAAGCAACGTTGGCAGCGGTCACAACTTGGATGGGTGACCGTTATGTGATATTTACATCTGAGAAAAGACAGAATTTAGTGTTTTATATACTTTTTAGCGGGAAATGAATAATAACGTTGTATATTTTCTAACTTGAATGTGTATTGTTAAGTTTTTAACATTCATAAATGTAGGCAAATTAAACGATAAAATTGCATTTTAAGTTTTCACAAGAAGTCCATGTAAAGCGAAATTACTGGGCATTATGAGACTCAAGAGCTAATTGTCTCAGGGTTACGAGCGCAGTGCATCGCCGCGCAGGATTTTGCAACATAAAGTTCTGGGTGGTGCTGTTATTGTTATGGGCTGGCGTATTGCTTCCGTTGCTTCCATTAGGCAAACGACCAGCTCGTCTCGTCATACAGTTACATAAAAAAAAAAGTTTCAGGATGCCACAAAAAATATGTTAACTCAACGTGGATAAGTCAGGAAAAACACTGATGAAACACATAAGACATGTTACGCACTTTCGCAATGTTTGTGTTCACCCCACTGCACACAGCAAAACTATCGATAGTCCAACGCAAATATCGACACGTTCCCATCCTTAGTGATCGACATGAACTAGTTCACGATGAACTCCAGTATGTGGAGTGAATGACTCGACCGTGGGAGAAGAGAGAGTGTGAGAGTGAATAAATGATTAATTAGATTTATTAGTGTCAGATCAACTTGTATAGTTCGATCGTTTTGTAGATTACATGCTTTGTACATAATGCAGTTATTTTACAATATTGTGCTTCCAACAGTTCACCCCTATTTCGGGTGTAAAATAATCTGAGAGAGCGATTGTGACTCAGATTCTGACTGTGGGAGAACGTGCGATTTTCGATCCGACGCACCCAAGATCGAATCCCTACGGATTTAACACTAGCTCTAAAAACGGTAAAGGAATAATCACTTAAATAAAATATGGACAAGGACATGTGACATCCCGCGTTGGGCCACCGTGGTGGATTATGGCCCATACTCTCTCTCTATGAGAGAAGGCCCGTGTCCCAGCAGTGGGAACGTGATGGGCTGATTCGGTCTTCGAGTTAGAAGATTCCCCTGCAAGTCGCAAAAGCATACCAATAACTCTAGAATGTTCTCAATTCCAGTTGCTGCCGTGGCTGGTGTTAGCGGTAGTAGCGGAGGAAGCTCCTCCAGGACTCGTGGCCAAGAACAGCGACCAGGACTTACTGGCGGAGGCCACACAATCAGGTAAAGTTCAAAGTTCTTCATTAAATTTAGACATCACAGACGCACTTATGAACTTCAATTATTACAATGACTACCACCTTATCGGAAAAAGAACGACTATTCAGAAAATACGGCAAGAAACTGATGGGCATGTTTTTTACTTTTATTACAATACGTTTGTTTTTAACCGAGTTTATAGAAAAGGAGGAGGTTCTCATTTCGATTGTATGTGTTGAGCGACTTGATCGTCTGGTCACTTTATTACATGAATGAATTATTCACTCGTGGTAGGTCTCTCGTATGTCGAGGCCGTCTGGCTAGGTACCACCGCTTTGCCAGTTATTCTGCCGGCAAACAGTAGTGCGCAAACATTACTGTGTTCCGGTTTGAAGGGCATTGTAGTCAGCAAAAACTGAGTATATGAGACTTAATAACTGATGTCTCAGGGTGATGAGCTCAATGCTTTTTATGGTATTAAATGTGCTGGGTGTAGCAGGCGTAGTGCTTACCATCAGGCGAACGACACACTCGTCTCATCACTCAATCCTTACTCATCCTCCTTTAAAATACAATCTCCTATTCTCCGGTTTCAGGCGGCCAAGCACAGAAGCGCGAAGCAGGTCTGCACAATTCTTATGGAGAGCCGCTACCACCCGACGCGTATGGACCCCCTAAGGAGGTCACTGTAGTCAGCCAGAGTGAGTGTAACCCTTGCAATACATTCCTAAAGAAGAAAAAATTAGGTTAATTTAATAATAATAATGTGTTTGTATATGAGATCTAATGTAATTAAATAATATAATTAATAAGACATGTTATTGCACACCATTGTCATGGTAGAATGTAAGGACTTATTTTTAGAATTTTATCACCATTATGTGCTATATTCTCGCAATAAATGATTTGATTGATTGATTGAAAGAAAGAAAGAAAGAAAGAAAGAAAATACATTTATTCAGGACATCACACATTACACTGAATATACTAAAATAAAGACAAAACAAAAACAATACAGTGAAATATTGCGCGATGTCAGGAAAAGGTTCCTGTACTCAGCATACGCTAAGGTAGTACCATTTGCCCAAAGACATTCAAAGTTTTTCAGCGACATATTAAAATTTAAATTAAAATAAATACTGATTGGTAAATGTATTTTTAAATAGCAAGTGTAGCGGTCGGTATTTGCTGTCTACTGTTCTCAGGAGTCTGGCTGTGAATAAAATAGGTCCTTCATTCGAAACACTGTATAATTAGTTACAAGTAGGTAAACACAAAGGAAACTAGGGAAAAACAATAATAAAAGCCGGCGCGTGTTTAGCGCGAGGCGCACGGGCGAACGTCTCTAGATGCACTCTCGTTGGCGGGCGGAGGTGCGCGGGGTGAAAGGGTATGGCTGCGACTCATGGGTGCGTTCGAATGCAACAATATGAAACCCCGCGTTACACAAGTTTAATTGATGTATTTTTTTCTATTTAATTATTTGACATAATACAATGAGAGATTTAATATTAACATAAAAAGTGAATGCTAAAAGTAGAAAAGGTTAGTCGGGATAATAATTCTGGATTCTATTTACTGAGTCTCGAGAGGGTCTAGGTATAGTCTTAGGTAATGGAATTTCGTACTACTTTGATGGAGTAATATTATATACCTAGACTACAGTACAAATAAATGTCTAATTCTAAACTAAAATAACTTAAATCACATAATATAATAGGGGATCGGACAACTTTTCAGAAAGTGTTTTATGTTAACTACAATTAATATATTTAGCCATGAAAAATACTATTTTAATTAAATAACGCTCTAAAAGTACCTAAAACTATGTTTAAATATTATGTTTCAAATATTGCCGCGCAAAAGGTCACCTCAAAACTTGTGACGTCATATGTAGGTAGAAAACGACAAACTCTTCGAAATAAAACTTGCAAAGAGATTTAAATATGTTTTGTGAAGTTTGGGGACTATATTGTAGTAATAGAACGAAAAAAATAGCAAAAATACATTTTATGAAAAGCAAAAACGTAAAATAAACACAAGCTTGACTCACGTCATTTGCCTACAAATGACGTATACCTATATTAGAAAACTGAACTACTGGACTGTGATTGTTGTTTCGTTTAAGATGAAGAACAGATTAAAAATGTCAGAATTATTAGATTTTATTTATTGATTAAAAAATATAAATCATTACATTTCACAAAAATATTGATTGACATTCGTTCTAAATATATTTTAGATTTTCCGATCCCCTATTGTATTTTTTTTTACAGTATAATAGAATGGAATAGAATAGAAAAACTCTTTAGGTATTGTATACAAATTTAAAGAAATAGACAATAACATAGTCCTTAACTATGGTCGTACTGGTTCCCTAGATACATGGAATCCCAGTTAGGGGTCAGAATCTATGTATGGGATCGCTGGGCGTATTCACAAAAATAACATATATAAAAATATCATATATATAACTCATATTCATGCTTGTCCCAAATACATGTGAGAATCAGAATCTACGATAGTCATAACACTTTCTCGTTGATTAGATAATCAAAATAGAACCAAACTATGCCAAGAATCTGCGGTCAGAACATCATTAGGAATTATCATTTCCAACGATATCATTTGGCCAACAAAATTTCGAAATCACCTCTAATATATACTGCGACAAGGGTTGGAATGAACACTGATGACCATTAGGTATGACTTAAGAGCCATTGACTCAGAATGATGAGCTAGTTATCATAATAGGCCAATGACAGATCTCCTCCACCCTCCGTAGTGGGGTCACTGGTGAAGAGTCGGGGGACTCTCTACCGGCTTGCACGGTGTAGTGGCGTAGTGTCCACAGGCGTAGTGGCCTACTGCCGGGGCGAGATGGAGAATGCTAGCGCGACCCCATCACGCCACACCTCCGCAGAGGACTGCTCACAGGGTTTTTAGTGGGTTCGAGCCCCACACATCCCCGTGGCAGAAGGGCAGTACGACGGCATTTTACCACTCAAAAAAATTACAGGATGATGAGCTTAGAGCAGTGTCGCACAGTTCTGAGTAATAGAACTGCTATGAGCAGGTGTGTTGCTTACCATCAGATGAACGATCTAGTCAGTTACTCATTTGTATAAAAAAATATCTAAAAAACTGTATAGATTAATTTACTCCAATACTAACAATTCAAACATCTGAATTACATATTAATAAGACAATATATAACTCAGTTTCAGATCTTCAACTGCCCGCTCCGGTATATGGCTTACCAGATCTCAACACCGTCTCCTTCCAAGACACGCCTCCTGGCGCGTACGGGCCCCCTGCCCCTGTTGTGTTCCCCAGCCAGAACTACGAAGGCCCCCCACCGCCTGTCTACAAGCCCAAGCCTACCTACGGACCTCCGAAGCACTATCACCCACCCAAACACAGCTACGGTCCACCGAAACACAGCTACGGACCGCCAAAGTTAAGCTATGGACCGCCAAAGAAGACGTACGGTCCGCCTAAGCAGAGTCTTCCAAAGCCGACTTATGGAACACCGTTCAAACCTCCGAAATTTATTTCGAAACCCGTATACGGACCCCCGAAGCCTACATACGGTCCTCCCAAACCTGTTTACGGACCCCCTAAAGTCACGTACGGATCGCCTTTGAGCCTACCGCCAGCGCAAAATATTCACGTTCAAGATCTTCCACAAGTTTCGTTCTCTCAGCAAAGCTTCATAAGTGGAGGTGTCAGCAACTTTAACGGCAACAACTTCAACAACTTCGACCTGGGACAGAACCTGCCAGCTCCGATTTACGGAACGCCTTTGGTGTCTTCTCTGCCAGGAGATTTGAAGCCAAACTTCCCGATCCCAGCGGATACGTACGGACCACCAGGACATGTCCTAGGGCCAGTTGGATCAACGGAACAGGTTCTGGTTGAAGGAGTATCACATGTGGAGCATTATGGACCTCCGCAGCCGGATCCGAACCCGCGACCTCCTCATCCCGGCATTCCCGCGCCGCCGACACCACCTCACGTAATTTACGACGGCTGGAAGCCAATTCCCGGAGTATCACATCCAGTTGGTCACGTTGAAAGTGTAAACATCAATGACCAATACGGACCACCACCACCTCCCCCTGTCCAAGAGATCCACATTAACTTGGACCAAGCACTACCTCATGCAGAGCAAAACCAATTCCTCAACTTTGAGGGTCAATCAGCACCAACGGTGAGCCAACACCAGCAATTCTCCAGTAGCAACCACCAGCAGTTCTCGAACGCTCAGATCACTACTGGATACTCCAGCGTTCACCAAGATGCTTTGGCTAATATTGATTTGAACTCCATCGTCGGCGGAGACTCGAATAACATCGATCAAGCGAAGACCGTGTTCGAAGCTCATTACACTGAGAACCACGACCCTCAAGCTGACTTGGCTTTCATCCAATCTTCCATACCCGACAATAAGCCTCACGACACGTACGGCGTTCCTCCGTCAGATTCCTTCACTGCGAGTGGACCTTACCCTGCCTCTATAAGGCAGCAAGGCGCTAAAGGCCTATTACCTCCTTCAGGAATCTACGGCGTGCCTCCTGGTAGCCAGTACGGCGCACCACCTAAGCCTCATCCATCGAACTTGCCTATACCATACGGAACTGTCTCTGGAGGAGGCCATTCCATCCACATTGGAGGCAACACTCCTCGTCAACCAATCAAGTTCAGAGAGCCAGTCCCAGACGGTCTGCTAGAGCATGTGGGTCATACTACCCATGGCAAAGACCACCACGGCATCGACCATTTAACTCACGGCCCGTCGTACCTACCACCTCCGATTAGAGATGTCAAGGACGTGAACTTGCAGACTTCTAGTCACGACTTAACTTCTGTCTCTTATTCTATTGAACCTTCGAATCTGTTTAGTCTGCCACACGCAGGCAATCCGCTGACCTTTAGCTCTCCCAGCAATCTCTACGGATCTCCCATCGACTCTTACTCCGCCCCGCTGCTAACAGTGGGAGTAGGAGATCATGCTGTTTCTGGATCGAACACAAATGCTGTCACAACAACTATTGATGGGAAGCTCCTAGCTAACCTTTCCAACTTGGATGCCGCTGCTATTCTCAAACACTGTCCTTACCACGAGGCGATACTCAAAGCGGCTCAGAACGGTGAGAAGATACCAGCAGATCTGGCTTCAAAATACGTAGCGAGCCTGAGCTCTTTAGGATCAACGCTGTCCAAAAACCAGCTGACCTCTCAAGTGAACACCTTTAACATTCCTATTCGAGGAGGTGAATCAGTTACGTACAACACTAAAGATTTGGCGACGGCATCGCACACTCTGGTCCAAACTGTTATCCCTCACGACTCTAAATATGATAAGTATGACAAAAATAAGGCGAAATCACTACGTGAAGTCGGCAAACAGAACTATAAAGACGACAAACTCCAGTACGTATCCGACCAGATTTTCAAAACGTCGGAAAAGATAAAGAACTTGAGCGAAGAAACGAAGAAATTACAACAGAAAATTGTGTCAACAAGCCATAATCTGAACCAAGGCAGTGGCCAGAATTTTAACCATGCTAATTTCAACCATGCGAGCGGACAGAATTTGAATCATACCAACGGCCAACATTTCAACCAAGTCAGTGGGCAGAATGTCAACCAAGTCAGCGGCCAGAATTTGAAAAATGTCAATTCACAAATCAGCCAGAGCGATAGCGGCAAAGGAAAGACTAGTTATTCCTTCCAGATTCAGGCGTCCGATGGCAAAGGAGGTCCGACCATACCTCACGACCAACTGCTGTCTGAAGGACTACTGCAGAGCATACTCTCAGCAATAGAACAACCAAATGGACAATCTGCACCAAACAACGTTCGACAAAATATACAAAACCACAACGTACAGCAACAGCACAGCAACGTACAAACACATAAAGCACAGAACCATGCCCAATTCGCACAAAGCCAGAGCAATGTGCAATTCACGAAAAATGCCCAGAACAATGTACAATTCGCGCAGAATAGCCAGAACGCACAGTTTCTGCAGACCAACCAAAACAACGCGCAATTTCAGCAGACCAACCAAAACAACGCGCAATTTCAGCAAAACAACCAAAACAGTGCGCAATTTCAGCAGAACAACTTCAACTATCAGCAAGCACCTTCGACAATCGTAGGTAGCTTCGCTGAAGGCATAGCTCTGCCAGCTGGATACGAGCCCATCGACAGAACAAAAGACAAGAAGGATCAAGAAATCCAAAGCACAAACAAAGACATCAAACAAATTCTTAACAGCGAGATAATCCATCATCACCGAGGTGACATTCCTGACTGTCAGGACCTAAAAGGAGACCACTCCATCCGACATTCAGTCGTAGTGCCACCTCCACAACATTTAGAAAAGGTGAAACCAGTAAAGGAAATCGATGAAAACGAAATCGCAATTTTCTTCAACCAGAAAGAAGAGAAATCAGATCCCGTAACAGAGATTTCTGTAGCCACTAGTATAAGCGAAAATCTAGAAGGCTACAGCGGAAAAGAATTCGGGGTCAAAACTAAGAAGAATTAGAAGCGTTTGGTTTTTGTAGAATCTAGTCCTTTTTTACCAGTGAGCAAAAATATTAATCAAGTTATACAAAGAAACAAGTCAAAAAAACAAGGAGGGTTAAATAATAACAAAATTGTAATTAAGTTAAACATTGTATACTTATTGGGTGTGGATTTTGAAAAAGCTCACTGGCGCCATTTTCTGATTGTAGCAATCGTAAAAGAATATAAAAAGAACGAATTTTAAGTCTAGATCCATTGTTTTTGGAACGCATCCATATTCTATTGAGGGAATAGAATTAAAAAATATAAATTTGGATGCGTTCTAAATTCATGATAATTAATTTAATATTATTTAATAATTATCATAGGTATGTGTGTCAGTATTTCGGGTGTTATTATTTATTATTAGAGTGGAATATGATGCATTAAGTTATTTTTGTAAGGTATTTTGTATGAATAAAAGAATGTACAGATCATTTTGAAGTTTTAATTTAGAGTTTACTAGCTGCGCCCTGCGGTTTCACGCGCGGTTTCCCGGGATAAAAAGTAGCCTATGTGTTAATCCAGGGTATAAGCTATCTCCATACCAAATTTCATCAAAATCCATTCAGTTGCTTTTGCGTGAAAGAGTAACAAAGGTACATCCATACTTACAAACTTTCGCGTTTATAATATTAGAATTAAACATGATTATCATAAATGCTAAAATTGGTCTGCTTGTTCCCTTTTCACGCCGCAACGGTCGGATATTGATGAAATTCGATTCAGTTCAGGTTTAAGATATTTATTTCTCGTAAAGAATATATCGTCCCCTTAATGCAAAAACCAACTAAGTGCGCTTTTTAACATTAGTATGTAGATCTTGAAGAGGAGTTTCTAATGGTATTCGTGACTCATTTTTGTTAAAAAGCACACTTAGTTGATTTTTGCAGCAAGGGGACGATATATTGACTTACATTAGAAAAACAAAATTAACAGTTTCTTAGGCTAACGTTACAGGCTTAGGTACTTAAATATTTTAAAAACATAACAATTAGTAAGGCTTATTTAAAAACATTTTTATAATAAGGGTACTTTATATACTTCATCTTGTAGTGAGTGTTTGTTCTAATCGGCTGGTTGCCTTCTCGCAGCGCCGCGCCCCGCGCCGCCCGTCGATATCGGCGGGCGCTGCGTTTCTTAGTTTATTTTTTTGAAATTGTTGCTTTTTAGTAAATGTTATTTGTATATGTATATTTTTGCCAAACCTGCTTTCAATTAAAAATAAACCGCATCCAAGTCGGTTCACCCGTTTAAGAGCTACTGTGCCACAGACAGACACGTAGTGGTTTCTTTCAAGCTTATACCACATAGGTTAGTTAGTTAGGTAGGTTTCTCGTAAGCGAGAGGCCGTCTGGGTGAGTACCACCGCTTTGCCAGTTATTCAGCCGCCAAGCAGTAGTGCGCAAGCATTACTGTTCCGGCTAGAAGGGTATTGTACCTAGCCAGCGAAATTACTGGGCATTATGAGACTCAACAGCTAATCGTCTCAGGGTGACGAGCGCAGTGCAGGATTTTGCAAAACAAAGTTCTGGGTGGTGCTGTTATTGTTATGGGCTGGTGCATTGCTTACCATCAAGCAAACGACCAGCTCGTCTCGTCATTCAGTTACATTATAAAAAAGTGATTTCATCTGTGACTCTACCTATAAATAAATGAAAACAAAATAAAAATACTAACTCACTGACTCCACTATGCCAGTCCTCTAATCTGATGTTTCACTATACCAGTCCTCTAATGGATTTTCCAAGGGTCGGTATTGGTACCTTACTTATTTGTTATCTGAACAAAAGAAACAAAACAGGATAAGAAAAGAAAACAAGTTTAAAAATTTGTGTAAGACAACAAAAACTTGTTAGGAACTTTATTACTACATAAATTACTAAAAAAGCTGTGAATCTAAGAATAAACATATAAATTATAAATAATAAAAATAAACAAAAATTAAAAAATGTCATAACAGCATCTAAACTTCATTAATATTTTCAAAGCTTCCACTTATGTTGATTAAAATTAATTATTAATTTATGACTTAATTACTATACATAAAAATAAACAAAAATTAAACATGTCATGATAGCAACTAAACTTAAATAATATTTAATAGCTTTCACAAATTTTGTTTACAATTAATCAAAAATTTGTGACCTAATTACTACCTAAAAAAAATAAAAAATGTTATGACAACAATTTAATTGATATTTTAATAGCTTCCACAAATATTTTACTACTTTGTAATTAATTAAAAATATTAAATTGAAGTACTTATGAAACAGTATAAAATAACACTAATTAATATTTTTTAAAGCAACATGATTAAAAATGAAATTTTCATATTTTTATTAATACCATGATCATCATCAAAAGCTTTGATTACCCACCAGCACGTTCTTGTATGTACGTGGCCCAGTGGTTTCTCTCGATCCGACACAACGGAGTTCAAATCTGGCTGGTCCCGCACCAAAGACTTTCTTGAGTCATGTGCAGATTTACCTAACACTTGCTCTAAAATGTGCAAATACATTGTGGAAACAACATACCCAAAAGCACAGAATACTAAGGGACAGAAGTATCACTCCGCAAAGAAATTTAAACAAATAGCGACTCTGGCTATGACGCAATAAAATTCAATTCAGCTTGCGTAGCGCTGCATACCTACCAGTCATATTAACCTACAGAGCGCCTCTCTTTCTATCGCATAGCTCTTATCTCTTCTGACGCGGCACGTGTAACGATGCGCGACCCGCCGTCGGTGTCCGGCTATGTACTTGTAGCTTCGTACCTACAGTGCGGAGTGCGCTAGGCCTGCCAAATGTCAAAGTTCAATGACATGTGACATCTATTAACCCACATTGAGCGTGTCGGATTAAGGCCCTCTCCATCAGAGAAAGATCCTCTTTAGTGCGAACATCGAAGGAGTGGAACGCCTTGCCGTCATGTTTCCACATAAATACAATCTGGGTGTGTTTAAATATAGAGTGAACGAGTATTTACTGGGTAAGCGTGCTACATCTTCAACCACATCGTCGCTTCCCATCAGGTGAGATTGTGGTCAAACGCTGACCCAGTCAGAGGTAAAAACAAATAAAAATAAGAGAAGGCCCGTTAATATTTTATGCCTGAAGACAATATTTTATATGAGGAAGAAGCCATAATCATTGGCTTTGAAGGCACATGTGTATTGTCTCCAAATGATATTTCAAAGATTTTGCTGTCGAACATGTATATTTGCAAAACTCACATTCATATGCCTTCTTTCCAATGTGAGTTCTTATATGTGCATTCAAAGCACATTTCTGTGCAGCTTTGAAATCACACATATTACATTTATATGGCTTTTCTCCTGTGTGTGTTCTCATATGAATTTTTAAGTTTACTGCTCGTATAGATCTAAACTCACAAAAATCACATTTATGTGGTTTATCTCCTGTGTGTCTTTTTATATGTATTTCCATATCACGCTTCTGTAAACATCTATGATCACACATATTGCATGCAAATGGCTTCTTTCCTGTGTGTGTTTTTAAATGATTTGTCAAATAGCCTTTAACCGTTGTTTTATAGTCGCACTTATCACATGCAAATTTTTTGTCTCCAATATGTATTAATATGTGGTTTTTTAAGTGATCAGACTTAGAGAATGCGCTCTCACACAAATGACATTTAAAACGCTTTTCTCCTGTGTGTTTTAAAAAGTGTTCTATTAAATGATGCTTCAATGACGCTTTGTGTCCGCAATAATTACATTCATATAGTTTCTGTCCAGTATGTTTTATCATATGAGTTTTTAAAGAACTTCCATTGGTAGTTCTATAATCACAAGTATCGCATTCATATGGTTTCTCTCCAGTATGCGTTCTCATATGTAATCGTAACCCACCAGAAGAAACAGATCTATAGTTGCACATATTACATGCATAATTTTTCTCACCCGTGTGTATTCTTTTGTGTCCCTTTAGCTTGCCTAGTTCTGTGGTTTTGTAGTCACAAATATTGCATCGATAAGGTTTTTCTCCCGTGTGTCTTCTTCTATGAACTTGCAAATGGCTTGCCGTTGTGGTTCGATACTCACATGTTTCACATTTATAAGGTTTTTCTCCCGTATGCATCCTTGTATGTACAACTAATTGGCTTGAATATATACATTTGTAATCACAAATATTGCATTGGTATGATTTTTCTCCTGAGTGGATTTTGTTGTGATATTTTAATTTATATGCATTTATACATTTATAATCACACATATTGCATTCGTAATTTTTCTCTCCAGTATGTATTTTCATGTGATTTTGCAGATTACCTGAATATGTTGATTTAAATTCACATACATCACATGTGTAAGGTTTCTCTCCAGTGTGTGTTCTCATGTGTGTTTTTAAACCCGTTGAGGATACATATTTACGATCACATAGATTACAAATGTATCGTTTTTTTACAGGTTTCGGTGTTACATTATCTATGTGACTTGTCATTGTGAAATTACTTATCATATGTCGCTTTGGTTCTTACAGCTTGTTCCTCGAGTTTAGATTTTTATATAGTTATTTTTGTTGGTGCTTTATGGTTCCCACTATCTTTTAAATACAGCTGCAGCATTTATAGACAGCATGTAAAGGAGATGAGCAAGCAAACTGTAAAATGAAGAAAAATATTCATATATATTTGTGGTAAAACATGACTACTTGGGGCAACCGATTGGGTAATGGCCAGCCAGTTGCCCCAAGTACAGATGGAAGGACGAGGTGGCAAAAGACCTATGGGAGCTACAAGTTGATGCCTGGCAGGATTTTAACTAGGAACTTAGGAAATTTAGTATCCGAGGTCAAGACATATTTTGAGTTGCTTTGCCAGCAAAGATTACAAATTTCTTTATTGTAAAAATTTGTGCTACATGTGGTTGTTGTAACTCTGCCTTTTGTTTTAGTTATTAAAACTGTGGATGATGTGATACATAGACAAGGTTTTTATTGAAAAATATATTTTTCAAGACAAGCTTTTAATAAATTCGTTATCAGGACCGCGAGCAGATTAAAATGAGTCCAAACACTAGTACTTTACGATTATCCGTCAAGGAGTTCCATTGCCCACCTTCCGTCTCCACCATCAGATCAGCTGGCTGTCTCCATAATATTGCATTGTCATCGGACTTTGAAAAGTATGCAAATTTGCAACTCCGTAGGATAAGAGGAAGTGGTTCAGATTCAACTTGCGAGATTTGACCCAAACATTGCATGTTAAATAAAAGCTTGTAAAAATAAAACTGACGTAGTATCTCGCTGCGGCTAGAGCGACGATAAACGCAGGGTTGCTGGGAGTGATTAAGACGAAGGAAAGCCGAAGATCGGGCTCAGTGGCGTATTGAGAGAGGTCTATGTCCAGCAGTTAACTGATGTAGGCTGACGATGAGAATAATTCATCTGTGGTTATATATTAATGAAATCGCTTCGAAACTTATTATATTGAATGTGAAACTTACTTTTGGTTGAATTCGTAGCTGACAGCAGCGGGCACAAACGATTTTTTGCTGAGTAGTAAAAATACATAACACGACACGAAATGGAATACTCGCAGTGGTAGTACCAAGAGATTCAGCAATTGGAGATCTGTTATTATTTACGTATATTTAGTTGATTCGGTAACTATTGCAAATTATAAAACCTGTTATACAAAGTTACACAAATGTCGAAACTTTTAAAACTTTTCTCTTTCTCCCTCAGATTAAATTCAACAGAACCTCTTTGCTTGTTGACATTTTGTGATTTTTTAACCACAGACTAGTAAGAAATACTACTTTTTAACCTGTGAGTGTGAATGAAATATGTGAAGTGCACAGATAAGATAGTGAATTGTTATTATTTTTTCTTTGCATTTAATTTGTCTTTGCACGTCTTGTGTATCTGCAAGTTTCGAGTTCGGTATGAGGTTGAGGTTTATAAGAATTGAGGTCTAGTGTCATTCCTCAATGTTTATAAGGGTGCTTATATTTGTGATATTTGGTTTCTGTCACAGATCATATAGATTCAACACAGATAAAAAATAGATTTTGTGTCATTCCACAGATTCCTTACACTAAGTTTCCATCCATCCATCATCATCATTCCATTTAAGCGAGCATAGATGTGCTCGGTGCTCGACATACGGTAGTAATTTCATTTAAATTAATTGCTCCATAAAATCGATTATATAGATTCGACACAGATTAAAAAAAATTATTAGTTTTCAGAGGATGTTTTTCCTCTGAGTATTAGTGTTATGTGTTTGACGGTAACTTTGTACTATATTTTAGACTATATTTTCCCGCAACTTCGTCCGCGTGGACGACAGAGAAATGTATAGTCTTCTCTTTCTTGCGAAAGACCATTTAACAAGACCTCAGTATATGAAAGCGCGTACTACGAAGAGGTTTAAGTTGTTACATCGTAGTTACCCAACCGGTTGTTTTTGGGTTTAAAATTTTGTGAATAAAAACAAATATAATTATATCTATTCTTTATATTTTCATCATAATTATGGACATTTTCATACCTTACAATTATATAAGATCTCTAAATAATTCATAAACAAATACATTTTTTAAATAAGCGACGAGACAAGCAGCTCGTTCGCCATCCAGCTCCATCATCAGACCAGTGGTACTATATCTTCATATTTTCAATATTTTCATCAAGTTTCATCATAATACAAACTATAGGGGATCGGACAGTAATCGACAAAAATCTAAAGTGTAGTTAGAACGAATGTTTGTCGAATCCGAAAGATCATTCAATCAATATTTTTGTGAAATAATAATGATTTATATTTTTAAATCTATAAATAAAATCTAATAACTCTGTCATTTTTAAGTGTTCTTTATCCCAAACCATAATGCCATAATAGTAACCATAACCATAATGGTGTTTACTATTATGGTTATGGGCAGGCGTGGCGCTTACCATCAGGCGAACGACTTGCTCGTCTCATCACTCAGTTCCATTAAAAAATCGATCATTTGCTCAGATCAAATGTTCGCTCGGCGAAGTGGAAACGCGCCTTTAGTTAGATAGTTAAAGATCGACCTAATAAAGTTTTTGAAACAAGGTCAAGTGTTAGGGCTCCGCGGAGTGACCTCGACGGGTGCTGCGGCGGGCTGCGCCGATGTCCAGGGGGGGAGCGGCTCCGGGGGCGGGGGGTTTACTTTGCGGCGACGAACGAATGGCGTCTGAAAAGTTTTGTTTTATAAGTTTATACTAAGGACCTTCGCGCGGATGCAATTTACTATTGTGGTGTCATTTTTTGAGGACTTGATTAGTGAATTTTCTCTATTATGTAAACGATATTCGGAAGTGGTGTGTGAAAGATATTCTGGGGCGCTGTTAAAGATATTCTGGGGCGCTGTTTGAAAGAGATTCTGGAGCGGAGTTAAAGATATTCTGGAGTGCTGTGTGAAAGATATGCTGGAATGCTGTGTGAAAGATATTCTGGAGTGCTGTGTGAAGAACATTCTGTGGCGCTGTGTGAAAGAGATTGTGGAGCGGAGTTAAATATATTCTGGAGTGCTGTGTAAAAGATTTTCTGCGGCGCTGTGTGAAAGATATTCTGTGGCGCTGTGTGAAAGATATTCTGGGGCGCTGTGTGAAAGATATTCTGGAGTGCGGTGTAAACGATATTCTAGTTATAAGTGATTCATGAGTGGTGTGAAAGAGATTCTGGAGCGGTGTGAAACATATTCTGAGGCGCTGTGTGAAAGTTATTTTGGAGTGGCGTGAAAGATATTCTGCGGCGCTGTGTGAAAGATATTCTGGGGCGCTGTATGAAAGATATTTTGGGGCGCTGTATGAAAGATATTCTGGGGCGCTGTGTGAAGTAACTCACCTTATGCACTAGTTTGTTGTGGTTGTAGAGCGCTGCGTCATGACTGAAAGTGGCTGCGCACGCGCCGCATGAGAATGGACGCTCGCCGGTGTGAGAGCGGATGTGACCTTCTAGAATCTTCTTCGTCTGTTGTGGAATACATCTTGTCTTACTTCTTACTGCTTACTTCTATCTTAATATTAAACTTTGTGAGGATGGATGGATAAATAGATGTTTGTTACTCAATTACGCATTATTTACTGAACAGCTTTTGATTAAATCTTACTATCTTATCGTACTTTTTACTAATATTAAAAAATGTGAAAGTTTGCGAGGATGAATGGACGGATGTTTTTTACTCAATCACGGAAAAACTGAACGGATTTTGATGAAATTTGGTTTGTAGGTACTTGAGGTCCTGGATACTTATTATTTCGGAAAACAACTATTACAAGATACAAATATTAAGAAAGACGAAGAATTTAATTTATCAGGCAAGATTTGAACCAAAACCATCGGTTTCTCGAATAGATAACGCGGTGGTCAAGTTGGTAAGGCGTCGGCACGGTAATCCGCAGACGCAGGTTCGAATCCTGCCCAAGCAATTTTATTTTTTACCGACTTCAAGAAATGAGGCATTTTTATTTTATGTATGTTCATCGATTTCTCCGCCAACTGTCGACCGATTTAAAAAAATATTTTTGCGTCGGGTTCAGTATAGCTACGAAGTGGTCCCATATACATTTCATCGATATTTGACCTTGGACTTCGAAGATACGTTGAAGTCAGTTTTTTTTGATAAACGTATACTTGTCTTTTATATAGATTAGATTAGATTAGACTAGATTAGATTAGATTAGATTAGATTAGATTAGATTAGATTAGATTAGATTAGATTATATTAGATTATATTACATTAGATTAGATTATATTATATTAGATTAGATTAGATTAGATAACTCTTTATTGTTTCACCAGCAGAAAACATAATATCAAAAAGTACAATAACAAACTTAAAAACATAGTTGGCTTTTAACTTTAATTTATTTTTATTAAAATATAGTTACCGTATAAGCTTTCCCGCATGCGTGGCACACGTGGTTCCTCTCGAGCCGCTTGTTGCGGTGCACCATGCGGGTATGCGTGCGTAGTGCGGGCCGGGACGCGCTCGCCTGTACACACATCATAAATCAATTACTCGTGGTAGGTCTCTTGTATGCGGGAGGCCGTTTGAGTAGGTACCACAGCTTTGCCAGTTATTCGTGTATATTAGTTAATAGAGAATATACAGAAGTAATAAGCAGTAGAGAATAAATAGAAGTAATAGACAGTAGAGAATATACAGAGGTAATATACAGTAGTAACATAAAGTAGGGAATATACCGAAATGATAGACAGCAGATAATATACAGAATTAATATACAATAGGGAATATACAGAAGTAATAGACAGTAGAGAATATACAGAAGTAATAGACAGTAGAGAATATACAGAGGTAATATACAGTAGTAACATACAGTAGGGAATATACCGAAATGATAGACAGCAGATAATATACAGAATTAATATACAATAGGGAATATACAGAAGTAATAGACAGTAGAGAATATACAGAAGTAATAGACAGTAGAGAATATACAGAAGTAATATACCGTAGGGAATATACAGACGTAATATACAGTAGAGGACAGACAGAAGAGGCAGTAGTGAATAGATAAAAGTAACAAACAGTAAAGAATAGACAGTAGAGAATACACAGAAATAATAGACAGTGAAGAATAGACAGTAAAGAATCTACAGAAGTAATATACAGTAGAGAATCGACAGAAGTAATAGACATTAGTAGACGGAATGACTTACAAAAGTGCATCCCTCCACTGCGCAGCGATGCGGCGCGAGCTTCAGATGTATGCTGAGCCGATGTTCTTGCAACCGCGCCGGCTTAGAGAAGCGACGCGGACAGAATTCACAAGCGTATCTATTCATATAATATATTGTTGTAATATGTGATAACTTCAAAATACAATACATACAGGATAGATTTTTGAGACGGAACAGTAAGGGCATCGATAGGAATAAAAAAAATACCGGCCAAGTGCGAGTCGGACTCGCGCACGAAGGGTCCTGTACCAGTATCTATAAAAACTGCAAATAAATCATGTCTGTTGTATGGGAGCCCCTTTAAATATTTACTTTATTCTGTTTTTTGGTATTTGTTGTTATAGCGGCAACAGAAATACATCATATGTGAAACTTTCAACTGTCTAACTATCACGGTTGATGAGATACAGCCTGGTGACAGACGGACAGACAGACATTTCAAAAATCCACCCTACATACTATACTCACTTGATTTTGTCTGGATGTATGTGCTTCATAGAATAGTTCATATGTTGATAGAAGGACAGACGGTTTTTGAAGTTCATATCACACTGAAAAAATAAAATATTTTCTTTTACTCATAAAAATTGTAAATAATGCATTAAAAATACGGGATCGGATGATTTTTTTTGTAATTTTTTTTTATTTTTTTTTATTTGGCTAGTTGACAAATTTATAATATTGGGGTATCTGCTGCCGAACTAGGCTCATCGCCCGTGCACTACTGCTTGGCGGCTGAATAACTAGCAAAGCGGTGGTACCCACCCAGACGGCCTCTCGTATACGAGAAACCTACCACCAGTTAATTACCACCATTAAGTACTACTGAAAGGATTTTGATGAAATTTGGTATGGAGATACCTTATACCCTGGATTAACACATAGGCTACTTTTTCTCCTGGGAAACCGCGGGTGAAACCGCAGGGCGCAGCTAGTATTATTATGTTCCTTATTCCTTCCTTCCTTAACTTCTTCAATCCTTTTTGTCCAAGTTATTTAATGCTTTTGACAGGTTTTTTTAATATGACGAGAAAAAATCTAAAATGTAGTTACAGTCCATCAAATCTAAGAGGTACCGTTTGACGTTTCATATTTTTCAAACCGAAACAACTTTGTTCATACGTACATTATTCAGTTTCGATAACCTTTTTCATAAAACCATGAATTTAGAAAGATTTCATTATTGTATCTAAAAATGTACAATTCTTAATATCTAAATGTAATTGAAAACTTTCAAACAAAGCAAAATAACACATATTTACACAGTAAATAATTTCTAATAGTTATATTCTTGACCTCATTACAAAGTTACGTAGTTAGGTCACTGCACGTAGTGTTGCGACTCTTCGGATACACTTGTATGCAAAAAAATCGTTTACATATACGAAAAATCGAATGTATTATTTACAAATTACACTTGACAACCAAACAAATATTTTTTCATGTGAATGGGATTTATCTCACATATTACGATTACATAACTAAATAGTTATGTAATCGTAAAATATGAGATAAAACCCATTCACCAAAAATACGTATTTATAAATCAAATATATTTGCTTCTTTAAAAAGTTGTCGAAAGCGAAAAAATAAAATAAATTTTTTTTTTCTGGCAACACTGCCAACTACAAGCGCACGCGGTCCGCTCGGTCGGTTCGGCGTCAGCAGTCTCTCGCCATCTTGGAAGCTGACTGTGCGCGTACTTGCTTTCTCGTTTGTGTTTTACAATTTGTGACTTGGCTATTACTTTTCTGGACTGATCATTCTTTATCCGTTTACCTTGGCAATATTTATACTGGACTCCGAACTAAGCAAGTGTTTATTAATAATGTCGAAAAGAGGACGTACTTTGAACAGCCAGGCTCGTGAATTGGTGGTGAAATTACACGAGTATTTTGAGCGTGAATCTCAAAATGGTGGACTTCTACTGCCAGTTACACAA
The DNA here is from genome assembly GCA_951640565.1 of Petrophora chlorosata. Taxonomy (NCBI): domain Eukaryota; kingdom Metazoa; phylum Arthropoda; class Insecta; order Lepidoptera; family Geometridae; genus Petrophora; species Petrophora chlorosata. The sequence goes on from OX621219.1 coordinate 1,157,660, forward strand.
GTTCGGGATCGCGTCGGTGAAGCTCTCGGTATTGGTAGCCGCACCGTTGGCAAAATATTAAGTGAAAAATATGGGCCTTCGGGGAGTGACAGTAACGTACTTCACACACCGAAAAAACGAAAAAGAAATAAACCTGTGACAGGCATCGATGAATTCGATAGTCATGCTATTAGAAACCATATATACGGGTATTTTACAAGAGGCGAATTTCCAACATTGGCAAAGTTATGTGCAACTTTAAAAGATGCCGGGCTGTATAAGGGAAGCATAGAGTCGTTGAGAACGGTAATAACAGGAATTGGCTTCAGATACAAAAAAGTTGACAAACGAAAAATTGTTATGGAGCGACATGACATAATTATGCAGCGACTAACATTCCTGCGCGAAGTTAAACAAATTATAAACTGGGATAATGTAATATTTTTGGACGAAACCTGGCTAAATTCCAACCATTCTGTGCCGAAAACATGGACTGATGATTCTGAAGCTTCGTGCTCGAAGGTGCCGATAGGAAAAGGTGGACGCCTCATAATATGCCATGCTGGGTCAGCGTCTACAGGCTTCGTGGAAAACTCTTTATTAGCTTTCCAATCCAAAAGCACTAAAGAGTATCATGAAGAAATGGACGCAGTAAGGTTCCGAGAGTGGTTCTTAAATTTATTACAGAATATCCCTCCTAACAGCACAATTATAATGGATAATGCCCCATACCACTCTGTGCAAATTGATAAAGCACCTACGTCAGCCAATAAGAAAGCAGATTTGGTGGCATGGCTGCAAAGAAAAGGAGTGGATGCCGACATGTCACTATTAAAAGCTGAATTATTACAGTTAGTGAAATTGCATAAACCACCAAAACCGACATATGTAATTGACCAATTGGCCGAAGAGCACGGGCACAAAGTCATACGACTTCCTCCGTACCATTGCCAATATAATGCCATTGAACTGATTTGGGCCCAAGTTAAAGGTAATATTTTATAATATTATAATAATAACACGAGTACTTCTAACATTTATAATTTAAACAATGGTTTTCGTCTGCTATCAAATAGTTACATTATTGTTTTACAGGTTATGCAGCAAGACACAACACAAAACCACCCTTCAGTGTCAAGAAAATGGAAGGTTTATTAAAGGAAGCATGTGCCCAAGTTACACAGGAAGATTGGAGTAAAGTAGTACAAAAAACAAAGAAAATAATAATGGACGACTTCGAAAGAGACGTACACTTTGATAATGTAATGGACAATCAACTGGTCATTAATTTAAATGACGATGATGACGAAGACGACGATACTAGTACTAGTAGTGAATAAAAAAATATCCTAAACATTTCTTTTATTTAATTATAACAATTGATTTCTTAAAATTCGGATATTATAGTAATCGATCTCTTAAAGTTCGGATATTATAGTAATCGATTTTTTCATCCCATCCCTATCATTAAATTGTCAGAACTGTCAAACGGTACTTCTTAGATTTGACGGACTGTAGAACGAATGTTCGTCGAACCAGAAAGATCATTCAATCAATATTTTTGTGAAATAATAATGATTTATATTTTTAAATCAATAAATGATTCTGAAATTTTTAATCTGTTCTTCATCTCAAACGAAACAACAATCACAGCGCATGACGTCATTATTATACTGTAAAAAAAATACAAAAAGGGATCGGACAGTAATCGAGAAAAAAACTAAAATATAGTTAAAATGAATGTTCGTCGAACCAGAAACATCATTCAATCAATATATTAGGAAATAATAATGATTTATATTTTTAAATCAATAAATAAAATCTAATAATTCTGACATTTTTAATCTGTTCTTCATCTTAAACGAAACAACAATCACAGTTCATGACGTCATTTGTAGGCAAATGCCGTGAGTCAAGCTTGTGTTTATTTTACGTTTTTGCTTTTCGTAAAATGTATTTTTGCTAATTTTCGTTCCATTACTACAATATCGTCCCCAAACTTCACAAAACGTGTTTAAATCTCTTTGCAAGTTGTATTTCGAAGAGTTTGTCGTTTTCTACCTACATATGACATCACAAGTTTTGAGGTGACCTTTTGCGCGGCAATATTTGAAACATAATATTTAAACATAGCTTTAGGTACTTTTAGATCGTTATTTAATTAAAATAGTATTTTTCATGGCTATATATATTAATTGTAGTTAATATAAAACACTTTCTGAAAAGTTGTCCGATCCCCTATTGTGTAGTGAAAGAAACATACGTACATCTGTGCAGTAGAGCAACTCCGGCGCTTGATGCGTGACGCGATGTATTTCTAGCGCTTTTTTAAAGCGAAACCGCTTGTCGCACACATCGCACGCGAAGTCCTTCTGGTTTGTGTGGATACTGTGGACATAACCGTTTTTTTATTACTAGCTGCGCCCCGCGGTTTCACTCACTTGGGTGTCCCGAATTTCTTAATATTCCAACTAACTATGAGCGCAATGCAGTGCTTTTTATGGTATTAAAAGTTCTGGGTGGTGCAATTGTTATGGGTAGGGGTGGCGCTTACTATCAGACGCAACGACTTACTCGTCTCATCAGTCAGTTCCATAAAAACTGATATAAACTGATTTGAGAGCGAGTGTGGCTCAGCGGGAACTCGTGCGCCTTTCAATCCGACGCACCTGGGTTCGAATCCCGACTCGGCCCTGCACCAATGACTTATAGTTAAGTGCAGATTTTGCACGCTCGCTCTAAAACGGTGAAGGAAAACATCGTGATGAAACCCGCTTACGCGCTTTGGAGTGGTAGGCTCTGGCCGTGGTTGTAATACCACCCACCGAACAAAGCCATGCCGTCAAGCGACCTAGTCGTGTTTCGGGATATTGTTCGGTGAACCATCGGGGAGACGGGTAGGAGCAGCCGCTCAACTGCCGTCTCTCTCTAGATCTTTGTGCTCCATCTTAGGCCACATCATCGCTCAATATCAGGCGAGATAGTGGCCAAACATAGCTCTATAAAGTGTAAAAAAAAAAACTGCTACCAGGCCTAGCGCACTCCGCACTGTAGGTACGAAGCTACAAGTACATAGCCGGACACCGACGGCGGGTCGCGCGTCGTTACACGTGCCGTGTCAGAAGAGATAAGAGCGGCGCGATAGAAAGAGAGCCGCTCTGTAGGTTAATATGACTGGTAGGTATGCAGCGCTACGCGAGCTGAATTGAACTTTATTGCGTCATAGCAAGAGTCGCTATTTGTTTAAATTTCGTCGCTGAGTGATGCTTCTGTCCCTTAGTATTCTGTGCTACTATGAACACCCATTCAAAGGTGCGAAATCCCTCAAAGCAAGCAACACTCCCTTTCACACAAAGACATCCGAAAATAATAGTGATGTTGATATATTTAATTCCAAATTGTACAAATTTAAAATGGACATTTCGTCAACGACCACTGGTGACGCTGCGCTACAGCGGCAAGTCACTGGAAGCACATATAGTAATAATTATGTAGTTATTGTTACAACTATGTATCCTCTTGTGTATTTAATTTCGTATATTTAATACTTTATTAGAAACAGTACAATCTTTTAACCTTTTAAGAATCAAAATAGATACACACATGAACTGGAAAAATCACATAGATATTAGAAGAGCACAGACACTTGTAAGTTTTAAGAACCTAGTCAAAAGTTACTACCTTTCCCAGAGTGCTGCTGATAATTAAATTATTAGTAATTTCCTTTACTGTATGTAGTATATATGTGTCTATATCTATATATTAATATATATATATATATATATATATTTACGTATTATTTATTTATATACTTATATATTTTATGTGTCACTTAGTCGTCCTTTTTTACTTTTTATTTGCACCGCCGACCTCTCTCACTCCTTTAGTTCTTTCCATCCAAAGGTTGACTGGAAGAGATCGCTTTTAGCGATAAGTCCGCCCATTGTACTATAGTTTGAAAGAATATTTCGTGTACCTTGTTTATTTCTTGTTTGGTGTACAATAAAGCATTAATTATTATTATTATTATTATTATTATTATTATAGATCACATAAAATCGAAAATATCCAAATTGACATATGCCCTGTTCGAAATCAAACACAGCACAAATACAGAAACCGCATTATCAGCATACTATGCATACGCACACTCGTGGTTGAGATACGGCGTGATGTTATGGGGAAATAGTGTAAACTCCAATGATTTGTTTATATTGCAGAAAAAATGTTTAAGAATTGTAGCACAAATAGACAACGCCCAAAGCTGTAGACCTTACTTCATAAAATACAAAATTTTAACTTTAGTCTCAATATATATTTAATGCACTAATTATTTATTTATTTATTTATTGCAATCATTGTACATACATTATATTATTTAAGTCAAATTAAAGCAAAGTTCTTATAAGCTATCATAGTGGGTATGTACAAGTACCCTGTGAGGGTGTTTGCAAGTGAGTACACGTCAGTTGGCCATTATTGTCTAAATATTTACAATGATTCATATTAGTTTGTATCAAGTCATTTCTTCCTAAAAATATTACCATGTTAATATAATTTTAATCAACTTTTCTTGTTATGTGTTAGTACCTATCTATATTATAATTATGTTATTATTTATTTAATAATATATTATTTTATATAATATACTGTACATTGCATGTCATCATATATGTCATTATATACAAGATTTATGCACATTTGTATTCAAAAATAAAAAAATATTTACAAAAGTAGAAAACACACACAACTTACACACTCGCCACAAATCAAGATTATACTCGCCATATTCCCGAATCAAAATGCTTAACCACAGTCCATATTACATGGCAGTTAGAATATTTAATAATTTACCCATAGAAATTAAAAAGGAACCAAAATATTTATATTTCAACGATAAACTAAAACATTTCTTGTCAACACATTGTTTCTACACTTTAAATGAATATTTTGAAATTGGTAAATAATATGTGTATAATATCATCATCATCATCATCATCAGCCCATCACGTTCCCACTGCTGGGACACGGGCCTTCTCTCATAGAGAGAGAATGGGCCATAATCCACCACGCTGGCCCAGTGCGGGTTGGTAAATGTCACATGTCCTTGACTTTTTGTGAAAAATTCTTGGACATGCCGGTTTCCTCACGATGTTTTCCTTCACCGTTTTTAGAGCGAGTGTTAAATCCGCACATAGCTTAAGAAAGTCAGTGGTGCGGGGTCAGCGGGATTCGAACTTGGGTGCGTCGGATCGAAAGTCGCACGAGATCCCACTGAGCCAAACTCGCTCTTAACCACAAGAGTTAAGAGTGTATAATATAGTAAAATATAATTATATATAGTATAATATAATATAATATAGTATAATATAATATAATATAGCATAGTATAGTATAAATACTATAGTAAAGTATAGTAGTATAGTATAAATACTTTTGTCAATAATATTTAATATGTTACATGAACAGCGCCCGCCCAATTTGCGATGTCTGAAAAAGGCGACAAGTTTTAAGTCCATGTACTATAGAATAAGACCTTTGTACACTTAGTTTTGCAAATAAATGAATATGAATATAATTGTTTTACTATTACTGCTCTTGTTTAGTCATGCTGTGTACACATGGTTAGGGATACTTTCTAGATCGCAACTTCATGTTAAAGTCCAGCTTAATGTATATTTTTCGATTGCATCCTGTTTTGTGTACCATATAAATAAATAAAAAAAAAAGACGTGTGGCACTCGGAGACTGCCGCGGTAAAGCTATTGCATAGCATTCGGAGTGGGGGGTGTTAGGTTATATTCGTTACGGAATTTCTGGATTCAGTCTCCACGCTCAAGGCCCGCGATAGAAGCTATGCAATAGCTTAATAAAGACACACACCCTCACACACCCTGACACACATTCACACACACAATAATACTTACTATAAATGCGTCCGTAGTGACGATTTGTCCCTGAAAGTCTTCCCGCATTGCTCGCAATGTTGTCTCTCTGCGTGATTCTTCAAATGCACCCGAAGCTTGCCCAAGGATCTGTGGAAAAGAGTTCTTTTTAACCGACTCCAAAAAAGGAGGAGGTTCTCTGTTCGATTGTACTTTTTTTTAATGTTTGTTACCTCAGAACTCCGTCATTTATGAACCGATTTGAAAACCTCTTTTTGCGTCGGGTTCAGTATAGCTACGAAGTGGTCCCATATAACTTTCATCGATATGTGACCTTGGACTTCGAAGATACATTGAAGTCGGTTTTTTTTTTTTCTAAAAATAAATTATTTTGCTTTTTTCGTCAATATATTTTGAAATTTTTGTAACAACACAGCTACAAAAGAGCGAGTGTGGCTCAGTGGGAGCTCGTGCGACTTTCGATCCGACGCACCCGAGTTCGAATCCCGCTGGCCCCGCACCACTGACTTTCTTAGGTTATGTGCGGATTTAACTCTCGCTCCAAAAACGGTGAAGGAAAACATCGTGAGGAAACCACATGTCCAAGAATTTTTCACAAAAAATTCAAGGACATGTCGCACCTTCGGTAAGACAAGGGCATAATTGTTAAAACAAATTTTGAGTTTCTGGAAGAACAAAGTCACATTTTGTGTACTTATGCCTTATATATTATTAGAAAGAAAGAAAGAAACGTTTCTTTCTTTCTTTCTAATGATATATGCCTTATATGTATACGTTTCTTTTTTTCTTTCTAATGATATATGCCTTTAAACTCAAAATTTGTTTTAACAATTATGCCCTTGTCTTACCGAAGGTGCGATGTGACATCCACCAACCCGCACTGGGCCAGCGTGGTGGATTATGGCCCATTCTCTCTCTATGAGGGAAGACCCGTGTCCCAGCAGTGGGAACGTGATGGGCTGATGATGACAGCTACAATACGTACGGTTCGCAGTGTCCGCACACGTGGCACGTGTGCGTGGGCGGCGCGGCGCCGTGCGCGCGCGCATGGTGGTCCGCCGCGATGCCCGCGCGGGAGAACAGCGCGCGGCATTGAGAACAGCGCCATCTAGCGGGGCGGGCGGGCGACTTTTAGTAAATCAATAGGTCAATGAGACAATGATTTATTTGTCTGCGAATGCCCAGCAGGGCGATCATGTATCTTTTATTTCAATCAATTTCAATGAGAAACCAGTTACCTGACAAAATTTACAAAGCAAGCTTGTGCTATGAATCGTTATGTATACGCCCAATCTATTCAATTTTACTGTGTAATACGGCTCTTATTGACATTGATTGAAACAAAAAATACATAATCGCCCTGCTGGTACATACATAGTTGTTATAATGCAGCGCCGCGCAGAATTTTGCAAAACAAAGTTCTGGGTGCTGTTATTGTTATGGGCTGGCGTATTGCTTACCATCAGGCAAACGACCAGCTCGTCTCGTCATCCAGGTACATAAAAAAAAATATGGAACTAAGTGATGATACGAGCTTGTCATTCGCCTGATGGTTAGCGCCACGCCTGCCCAAAACAATTGCAGTGCCACTTATAACTTTTAATAGCATAAAAAGCAGTGCGTAGCACTGCATTACGCTCATCACCCCAAGACATCAGATATTAAGTCTTAAATGCCCACTAATTTCGCTGGCTACAATGCCCTTCAAACCAGAACACAGTAATGCCTGCGCACTACTGCTTGGCGGCAAAATAGCAAAGCTGAGTTACCTACCCAGGCGGCCTCCGGCGTACAAAAGACCTACCACAAGTACTGGTGGCTTTAAAAACAACGCCATCTAGCGGGAACTATATGCAACTGTTGTTAAAACATATGGCAACAACCCAAATTGGAGACAATTAGCGTTCATTTAACTAAATTACCTATTCCGATGTCTTCTCCGATGACACAGCAAAGCACCTTGTGTTTTAAATCTAGTTTTGCATATACTGCACTCCAAGTCACCGGCTTCCTGAAACAAATCTGCATTACATACTTTATGGTGTGACAGGGTCACTCATTAAAGGTCACCAGGGTAAAGGTCACTCACTAAAGGTCGTCAGGGTAACGTAAGGGTCATTACTATAGATGAGGATTAAACTTAGCAAGCAAGTCAAAGGCCATAATGATAAAGGTCACTCCCTACAAATCGTAAAGGACACTCAAGGTCACTAGAAGGTCAACTCGGGGTCACGGTCACTAGTCGTAAAGGTCACTCACTAAAAATCGAAAAGCTAGTGACCTTTATGATTTATTACAATCATTATCATAATCATAATAACTTATTTGCATAAAATAAGGTATGGTACAGGTGTTATCAATATAAAAAGATCATTTTTTTATGGTACTGAGTGATGAGCCGAGCAAGTCGTTCGCCTGATGGTGAGCGCTACGCCTGCCTATAACAATAAAATTGCAGTGCCACCCAGAAATTTTAATACCATAAACAGCACTGCGTAGCACTAGATTGCGCTCATCACCCCGAGATATCAGATATCTCTTATTCTGCCTTTGCAGGCGTTCAAATATTTCCAAACATACTGTACAAAATTGATTAGATCACTCATTAGAGGTCACCAGGTAAAGGTCACTCAAGAGAGGTCACCAGGTAAAGGTCACTCAAGAGAGGTCACTTGGTAAAGGTCACTCAAGAGAGGTCACCAGGTAAAGGTCACTCTAGAGAGGTCACCAGGTAAAGGTCACTCTAGAGAGGTCACCAGGTAAAGGTCACTGAAGAGATGTCACCAGAAACATGGGCACTAGTCACTCAGAGTTACTCACCGGGTCATGTTTCTTCAAGTGCGCATCTAGTTTGAACCGGTGGTTGAAACCCACTACGCAATCGGCGCAGCGGAACTCGTGCCGAGTGAACGTCGCCTGGGTCAGTGACTTTTGACGTTCTAATTCTACCTGAAAAGTTACGGGATGTAGTACTTATAGACATGAATAACTATAAATTAATGTAATGGAATCAAGCGTGACGTTGCGGAAATCCATCTCAAAACTGAAACTTTGGCATTTAATACTTTATTATATCAATTACTTTATTTTATCACTATGTATCTATCAATATGAATAACATTCTGATTTTTAAGCTATTGCATAGCTTCTATCGCGGGCTTTGAGCGTGGAGACCGAATCCAGAAATCCCGTAACGAAAATAACCTAACACCCCCCACTCCGAATGCTATGCAATAGCTTTACCGCGGCAGTCTCCGAGTGCCACACGTCTTTTTAAGCTATTGCATAGCTTCTATCGCGGGCCTTGAGCGTGGAGACCGAATCCAGAAATTCCGTAACGAAAATAACCTAACACCCCCCACTCCGAATGCTATGCAATAGCTTTACCGCAGCAGTCTCCGAGTGCCACACGTCTTTTTTTTTTTCTTTCTTTCTTTTCTAAAAATATATTCAGCGGGACATATTTTCATAGCATTTCAACTATAAATTTAAAAAAATTAAGAACCCCCGACACAATAATACATGTCTAAAAACCACCGCTACAAAAACTGCTTTAAAATAAGTTTTTTGTTGAAAAATATTTTTTTCAATACAAGCTTTTAACAAGCAGATAAAAATGAGCTACGACGCATGCGCAATGGCTTTAATTCGTACAGCTGGCAATCGCTATCCTCGTCTGACTAGTGATGTTACGCGCCAGCTCTCTTTCACTCTACCTTTAAATATTTACCATCTTTAACAGCCAGCAACCCTTATTTGCGGCCAGATTTAATTAGGCAACCGTATATCATAATAAACAGAAAAAAAAATAGCTTTAATTTGATATATAAATCATAAATGAACGTATAAATGTATCGAAATCATTCCTGTTTAAACCTGGCTGCGAAGAGGTGCGGCCAAGTGCGCAACGGCAACCGTGATTTTTCAGAGTCAGAATGTATATTGTAGTAATGTAATAGCATTCTGGCTTATCCTCAATCGGAGGAGGCCAGAACGCTATACAAAATTGTAAATATAGGTCTAAGGCGTAGAGAATAAGATAAAGTGAGCCTATGAGGGTGGCATGATCATGTATGATCAAACCCTCTATAAATAAAAATAAAGATTAAAAAAAAAATGTATATTGCCGTGAAGTGGACGATATTTTATTTAAAAAACAAGTGAATGAAATAGGGGATCGGACAGTTATCGAGAAAAAATCTAAAATGTAGTTAAAACGAATGTTCGTCGAACCAGAAAGATCATTCAATCAATATTTTTGTGAAATAATAATGATTTTTTTTTAAATCAATAAATAATTCTGACATTTTTAATCTGTTCTTCATCTCAAACGAAACAACAATCACAGCGCATGACGTCATTTGTAGGCAAATGCCGTAAGTCAAGCTTGTGTTTATTTTACGTTTTTGCTTTTCATAAAATATATTTTTGCTAATTGTTTCGTTCCATTACTACAATATAGTCCCCAAACTTCACAAAACGTATTAGAATATCTTTGCAAGTTTTATTTTGAAGAGTTTGTCGTTTTCTACCTACATATGACGTCACGAGTTTTGAGGTGACTTTTTGCGCGGCAATATTTGAAACATAATATTTAAGCATAGTTTTAGGTAGTTTTAGATCGTTATTTAATTAAAATAGTATTTTTCATGGCTATATATATATATATATATCCATTGTAGTTAATTTAAAACACTTTCTGAAAAGTTGTCCGATCCCCTATTGTTTCCCAAAAATCAATTAACAATAATTTAATTAAAAATATTAGCGGTCACATTTTTATAGGCAACCTAGTAGAAATATGTTCTCCTAATTATAAATATGCGTAAAAAATTGGATTTTAGCAAATACTCGATGAGCGCAGTAATTCTGTAGCGGGATCTTAGACTATAATATAAATCAATTAAAATACGTCAAAAATTGTAACATAAATATGATTATGATTATTATGATTATGATTAAAATATCATAACTTTGAATAAAAATATTTTTTATTTATTTTTATTTTATTTATTTATTGACAAAATCCACAGATCTCAATTAGTATAAAAACAGTAATTGCTAAGTCTTACATCTAATCACGGATTAATTTTTATAAGCTAACTTGTTTAGAGAGCAGAGAGAATACATTATATGCAACAAACATGATGAACAAAAATACAAGTACCTACCATCAAATAAGGTAAGCATTTCCATTCTTTCCTATACTCAAATTAAGTCCGGGCCCAGAAAAGAAATGCGAAAACTGACTCTACCAGTGCTTCGGAAATACGCCCGCTAGAGAAGATAGCACCAAGAAACTGCGGGGATGTCTTTTTTTTTAAATCTAATCATATGAGTTACTAGCATTTTCCCGCGACTTCGTCCGCATAGACGACAGAAGCCCAGAAGTTGTCTTTTTTTTAAAACTATTTTAGCAAGACCTCCCCAGTATATGGGAGTGCGTACTGCTAAGAGGTCAAGCTGTATCTTCGTAGTCACCCAACCAATTTTGATGCTACATACACTATAATCTAAGTTGGGACTGATGCTACAAAAACCGCATTGAAATCCGTTCAGCAGTTTCCGAGTCTATAGATAACAAACACACAAACAAACAGACAAAAATTCCCTCTAAATAGTACATCCCAGTTAGTTTTGCTAAAATATCTTCATTGTACAGAATTGGCTCTTTTCCATTTTTAACCGACTTTAAAAAAGGAGGAGGTTTTCTGATAGATTGTATTTATTTTTTATTTTTTATGTTTGTTACCTCCGAACACCGTCATTTATGAACCGATTTGGAAAATACTTGTTGCGTTCAGTTCAGTATAGCTACGAAGTGGTCCCATATAAATTTCATCGGTGTTTGACCTTGGACTTCGAAGATAGATACATTAAAGTCGGTTTTCGTTTTTTTCTTAAATGTAATTATAATAGATAGATAGATAGAAAACTCTTTATTGCACAAACAAATTTGTAGGTACATAGGCGAACTTAATGCTAGTGAGCATTATCTTCCAGTTAACCTCGGTGTACTGTGGAGATTTTATAAGGTAGCAAACAAAATATAAAGTAATAGTGAAAAAATTAAAAGGCCATACAAAAATAATGACAAGGTACATATATACATACAAATCAGTAACAATATATATAAACAGTATAATAATATATATACATATATATATATATATATATATATATACTTAGTAGATCTTTGTAGATCACATATATAATATATAAAATAACAAAATATATATATATATATAAAAAATAATAATAATATATAAATACCTAATAACAAAATAAAACTAGAGAACTGTAATATAATTAATTCTACAATAATATAATAACAACAATAATATATATACTAGCTGACTCGGCAAACGTTGTTTTGCCATATAAATTAAAAAAAAATGTTAAGGGTGAACAACCCTTATCACTTAGGGGTATGAAAAATAGTAGCCGATTCTCAGACCTACGGAATATGCATATAAAATTTGGTAAAAATCAGTAAAGCCGTTTCGGAGGAGTAAGGGAACTAACATTGTGACACGAGAATTTTATATATATGATGATAATGGTATAGATTGCGACGCACACACTTGTTAACATACCTCCTCCCAGCTCAACACGACCATTTCCAGCTGACCTGGCGGCACATTGAGCTGCTGTAGTTTCTTTTGCACCCACGCACCAGATATAACGCCCGCGGGACGCTCGCGCTTTTGCTCGCGAGCTGTGGGCATTCCAAAGGTTGTCTGTAAGAGATTACTTCAAGCCATAAAACCACCAAGAATCCCAGATTTTTTTTTAATGTTTTATGTATGTGGTATACGATATGGAGTATTTCTATTCTATTTTATACCTCGAAATTACTGGGCATTATGAGACTCAACAGCTAATTGTCTTAGGGTGACGAGCGCAGTGCAGCGCCGCGCAGGATTTTGCAAAACAAAGTTCTGGGTGGTGCTGTTATTGTTATGGGCTGGCGTATTGCTTACCATCAGGCAAACGATCAGCTTGTCTCGTCACTCAGTTATTACCTGTGACTTTGCCCGCGTGAATGAGAGGGATATATTTTTTTCAAGACCATTATAGCAAGACCTCCCCAGTATATGAGAGTGCGTACTACGAAGAGGTCTAGCTGTATCTTCGTAGTCACTCAACCAATTTTGATGTGACATACCCTATAATATATGTTGTGTCTAATGCTACCAAGCCCTGAAAATCGGTTCAGCTACACTGTGCTTTTATGGTAGTAAAAGTTTTGGTTGGCACTGCTATTGTTATAGATAGGCGTGGCACTTACCATCAGGCTAACACCTTGCTCGTATAAACACAATCTCAATTCCATAAAAAAAAAGAAATGTGGAAATTGCAAATTCTTAGTTTGGAGCGAACCACTAGCAGATATACCAATAACATTATAAAGACTATGAATACATACTTTTTTTCTTAGCCTTCTTCGTCTTTTGTTTAGACTTGAGTGGCTCATCATCCGAATCATTAAATTCATATTTCGTCTCTGTCTTCACCAATGATTCTGTATTTCTATCTTCTTTGCGGTCTTCTGTTGGCTCTTCTTTTATATGATTCAAAGGATTTTCTACCGTTTCTGATATATTTTCTATCTTGACTTCCCATGTGACATTTTGTCCTGACTCAAGCGTTATTACTTCACTTTTTTGGCCTTTGAACGAATCAGTTTGTTTATTATCAGAGGTACCGTCTTGTAAAAAGGTGCCTGTGATATCTGGTGACTCAAAACCGTCATTGCTTATTTCGTTGTCCGAATCCAGATTTTGTGATACGTCTCTTATGTCTTTCTTTCTTGAAGTGTCCCTTGTTTTTCTTTTCTCAAGGAAATTCGAGTCTTCAAAATTACAAAGCGAATAGTGCGGCATCCATTGAAATGTATCAGTTTTTGTGATTCTCAATTTGGACATGGAGGTTGGATGTTTATTATGTTTCTGAAAGAAACATGTTCATATGAAAGTATATCAGTCACTTCACTTCACTTCTTGTTTGGACGGCATTTGTAGAGTTGCCATACCACAATTCCGCCAATGTCATGTGGATAAATCAAAATATCATGAAGAATTTGATCAGTAATTTAAGAAAAATCAGACAAATTAAATAATAAAAATTTAATTCAAGTAAGCCAAAATAACTTGTACTAATTCAAATAAAATACAATATCTATGTTATTATTAGTCAGCCTCTGTGGTTTAGTGGTTGAGCAAGTTGGCTCAAAAAACTCATACACAACATAAATCTCATACACTGCTGAGGTTGCGGGTTTCATTCCCACGATGGGACAAATGTTGGTGCACAGAAAAAGAGTGCAAGCATTTGAAAATACCCGTGTACCAACAGTGGGAACCTGTTCTAAAAGGTATAAACTTACCGTATAACCAATGAGGAATACGTGAGCATTGTTGACTTGCTTTTTGAAACGTACTACGCTCTGCAGGCGGCCTGTACATTCGTAGCACAACGGTATCGGGTGGTTTGAGTATTCCTGAAGATATTAAAATTGTAGATCAGTGATATGGGGGACAATTTTCAAATTATCACAAAAGAGAAAGTACATTTTTTGTTAATCGGTTTTGTTTACAATTTTAGAAAGTATAGAGCCTTAAACACGTGAAAAAGGGACTGAATGGAAAGTTAACAAACCAGAATGCTGGTATATATTTAGTTTTGATGCTAAATATTGTTTAAAACCCAGAAAATACTTACTAAATTGTCAAAGAATCCACCAAACATTTGTTTGCTTTCAACATCGTTTATGAGATTCAGTTTCCTCCCTGAGCTTAAACACGCAACGCATAAAGCAGAAGAAGTAAAACTTAACTGAGAATTCATGATTTAAATGAGATATTTACAAGAAATTGCACAAAATCTTAGATATATATTTTTGTTTATATTTTACAAAATGACAACTGAGTGTTTTTTTTTTAAAGTTCGCCCGTTAGTTTAGGCTAAAGTCTCTAGGACCATACCGCCATGTCTTACGTAGTTTTTATTTGATAGTTTAATATTCCATTTATTATACTTTTGTTGAGAATCAGGGTCAACAGCAACAAGCCGGACCCTCTTCTAGTGCTTCAATAAAAAAAAAAGCTATAAAATGACATTAACTTGAATGACAGTTGACATTGACAGCCAGTTGACATTTGTTCAAAAGCAAAACATGAAAACAACCTCAAAATTTGCACATTAATAACAAAAATGCGTCTAATTTCCCTCATAAAACGTTTAAAAATTGTAATACCCACACAAATAACTCAAAATTACAGTGATTACGCACCCAAAGCGTTGCGTAGCTTGAAACCTAAGTCGACTCGGAATACAGTGCAATACTATGTCGATTCTCATAAAGTTAGGGCCGTTGCAGGCAATGGAGGAGACGGGTGCATATCCTTCCTCAGTGCTTGGTGTAAGGACCACGCTGGGCCGGATGGTGGAGACGGCGGGAACGGGGGACATGTCGTTTTTCAGGTATATATAAATTTTGAGGTTATATTTACTTTATGGATTTAGTGATTACAAACAATTATGTACATTTACATAATTGTTTGTAATCACTAAATCCAACACAACACTGAGCTCCCTGCTACAGCAGCGTAAAAGTTGCATCTTAACAGTTGATCAAATCTGAGTCTGAGAAACATAATAGAGATTTCTTTTAGACATGGCCCATGGTCCTCTTATTCCTATTCTTATTTTGTGTGGGGGTTATAAGTCCTGCATTGCCGCCCCGCACCGGGTATATTGTCCATTTCCCGGCAGTGCCCCCCCAAAATATTTTTCTGTAATTGAGTGACAAGACGAGCTTGTAGTTTGCCTGATGGTAAGCAATACGTCCTGCGTGGCACTGCACTCGTCGCCCTGAGACAATTAGCCGCTAAGTCTCATAATGCCCAGTAATTACACTGGCTACAATGCCCTTCAAACTGGAACACATCAATGCTTATGCACTACTGCTTAGCAGCTGAATAATTGACAAAGCGGTGGTATCCACCCAGACGGCCTCTCGCAAACACGAAACCTACCACTAGGTAGGTTATTTAAGACCATGAAAAGCACTGCATTATGTTCAACACCCCGTGACATCAGATATTAAGTCTCATGTGCCAGTTTTTCTGGTTACAATGCTCTACTCGATCGACCGATACGTCGATGGTCTCAATCGATCTAACAAAATGTGTTCTGCTTATTCAGGCCACACATTCAGTGAAGAGTCTCAACCACTGCAGATCAGTGATACAAGCCAAACCCGGAGAGAAAGGTTACAATAAGGAATGCAACGGAAAAAATTCTCAGCACATCATAGTGCCCGTACCTTTGGGTAAGAAATATACGGACATATTACAAATTGTTATATTTTTTTAAAGACAGGCCTTTAACAAATTCGTAATCGGAACCACAAGCAGATTAAAATGAGTAAATACTAGTACTTAACGATAATCTGTTACGGAGTTCCATTGCCCACCTTCCGTCTCCATCATCAGATCAGCTGGCTGGCACCATAGTATTGCATTAGACATTGACTAGTATGAAAAATTTCAAAATACTATTATCATTAGAATAATATTCCTAAATGTAACAGAGCTCAAATAATGCCCCTCAGTTTCTTGCCGTATCTTCTGAGTAGTGGTTCTTTTTCGGTGGTAGAGGCATTGTGATAATTGACTGCGTCTGTGATGACAAAACTGAATAAAGAACTTTGAACATTGATTTTCTATGGTGTGTATACCGTACCGTAGTATTATTGTTTTTTTTTATGGGGCTAAGTGATGATACGAACAAGTTTTTTACCTGATGGTAAGCACCACTTCTGCTCATAACAATTGCATTGCATTGCATATCACTGCAATGCGGTCATCACCCCGACGAATCAGGTATTAAGTCTTATGTGCCCAGTAATTTCGCTGGCTACAATGCCCTTCAAACCGTAACACAGTAATGCTTGAACACTACAGCTTGACGGCAGAATAACTGGCAAAGCTAAGACCTACCACGAGTGTATTCTGTGGTTTTTACGTTATTTCAGGAACAATAGTGAAGGATGAATCCGGTAACGTCATAGGAGACCTCAGTAAGGAAGGCGTGATGTTTGTGGCGGCCCGTGGCGGCGCCGGCGGTAGGGGAAACAAGTTCTTTCTCACCGATACTGAACAGGTAACTCGTTCGAGCGCTTGTTTACGTATGATGACTGCCGGAGTCAGTCTTTCCCGATACCAGGCCTAGCGCACTCCGCACTGTAGGTACGAAGCTACAAGTACATAGCCGGACACCGACGGCGGGTCGCGCGTCGTTACACGTGCCGCGTCAGAAGAGATAAGAGCGGCGCGATAGAAAGAGAGGCGCTCTGTAGGTTAATATGACTGGTAGGTATGCAGCGCTACGCGAGCTGAATTGAATTTCATTGCGTCATAGCAAGAGTCGCTATTTGTTTAAATTTCTTTGCGGAGTGATGCTTCTGTCCCTTAGTATTCAGGAATCTTCAAATCTCGAGTGAGTAGGTACTATCTTGGCAAGCGTGCTAGATCGTCGACCGCATCGTCGCTTACCATCAGGTGAGATAGTGGTCAAACGCAAGCCAATAATGTATAAAAAAAATTAATAGATTTAGGAATAATTCATTTTATAACAAAAAAACAAGTTCAATTCTGATGTATCTTCGAAGTCCAAGGTCGAATGTCGATGAAATTTATATGAGACCACTTCGTAGTTATACTGAACCCGACGGAAATTTTCCAAATTGGTTTATAAGTGACGGAGTTCTGAGGTAACAAACATTAAAAAAAAACAATTGATTGAAAATCTCCTTCATTTTTAGGGTAAAACGGGACCCTATTACTAAGACTCCGCTGTCCGTCTGTGTGTCTGTCTGTCACCAGGCTGTATCTCATGAACCGTAATAGTTAAACAGTTGACATTTTCACAGATGATGTGTTTCTGTTGCCGCTATAACAACAAATACTAAAAACGGAACCCTTCGTGCGCGAGTACGACTCGCACTTGGCCGGTTATTTTTTAAATTATATTTAAAGTTACAATTTGTAACGTATTTCAATTGATTCGTATTGTGTATATGACGTTTAAAACATTTTTGTCCTATTTAATAAATATATATAAATATGTTATAAGTTATGTTATATGTAATATGTTATGTTATATATATAAATATGTTATTTAATAAATATGTTATGACTTTAATTTCCAGGCCCCCGATATAGCGGAACTAGGCGCTTGCGGCGAAACCAATGTGTACACTCTGGAAGTCCGCTCGATGGCCCACATCGGGCTGGTCGGGTTTCCCAACGCTGGGAAGAGCACACTACTACGCGCTCTAACGCGCGCCAGGCCCGCGGTCGCGCCCTACCCTTTCACAACGCTGAAACCGCATATAGGTAAATTAATATTAAACAGGTGAAAGTAAAATTTTAGATATCTAGAAGCTATTTTTATTTTACAAAAGCAGCTTCGCGCTGCTTACGAGTTAAGTCCTCGCGAATCATTAAAAGATGTTAAACAAATTAATTTTCTTTACCTTCTCTGTATATTTATGACAATATATTGTATGTTCGTAAAAATCTGCACAAATTCAAGGTGAATAGTGACCACCACAACATAAACACTAGAAATAAGGATAGAATTGCAGTACCTAGGTTTAGACTGAGTAAAACGAATAAGTCCTTCATGGGCAATTGTGTACGTTTTTACACTAAAATTCCAAAATGTATAACGGAGCTCACAGAAAGTAGATTCAAATTTAGGGTGAAAAATATTCTAATGAAAAAGCATACTATACAGTTAGTAATTACATAGAAGACAAAGATGCATGGAACATTCCGCTTCTGCCAAGTAGCCAACTGGCACATATGTAAAATAATATTGTCAAAAACAAACATAAAATATTGTAACTAAAGTTCTAAAAAAAATTGCCCCTCAGTTTCTTGCCGTATCTTCTGAGTAGTGGTTCTTTTTCCGATACGGTGGTAGAGTCATTGTAATATTTGACGTTCATAAGTGCGTCTGTGACGACAAAATTGTAATAAAGAACTTTTGAATTGAATTGAATTGAATTTTGAATTGACCGCATAACGCTCACAGATCGTAATGAGCCCTCTTAGGGCTAATGATAGGGCAGGCAAGTTCAAAAACGAACTTCTTGTTTACCTTAGTTTTGCCTTGTAACGTGTTGGACATAGTCTGTAAGTTGCATGTGTTGTATAAATAAATTTGTTTCTTTCTTTCTTTCTTCTTAAATAAATACAAAAATCCAAAAACGACAGAACGATTTTAATAAGACATGTCTTATCTATATTATATATTACTAGCTGACCCGGCAAACGTTGCTTTGCCATATAAATTAAAAAAAATTATAAAAAAAAAATAGATTTTGGCCGATTCTCATAGATACCGGATAAGCACAAAAAATTTCATCAAAATCGGTCAAGCCGTTTCGGAGGAGTATGGCAACGAAAACTGTGACACGAGAATTTTATATATTAGATATTGGGGGAGGCCTTTGCCCAGCAGTGGGACAGTATAGGATAGTAAAAAAATAAATAAAAAAATGTCTTATCTATGTGTTTCAATAAAGAGTTATTTATTACACTTAATTGTTCCAGGCATGGTCCCGTATGATGATTACGAACAAGTGGCTATAGCAGACCTCCCGGGCCTCATTCCCGGCTCGCACAAGAATTATGGACTAGGTATGATTACTCTCTTTCTTATAATTGTACTTGTGGTAGGTCTCTCGTCTGCGGGAGGCCGTCTGGGTAGGTACCACCGCTTTGTCAGTTATTCTGCCGCCAAGCAGTAGTGCGCAAGCATTACTGTTTCGGTTTGAAGGGCATTGTAGCCAGCGACATTACTGGGCATATGAGACTTAGAGCTATCGTCTTAGGGTGACGAGCGCAGTACAGTTCCGCGGAGAATTGTGCAGAATAAACTTCTGGGTGGTGCTGCAATTGTTATGGGCAGGCGTGTTGCTTACCATCAGGCGAACGACGGGCTGGTCTTCCCAATAATTCACATAAAAAACATTGTTTAAAGTTCAAAAGTTCTTAATTCAATTTTGGCATCACAGACGCACTTATGAACGTCAAATTATCACAATGACTCTACCACCGTATCGGAAAAAGAACCACTACTCAGAAGATACGGCATGAAACTGAGGGGCATTATTTTAGAACTTTTGTTATTTTGTACGTGTCCCATTTATTATTTTATACTTGTCCCAATTATTATTTTATACGTGTCCCATTTATTATATTGTACGTATCCCATTTATTATTTTATACTTGTCCCATTTGTTATTTTATACTTGTCTCATTTATTATTCTGCACTTATCACATTTATTATTTTATACTTGTCCCATTTATTATTTTATTCTTGTCCCGTTTATTATTTTATCCTTGCCCCATGTATTATTTTATACTTGTCCCATTTATTATTTTATACTTGTCTCATTTATTATTCTGCACTTATCACATTTATTATTTTATACTTGTCCCATTTATTATTTTATTCTTGTCCCGTTTATTATTTTAAACTTGTCCCATTTCTTTCAGGAATCCAATTCCTCCAACACGCCGAGCGGTGCCGCGGTCTAATATTCCTCCTCGACGGAACCGACAGCCCGTCCCAGCAATACGAAACCCTCACTCACGAACTAAGCCAGTACAACGACTCTCTCACCCAACGACAGAAGTGTATAGTCGTCAATAAAATAGACTTACCTGAAGGAAGGGAGAACTATGAGAAAATGAAAAAAGATACGCAAGTGATCGGCGTATCAGCTAAGACTGGACTCAATTTGAGCAAACTCTTGAGGGTTGTTAGAGAAATGTACGATAATGGTGAGACAGGGTAATCTTGGTTATTTGAGTAGATTTATTATTTATTTATTTAGGCCAAGTGTCCTCGAGATTTACCCCGTCTAAACAATAATTAATTTTTAGAAAAAAACAAAAACCAACTTCAATGTATCTTCGAAGTCCAAGGTCAAATATCGATGAAATTTATATGGGACGACTTCGTAGCTATACTGAACCCGACGCAAAAAGAATTTTCCAAATCGGTTCATAAATGACGGAGTTCTGAGGTAACAAACATAAAAAAAACAATCGAACAGAGA
Source organism: Petrophora chlorosata (assembly GCA_951640565.1). NCBI lineage: Eukaryota > Metazoa > Arthropoda > Insecta > Lepidoptera > Geometridae > Petrophora > Petrophora chlorosata. The sequence continues at coordinate 1,178,688 of OX621219.1, forward strand.
ACCTCCTCTTTTTTTGAAGCCGGTTAAAAAGAACATTAATTAAGCCGCTCAAATTGAGATGCGGGCTCAAATCCCGTCGGATTTTTTATAGGCTAACTTCAACCGCGTCTCACTTTTCTTTAGATGAAATACAATAAATATTTTATTTATTGATAAAATCTATATAATAAAAGAACAGGGTTTTTTTCTACAATCATCGCACAGCCGAAACCGCTTAACATAGAAACCTGAAATTTGGACCACGTATTCTACAAGTAATGAAAGCGTCATTTAAGAACGGATTTTTCGAAATTTGACCTTTAAGTGGGTCAAATGGGGTCATAAAGGATGTATGGGGAAAAAAAATTCTTTTGTCGCACGGTCACGAAACTTTGGCAGTATACTATACAAAAGAAATAAAAGAGCACGTGTATCACAGTTTTTTGAAAATCAACCTTTAAGGGGGGTTTAGTGTGGTTTTTTAGATTGGAATGCGGAAACTATAATGTATGCTACGGTGATTGTTTCTTGACCAATAGTTATCAAATTTTGCGGGAGCATTAAGCATCTAAATACTAGGAACTTATTTTCGGCATTTTTTGAAATTCGACCCCTAAGGTAATTTATTGGGGTCGCAAATTTTCCATGGTATATGTTTTTTTAGTAAAGTTATGAAACTTAGTAAATTGACTAAACATAAAAATATAAAAATATATTTTCAGTAACTTTAAAAAAATCAACCCTTAAGGTCATTAAATAGGGCCGCAAAGTTTGTATGGAGTAGGAGTTTTTATTAGTGGGACACTGTAGCTACAGTAAAGAAATAGGGTAAATCAACTAAGTTTGATCAAGCTTAAAAATTAGTTTTCAGCGTTTTTCAAAAATCAACCCCTAAAAGGGTTAAACGTGGTGGTAAAGTTTACATAAAAAATCTTTGTTTATAGCGATGAAACTTGGTACACACACCTAACAAATATTATTAAAAGGTGATTTACAATTTTGGAAAATCATCCCTTAAAAGATTTAAACAGGGTGGAAAGTGAAGATTATTATTTTTAAGCTACAGCGATGAAATGTGGTACACGTACTAAGCCAATGAAATTATATATATGTATTTAACAATTTTTTTGAAAATCATCCCCTAACAAGCCTAAGCGGGGTGGTAAAGTTTGTATAGAAAATCTTTGTTTATGAAGTTTCGTGGCTATGATAAAACTTGGTAAAAGAAGATAATTAAAACGTGATTAACTATTTTTGAAAATCATCCCTTAACAGGGTTCAACAGGGTGGAAAGTAAAGATTATTATTTTTAAGCTACAACGATGAAATGTGGTATACGTGCTTAGCCATTGAAATTATATATATGTATTTCACATTTTTTTAATCATCCCCCGACATGCCTAAGCGGGGTGGTAAAGTTTGTATAAGAAATCTTTTTTATTTATGAAGTTTGTGGTTTTGATGAAACTTGGGACATAAATTAAGAAAAAAAAGATAATTAAAACGTGAAGCACAATTTTTTAAAAATCTACCCCTAATTAGGTAAAATAAGGGTGAAATGTAATCATATTTTTTTTAAAGCTACGACGATGAAGTTCGGTTCATTTACTCAGACAGATAAATTTTAAGCACGTCTTTCACCATTTTGCTGAAATCATGCCCAAACCAGTTCAAACGAGGTGGTTAAGTTTAAATGAAGAATCTTTGTTCGTAAAGTTATGGCAATTAAATTTAGTACACACCTCAGGGCGGCGTTTTATCTCCTCTTCTTTTCTCTATCTTTATCAACTCAATTTCCAAATATCTTTCTTCTTCCTACCACCTTTACGCAGATGATTTACAAATATACACACAGGCTCCTATACAGCAATTGGCAGAAGCAGTTAAAACTATAAACAGCGATTTGCAACGAATCACTGACTGGAGTAACTCATACGGACTAACCATCAACCCAGCGAAAACTCAAGTCATAGTAATTGGTAGTTCCAGAATGATTTCTAAAGTTGATTGGTTTCACCTCCCCCAGGTAATCTTTGAAGGAACTCAAATAAAAATTAGTGAAACAGTAAAGAACCTAGGTGTACTTATTGACAGACAGATGTCATGGGTACCACAAATGGCAGAAACTAGTCGGAAACTGTTCGCTTCTGCTTCGTCACTTCGAAGATTAAGGAATTTCTTGCCAATTACCACTAAAATTGCGCTCGCACAATCTCTTCTACTCCCTATTCTCGATTACGCTGACGCCTCATATCTAGACTTAACCGAAGAACAGCTAAACAAACTTGAACGCTTACAAAACTTTTGTATTAGGTTCATATTTGGCTTACGAAAATATGACCATGTTTCCGAATTTCGTTTAAAGCTGAAGTGGTTACCTATTCGTCTTCGTCGAAATGCTCATATCCTCTCCCTGCTCTATAATATCCTATTTGCTCCTTCCACCCCTTCCTACCTCAAAGAACGCTTTGAGTTCCTTCATACCTCCCACTCCCGATCTTTGCGCTCCTCCGAAACTTTGCAGCTCAAAACACCTTCCCACACTTCCCAGTTCTATAATAAATCCTTCACAGTGCAAGCTGTTCGTCTATGGAATGCTCTACCACTTGACATCAGACGTGCCAAGTCTTTGGCAATATTTAAGCAAATGGTCAAGGCCCACTATCTATCTTCCTACCAATAACACTGCTATTATTATTTTTATGTAAATAAGTATTATATTGAATGTATTAAAATAATATTTTGATAAGTATATATTAGTCTATTTTAATAATAACATTTTTGTTTTTGTGTGTATTAGAATGTAAATATTAGCATGTATGTATGATTATATAGGTATTTAGTTGTAATTAACAAATTTTGTTGTACACCGCCGTCTACTTCTTCTTCCGATACTGTCCATCCAAAGGTTGTCTGGAAGAGATCGCTTCAAGCGATAAGACCGCCCATTGTACTACCTTAGTTAAGGACTGTGTTATTGTCTATTTCTATAATTTGGTAAACAATAAAGAGTTTTTCTATTCTATTCTATTCTACACACAGTAAGCACAAGAAATAAATTTAAACGTAACTCGCCATTTTTTGAAATTCACCCTCTAACAAGGTTAAACAGGGTGGAAAGTATCAAATTATTTTTAATGCTACAATGTTGAAATTTACTATAAGTATTTAGCCAATAAAATTATAAACACTATTTCACCATGTCTTGAAATCATCCCCTAATAGGGTTATACAGAGTGGTAAAGTTTGTGTGGAGAATTTTTGTTTATGAAGTTGTAGCAATGAAATTTCGTATACAGACCAAACAAAAGCAATAAATTAAAACGAAACTCGCTATATTAATTAACCTCTAAAAACGTTAAACAAGGTGGATAATATTTTTTTTTCTAAACCAATGATTTTGAAATTCGGTACGTATATACTAATCGAAGATACTATACGCACATGTTTCACTACTTTTTAAACATCTTAAAAGGTCTAAACGGGATGGCAAATATTTGTGTGGAAAACCTTTGTTTGTAAGGTGAAAGCGAAACTTTGTATTATAGACTAGGCAAAATAAATGATTTCTAACGTTATGCAATTTTTTGCAATTTCCTTATTCGTACAGGATTTTAATAGACTTTTAAAATGCAACATTCAGAAAAATAAGAAATACTAAAGGTGTAGTCAATCGAAGATTTACAAACATTCAGCAACTTTTGTCATTGACCGTACGTGTCGCAGGGAAATGAGGATATCTGGGATTTCGCGATATTCCTAGGGATACGACAAAATCAGGGTATAATCATGTATGGTAAGGACCACTTCTCCGCGGCCCGACTAGCATTTATCCCTAGAGTGTATATAAAAAGCGCGGAACCAGGAGCTCGCGAGGAGTTCCTGAGCAGAACGAGTGCGCAAGGCCAGAACGAAGCGAGGGGGAGAGGTGGCGAGGGTAGCGAGCCGGCGACCTCCCGAGTGGAGTGATGGTCGAGTGCGCGAGAGAAACGAAGGGATGACGAAGCGAGAGTTCTGGCGAGAGCCTATTTATTAAAACTGTACGTCGTATCCCCAGAGATTTCGAGCAATCCCTGGTATCCTCATTTCCCTGCGACATACAATATTTTCTGGAGCTACGACGATTGACTTTTGGCCAAAATACTTACATATACTTAATCGTGAAAAAAACTATTGACACATGTATTATTACGATTGTTTTGAATACCATCCCCTGATAGATTTAAACGGATGGTAAAATTTGTAAAGAAAATATATGTTTATAATGTAAGTATTCTGTCTATTTAAAACGAGATAAGAGCTGAAAAAGATCGGAATAGAAACGAGATGAATTCGGGTTAGGATTGGGATAGAAGCAGGACAAAATCGGCATAGAAGCGAGAGCAGCCGGAAATAGCCAGGAGCAAAATGAATGATTTTATTAAGCGTACAAAGTCGCGGGCAACAGCTATGTATATGTAAATAGGAGATTTAGGTTTCAAAGATTTCTGTAACTCAGGCTTCATGTATGTACATGGCGCCGGACCGGCGCTGCCGCCGCACCGCAAACTCATGTAAATGATTACAAACTCGGACCGAGACCACGCGCGCCGCACCGTCCGTCCGTTTGTACGTATTACTGGTATTACGAATCGTAAAGTGTCCGTGGCGGTTCCCCCCCGACGTTTCATTTCCACCCGGTTTCTATAGTCTGTAATATGTTTCAAACTACTACGCTAGCGTTTTGTACGTTTGATACTTGGGCAAAAAACTATAAACTAACTTCATTTGTGAGTCATGTGACTCACAAATGAAGTTAGGGCCGAAAAATTTGGTAATTATATCGGGACCGGAGTGGGATTACAAAGGGACAAAAAGGGGATGATAACGGTATAGGAGGGGAACTATAACATGGTAGGAGGTTCGCTAGGGAGGACGATAAAGGGTTAGGATCGGAATATGATTAGTAGCAGAGTAGGACGATAATGATATAGGAGCGGGACGGAATCAGGACCAGAGCATTACGGTAACGCTATAGGAGTGGAAAGATAACGGGGTGGGAGTGGGAAGGTAACAGAACAGAAGCGGTAAGGTACGGTAACGAGATAGGAGCGAGACGGGAACTGGAATGTGAATATGATGGGACGAAAAATGTTCGGATGCAGGATGAATACTCCACTACGCGGACGAAGTCGTGGGCATCAGCTAGTAAATAAATAAAAATCTTAGTTACTGCGATTCAAAATAAGATATACAATAGTTTTAGCGTATTTTGTATATAATTATTTATCTAATTAATATTACCTATTGTAAATAAATATCTTTAATGGTAGTATTTTCTATAAAAATAAAGAAAAACATTTAAAAATCTATAATTTTTTTATTTCATTTTTCACGTTTAAAAAAATCTTAGTATATCTTTTTTTATCTATCAATTATTTTTTTACATCTTAAAAACATTCTCAGTTAATTCTCTTATACATAATTTAATTTTTGACATTTAAAAAAAACATCTGAGTTATTTTTGTTATTTATCATTTCATTTTTCACATCTTATATTCTTTATTGTACACTATTGTAATATTTACATCGATGATTTATAAAATATATGTACAAAGGCGAGCTTAACCCTAAAAAGAGTTTTCTTCCAGCAAACCCTTGAGGAAAGAGAACTGTCACATGAGCAAATAGGTTTCAGTGTATCTTAAAAATCATTCTCATTTTTATTTGTCATTTATTTTTACTCATCTTAAAAAAACATTCTTATTATATTTTTTATTTATAATTTCATTTTTCACATCTTAAAAAACATTCTTAGTTAATTATCTACTTATATTTCATTTTTTACATCTTAAAAAGCATTAAGTTAATATATACAATGATTTATATTAAATTAAACATCAGTCAGATCACAATTTTAATACTAAAGAATACTGATCATATTTATTTAAAGGATTAACGAATGCCAAACGAAAAACTCAAGGTTTTTCGGAAAGAAAAGAACTAACTCACTCCGATCTCAATAGATGGCGTACACGTCACCCTAAGACTGTTAAATAACGGAAGAAAAAAACTCGACACTTGGTGACCACTGTAGCTCAATTGGGCAGAGCACTTCCCGCGCTGAGAGAAGATTGAAATTGCGGGTTCAAGTCCGAGTCGGTTTTTTTTTTACGCTTAATAGATCTATGTTTGGCCACTATCTCGCCTGATGTGAAGCGATGATGTGGCCTAAGATGGAGCACATAGATCTAGAGAGAGACGGCAATTGAGCGGCTGCTCAGACCCGTCTCCCCGATGGTTCACCGAACATCATCCCGAAACACGACTAGGTCGCTTGACGGCATGGCTTTATTCGGTGGGTGGTATTACAACCACGGCCAGAGCCTACCACTCCAAAGCGCGTAAGCGGGTTTCATCACGATGTTTTTCGGTGGTCGTATTTTTAGGGTTCCGTACCCAAAAGGTAAAACGGGACCCTAATGTCAATATTAGCAGTTGTGTTACGGATGGAAGTTGATATAACCGGGCGGTTCCTCTAGTTTCTTAGATTTCTTCGTCTTCTTGGGCTGGGTTTTTACCTGCAAATCCAAACACATATTACTTATTCATTTAATGACAAAATCTTAATTATTTATTTATTTAATGACAAAATCCATAGATCTTAATCTATCATATATATAAAATTCTCGTGTCACAATGTTAGTTACCTTACTCCTCCGACACGGCTTTACTGATTTTTACCAAATTTTATATGCATATTCAGTAGGTGAGAATCGGCTATCTATTTTTCATACCCCTAAGTGATAAGGGTTGTTCACCCTTAACATTTTTTTTAATTTATATGGCAAAACAACGTTTGCCGGGTCAGCTAGTATGATTATAAAAATAGAACTGAGCCAATTCTGTACATTGAAGTTATTTATCAATAATTAATTTTTAGAACAAAACAAAAACCGACTTCACGACTATGTCGATATTTTTTGTTTTTGTCGATTTTTTCAAAAAGCGCTGAAGCAATTTTGTTAAAATTTATATAAGACCATCTCTGAAGTATGACATATCAAACAAGAAAAATATACGCATCGACCTGAGAACCTCCGCCATATTTTTGTCGATTAAAAACGAATTTTCCCATTTATAATATTTCATCTTGCCCGTGGTTGGTTTCTCGTATGCGGGAGGTACCACAGCTTTGCCAGTTATTCTGCCGTCAAGCAGTATTGCGCAAGCTTTACTGGGTTTCGGTTTGAAGGTCATTGTAGTCAGCGAAATTACGACTTAATATCAATGTCTTGGGGCGATGAGCGCAATGCTTTACGTTGCGTTACTACGTATTACTTTTTATAGTATTAAAGTTCTGGCTGGCACTGAAATTATTATGCGCAGGCGTGGCGCTTACCATCAGGCGAACGACGTGCTCGACTCATCACTCTTCCATAAAAATAATTCTATCTATTTATATTTAAATTTTATCTATTTATATTTAAATTCTATCTATTTATATTTAAATTATATCTATTTATATTTAAATTATATCTATTTATATTTAAATTATATCTATTTATATTTAAATTGTCTATTTGTATATGAAGGAGTGGGGTAGTGGATAGGTAGGTATAGGTTTCCACTGTAGAAGCGCCTCCATTTAATAAGGACGATCTTCCGACCGAGCCAGGTGTTATTTCCTCGGGGACAGTACGACAGAACCTACTTGGAGCTTGTATAGGTGTTATCTGTCGTGCGAACTTCATTTGCACGATGCAGGGGAAATCTGCGATTATGTATGTGCGTTTATGCTACTTTATGTCAGCGCCATCTGTGAGCATGTCGTTGATATATGTGGCGGCTGACAACAATATCTGTGTATTTATTTCTCAACAAATCTATTTATACTCAAATACTCAAATACTCAAATACTCATTTATTGATAAACAGGGTTTACAAGTCAAATCATAATTATTATTATTATTAAATTCAATATGAAATTTAGAATAAAATTGTCAAAATAAAATAATAGAATATAATATTCGTAATGTCACAATTATAATTAAATTCAAATCCCACAAAGGGGAGAAAAAATAAATAAATACAAATATAATTAATTTGTAACAATCATAATTATTATGATCAGTTAAAAAATGTCAGGAGTATAAAATATATAAATTACGGCAATGTCATAAATTCATCAAAACTATAGAACGTTTGCTTGATAAGCCAGCGTTTAAGTCGTGTTTTGAAGCACGTCATGCTGGGAGCTGCAATGATATCAGCGGGAAGCCTATTGTAGACCCTTGGACCCATTACATGAGTCAGTTTACAGGACTTGGCGAGGGAGCGCGGTATTCCTGCGAGTTTGTCCGCATTGCGCGTGTTGTAGGAGTGCGTGTCACTGTGTTTTTTGTACTTGTCAGGATTATTTCTCACATACACTGCCACCTGAAGGATTAGTATGGCAGGTAACGTAAGGATCCCTAGTTCTTTGAAGTAGGGTTTCGCGGAGGTGTCTTGCGGCACTCTTACTATAGCTCTGACGGCACGTTTCTGCAAGCGGAAGGCGCGCTCCCAGTCGGAGCAGCGGCCCCATAGCTCCGTGCCGTACTGCAGTAGCGAGTGCACTGTAGCAAAATAGCAGGCGCGCGCCACGTCCGTGGACACCACCCGAGACACCCTACTGAGCGCAAAACATGCACTACCTAATTTTCCACAAATTTTTTCGATATGGCTCTCCCACGTCAATCCCCTATCGATTTCGAAGCCTAAGAAAGTAGTGGTGGATACCTGATCAATCTTGATGCTACCAACGAAGACTGACAGTGATTTCGTTACCCGACCAGATAAATTAAAGTGCATGAAGTGCGTCTTGCCCAAGTTGAGGGCAAGACCATTTATGGTAAACCATTTGGCTAGGCTTGAGGCGGTTTCGTTTAGCCTCTGCTCGAGTCGGTCCACAGTAGGTGCAGTAACGATCGCAGCTACATCGTCAGCATACATTAATATGTCCGCGACTGTGACTACGTCCGGAAGGTCATTGAGAAGGAGGGAGAATAAAATATTTGAGACGGATGACCCCTGCGCCACTCCCATCATAGATGAGAGCGGATCAGATTTATTCCTGCCGTCGCCGGCGTCTACTATCTGAGACCTACCTCTTAATAAGTCTGTCAGTAAGCTATACGGTAGTTGGTCTATGCCATAATGCCTAAGCTTGACAGCCAGTACGGCGTGATCAGCCACATCAAATGCTTTTGATAAATCGCAGCACAAAACAGCGACTTGCTGTTTGCGCTCACGAGCAGCCATGACGTGACTGATCACTTCACGAGTCAAGGAAGTTGTTGAGCGTCCTTCGCGGTAGGCATACTGGCGGTCAGACAAAGCGCCGGTCGATGACAGGAATTCCACCAACCTAGAACTCAAGCCATTCTCAAATATTTTGGCAGTTGCAGGGATGATGGAAACTGGCCTATATCCGTCTATGTTATTTCTTTTACCCTTGCCTTTGAAGATCGGTGACACTTTGCTCACCTTAAAAGATCCTGGAAATGATCCTTCTTTTAAGCAAGTGTTGTAAAGTGACGCCAATATAGGTGCGAGCGGTATGATTGCCATCCGCAGAAGTTCCATAGAGAGGCCGAAGACGTCTTTTGACTGCTTCGGAGGTATGCGCATTGTAACCGTGCGGTACACCTCGTCCGCTGTGAACGGGCGGAGTCTGAGCGAACGGTCGGCGGGCGCGCATGCAGCCAATAAGGCGCGGCGTACACCGGCGATATCAGCCGCAGGCGCCCCGCATGTTGCTGCTGCATTCAAGAACCGTCTATTCATAACGTCGACAGCCTCCTTAGCACTGTCAAATGTACTGCCGTCAGAGTTTACTAAAAGGTCGGCGAACTTATATTTGGGAACGTTGCCTTTTCCTCTTTCTATATTAACTACACTCCACATGGCTTTAGAAGCGTTCTTACTGTTAAGTATTAAGTTCTTATAATGATTTGATTTATTATTATTAATTAATATGTCATACTTCATTCTCAATTTATCTATGATAGATTGTATGCAAATGTCATTAGGATATAATTTATGTAATTTAAAAATGTCAAATAAAAGAGATTTCATATTTTTTACATCGGGTGTTATCCACGATGAGTCAGAATTTTTATTTGGTTTTCTCTTTAGTGGAAAACATATTCCGTATTTGTTAACAATGACATTTGTTACGGACATTGCTAACAAGTCAGCTGTCTTGGATCGCTCGTTTATTTCTAGCCAATCTACACTGTCTAGCGACGCCACAAAGTTAGCGCGATTAGATTGCGAGAAATCTCTTAAGATTCGAGTTTGTGGATTCGGTACGCGGGGGGTGCACGTCACCTCTCCCCGCACCGCGACGTGGTCGCTGAGGTTGGTTACCACGGGAGTGGCATGCACAGACTCCGTCGACATGTTGGTATATAAGTGGTCTAAACAGGTGGCTGTTGTAGCCGTTATACGAGTAGGAAAATCAACAACATTTGACATATTGTGGGCTGTCAAGAGATCTGCTAACTTCTTTTTCTCCGTGTATGTTTCAGCTAAGCAATTGATGTTGAAATCTCCCACTATAACGCAGTCTTTGTCAAGTTCACTGATCTTCTCAAGCAAACGTTCAAAATAAATAAGGAAATCGTTTCCGCTAATCAAATTAGTTCGATATACGCAAATTATACTAATGTCAAAATCTAAAAGGTCAATTGCAGAAATTTCACAATATTGTTCTACTGATAATGTCATTAAATCTAAATTTTCTATACATTTAAAATGCTCATTTATAAATATACAAGATCCTCCATGAGCTATTTGTTTTCTACAAAATTTTGATGCTAGTTTAAAACCTGTTAAGTTTATACAATTCAATTTCGATTCTGATAGCCAATGTTCCGTAATTGCTAAAATGTCGCACTTAAGTTCACTACCAAGTAATACCTCCAGCCTTTGGGTCTTGTGATCAATTGACGCTATATTTTGATGGCATACAACGAGCACATTAGAGGAGCGTGGCGATGACGTATGCGTATTTGCCCGATCACTGTCGCTCCGCGTCCGCGACTGTGCGGTCTGAGCGGGTCGCTCAGACCGCACAGTCGCGGTCGCTATATTTAAGTTATATCTTTTTAAGTATAAACTCTATCTATTGATATTTAAATTCTATCTATTTATGTTTAAATTCTATCTATTTATGTATAAATCTTATCTATTTATGTTCAAATTTTATCTATTTACATTGAAATTCTATCTATTGATATTTTAATTCTATCTATTTACCTTGTAATGCACCTCTCGTATGTGTCGGTACAGACTGGAGTACCACCCGAAGGCCGCGCTGCATTGGGAACACTGGTAGGGCGTTTCTCCGGTGTGCAGAGCTATGATATGATATTTTAACTTGGCTGCGTTCTGTAAAAACAAGCATTATATTAATGATAATTTTCATTTTGAGTTAACCAGTGATTAAGATGCGTGTACCTACTAAAAAACTATGGACTTTTATTTTTATGTCGCGTTTTTCCACGGGTTATACACCCGGTCGTTTGAAAGGCTTGCGCGGGGACATGAGTCCAACACGTAGAGGCCTCTAAGAGCATTTAGTTTAGATATGTAATGGGCAACACTTATCGGGGACTGTCTTTTTTCAGCTCTTAAAATGTCTCATAAATAACAATGAACAATTACGTATAAATTAGAATTAACAGAATGTCAAACAAGAAATGCGAGTGAGATGTCCCATAGTCATAGTATCAGTAACAGAAAAGTGTAAATAAAATATAGGTAGGTATGACAGTAGCAGTTAAGAGTGACAAGACCAGACCTAAGATTTTTTTTTATATAACTCGATGACGAGTCGAGCTGTTCGTTTGCCTGATGGTAAGCAATACGCCATAACAATAACAGCACCATCCAGAACTTTGTTTTACAAAATCCTGCGCGGCGCTGCACTGCGCTCGTCATCCTGAGACAATCAGCTGTTGAGTCTCATAATGGCCAGTAATTTCGCTGGCTACAATGCCTTTCAAACCGGAACACAGTAATGCTTGCGCACTACTGCTTGGCGGCTGAATAACTGGCAAAGGGGTGGTACCCACCCAGACGGCCTCACGCATACGAGAAACCTACCACCAGTAATAGATTAATTAAACTATTAAATATTACTTGCGCGGTGTTGTCTGCTCACCCACGATATGTCCATTAGGATACTCACTTGATAAGATTTCCCGCACACATGACAAAGGTTGTCCTTTTTCTCTTTATTTCTGTGAACATTCTGCAGATGTACGTACAACGACGTGTGACATTTAAATGGCTGAAAAAAAAATATACTTCAGCACAAAACAGTTTGTACATGGAGGACATAATTCATTTATTATTAATATTAATAATTCAGACATAATTATCCATATTTGTTAGTAAAAAGTTCATAAAAATGTTAGTAATTAATCAATTTGTTTCATTGAAATGTCAAAATAAAATCAACAGAATAAGCAATAGAATAATCTTAAAACTTAACAATTATCAATAGAATAATCTTGAAACTTCACAATTATCAATAGAAGAATCTTGAAACTTAACAATTATCAATAGAATAATCTTGAAACTTAACAATTATCAATAGAATAATCTTGAAACTTAACAATTATCAATAGAATAATCTTGAAACTTAACAATTATCAATAGAATAACCTTGAAAATTATCAATAGAATAATCTTGAAACTTAACAATTATCAATAGAATAATCTTGAAACTTTTAACAATTATCAATAGAATAATCTTATTCAATCCCGCGTGATTGAATGAGCTGCAAGATTGCAATCCCTAAACTGTTATCGGCGGGCGTTGCTGACCATCAGGCGAACAAGCTGCTCGTCACTTGAAATAAGTACATACCTTATTGCATAGTTGACATCTAAACTTGATCTTCTTAAGATGTTCCCAGTCAATATGGTCACGTAAACGGGTTTTGTTGACAAACTTCTTCCCACACTCGTTGCATGTAAAACTGTAAGAAACAACCTCTGTAGTGTAGTAGTGCGCAAAGTACTGGGCAATTGACACTTAATATCTTATGATCTAATAAGGATAGAATTGCAGTACCTAGGTTAAGACTGAGTAAAACGAATAAGTCCTTTACATTACAATAAAATTCCAAAATGTATAACGGAGCTCACAGAAAGTAGATTCAAATTGAGTGTGAAAAATATTCTAATGAAAAAAGCATACCATACAGTTAGTAATTACATAGAAGATAAAGATGCATAGAACATTCCGCTTCTGCCAAGTAGCCAACTGGCACATAAGAAACATAATATTGTCAAAAACAAACATAAAATATTGTAACAAAAGTTCAAAAAAAAATGCCCCTCAGTTTCTTGCCGTATCTTGTGAGTAGTGGTTCTTTTTCCGATACGGTGGTAGTCATTGTAATAATTGACGTTCACAAGTGCGTCTGTGACGACAAAATTGAAATAAAGAACTTTTGAATTGAATTGAATTGATCGAGTGTGGCTCAGTGGGAGCACGTGCGACTTTCGATCCGACGCACCCGAGTTCGAATCCCGCTGGCCACACCACTGACTTTCTTAAGTTATGTGCGGAATTAACACTCGCTCTAAAAAACGGTGACGGAAACCATCGTGAGGAAACCGGCATGGCCAAGAATTGATCACAAAAACTCAAGGACATGTGACATCCAACCCGCACTAGGCCAGTGTGTTGGATTATGGCCTATACCAGGGGTCGGCAAGTAGTTTTGGGTGGGGTCCGGATACTGTGGGAAAATTTTAACGAGGTCCAGAAAAAAACAACTGATAATAATTAAATGCTACCTATTTATTGTATGGTTGGAACATGTTTGGCCCTAAATTCTTCAGTGGATACAGTTTTATATATTTGCAAAGACACATCTTGCATATCAATTATTTCCATTTAAAGTGATAATTAAACAACTTGGCAGCCACATTTGTCCATTCTGACGCTACATCATTAAATAACGGAGATAGCTTGCCCATCTCTGCAAAGTCTTGGAATCTTGTAGCAAATTCGTTCCTAAGATCGGACATTACAATATTTGGCGGTCCGAGGTTCAAAGTCAAAGTCAAATATCATTTATTAAATAGGCACAAAAGTGCACTTTTAAAGGTCATAAACCCATGATACAAATAAAACATGTTAAAAATTGTAACTTATGTTAACATGACTTTGAAAAAAAGGTATAGTAGATTGTATCATAAGGGAGCAAAATAATATTTTTACGGCGAGGGCGCTTTTATCGTCGCTTAACTCACTTAACTTTTATCGTTTTGGTCGCTACGTTCAGGATTCTACTAAAGAATCCCTCGCTACGCTCGGGATTCTACTCTAGAATCCCTCACTTCGCTCTGGATTCAAAGTACGTCGCCCGAGCCAAAAATATATTTTGCGCCCGAGTGATACACTCTACTTTTCATCACCCACTATGAGAAAATAAAAGCGCCTCATATTTTTTTTTTTTCATTCATCCGGCGGCGTGACTATGGGCCGTCGTACCAGCCAGTCTTTATTCAAACAATATTTGCGTTCGATTTCTTTGGTGTTGAACACTAAGATGTTCCAAATTCAAAAAGTGCGCGGCAAAGATAATTGCGGCGCACTTATAAAGAGGATTAAAAACTCATTACTGCCCGCTAAAAGTTTCTTATAGAAAACACCACCTTTGGGTGCACATAAAGGCGAACCAAGTCGTCCTTTTCGAATATGTAGACGACGCGAAGCTCGAGCTGCGAGCCCTCAGACCTTGCACCTGTCGTGTACAGAATAGATGGGATGAAAAGTATGTTTACCCATTTCTTTCCTATACTCAAATTGAAGTCTGAGTGCCGAAAAGAAACGCGAAAACTGACTCTACCAGTGCTTCGGAAATACGCCCGCTAGAGAAGATAGCACCAAGAAACTCTGCGGGGATGTCTTTTTTTAGCACAATTACGTATAAATTAGAATTAACAGAATGTCAAACAAGAAATGCGAGTGAGATGTCCCATAGTCATAGTATCAGTAACAGAAAAGTGTAAATAAAATATAAGTAGGTGTGACAGTAGCAGTAGGAGTGACTTCGACCTTTCGCGGTCCGTTTTCGGACCTCGGTCCGCCTGTTGCTGACCGTTGGCCTATAGTCTCTCTATGAGTTTACTTTCTGTGAGCTCGGTCATACATTTCGGATGTTATAGGTACCTGAATTCGTTTTCCGAGACGTGTCTCCTAGATATCCTGAGATGCTGTCGGTAAGTGGCGACGGAAGCGAAAGATTTGTCGCACAACTCGCAGTAAAGCTCGCCCGCGTCTACCGCCTGCGACAATGCAATACAAATACAACGTCCTTCTTTTTTTTTAAGCTATTGCATAGCTTCTGTCGCGGGCCTTGAGCGTGGAGACCGAATCCAAAAATTCCGTAACGAAAATAACCTAACACCCCCCACTCCGAATGCTATGCAATAGCTTTACCGCGGCAGTCTCCGAGTGCCACACGTCTTTTTTTTTATGTCACTCAATGACGAGACGAGCTGTTCGTTTGCCTGATGGTAAGCAATACGCCAGCCCATAACAATAACAACACCCAGAACTTTGTTTTGCAAAATCCTGCACGGCGCTGCACTGCGCTCGCCACCCTGAGACAATCAGCTGTTGAGTCTCATAATGCCCAGTAATTTCGCTGCAATGCCCTTCAAACCGGAACACAGTAATGCTTGCGCACTACTGCTTGGCGGTTGAATAACTGGCAAAGCAGTGGTACACACCCAGACGGCCTCTCGCATACGAGAAACCTGCAACTGTAACATTTATTAAGCTTTCGAAGTCTGAGCATTCCAACATCGACCTATTCACAAGCAGTGTGGCTGCCGTGCATACAGCCAACTTCAGCACTACCTAGCCGTTCTAATTTGTAAATGGCATTACATGGTGCCATCTCGCACTTCTTGTTTCTATGTTCATTTAATTGTAAAAATTCTTCATTTCTATTTAATAGGGGATCGGACAGTAATCAAGAAAAAATCTAAAACGTAGTTAGAACGAATGTTCGTCGAACCAGAAAGATCATTCAATCAATATTTTTGTGAAATAATAATGATTTATATTTTTAAATCAATAAATAATTCTGACATTTTTAATCTGTTCTTCATCTCAAACGAAACAACAATCACAGCGCATGACGTCATTTGTAGGCAAATGCCGTGAGTCAAGCTTGTGTTTATTTTATGTTTTTGCTTTTCATAAAATATATTTTTGCTAATTTTTTCGTTCCATTACTACAATATAGTCCCCAAACTTCACAAAACGTATTAGAATCTCTTTGCAAGCTTTATTTCGAAGAGTTTGTCGTCTTCTACTTACATATGACGTCACAATTTTTGAGGTGAACGTTTGCGCGGCAATATTTGAAACATAATATTTAAACATAGTTTTAGGTACTTTTAAAGCGTTATTTAATTTTAATAGTATTTTTCATGGTTATATATATTCATTGTAGTTAATTTAAAATACATTCTGAAAAGTTGTCCGATCCCCTATTGTTACTTGCGGAGGCTTTTAATTGGCTTTTCTTATATTAATTTGTCAAACTGTTTTGTTACAGCAGCTGTAAGCCCCCCAAACAAAATATATAATCAATATATGTATCAGGAAAGAACAACTGACTGACTGACTAAAGTTCGAGTGTTTCTTCTCTCGTGTGGGCCAACCTTGATGTCGGAGTTTTTAGACCGTCCCAAGGCCTCCGACATGGCCTAACAACTGTTGTCCAACAACCGGGACCGACGGCTAAACGTGCTCGAAGCACGGTACCGCTCAGATGTAACCACACAAATGGTCACCCATCCAAGTTATGACCGCTGCGAATGTTGCTCAACATAGCAAATATGTTACGACTGGGCAAGCTACGCTACTAGTGTTCTAGTGAGCTAGTGGGTTACCTTGTGGGTTCGCATGTGTCGTCCAAGGTTCGATTTCCACTGATACACTTTCCCGCATCTAGGGCATGGATACCGATTGTTGCCTTTGTGAAGCACACTGAAAAAGAAAAACAAATAATATTTGTCTTCGCCAAAAATGAATATTACTCTATGATATATTATAACTGTATCCGAACTCATTCCACGCACACAAACGCACAAAACGCACACTTTCAAATTTCCTCCCCCAACCCCTGCATCCTAAGCATCCGCACTTCCGAAAAAGCCAGTACCGCGCACGGTCGTCTATCGCAACTCATGGGAAGTGACCCAAGTTCTCACGTCGGAGTGCACACGCGATCGTGACACCGAACCTCAAAGAAGACCTCGTGAGGAGAAGAACAGTACAGAAACCAGTGACCTCGTAAAGTCGTAAGTCCCTTCCTCTATCCTCACAATATTGTTAAGTGAATATTGTGTTAATTTACATGACGGACATGACTAATAAAACAATGACAAATTTAATGATATACTATTTTGTAACTTTGTGTATTATAATAATAATTAAGAAATAACAACAATTTAATAAAAATTATTTAATAATAATATTTCAATAATTATTATTTTCACTAGTGTCCTCTCTTCTAATTGCTATGCCCGACAGGGTCCATAATGAGCTGTACCTATTTATGTAAT
The DNA here is from genome assembly GCA_951640565.1 of Petrophora chlorosata. NCBI lineage: Eukaryota > Metazoa > Arthropoda > Insecta > Lepidoptera > Geometridae > Petrophora > Petrophora chlorosata. Next base: position 1,196,298 of record OX621219.1, read on the forward strand.
AACACTATGGCACGTTAATTTAATATGTCGGAAAACAAGCAGACGGCCCGCCTGATGGTAAGCGGTTACCGTCGCCTATGGATATCCGCAGCACCAGAGGCATTGCTGATGCGTTGCCGACCCTTACGGACTCTATTAATTCCCCTTTTAAAGGACTCCATGTTGTAGCTCAAAGGAAATATCGACGAAGGTTAAGAGATGGTGAGCGGACGTGATTGAGAGATTTGAGAGACTGTGTAATTAAGAGAGGACTGTTTTTGTGTGTTTGAGGGTGAGCGGTACGGTGTTAGGTGTGAGTGTTCATTTGTTTGAGAGAGGTGAGGTTCTGTGTATGTGAGAACTCTGAATGTTTTTGGGAGTGTTTATAAGTGTACTCACTTAATATGATATCTATAAGTTTTTCTCGAGCTGAATATCTTGTTGTTAGTGAGTGAGTAAGGGTGTGTTTTTTAAAGAGAGATTAAGTGTGTGATTATGAGTCAGGGTGAGTGGTATGGTGTTTGGGAGGGTGTAGGAGAAAGTGAGGGTGTGTGTGAGAGTTAGGGTGAGTGGACGTGTGTGAGAGAGATTTGAGAGAATGTAATTAAAAGAGGACAGTTTTTGTGTATGTGTACTCACTTGATATGATATCTATAAGTTTTTCTCGAGTTGAATATCTTGTTGTCAGTGTGTGTGAATGTTAGGATGTGTGTTAAAGTGAGATTAAGTGAGTGTGTGTTAGAGAGATTTGAGAGAATATGTAATCAAGAGAAGACTGTTTTGTGTGTGTGTGAGGGTGTGTGTTTACTCACTTGAGATGGTATCTATAAGTTTTCCTTGAACTAAATATCTTTCCGCATTCGACACACTGTGGCTTTTCTGGTAACAGTTCCGCTGGTGGCTTCGGGACGCGCACTACTGTTAGCTGACCGTTGGACACCGGCTTTGCCACCTGACAAGATGGTAAAATTGTTGTTAAATAAATACACGCAAGTTGAGCGTCTTCCACTTCAATTCTGATTCACTCGACTTCGAAGTCCACGGTCGAGTGTCGATGAAATTTATATGGGACCACTTCGTAGCTGTACTGAACCCAACGCAAATGGAATTTTCCTAATCGGTTCATAAGTAATGGAGTTCTGAGGTAACAAACATTAAACAATAAAATAAATAAAATATACAATAGAATTGAGAACATCCTCCTTTTTTTTAAGTCGGTTAAAAATCAGAATAATTATTTATCATTAATTGGATATGGGATTCCCCGTATCTAGGGAAATAGAAACTACAAGGACCATGGTCCAACAACACCCAAAAACACGAAACGCTTGCACTTTTTTCTGTGCACAAACACTTTTTCCCGTAACAAGATTCGAACTACATACCTCATTAGATTCAGTCCCAATTCTCTCTACTGCCACTTCTACTTTTAACTTAGTCAGTTCACTTTCTTCTTTCTTCTCTTCTGCTCTGTCCGGAACGTCATCTCCGAAGTCATCTTCTAGAAGATTACTGTCTAGTTCACGGTCGCTGATACAGTCTGATAGTAATTGTTCTGGTGGGATGGCCAGTTTGGTTTTCCTCTTGTTCTTCACTTTAGTTTTGTTCTTGCCTGGCTTCTTCTCTTTCGGTTTCTTCTTTGACTTTTTTGTGGACTGTAAATTGCATTTTTTTTTATTTAACTGAATGACGGTGTAGGCAGGTTATTCGCCTGATGGTAAGCGTCACGCCTGCCCACAACAGTTGCAGCACCACCCGGAACTTTATTTTGCAAAATTCTGCGCGGCACTGCACTGACAACCATAACATACATAGATCCTGGCCCCTAATTAGGATTCCCTGTATCTAGGGAACCAGGAACTATGGAGATCATGGTCCCACAACAACCAGACACGAAACGCTTGCGCTTTTTTTTTCTGTGCACAAACATTTGTCCCGTCGCGGGAACCGAACCCGCAACATCAGTGATGTATGAGATGAGCCAACCTGCCCAACCCCTACACCACAGAAGGTGACACACAGTGCAATGCTTGCAGCATTACTGTGTTCCGGTTTGAAGTGACTAATTCTTGGCGGCAGAATAACTGGGAAAGCTGGTACTCACCCAGACAGCCTCTTGCATTAAAACAACACCAGCGGTAGGTTAAACTTCATGACAGTACCTTTTTAGGGTTCCGTACCCAAAAGGTAAAACGGGAACCTATTACTAAGATTCCGCTGTCCGTCCGTCTGTCTGTCTGTCACCAGGCTGTATCTCATGAACCGTGATAGTTAGACAGTTGAAATGTTCACAGATGATGTATTTCTGTTGCTCCGGGGGCGGAAGGGGACAGGGGATGGGGGCTCCCATACAACAGACATGATTTTTTTGCCTTGCGAGTCTAACTCGCACTTAGCCAGTTATATATATATATATATATATATATATATATATATATATATATATTTATTTATTTATATGTAGCTTACCTTATCTATGGTCTCATTTTTCTCCACTGCGAGGTCGTTGACAAATGTCTCCGGTTCACGATGCTCTGCGTTGTCATCTTCGGCCTCCGCCTTAATGTCTTCAGTTGTGAAGGTATAACTGCAACAAAAATAAGCTACAGAAAAAAACAGAATATAACAAAAAAATCTTAAATTCGGGGATGTAGGCCCTTGTCCTTCATCAGTAGCAGCTTCTTCGTCATCCATTTTATGTAGTAAAAACTTCCAATTGATTTAGTAAATGTTTTATTTTCACACCAAATTAATTGGTTGGACACAAGCTTCACAAGATCGCGTTAGTGTCACGTACAGCGCCATCTATCGACTACTGCGATAAGGTCGCGATGACAAATGAGGTATTATCAATTAATCAATAATCAATACTATTGACGGTTGTTCGAAAAATACTGCGATTGCATTAGCAACACCACGGCTGCGCGAATATTGTCCAGTTGTTTGTGCCAACGCTAAACCGATTTGACAGCGGACTGAGCGTTTGCATTGTCAAGATATAAGCCTGAGACAGGGTCGAACTTTACAAAGACTATCAACTTTTTATGTGATATTTTTCATGACAAATGTTAGCTTGCTATTTTGGGTTCCGCACCCAAAGGGTAAAACGGGACCCTATTACTAAGACTCCGCTGTCTGTCTGTCTCTCCGTCTGTCATCAGTTCAATCACAGTTGAAATTTTTACAGATTATGTATTTCTGTTGCCGCTATAACAACAAAACAAAAAAAACAGAATAAAATAAATATTTAAGGGGCTCCCATACAGCAAACGTCAATTTTTTGCCGTTTTTATAGATAATGGTATGGAAACCTTCGTGCACGACGCCGACTCGCACTTGGCCGGTTTTTATGTAATCTTTTCCATGACAAAGGTCTTAGATTGCTTTTAAAGACATTCATGGATTTTAGGTTCATTATGGATTCTGATAACATACTATATGTATAATTTGGCTTCTTCATATTTTTTTTTTTCTGATTAAAGTTTTTTTTACTTGTTAATTGGCTTGCGTTTGACTACTATGTCACCTGATGGTAAGCGACGATGCGGTCGACGATCTAGCACGCTTACCAAGATAGTACCCGTTCACGCGAGACTTGAAGATTCCCAGATTGTAGCTATCGGGAAAGACTGACTCTGGCAGGGAGTTCCACTCGTTACGCATAATAAAAGTGGAAGCGAAGCGCTTAGAACGCGCGGGAGGAATGTCCACCATGAAACGGTGGCGTATTGCCGTGCGTCTTGTAGTCCGACGATAAAATGGGGTTGGGGGAATTAGTTGGTGCAATTCCGACGCACACTCTCCGAAAGTTTGATATACATACCTAAAGTTATTACTGTACTCATCTTTGACTTCTTCCAATCTGTCTTTTACAATAGGCACTTGGTCCGGATAGGATATATTGAAGACTAAGCTTGAGCTCAGTCGTGAGGGTAGAGATTCAGTCGGCACATTCTGGAAATTGGAGAAAAATAAATAAATTTGGAAAATTTAAAATAAAATTTTAAGCTCATAGGGTTTAAATTGGAGAAAAACAAATATGAACTCTATTAGGGTGAAAATGTTTTTCAATTCCATATTTAATGACGTTGCCATACCATTTAAAAGAAAGAAAGAGAAAAAAAATATTCTGACGTAACTGCAAAAGGTACAACAATAATAACAAAATGTATAATCATTAAATAGTTAATAAATTAAATATTAGATGCTTGCTTATGAGAATCGCTGCCGTGCACAGCACCGTCAAAAAAGGTCTGAATTCAGCATAATGCTGTGGATGAATCCACAATGCTGGTTTTCAGCTCTAACTTTTGGTGGCACGTGAAAAACTTACAATTACACTTATAATAGTAAAGCCAGGAGGTGGTAATTCGAATTTAACAATAAAACAAGAATGAAAATTAAAAACTTAATCTATAACCAACATTTATATGCACTTAAAAATAATAACAATGCTTTGTCATTGAGTGAGCTACCCTAAAGTTTCAGCCGGAGCTAATCGGAAAGTGCTCGAAATTTGTGTTGCAAGATTCCATCCGGAACAACAGACAAACAAACAAGAATGTGATTTAATAAAAACGTGGTAGTAATGCAGCTTGTTGTATTGTTAGCTTTCATCATAGTTATGTTGCAATCCTTGTGATTGAGTTAGAACGCCTTAAGGTCTCTGAAATGGTCTAACAACTGCTATCCTAGAACAACAACTGGGACCAGTGGGTCAATTAATGCCCACCCATCCAAGTGGTGACCATAGCAAATGTTACTTAGCCTAGCAGATCTGTTACGAACGGCTTAACAGGCCACACTATGAGGATATTAATTACTAACTCACAATCCAGGTCTTCAACTCACCCACAGAAGTTCTGTATAGCTGCGCTTCACCTGTGCTTTGAACAGCTGGAACTTGTGCAACAAAGCACAGCACTCCCAGCACACACGGACGCATACTTGAGACAAGTCATGCACCTGGAATTTATATTCACGCAGCTTCTTAGGTGTTAGTTCTAAGATGATGTCATATTATAAGATATTTGTACGCATAATAGATATAGCATATTGGATAATAATGTCTTTTTTTGAAAGCATTCGCTTTAAACAACATTAAACGAAAACGAGTCAAAGTTATTGCTCATAACATATGCTCAGAATACATAACAAACTATTTATTGAAAATATGTGTAATAAATATTGGGTTGTGACACTATAAAATAATTTTATATACGTTTTTATGATTTTAGGTAGCAATATAAATAATTACTCACCGGTATTTCATTTAAAATTTGCGAGTAAATCTGGTAAAACTCTGTTTCGCCAATGAAGTTTAATTTTCTTCCTGTACAAAGGCATCCCGTGCATATATCCTTCATGCTTTAATTTATAAACTTATGTAAATATACGCGGAATGATAGAAACAGAATAGTATAAAAGTTTATGTAATTACGAATGTTTTTTATTGATTATTTCCATTGTTTATGAATCGCAAAAACACATCGGCGTCCATTGGCGTCCATTCCTTTGTGAACATTTTGACAATAACAGTGACAGTGACTCCGTAGCACAGTTGACACTTGACAGCACATTGATGACCAATTGGTTTCTGCAAGTTGGTCATTTTGCGAAGGACTTTGCCAGTAAAAATAAATAAGATGTTAGGAAGCGATCAAGATTAAGAAATACTTATGAACTCAGAGGAGTGTTGTTACTCTGAGCTTATGAAGGTTTCTCAACTTGTCATTATGATATTAAGACATTGAGGTCTAGTGTCATTCCTCAATGATTAAGAGAAATATTTTTCTTTTATTTTCATCAGTCAGTGTCAAAATTCATAACATTGAAATAACATAAAAATGTAACTAAGAAAAAGTTATAAAAATATTGAATTATTAAAGTGAAACACATGTAAAAAATTAATTTATATAAATTCGTACACCAAAATGCCATTGGATGAGTTAATTACCGTGTAGTGTGCGCTTCGACCCATCTAAACGAAATATTTCTTCAATCAATCAGAATTCTTTGGATTTGTCCACGGATACTACCTTCAAAATCCGAGATAAAAGATCTTCAATAAAATATCCGAAAATAAAGAATATTAATTGGTATTTAGCAAACACGAACGCATCTGTAACAATGTCAACAAAGTGGAAAATGGGTGTCGAGAAATTATATGAAAGTGATGACTATTTGATAGTAAACAAGCCTTATGATATGTACATCAATTCCGATGATGAAAATGAGAAGGTAAGTTGTGTTTTGGTTATATTTTAATGCTATTTTTTGCCCATTTTGATGAGACAGGTTATTATTTGTCTCTTTCTATTCTGAATAACATAACATTAGTGAAGGAGACTTGTCTGCCATTGAATCGATATTCGATTTTTTCATACATCGATACTTTTGATGGTGGTTATATAGAGTTCCAACGTGGAGACCATGCATAAGCAAACGTAGTGTAGGACGCCCTTCGGTTAGATTATAGGAAAGTTGTTATACTTTTTGGGTTAGACGGAGCGGCGCGACGGCAACGAGCTAAAAAGCTAGCAGCAATTTCATGAGGATCTGAGGATCGGGCTCAGTTGATTGGGAGAGGCCTATGTCGTTCAGTGGACTAATATGGGTTGTTGATGATGATGATTTTATAGTAAAGTAAAATATTTTTATTCTCAGAATACAGTAACCTACCACATCGCGTTACCAGACTCCCATCTGTCCACGTCAGCCAATCCCATCCACTTCATACAACGACTGGACTATTCGACGAGCGGAGTATTATGTATTGGTATGTAACTGTGTAAAAATGGTAACAAACACTAAAGAGATGTGGGCAGTTGTATAATACAGTTATTATACTCCACTTAGGTGACTAGGTACTGATGGTTGGTGCAAATTTCGTTTAGATGCAGACAGAAATCTAGCCTGGTTCAGCACCATGGACCAAAGTAATACCTATGAATAATGTCTTCTATGCATTATTCATGAATCGTTGCCCGTATTTTAAGCAAATGTGTGTTTTGTTGTGCGTGTTTTTTGTGACTACTCTGAACAGACTTTCATAAAATTTAGTATACCTATACCTATTAATTAGGTAGGTACTTCTGTCATAAAATAGAACATAGGATACGTTTTATTTCGGAACAATGAACTAAGTTTTTGAGGGAACAACTATAAACTGAATGAGCTAACAGAAAAACATAACAATTTTGTGAGAACACGCAATCTTAAAATTTCTTCTTTTATTTTTACAGCAAAAAACAAAATGGCGGCTGCGCGCGGTTGCCAGTTGTTTGAAAAGCGACGGACACGCAAGTATTACTTGGCGGTGGTGCGCGGGCATGTGAAGTTTGAACTCGCTGACATCGAGTTTGATGTTGGTAAGTGAATCGATTTTTGGGCGCCTCTACGAAAAACTTATGATTATCTAATAAAATAGTATAACATTTACCTTATTTTTTGTTGGTAATCGTCCACTGAAATTCCCGTACCTATTTTTTTCATTTGCTGAATGCAGCTCCGAATAGTTCATTCAACTTGCTTGACATTTGCTTTGACACTGACAAGTTGAGTGACATTTGTTCATTCAATTTTCGGTATCTATGCGAGCTCTACTAAACAAAACAAGATATAAATAATCATAATCTTAACTATTATCCCTTTTTGTTTATATAGCTGCATAAAAGTGATATCAATATAATAAGACAGATAATCAATCGTACATAAAGCAGTAACTAGTAAGCAACGCTTGAAAGAGAACTAGGTTCCTACGACAGCGGGTACCATACAGTAACTTTGTATATATCAACGCAAATCAAACGAACGCACGGATAATTTTGCTGTAAAACTGTACAAATTACCGAAAACTTTAGTTAATTAACAGTAAGAACAGTACTAACAATGACAAGTATAATAAAACCCAGGAAACAATTTAAATGTGACATCTGCCACCATATATACGTAACAAAATATAACTTACAGCAACACATTAAAACTCACACTGGAGAGAAACCATATTCTTGTGATATGTGTGACTATAAAAGTATTCGATTTGGTGGGCTAGTTCGTCACAGAAGAAGACACACTGGGGAGAAACCTTTTGAATGTGATATGTGTGAATTTATGTGTACAAAACGTCCCATAATGAAAAAGCATATTATGAGAACGCATCCCGGAGCTTTGCCGTTTATTTGTGATGTGTGTGACTTCCTATGTGTATCAAGGAATGATATAATACAACATTTAAATAGACATGCTCAAAAACACACTGAGAAGAAGCGATTTTCCTGTTTTATTTGTTACCGAAAATGTAAGACTCGGTACAATTTAACACAACACATTAAAACACACACAGGAGAGAAATCATATGCATGTGATATGTGCGACTATGCAAGTGTACGACTAGCTGAGTTGCAACGTCATTACAGAAAACACACAGGAGAGAAACCGTTCAAATGTGATATGTGTGATTTTAAATGTTCAGAAAGTAGTCAATTGCAACGGCATATAAGAAGACACACCGGAGAGAAACCATATGCATGTAATTTGTGCGACTATAAATTCGTATACAACGGCAGTCTAATGAGACACATCAAAACACATACCGGAGAAAAAACTTATGCATGCCATATGTGTGACTATGAAACAACACGCGCAGCTAGTTTGAAAAAACACATGAAAGAACACACCGAAGAGAAATATAAATGTGATGTCTGTGATTATAAAACTGTGAGCGCAATTCTCCTAAAACAGCACATTGCAACGCATCCCGAAAAACAAACATATGCATGTGTTATATATAACTATAAAACAGAATGAAAGTTTTCGTGAGTTTTATTAATTATAAATATTTAATAAAACGGCTAGGACTCACATAGTTTGTCGAATTAGTCGACCTAGGTTTCGAGCATGTCCAATGCTTTTCATCAGGGGTGAGTTTACCAAACCTAGGTTGACTAATTCGACAAACTACGTGAGTCCTAGCCATTTTATTAAATATTTATTATAAAACAGAAATTAAAAAAGATTTAAAGATACATGGAAAGATACACAATGAAATTAAACAATATACATGAGCTATGTGTGACTATATGTATATCTGCAGATTCAGGCAACTTTAAAAGACATTAAAAAAACACAACCCGGAAACCCTTTGATGACAATATTAATCTAGATTGGATCTCGCAGTTTCCCAGGATAAAAATAGTCTGCCGTTTTCCAGGATCTAAACCAATTTGCAAATTTTATCAAAATCCGTTCAGTAGTTTTTGCGTGACTGAGTAACAAACATCCATCCATTCTCACAAACTTTCGCGTTTATAAGGCAGCATTAGATAAGTAACAGATGTAATTAACTTATTCTACGGTCCATATAAATATATTACTTAGAACTAACATACATACAATTTTTATATACAACATTATTTATTTTATTTATATTAGTAAGATATAATATTACACAATACACAGACTACACGGAACGGAAAGTAAACACATATATTTAAGAAATACACACGACATTGCATGAAACAGCAGAGCCTCAAGCGGAGGAAGTCTGCGTCTGAAAAAGCTAGTAATTTAATATAATATGATATTACACTAGCAGCCCGCCCCGGCTTCGCACGGGTAGGTATTCAACAAAAAAAATCTAATTACACACAAATAAACCCTTCTATTTGCATCAGGAAAAAAAAAATATAAAGAAAGTAGGTTGGAAAGGAATTGAAGCAGTCTTGAGTATGAAGTAATTTATTTTGATTAGGATTAATACCAAGATACAAATAGGTAAAGAGCCTTTTCTAGCGGCATTTCAATTTAATTTTGAAAATTAAAGAACACTTATTGTGGCATAACTATAATAGTTAGACATATGCTGTCGCGACACTTTTTGTAAATAATGATGTGTTCTGCAAAGTCGTAGTACATTATTTTATTCTATCATCAATAGTTTTCGCAGCGCACGCGATGTAAAGACTATTTTAGGTATTTTTTTACACCTTGGGTTACATTATTGGAGTTTTAGTAAGGATGTCTAATTTTTTTTAAATATAATATAGCCTGTGTCACCCGGGGATAGAAGCTACACTATCCCCGGGTGACATAGGCTATATTATATTGAACAGTGAAAGAATTTTTCAAATCGTTTCAGTAGTATCGGAGCCTATTTAATGCCAACAAACAAACTATCAAATTTTTCCTCTTTATAATATTATTGTCATTATAGTTTAGATTACTTAGCAATGTTGCAATGTACTATGTAATAAACATTCGGACAGTTGATAGTTGGTTAAGTTTACCTTCATAATGTTTAAATAAATATCCTAAACAACTAGTGATCAGTATCTGTATTAATATCATAAATACAATAATAATAAATAAATAAAATAAATAAGTCATTTTATTTTAAACTAACTGACCTGACAGACTATCCTGTTCATATCAGAGCGAGTGTGGCTCAGCGGGAACTTGTGCGCTTTTCGATCCGACGCCGAATGACTTATAGTTAAGTGCAGATTTTGCACGCTCGCTCTAAAACGGTGAAGGAAAACATCGTGATGAAACCCGCTTACGCGCTTTGGAGTGGTAGGCTCTGGCCGTGGTTGTAATACCACCCACCGAACAAAGCCATGCCGTCAAGCGACCTAGTCGTGTTTCGGGATGATGTTCGGTGAACCATCGGGGAGACGGGTCTGAGCAGCCGCTCAACTGCCGCCTCTCTCTAGATCTATGTGCTTCAACTTAGGCCACATCATCGCTTCACATCAGGCGAGATAGTGGCCAAACATAGATCTATAAAGTGTAAAAAAAATAAATAAATAAAACCAATAAAAATTGCACTTTTAAGATGACCAAGTCATTAGTTTGTTGGTAAGCGCCACCTATCTATAACAATTGCAGTGCCACCCAAAACCTTTAATACCATAAAAAGTACTGCGCAGCACTGCATTGCGGTCATAACTAGACATCAGATATTGAGTCTTATATGTCCAGTAATTTCGCTGGCTACAATGCCCTTCAAACCGGAACACAGTAATGCTTGCGCACTACTGCTTGACGGCAGAATAACTGGCAAAGCGGCGGTACCTACCTACCCGGACGGCCTCCCGCATACGAGAGACCTACCACCAGTAATTGTGACGTGACGTGAGTAATTATGACAGTCTCCGTGGTGTAGCGGTTGGGCAGGTTGGCTCCAAATACACCACCGAAGTTGCGGGTTCGATTCCTGCGACGGGACAAATGTTTTTGCACAGAAAAAAGCATAAGTATTTGTGTCGTGTCTGGATGCTCTAGGACCATGGTCCTCGTAGTTCGTGGTTCCCTTGATACAGGGAATCTTAGTGACTAGGATCGTTGGCCTTATATAAAACACGACTTTTGTTTAAAAATATATTCTTCAAGACAAGCTTTTAACAAATTCGTAATCGGAACCGCAAGCAGATTAAAATGAGCCCAAACACTAGTAGTTTACGATTATCCGTCAAGGAGTTCCATTGCCCACCTTCCGTCTCAATCATCAGATCAGCTGGCTGTCACCATAATATTGCATTGTCACCGGACTTTGACAAGTATGCAAAATTTCAACTCCGTAGGTTACGAGGTTCTGATTCAACTTGCAGGGTCTATGTGCATCTGGACTGGACTATCTGGACAAAAATATTGGGATCTCAGTTCCGCACGCTCTGGATTGAGAGCCCAAGTCATTTGGTCATAACAGTTACAATTCACGTTTAAGAAATTTATAAGCTATTGCTTTAAGTTTTTACTATTTTTAAGTAATTTCTCTGTAAGTGTTAATTGTTTCGCAAAGGTTAAAAAAATGGGCCCCAGTACAGATGCACATGCAAGGTCTGACCCAAACAAACAAACAAACATTGCAAGTTAAAAGATGAAAAAATTTACTTCAACAGGTGTTGACCCACTAACAGCGAAGTCATCGCATCGCATGTGTGCGCTCGTAGACAGCGGGTCATCATCCACATGTGTGCAGTCTCGACGAGCGCACACTCGCATGCTCGTCCTTGAAGAGGGAAGATATGGCGACGAGCCTGTCACTATTGTCCTGCTGAAACCTGTTACTGGTGAGTCACACAAAGTTACGTTATGCCCGGTTCTAGTCACACAACGTTACGATATGCCCGGTTCTAGTCACACGACGTTACGTTATGCCCGGTTCTAGTCACACAACGTTACGTTATGACTGGTTCTAGTCACACAAAGTTACGTTATGCCCGGTTCTAGTCACACAACGTTACGTTATGCCCGGTTCTCACACATCAAAGTTCAAAAGTTCTTTATTAAATTTTTGGAATCACAGGTGCACTTATGAACGTCAATTATTACAATGATTCTACCACCGTATCGGAAAAAGAACCACTACTCATAAGATACGGCAAGAAACTGAGGGGCATTTTTATTTTAGAACTTTTGTTACTATATTTTAAGTTTGTTTTTGACAATATTATGTTTCTTATGTGCCAGTTGGCTACTTGGCAGAACCGGAATGTTCCATGCATCTTTGTCTTCTATGTAATTACTACCGGTATAGTACGCTTTTTTCATTAGAATATTTTTCGCACGCAATTTGAATCTACTTTCTCTGAGAAATAAACACGTTTGTTGTAAGGGAGCCCCTTAAATATTAATTTTATTCTGTTTTTTAGTATTTGTTGTTATAGCGACAACAGAAATACATTATCTGTAAAAATTTCAACTGTCTATCACTGTTCATCAGACACATACATCCTGGTGACAGACGGACAGACAGACAGACAGACGGACAGCGGAGTCTTAGTAATAGGGTCCCGTTTTACCCTTTAGGTACGGAACCCTAAAAAGCAAGTAGGTAAATAAACGTGTTTCGTTAGGGCGTCGTCACCAACTGCGGGTTCACTGTCAATCAGTGGGTCACATCATCCTCGGAGACTACACATACAGCGACGCCACTGACATCACGCCGCATCGTATGTTCCTACACGCTACTAGGTACATATCAATCAATCAATCAATCTATGTAATCCCTCTAGACTGAATGAATGACTTAATCACAACCACTTACTCTTATCCTACGGAGTTGAAATTTTGCATACTTGTCAAAGTCAAATGACAATGCGATGTAATGGCGACCGCCAGCTGATCTGATGATGGAGACGAAAGGTGAATGTGAAACGGATAATCGTAAACTGATGTTTGGGCAGGCGTAGCGCACTCCGCACTGTACGTACGAAGCTACAAGTACATAGCCGGACACCGACGGCGGGTCACGCGTCGTTACACGTGCCGCGTCTGAAGAGATAAGAGCTATGCGATAGAAAGAGAGGCGCTCTGTAGGTTAATATGACTGGTAGGTATGCAGCGCTACGCGAGCTGAATTGAATTTTATTGCGTCATAGCAAGAGTCGCTATTTGTTTAAATTTCTTTGCGGTGTGATGCTTCTGTCCCTTAGTATTCTGTGGTTTGGGCTCACTTTAATCTACTCGCGGTTGCGATTACGAATTTGTTAAAAGCTTGTCTTGAAAAATATATTTTGTTTTTCAGATTAGTCCTGCCCCTCGGAAAAGAGCCGATCGACATCCAAACATCCGAGCCATTTTTCTCCGATCCCCAGTTCGCGACGAAATGGCGGTCGGACAAGGCGTTCTATAAATATCGCAATCGCGACGATTTCCTGTCTGTTTGTAATATCCTAGACCAATCCTATGTTATAGGAGTCAAGTACAACGTCTTTAAATACAGTGGATGAATAAAAATAAAGTATTGTATTGATGTTCGGTGAACCATCGGGGAGACGGGTATGAGCAGCCGCTCAACTGCCGCCTCTCTCTAGATCTATGTGCTCCATCTTAGGCCACATCATTGCTTCACATCAGGGCCCCAATTCACTATGACAAACTTGGCGAAATCACGTCGATTCTTTGCTTCGAAATCACGTCGATTCCTTGCTTCGAAATCACGTCGATTCCTTGCTTCGAAATCACGTCGACTCCTTGCTTCGAAATCACGTCGATTCCTTGCTTCGAAATCAAGTCGGTTCCTTGCTTCGAAATCACGTCGATTCCTTGCTTCGAAATCACGTCGATTCCTTGCTTTGAAATCACGTCGATTCCTTCATTAATAAACGACATCTCTATGACGGATTCATATATTCATATATATGCCGCGTCATAGAGAATAAAAATTTCGCAGATGTCGTTTAATAATGAAGGAATCGACATTTCCTTGAAGCAAAGAATCGCCAAGTTGTCATAGTGAATTAGGGCCCAGGTGAGATAGTCGCCAAACATAAATCTATTTAGCGTACAAAAAGTCAGTGGTGCGGCCAGCAGGGTTCGAACTCGGGTGCTTCGGATCCAAAGTCGCACATGCTCCCACTGGGCCACACTTAATTGCTCTCTCACACTCTATTTTTACATCACATAAGGCAAGATAGTAGCCAATCATAGATCTATTAAGTGTTAAAAAAATTACTTGAATTATTGTAGCCAGCGAAATTACTGGGCATATGACACTTAATATCTGATGGCTCGGGTTTTTTTTTAATTTTTTATGTAACTGAATGACGAGACGAGCTGGTCGTTTGCCTGATGGTAAGCAATGCGCCAGCCCATAACAATAACAGCACCACCCAGAACTTTGTTTTCACTGTTGAGTCTTATAATGCCCAGTAATTTCACTGGCTACAATGCCCTTCAAACCGGAACACAGTAATGCTTGCGCACTTCTGCTTGGCGGCTGAATAACTGGCAAAGTGGTGGTACCCACCCAGACGGCCTCTCGCATACGAGAAACCTACCACCAGTGATGAGCGCAATGACGTGCTACGCAGCGCTTTTCATGGTGTTAAAAGTTCTGGGTGGCATTTCTATTGTTATGGGCAGGCGTAGCGCTTACCATCAGACGAACAACGGGCTCGTCTCATCATTCACTTATAAAAAATATATTGTTTTCCCAAAATATAAAAGGTGGTAGAGTCATTGTAATAATTGACGTTCATAAGTGCGTCTGTGACGATAAAATTGAATAAAGAACTTTTGAATTGAATTGAATTTGAAAAATAGTAAATGATCACCTAAAATATAAACTCCATTTTAATTTACAATTTTCTTCTGATATTTACCATCTCGTTATCCTAATTAAGTAAATAACTTTAAATAAATCATTGTTTACCCAAATACAGTGAAGTAACTCGATTTTTTTTCGTACACAAACTTCATGGGTTTGGAGTAGGCGATGGAGCCTACTCAAAAAAAAAAGTTACATGATCGCATTTCTGATGGAAGAAATGCGATCATGTAACTTTTTATAAACTTTTAAAAACAAATTTAAAAAACGAGATTGTGCTATGAATCGTTATGTATACGCCCAATCTATTCAATTTTACTGTGTTTACGGCTCTTGTCTATGGTTTATATATCGATATAAACTTTGTTTGTCAAAACTTCTTTTTATTTCAATTGAGCTTTCGTTGACGTTTGATTGCAACAAACGGGTTACGTGATCGCAAAACCATCATCGAAACTGGTTTCTTATTGAAATTGATTGAAATAAAATATACATGATCACCCTGCAGAAGTCCCCTACTTTACCCTTGCTCCGCTGCGGAAGTCGCCGGCTCGCTTTGCTCGCCACCTCCCCCCTTCGCTCCACTCGACCTCGTAAGCTCGCTTCATTCAGGACCTCCTTTGCGAGCTTCTTGCTCTGCGCTTTTTATATACACTCTAGGGGTAAGAGCGAGTTGGACCACGGAAGAGTGAGGTGCGCCAATTCGGGTAAGATTTGGTGGTCATATACTTGATCTGCCGATACAATTGTTTGATAGCAGTGTATGGGATCTCAAAGATTATTTTGATGGTGATTATATTTTTCTTGAAATGCATTACAATTTATAAGAAGGATTTTTATTTGGATCAAAAATAAAACACCATATTTATTTCATATTTTTTATTTCGCATCATATCATTCTTACTTACTATATGTCATATGTTTGATATCAGCTATATTTTAAACTATAGGTAGGTACAGAGTACATGCTTATTGGTTAATTTCATTAAATTTTTTTATCAATTTCTTAACGGAGAAATAGTGAAAACAATAACAGATCGGTTGTTGGCGGGAAAATGTTCTCGGGTGTAGCCCACGGGTGGGAACCGTTGCCCAGCTGTGGGTCACGATAAATTCGGTAAAAATGTAGAAATTGTCAACTTTTTTAACATATTATATCGCGTAGATTAAACAAATAAATTTATTATAGGAAACAGCTGTATTTTTATAAAAATATTTGATTGGAATATTCTTTATTATGATGTTTTATGTTTTGTCAATTTTTTATTGGATAGTCTAATAAGTAGGTACTAGCAGACCTAGCGCACTCCGCTCTGTAGGTACGAAGCTACAAGTACATAGCCGGACACCGACGGCGGGTCGCGCGTCGTTACACGTGCCGCGTCAGAAGAGATAAGAGCGGCGCGATAGAAAGAGAGGCGCTCTGTAGGTTAATATGACTGGTAGGCATGCAGCGCTACGCGAGCTGAATTGAATTTTATTGCGTCATAGCAAGAGTCGCTATTTGTTTACATTTCTTTGCGGAGTGATGCTTCTGTCCCTTAGTATTCTGTGGAAATAGATAAACGGAAATGAGTTAAAAAGATTTAATAGTTTTTTTAGGTAAAATATATTTTCTTAAATCCGCCTCGAGCACAAGAATAAATTGAAGCGGCTCAAGAGCTAAACCCGCAGCGACACCTACATTAGGTAACTGTCACTGGAGTATGTATAAAGCTACATATACATACATATAGCTTGTTTAAAGCATTTTCGCAAAAACCAGCTGAATATACGAGCATAATGACAGGCTCTATGGTGTAGTGGTTGGGCGGGTTGGCTCAAATCTCATACACCACTGAGGTTGGATCGATACCCGTGACGGGACAAATGTAAGTGAAAGAAAAAAGCGCAAACATTGATTTTGTGTCTGGGTGTTGTGGGACCATGGTCCTCATAGTTTTTGGTTCCCTAGATACGGGGAATCCCAGTTAGGGGTTATCTATGAATGTGATCGTTGGGCGTATTTATTATTATTATTTTATTATCATCCAAAACCTAAGGAGAACAGAACACAGCAATCCACAATAACAGCATCCTGTAGGCATTTGCGGAACGATTCGACTGTCAGTACGTGTACCATTGTAACATGGTACACTTATAGACTAAAGTCAAAATATTCATCAGCCCATCACGTTCCCACTGCTGAGACACGAGCCTTCTCTCATACAGAGAGTATGGGCCATAATCCGCCACCCTGGCCCAGTGCGGGTTGGTGGATGTCACATGTCCTTGAATTTTTGTGTTTAATTCATGGACATGCCGGTTTCCTCACGATGTTTTCCTTCGCCGTTTTTAGAGCGAGTGTTAAATCCGCACATAACTTAGAAAGTCAGTGGCTAGCGGGATTCGAACTCGGGTGCGTCGGATCGAAAGTCGCACGTTCTCCCACTGAGTCACTCGCTCTTATTCCATTTATTATTATTATTTTACTTTATCTTTAATATTATTGACACTGAATATTTATTAATTTGTTGTGATGTATATTATTGTATATTTTGTGATCCATGTTGAAATAAATAAATTTGAATTTGAATTTGAAAACCATGTTCCCGCCAAACGCCGCGTAACGAAAAACAAAACTGTTTTCCGAAACGAAGAAATCAACATAGTCTCAACACAACAGACAAGCGAGACTTATTAAATACATACTTAACCTTCTATTTCTCTTTAGAACTAACTTTAACTATAATGCAAGTTAAATAAAAAGAGGGTAGGTATAAAAAATAATGAACGAACCACCTCGCTGGATACTACCATCAAAAATGTTTGTAAAACAGCGAGGATGCTCAATTATGGATAGATTTATAGCATTATATACCTTAACATCACATACTTAAATACATAGTCGCGTTAGGGTAGATTTAAAGATACAAAACTGGGGAAGATAAAAATCACTAACTTTTTCTGGTCGGTAATTTCGAAACATCACGAATTGTTCGAAATAAAAGCTCAGAATTTTTTTTCTCTACCGAAGATTTACATAGTGTGCGTTCAGAAATTTCGAAAGTTTTGAGCAAAGAAATCGAAATTAAACATGTTCCTAACTATATCTAATACAACACCCATGGACGGTCGAAAGGTAAAGAAAAAGTGCATTCTGTTATTGATGATTTCTGAACACGACGACACACGTTTCACGAACTAAAGTTTCGATAAAAGTTTTAACTTTTAACTTTCATTAGTCAAGTGTTAACTTTCGTTCGTCAAGTTCCAACTTTCATTAGTCAAGTTTAACTTTATTAGATGAGTTTTAACTTTATTAGTCAAGTTTTAACTGTCATTAGATAAGTTCTAACTTTTAATTGTTAAGTTTTAACTTTCGTCCGTCAAGTTTTAACTTTCGTCCGTCAAGTTTTAACTGTCATTAGCCAAGTTTTATCGTTAGTTTGTCAATTTTTAACTTTTATGTAAAGTTTCATTATGATAAGTTCAACTTTCATCACAGAAGTTTTTGCTTTCTTTTAGTTTAGTTTTTGTATGTTTTAGTGTAGTTTTAACTCGTATTAACTCCCAGATGCTTTAGTTGCGTGATCGCTTCCTCAACCTAGCTAGAGAAGCTATAATGAGTATAATTTTGTACTTAGTTAGGTACTTAAAACAATAACGAAAATTCAACTCGAGTGATGTTGAGAATGGTTTTTAGGGCGTACATTTTTACTATAAGTTGCAACTGTCAGGGGTGTTTAAACTTTCAGTTTGTTATAATTTTCATGATATAAGTTTCAACCTTGTAACTTTTGGTAAGTGTTAACTTTTCAGTAAATTTTACTTTCATCAAGTTTAAACTTTCATTAATCACGATAAAAGTTTTAACTTTTATCTATTCAAAAATGTTCTAGCGGTACATCAAACGAAAAATTCTACACACACCTATTGCGTTATTATTGCTGTTTTTTATATGTTTGAAATAAAAATCGATGTATGAATAATTTTTACACAATAATTCCTCAGCGCAGTCGATAATAACGAATTTAATAACGAACTGTCTTTACATGTATATTTAAAAACATTATAATTATCAAATTGACACTATGTTATTTTGCGTATCAATTTCTAAATCCCGTGTCTCTACGAAATGAATAACAAAAGCAAATCAACAATTTAAAAAACACGCTGCGTGTTCTTTACAAATTTATTTTACCATCGATTTTTATTTCAAACGCAATTATAAATTTACAAGATATTGCTAATAAAGAGAGTGAACATACTAGCCACGTCCGTACACGTATAATATAGACCAACACCGAAATCTACCGTCTCTCTCGAGTCAGCAATTGTATCTAAATTTCAAATTCTACATTTGTTTAAAACTTAATTCAATGTACCCTATCCTGTTTTTTAATTCGCCCGTTTGGACAGACTAGTCTCTAGAACCATACCGCCTTACGTCATTTTTATTTGATAGTATGTAAAAATTACAATAATTTATTTCGTATATCGTCGTATGAGCGTCATCAGCAACAAGCCGGACCCTCTCCTAGTGCTTCAATAAAGTGGTGGAACTTTATTCAAGCTTTCCATGGACTTTTTGGGAGAACATAAAAAGCAACCGATATTTAGTGAACGGAAAAAAATACATATATTTATTGTAATTAACTGTGTACGAACATAAAATTAAATATGGTACCAATATACCAACATTGCGCTTTTCGAACGTATAATAATGTAAAGGGCATTTAACATTTTACTATGGAGTCTGGTCTACCTATTGTCCGCCATTTTAAAAAGACAGTGAGCGTTTTTCAGACGACACCTGTCAAACGTCAAAAGAGTTTCATAGTTTTAAGTCGAAAGTATAATTTCGAAATTTAAAATACGGGAATAATATTTGCATTGACAAATTATTTATGCTGGCTCGAGCGAGAGAAATAAAAAAACAAAACACATATTCACAGAGAAGGCATGGATAGAATACATCCATTTACACGTTTCAAAAAATATTTTGTCATATATTTGAAGATATTTTGTGTACAAAAACAATATTTTTCACAAGCATGCGACGTCTCTTCATGGGTCATTAATCTACAAAACATCGAAATTCTAGCTCGTTCTATATTAACTAAAAATTATATTTTCTACTTGGCTGCTTTCCCACATACTTAACTGATATAATTCTATCTGCAATTTATTTTAACTGGCAATTGCGGTGAAATCTGGCAGGTAAAGGGCATTTAACATTTTACTATGAAGCGTGGTCTAACTATTTTCCGCCATTTTAAGAGGACAGTGAGCGTTTTCTAGACAAATTACGAAAATTCAAAGTCATTGGGATGTCCGCCAAATCACACTAGGCCCATATTCTAGGCCTGTCTGCTGCAGTAGGAACAAAAAAGGCTTAATGATGACGAACTTGTCCTTCATTGTAATATAATGGAACTTATAAACAGCTGACATGTCTCAGATGCCTACAGTAATTAAATTTTTCCTAATTATTTCATTCATTTTGTTTTTATTCCTAGTTATGTATGTGCGAATGCCGCCACAATAATAGGTAACAAAAAAACACCGAGTAATATCTATGCACGACTAATCTATGTCTTTCTATGACGTCCAATGTATTTTACTCATATGTTTTGGTTGTAGTAGTAATTCTTGACACTGGCTGAAAAAACAAAACGTGCGAAGTCTTAAAAAATCGTTCGGAATTTTTAAAGAATGTCATACATTCTTAGTTATAAGTTTCATTAGGTTTTCGTTTTATACATTTTACTTAATTTTTAAATAGTACTGATTGTTAGTGTAAACAAGTGTATTTTTTATTAAACGTAATAAACATTTTGGTGTCTGTCGATGAAAAATAAATTAAAATGTGTCAGTTCGGACACGTGTCTGAGTATTTGTTTCCGAGTCATCAATAAGTCGGTAAAAGTAATTTCGTTTGAGTACGATACATTCGACGTCACATTTTTATATAAGAATCTACCTTAGAGGTAAATTCATTTAGTCAGAGGACTTGGTGTTCTTTCAACTGGGAAAGAAGGATATAGAATAGTTGTTTATAAGAAAATAAATGAAGAAATAAAGATTTGGCACTAGACGCGCTTAAACTGGTATTTTCGTACATTAATTTCTATTTTTAAGGATAACAGCAGGCCTAGCGCACTCCGCACTGTAGGTACGAAGCTACAAGTACATAGCCGGACACCGACGGCGGGTCGCGCGTCATTACACGTGCCGCGTCAGAAGACAACAGCTATGCGATAGAAAGAGAGGCGCTCTGTAGGTTACTATGACTGGTAGTTATGCAGCGCTACACGAGTCAAATTGAATTTTATTGCGTCATAGCAAGAGTCGCTATTTGTTTAAATTTCTTTGCGGAGTGATGCTTCTGTCCCTTGGTATTCTGTGATAACAGTCACGATTTTGCGAAAAGAGATTTTTTCTTTTTATAGATTTTTCTACAGCTATGCCGTAGACACTATGAAAAAACTCTTTAGTAAAAATTTTTGATTTATTTTTACGATTTTGTTTTATTAATATTAGCACGCTAATATGTAAGTATAGTATATTCGCCATGTAATATATTCTCTTATATACAAATATACCACTTTAAACGCTGTGTGACATTAAAAAAAATTAAGGCATTCAAGAACGTCAAGATACTTTTATAATATATAGCCAATTCTAATTTATATTAATGTCGAGGACTTTATAAAATATTGGTGTTATATTTGGGACTTAACAATATATAATATATACTCTTAAGTATAAATGGAAAAACGAAAAAGAAAACAATCAGAAGATACACATAATTTCAATAGCCTATCTAGACGATGTCCGCACATTACTTTTGTATATAATATAGTTATATCTTGAAATTTCCTATCTAAGAATATGCCCCATTTTATAATAGTAGCTTATATTATATATGCTTATGTACTAGCGTTTATTCTATGGAAACAACGAAGCTTACATGGTTACTTAAATATAGCATATACTATATGTATATGAAGGAAGTATAGCAACGAGAGAAAGGCAACGACCGTCTTTTCAGAATTGTGGGTAGACACTAAACCTACTTTTATATAGACGATCGGCAGACGTATCCTAGTAGATATATATCTTAACCTAGTGGGATATATATGTATGCTTTATTCTCTACGTTAAGCGATTATAGGCATTAATTATGTTTTTTTTTTCACTAATATCTAGCATCATATGTTTATATCTAAATTTGTCTATCTAATCGTTCGTGTCACAATTTTGTGATATATATAAAGAGGTCGTACCTCCATTCCGTTTGATAGCAAAAAACGGAAGTCCAAAAAAAAATTACTAATAAGTCTTTTATAAGTTTTAACTTTAACGTATCAATAGAGAATTTGTGTTTTTTGCTATCATTCGAAATTTAAATCGATAATTTTGAATTTGACAGAATGACCCGAATTGACACAACGATTCGTTCCTAACCGGAGTACTAATAGTAGTTTTTTTTTTATTATGTATAATATTAATATATCTTATAGTAAGACCTAGCGATATGTCTCTCAAGTTTTACTACATGCATCAACAAAAGATTGCTAATAAAAAAACAATTAAATCAACTACGACAGTCAAACTATAGGTGGATATTTTGAATCTATTATGTTTTATCCGAAACAATTTTCTCCCAAATGCATTCATTTGCTAAGAAAAAATCGATTTACATATCTAATAATCAATTTTGTTATTTCGTCTTAAAGCTTTTCCGTAATAATTAAAATACGTCAGTAAGAAGTCCCTTTCCACTGTCCATTATTTTTATTACGATTAGGTCCTTTATATGACCAAAAAAGGTACAAAGGACCAAATCCTTTGATTTATGTTACTACTACTGTTACTGTTGTTGTTGTTGTTGTTACTGTTGTGCTAGTCCGACTGCTTTTAAATGGACAGTCTTGGACTTCAAGATGACTAACGATGGATTTTTGATTATTATACAATGCCTAACGCCTTTTTATATCGTTTTTAAAGTGTTAAGACAAAACAAAACAGATTCAAAATGTCATTATACATTAAATATAATGTATAAAATACATGATTTACAAAATATTACATCGAATAACAACGACGTGGATAGACACGTGCGCCTTTCAAAAAGTTTTCAAAAACGATGACGTCATAGGGCTAGAAATTTTTATCATACGTTTACAAACTTACCCCCCGAGGGATTCTCTCCACGAAAACTTTAAAATAAACAAACTAATTCAAAACAGCCGAATTTTTGAAAAAAAATAAACAATATAACGCATATTTATTTTTGTTGAGAGAAAACCAAACTATCTCACACGCCCACAATTTCATTTGACTACAGTAAATGGTTAAATATTACTTATTCTATGCAATAAATATTTTTCTTTTCACTTAATCACCTATTTAATAAATAAATCTAATTTTTTACTACGTTTCGGTATTTTTTTTCTCAAAGTTCTTTAAGTGTATCCTTTAAACATTTAGACACAACCTTCTTTTATAACAGTAAGTAGTTATATTATTTATGATTTTCGTTTTATTAATGACTCGATTTGGCATTGTATCTCACGGAGAAATTAAGAGAACCACGAAAAAGTGACTAGAAACTCTTTGTATAGACTTTCGTCTATCCGTATTATTTTTTTCTATTTTTTTTCATCGCCTTACCGTTCTACCATCCGCAGATATAAAATTGTTTTACAAAACATCTCACTCTGTGATGTGACTCGCCTATGCTACATTCCTACTAAACATGTTTCCAAAAATCTACATTTTCCACTAATTCTTAGCCTATTCTTGTGCTATCAGATGTTTGGTACCATTTGACGTTTCCATAACATTTTTTCAAAAAATGCTTTTTCCCGAAAAAAGGTTTCGTCGCAACCATGTTTTGGCCCGCGTGTAAAATGATATCATCTTAAAACTAAACCTTATTTTATAATAAATCTAATGTCATATAACTAATATAATCTCTAAAATTATTTTTTTTAATTAATCCGCATCTTTCCGCGTCATAAGCAGCAATAGAAACTAAATCTTTCGTTTTGACTCACATTTTTTTTTAACTTTGCTTCTGAGTAAATATTTGACCCCATGGGGTCTATTATATCAATTAATATTTGACCCTATGGGGTGTATTATATCAATTAATATTTTGAGGCTTTTAGCCTTATTAATGTACTATCCGCTCGCGACCCCTGCTGCTAAATAATATCCAAGGTGTCAATGTCATTTAAGGAATTTAAACTGTCACGTCTAAACAAAATATCACATTTTGTATCTTTGGCTTGTGTCACCATAAAATTAAGTTAGCCTGACTTTTATGTTTTTAAAAGTAAATAAAATATACAGAATTACATAAAAGCGCTGAGGTGGTAGATTAATTCAACAGTCCAATAAGTGAAACTGAAATATATGACAGATAGAAATATGTAAAATAATTAATCGTAGCCAGCGTTTTTATGTAACAACATAAATTACACAAATACATATATTACAACATAATTTTCTCTCGTATAACAAGAAAATTATAAAACTCGTAATCATGAAAATAAAATGTATAAATTATTTTTAACCTTCTGTAACTAATAATAAAAATATTAATTAATGACTAGAACAATAATTTCGTTTTATATCCATAAGATTGTCATACCTGATCAAACAATTTATGTGAATATAGAATTTTTTGTATTAATTAAAAATTATAGACAATTAACATTAAAATTAATTAAAAGTATACTTAAAATTATATTATTACTAATATTAACACACAAATTAGGAACATTAATTGAAATATAGAATCAAATTCAAATAAATTAAGATTAATCTCCGAAAATAATACAAAAAAAAATAATATCTAGGAATCCCTATAGTTATCACCTCAAAACCAAGAATCACCGAAAAGAAAACCATCATAATACATAAATAAAAAAATATGTAAATATAGGTAATGATTTTATATATTTAAATTATTTGAATAATAAAGTTGTGATTAATGAAAACGAGAGTTATATACTCGAGAAATATTTCCATTTCCTAAAATAAAAAGGAAAGAATTCGAATGTAAATTTTATGATTATCTCATATGTAAAATGTAGAATAATTATGAATTTACAATCAAAATATTTCCTAAAGTAAAACTAAAAATGCCGAATGTATAAATAAGAATATCATATTCTTGAATGTTAAATAACTTAAGAATATCTACTGAATGTAAATCTGAAAGCACATAATATAACTGTATTTAAAAAATTACAAACCAAAAACTTTCAAATGTAAACCTAACCTCAAGTTTAAAACCAAGAATCAAGAATGTAAAATCAAAAACCACGAATATAAAACCAAGATTCCCGAATGTAAAACCAAGAATCTTAAAATGTACAATCAAGAACCACCAATATACAAACTAGAATAACGAATATAAAACGAAAAACAAGAATGTAAAACGTAAAATTCTTGCAAGAATCCGAATGTAAAATTGAAGAATCGTCATGGTCGCAGTTACTTCCAGTCCTTGGGGCAGCAGCATGGTTCGGGCGCCTGTCGGCCTCACACCAACAAACTGGGGGCTAGCCATTCGTCCTCGCCAATCTGGAATGGGGAAGACTAAATAATATATAAACCCGTGCTTTTATTCAAGAAAATAAGTAAAATATAAGACCTGTTCGCTCACGAAGGTGCACCCATTTTAACCGACTTCAAAAAGGAGAAAGTTCTGTATTCGATTGTTTTTTTTATGTTTGTTACCTCAGAACTCCGTCGTTCATGAACCGATTTGGAAAATTATTTTTGCGTTCAATCAATCAATCAAAACTTCATTATTCAATTTTGTCGTCACAGACGCACTTATGAACGTCAATTATTACAATGACTCTACCACCGTATCGGAAAAAGAACCACTACTCAGAAGATACGGCAAGAAACTGAGGGGCATATATTTTAGAACTTTTGTTCACGGAACTCACGGAAACTATCATACTAAAATAGGTTGATAATTACCTACTATTTTGTAATCTCACTACGTATAAAAGTATTTTGTTACTGAAATGCATAACAATACAAGTACATCTAGATGGGAGAAGCCACTGGCACCCGAAACAGTTTCTAACTGTGAACTGTGTGTAAAAGTTCGGGAGCCTATGGACTTAATATTTATCTGTAAATATTTAAAGCAAAAAAAAAACCTTACGAAAGTTATGGGACGCGCCTTCGTGAGTGAACAGGTCTATATAGATTGGAGTTAATACTTACAGGCTGCACCTGGAAGTGCTGTACCGGGTAGTGCAGCACCTGCGGCGGCTGCGACATGGCGGCCACGCCGCCCACAGAGCCCACGCCGCCCACGCCGCCGCCCAGCGCCCACGGCAGCTGCGCCAGCTGGGCGCCACCCATCCTGGAGCGTTACACAAACATATTTCAGCTCAGCTAAATCTAGTTATGATATTATTATTTTATACTGATTAGTATTTTACCACCGTCCCTTACAGTTTCTTTCGTTCGTTTCCATCCAAAGGTTGTCTGGAAGAGATCGCTATAAACGATAAGACCATCCATTGTAACACTTTAGCTTTAAGTATTGTTTTCACTTGTATTAATTTCCTGTTATTGTATAACAATAAATCTTTATCTTATCTATTCTATCGATAACTGGCGCTCTCGGTAGGATGCAAGCAAATCTCTATTAACCTCATATATTGATGATGATGATAATTTGAATGCTCTTATTAGCGCAGGCGGTAGGATCCAAGTTGGCGCAGTCGGCAGGACGCGTCAACTATCCACCAGTATTGCTTCAGCCAATACAAGCTTTTGACTAACTTACCCCATATACTGATGGTGGTAGTGCGCAAACTGGCCAGCATAAGAGTACCCCTGCACAGCTTGCAGGCCCGCGCCCGCCAGCTGTTGCGGGTAGGCGCCGTACCAGTACGAGCTAGCAGGAACGGTGCTGGCGGTGTACGCTGCGCCGAACGGGCTGTAAGCCGTGCCGCCCAGCTGGAACGAAAAAAGAAGCATATAACATATTGTAGGATTGCTTTTTCACTTCACTTCTTTATTAAATGGCATTTGTCGAGTTGCCATATTTAGTACCTTAACATTCCCACAGCTGGGACACGGACCTTCTCTCATAGAGATAATATGGGCCATAATCTACCACGCTGGCCCAGTGTGGGTTGGCTGATCTCATGTTTTTGAATTATTGTGATTAATTCTTGAACATGCCGGTTTCCTCACGATGTTTTCCTGCACCGTTTTTAACCCTCGACGCAAAAAGGAGTCGTGTTATAAGTTTGATAACTATGTGTGTCTGTCTGTGGGACCGTAGGCTCTTAAACGAGTGAACCGATTTGGATGCAGTTTTTTTTATTCGAAAGCAGGTTTTCTAGCGGTGGTTCTTAGACATGTTTTATCAAGATGTGTCAAAGGTTTTTAAAATTTTAAATTTTAGAGCAATTGCTAAATCCGCGCATAACTTAAGAAAGTCCGTGGTGCGAGGCCAATGGGATTCGAACTCAGGTGCGTCGGATCGAAAGCCGCTCGTGCTCCCACTGAGCCAGCCACGCTCTTGGCAATATAATTGCTTTACTCAAACACCATTAATAACAACCTTATTTAATCTAACAGAATGATCTCCAGATTAATACATTATTCCCTTTAATAAAGTGCCCTCCATTTACGACATTTGCACTACAGACAGTTTTGATTTGCATTTAATTAGTTAAATATTCAAGGGACGAAATGGACTAGCAACGGCGTTTGATGTTGTGTTCGAAAAACATTGAATAATTGGAAATTGGAATTGGAATTGAAGAAAAATAATGTAATGTAATTACTTAGGTCGACATCACACCAGTTTGATAAACAAGTATACATTTGACCAAAAAACACCCGATTTTAATGTAACTTCGAAGTCCAAGGTCAAATATCGATGAAATTTATATGGGACCACTTCGTAGCTATACTGAACACAACGCAAAAATAATTTTTAAATCGGTGTATAAATGACGGAGTTCTGAGGTAACAAACATAAAAAACCTAATTTTGAAGTTGGTTTAAAAATAGACTAATAGTTTTACAAAACGTTAAGACTTGATAGTTTCTAAAGATTTTTTTTTGGTACTGCTACGGGCAAGTCGTTCGCCTGATGGTAAGCGTCATGCCTGCCCATAACAATTGCAGTGCAATCCAGAACTTTTAATACCATAGAGCGCACTGCGTAGGAATGTCTTGCGCTCATCACCCATCATCGTTTTTTTTTTGTAAAATGTACCTACCTATACTTGTTAATTATCTATATTGTGGTCGTCATTTTTTTTTTTACACTTAATATATCAATGTTTGGCCACTATATCGCCTGATGTGAAGCGATGATGTGGCCTAAGATGGAGCACATAGATCTAGAGAGAGACGGCAGTTGAGTCATCTTTTGTTTCTGTATTTACCGGTCCCTGCGCTTGCGCATTGTTGGGGTCCCCTGACTCCTTGCCCCAGGAGCACTTGACGGGCTGTCCGTTGACGTCAGTATTGTGCACAGCTACTATGGCGTGCGTGGCGCTCTCTTTTGTTGAGAATCTGGAAGCAAAGTACGTGAGAACCATAACTTAAGATCATAACATTTTTTTTTATTGGAAATTGGCTTGCGTTTGACCACTATGACACCAGATGGTAAGCGACGCGGTCGACGATCTAGCACGCTTACCAAGAACCTGTTCACTCGAGACTTGAAGATTGCTAGATTGTAGCTATCGAGAAAGACTTACTCCGGCAGGGAGTTCCACTCGTTAGCAGTACGCATAATAAAAGTGGAAGCGAAGCGCTTAGTACGCGCGGGAGGAATGTCCACCATGAAACGGTGGCGTTTTGCCGTACGTCTTGTGATTACATATATAGCATTTTACGGAGGAGACTAGTGTCCCACGACACAGGGAATCCTAGTGTGGGAACTAGTGGACTTTAAATAACTTAATTATTATTCCTACCCTATTTGTAAGCCTTAGAATAAGTTTCCGAGTGTAATATTAAGTTTTTTTTGTACCAACATTTCTAAATGAATAAACAAATTATTATTATTATTATTATATATTACTAATATTTATATAAGTACCTTAATTAGAGATTTTTTCTTGAATTTTTTTAAGAGATCGCTTTTAGCTTTAAGACCATTAGAAAGAGAAAGAAAGAAGAGGATTGTGACACTATTAAGTTACTTGTTATTTTAGTTTTTAATTATGTCTGTACTTTGGCGTTATAATAAAGAGTTATTCTATTCTATTCTATTATTAAAAGGAAAAAATATTTTTAAATCGGATCAGTGCTGTAGTTCCGAAGATTACCTCCTTTTACTCCATTATAAACATACATAGAACTTAACTTCTTTATAAAGAAAGAAAGAAATAACATTTATTTGACAACCACACAGACATAAATGAAAAAAGACACACTTAGGATAAAATACAAAAACAGAGAGAAAGAATACTTATAATGAAACAAAAAACTTACTATATACATGAATATATAATGTTTTTTGTGGTGCCAAAAGGGACTACAACTCATATGTCTAATGTCGATGACATCAGACGCTGGTTTTCAATGTAGCCCCTTAAGGTGTACGGATATTGTTGACTTCAAAGAAATGAAATGAAATGATATTTATTTGTAGGAAACACGGTCATAATAAAGCTATCAAAAGTTTTTAGAGTTCTGCGTGTCTCACCATTTCTGGCATACAAATTTTCATAATATTACATTATTTAAATTGATTGAAATAAAATGTAATGCATATAATTAGTACAGAAAATGTCAAAGATTAATTAAAAAAAAATACATAACCATAATCAAATTGCCTTAATTATTCACATGCACAATATGTCAAATACAAAAAAAAAATATATAAAATATGTCCATAATGTCACTGGTCTTTGCAATTAAAAAAATCATTTAGATTATAAAAACAGTGATTGACAAACCATTCATGCAATTTAGAGGCAGTTCTCTTATATGTCTAGGAATTTTGTTAATATAGGCTACTTTTTATCCCGGGATACCGCGGGTAAAGCCACGTGGTGGTTACTATATATATATATATATATATATATATATATATATATATATATATATATATATATGATTATATAGTATAGAATAACCTACCTAACCACCCCGCGGCTTTACCCGCGGTATCCCGGGGTAAAAAGTAGCCTATAATATTTTTTTTTTCTTTTAATCCAGGGTTTAAACTATCTCCATGCGTTTAAGAAGTTCATAGCTTGCGATTACGAGCATAAAAATATTTTAATTTCAAGTTTTAATTTTATGGTGTTTTAATTTATTTTAGTTTATTTATATTTATATTAATTTTTAAGAGTTGTGCCTGTGTTTTTTAATTTATTTTAAATGAATAATTTTTATGTAATAATAGTATTTTTGAACAAGATTTTAAAATGACTTATTATTACCATTCACTTTACAATTTTTCAATTTTTCATATATTTATATTCAATTATATTTTGTAGCAACAACATATTTGAAATGTTTTAAACTGTAAAATGTTTTCAATTAATTCAATTAATCAAATCAATTCAATACTCGCCATTTAACATTTGTAAGCAGTCGCCTATAATTTCGATGGCATTAACCATGTACTATATTAGAATTAAGTAACATTTAATTTTAATAATGTACATCGTGCTGGCGTTCAATAAATAAATAAATAAATAATAAATTTCATCCCAATCTGTTTAGGCGATGCAGCGTGAAAGAGTAACAAACATACATCCATACATTCTTACAAACTGTCGCGTTTATAATATTAGTAGGATGGGACAGTAGGAAGTGTGATTACCTTTCGTTTTGGCTTTTCTGTTGTCGGGTAAAAAGCAATTAAGACAAGCTCACCTAACGAACGCGTATCCCTTGTCCTTAAACACCCGTATCTCCTGGATGGTGCCGAACGGCTGGAACGTCTTCTGCATCAGCTCCTCAGTGAGGCCGGTGGTGAGGCCGCCGCAGTAGACTGTGCAGTTGGTGCACGAGCTCTGATTGTACACCTCATCGAAGGTCAGCGGTTTGGAGTTCACTGAAACGAGGGCATTTTATAATACAAAATAAAACAAGCGAATTTCAGAAAGTAAATAAAAAACCGGCCAAATGCCAGTCGGCTCGTTCACGAAGGGTTCCGTACCATTATTTATAAAAAAGGCAAAACAATCATGTCTGTTGCATGGGAGCCTCACTTAAATATTTTTTATTCTGTTTTAGTATTCGTTGTTATAGCGGCAACAGAAATACATCATCTGTGAAAGTTTCAACTGTCTAACTATTACGGTTGATGAGATACGGCCTGGTGACAGACGGACAGCAGTCTTAGTAATGGGGTCCCATTTTACCCTTTGGGTACGAAACATCTAAAAAGCGACCGCTAGAAAACCTGCTTTCAAATAAAAAAAACCGCATCCAAATCGGTTCACCTGTTTAAGAGCTACGGTGCCACAGACACTATGTCTAAGAACCACCGCTAGAAACCTGCTTTCAAATAAAAAAAACCGCATCCAAATCGATTCACCCGTTTAAGAGCTACGGTGCAACAGACAGACACACATAGTGGTCAAACTTATAACACTCCTCTTTTTTGCGTCGGGGGTTAAAAACAATGTCCACACTACCAATAGAATTTGCAGCACCACCCAGAACATTCTACTGCATAATCTTACGCGGCACTACACTGCGCTCGTCACTCTGACACAATAGCTCTCGACTCAATGCCCAGTAATTTCACTGGCCTTGCCCTTCAAACCAGAACACAGTAATGCTTGCGGACTACTGCTTCATCATCATCATCATCAGGAAGACATTCACTGCTGAACATAGGCCTACCCTTAAATCGCCACAACGAGCGGTTGCTCGCTGTAAACATCAAACTATCAAACTACATAATACAAAATAGTGCGATGCAATACAATACATTCATTGACAAATGCCAATAATTGCATCCTCCTCTCTTCTAATGTTGTGCCCGACATATGAGACTTTGTTCGTTTCAATCAATCAATCAAAGTTCTTTATTCAATTTTGTCGTCACAGACGCACTTATGAACGTCAATTATTACAATGACTCTACCACCGTATCGGAAAAAGAACCACTACTCAGAAGATACGACAAGATACTGAGGGGCATATTTTTTAGAACTTTTGTTACAATATTTTATGTTTGTTTTTGACAATATTATTTTTCTTATGTGCCAGTTGGCTACTTGGCAGAAGCGGAATGTTCCATGCATCTCTGTCTTCTATGTAATTACTAACTGCATAGTGTGCTTTTTTCATTAGAATATTTTTCACACTCAATTTGAATCTACTTTCTGTGAGCTCCGTTATACATTTTGGAATTTTATTTGGATATTTATTTGGAGTTTACCTAATTACACCTTGTACTGTCTATGGCAGCAATAAATAATCTGAATGCAGCGACTCCCCGTGACCAGGTCGTCGGTCCACCTTGTAGGGGGCCGTCCTACGCTCCGCCTTCCGATTAGTGGTCGCCGCTCGAGAACATTTTTACCCAAACGGTTATCGGTTCTACGAGCTATATGGCCGGCTCATTTCCACTTCAACTTGCTAATTTTAGAGCTATGTGGTATCGCTTGGCGGCAGAATAACAGGCACAGCGGTGCCAGACAGACTCTCGCATTGGTACCTACTAGAAACCTATCACCTATCACCTCACACCTCGTAAGTCATAAATACAATCGTGTAACACTGCTAGCATTGAGTTATGTTTTCTCTGACACTACCAAGCATACTTAAATGAGTAGGTACAGCACATTTTTAAACAATACATTTGTTAAATAAAAATCTATTTATTCACAACAGCAAAAGTATCATTATAATAATAATAAGTAATCATAAGTAACTTACATATCTCCAATAATAGTCCTCGCACTTATCGGGGGCTGTCTTTGATCGCATCTTCTTAATGATGCACTTGGAGACAGTCCCCGATAAGTGTTACATTTACATATCTAAACTAAATGCTCTAAGAGGCCTCTACGTGTTGGACTCATGTCCCCGCGCAAGCCTTCCTAAGGACCGGGTATATAACCTGTGAGAAAGAGCGACATAGCATAGAATAAGAAAAACTCCCATCGATCACATTCCATTTCCCTCCATCTAGGGAATCAGAAAAATTAAAATAATAACATAATCTATTTTTAAACAATACACTTTAAAATCATATTAATAACTCCCAACGATCATATACATAGATCCTGGGCCCTGACTAGAATTCTTTGTATCTAGGGAACCAGGAACTACGAAGAGTTCTTACGTGAGTTCTTAAGTTCTTACAATACATAAGCACTAGTTACTTGGCTCGCTTTTAAACTAATATCCATTTAATTGAAACAGAAAAACAATAGTCAAACGAAATGTAGAAATACACCTACTCCACCAAGACCGTGTCTCTCGCGCTAGCATACAAAAGCCTCACTGAATCACTATACCCCGTCCCTCTCCTAGATCCCGTCACCACTACGTAAGGATCACCAGCTTTAAGTATACGCTTGGCCTTGCAATAGTCCAAGGCAGCATGGAGTCTCGCTTCTACTTCTGCTGACCAGTTTGATTTAGGTGGTTCAAAGTAATGCATCGCTCGAACGCCCCTCCAGAAACGGAGTTGTCTGGCTGCATGACATGCTCTACTGACGGCTACTATCGGACAAGAAGGTTTTGCAATGGATATTAGCTTGGCAGTTCTCCCAGAGCTAGTTAAGCAAATGATGACGACAGATTGCGATCTGCAAGACAATTCTACAGCGCTTATGCAAAGCGCTTTACTCGGTTCCTCCGTTGGTGTAGCCATCAGTTCAGTGTTCCCGTAAATTTGCGGTTGCCAGGTAATCCGCTCGGCTTGACGGCATATAACCGCAGCTGCTGCTATGCAATGCTCTGCCATTTTAACTGCGTCGTAATTCGCCGTCATTTTCTTTAGAGGCGAATCGTAGTGCAGCTCTAGACCTAGCACGTCAGCGCCGTCTAGTACTAAATTAGCTATATCCGTCACGCATAGAGTCGGTATTTGCTCGTTGATAACCGCTTTGCATATACAAGGCTTGCCAGCTTCGTTGCATTTTGCAAGAATCTGTTTTTGCGCGACGAAAATCTTCTCGACGGGTAAATCCGTGCTTAGCACGCATCGATCTAAGTACAAGCCGTCAGCTTCAGCGAGTATATCGTCTATATTATCAAGACCTAGGACGGCGTCTATGCAAGCAAATACAAGGATGTGCTTTCCCTTTTCACCTAAGATTTCCCTTACGTGACGAATGTCATGATCGCTTTGAGTATCAGGTAATAATAATGCATCTACATCAGATGCTACAGCCCAACTTATCTGTTCTTCCATGTGTTCAAACAGTTGCTCTGAAACGTCGCTGCAAAAAGACTCGTTGCTATCTCCTTTGGCATTTATATCGTTTACCTCCTTAGGCTGTTGAGAGATTCTCACAGTCATTTTCGCAGCAATAGTGCCACCGACATCTATGGAACATTCAATGGAATCGTCTCCAACATCTTGGACTATCAGCTTGACTTTGGTAGCTGTTAAACTGTCTATGTAAATCGCATCTCCTGGCTGCAAATCTGTTAAATGATCGTATCCAATGAATAGGCAGTCGACCGTGCCGCAGTCTCTCCAACCCGGATCAGTCGTCAGCCGGATATACTCATTCTTCATCAGTTCAATAGTTGCTTTTGGTCCGGCTTTTAGATCTCCTGTTACGATATCAGGGCCTCTTACGTCAACGATTAAAGCTAAAGGATATACGTATTCCAGTTCAGCGCTGTAATTGTAAACTGCTTGGCGAATGGCTTGAATGAGTTGAGAACAAGCATCTGGTTCCAGATCACGCAAGTTCAACCTGGTTATTGTCATCCCAGCAGCTATGAGCCTCTGAATAATTGATGGTTCTCTGTTGTTCGTTCCTATTTCACACATCAGACCTGTTCGGAGCTCCTCGCATGGCGCCTCATGGACGCTCATCGTGCAGTAGTGTTTTAGGATGCTAGATTTAGGTGGCGCCCTATTATCTTTGAAAAGTGGAGCTGCTTCTAGAGGAATGTGCCAGGGCAAAGCCATTGTTGTTGATAAATTACTAAATTAAATATCAGAAAACAAATCGATTAATGTGTATACTTCACATGAAAAAAGTCATTACCATAAAATATACAATTTTTATCTAGGACCATAAAGTCCTAGATAAAAATTGTATATCATAAAGTCTCCAGATTAATGTATCATCTACGCCATAGAGTAAGTCAATTTTTATCTAGGGAGCATTGAGGAATGACACTCAATGCTAGGGAGTAAGTATATCAAATCTTTGGAGTAAGTAATGCCACGTATCAAAGATAAAGTATTAATACTTTATCTTTAGCCACGTATAAGGTTAATGACTAGTGATGCCAACGGAAAAATATTTTTTTCCGAGTTACCTTCTGATACGTACAAATAATTGAAATTTGACCAGATAATTAAAGGGCATTGAAATTTAAATCGGTTTACTTTATCTTACTTCGATAATTTTGTTTTTTAACAGTTAAAACCTCTTTACTTCCAGCAATGGAAACTTATGACAAATTTCGGACAATTTTATGATTAAAAAATTGACAGTGTTTCAATAGTGTCACTTTTGATTAAATATTTTTTTCCGACTTTATATTTTTTGATCTATTTGCTTTCCGATATTTAATTTATTACCAACAACAATGGCTTTGCCCTGGCACATTCCTCTAGAAGCAGCTCCGAATTTAAAAACAAAATCGCCGCTACCTCATCCCAACATCCTAAAACACTACTGCACCATGAGCGTCCATGAGGCGCCATGTGAAGAGCTGCGAACAGGCCTGATGTGTGAAATAGGAACGAACAACAGAGAACCTGCAACTATTCAGAGGCTCATAGCTGCTGGGATGACAATAACCAGATTGAACATGCGTGATCTGGAACCAGACGCTTGTTCTCAACTTGTTCAAGGCATTCGCCAAGCAGTTTACAATTACAGCGCTGAACTGGAATACGTATATCCTCTAGCTTTAATCGTCGACGTAAGAGGCCCTGAAATCGTAACAGGAGATCTAAAAGCCGGACCCAAAGCAAACATTGAACTGATTAAGGATGAGTTTATCCGGCTGACGACTGATCCGAGTTGGAGAGACAGTGGCACGGTTGACTGCCTATTCATTGGATACGATCATTTAACAGATTTGCAACCAGGAGATGCGATTTACATAGACAGTTTAACAGCTACCAAAGTCAAGCTGATAGTCCAAGATGTTGGAGACGATTCCATTGAATGTTCCATAGATGCCGGTGGCATTATTGCTTCGAAAATGACTGTGAGAATCTCTCAACAGCCTAAGGAGGTTAATAATACAAATGCGAAGGGAGATAGCAGTGAGTCCTTTTGCAGCACCGTTTCAGAGCAACCGTTTGAACACATGGAAGAACAGATAAGTTGGGCTGTAGCATCTGATGTAGATGCACTGCTAATACCTGGTACTCAGAGCGATAATGACATTCGTCACGTAAGGGAAATCTTAGGTGAAAAGGGAAAGCATATTCTTGTATTCACTTGCATAGATACTGTCCTAGGTCTTGACAATATAGACAATATACTCGCTGAAGCTGACGGCTTGTACTTGGATCGATGCGTGCTAAGCACGGATTTACCCGTCGAGAAGATTTTCGTCGCGCAAAAGCAGATTCTTGCAAAATGCAACGAAGCTGGCAAGCCTTGTATATGCAAAGCGGTTATCAACGAGCAAATACCGACTCTATGCGTGACGGATATAGCCAATTTAGTACTAGACGGCGCTGACGTGCTAGGTCTTGAGCTGCACTACGATTCGCCTCTAAAGAAAATGGCAGCGAGTTACGACGCAGTTAAAATGGCAGAGCATTGCATAGCAGCAGCTGCGGTTATATGCCGTCAAGCCGAGCGGATTACCTGGCAACCGCAAATTTACGGGAACACTGAACTGATGGCTACACCAACGGAGGAACCAACTAAAGCTATTTGCATAAGCGCTGTAGAATTGTCTTGCAGATCGCAATCTGTCGTCATCGTTTGCTTAACCAGCTCTGGGAGAACTGCCAAGCTAATATCTATTGCAAAGCCTTCTTGTCCTATAGTAGCCGTCACTAGAACGTGTCATACGGCCAGACAGCTCCGTTTCTGGAGGGGTGTTCGAGCGATGCATTACTTCGAAGCACCTAAAGGAAATTGGCCTGCAGAAGTAGAAGCGAGGCTCCATGCTGCCTTAGACTATTGCAAGGCCAAGCGTATACTTAAAGCTGGTGATCCTTACGTAGTGGTGGCGGGATCTAGGAGAGGGACGGGGTATTGTGATGCAGTGAGGCTTTTGTATGCTAGCGTGAGAAACACGGTCTTGGTGGAGTGAATGTTTCTAGAATTCGTTTGGCTGTTCAAATAGACAGATACTTATTTAAAAACTTGCTAACTTGTGCTTGGATGCTGTGAGACTCTGGTCTTGGTTCTTAAGATACAGAGAGTTCTAGTGAGGGGCTAGTTTTTATTTGTGATCGTTGTGCGTCATTATTATTATATTTATTATTGTTTAAAAAATGAAAAAATATGAAAATGTTATAGGTACTTGTACCCATTTATTTTAGAGTTACAATGTTGTTACTTTTGATGTTTTGAATAAATCGATTTTTATTTTATAAAATTGTTGTTTAGAAATGTACTGTACTTGAGGTATGTTTAGTAGTCTCAGAGAAATCATTACTCAGTGCTAGTAGTACACAATTGTAAGTATTTTTTTTGTAACTGAGTTACGAGACGATCTGGTCGTTCGCCTGATGGTAAGCAACACGCCTACCCATAACAGTAACAGTTCCACTCAGAACTTTGTTTTGCAAAATCCTGCGCGGCTCTGCACTGCGCTCGTCACCCTGAGACAATTAACTGTTAAGTTTTATAATGCCCAGTAATTGCGCTGGCTACAATGTCCTTCAAATCGGAGCACGGTAATGCTTGCGCACTACTGCTTGGCAGCAGAATAACTGGCAAAGCAGTGGTACCTACCCAGATAGCCTCTCGCATACGAGAAACCTATCATCCAGCCCACGTTCCCACTGCTGGGACACGCGCCTTCTCTCATAGAGAGAGTATGGGCCATAATCTACCATGCTGGCCCAGTGCGGGATGTCACATGTCCTTGATTTTTTGTGATTAATTCTTGGACATGCCAGTTGCCTCACGATATTTTCCTTCACCGTTTTTAAAAGGTTAAATCCGCACACAACTTAAGAAAGTCAGTGGTAGGCCAGCGGGATTCAAACTCGGCTGCATCGCCGAAAGTCGCACATGCTCCCCCTGAGCCACATTCGCTCTCACACCAGAAACCTATCACATCTAGGCATATTCCGCTGAATAAATTCGGTTTTATGATGGGTAAAACGAATAGTCCGAACTGTGATCGATGTGGTGTAATAGATGACGTGTTCCATGTTATCATGGAGTGTGCCCGGAACGAGGGTCTGCGTCGACGATTGTTTGTCGAAGACCATGTTTTTGGCAGGTAGGCGGTTGTAACGGAGTGCTTTCTCAACCTGAATCAGAAGATGCCAGAAAGCTTTATGACCTGTACCACGCTGTCCTTAAGACGCTGAGTACAGGATAAGTAAAATTTAATTGTATCGATTTATTTATTTTTGTTGTTGTTTAGAGTGTTCTTTTTCTGTTTTTCTGTTTAGATTTGCAATAAGGGTGGCATATTCTCTAAGAAAAAACCCTGTATAAATTAAATAAAGATATAAAAAAATATAAAAAAAAGTAAAAAGAAACCTACCGCCAGTTGCCGAAACTCGGAGATCAAAATTGCTACGTTTCCAAAGCGCCTTAATACAGTAGACAACTGAAGTTACCGAATTTTCAGTTATTTCAATACATCAAGTGTAATTGCTTGCGTCTTTGAAGCGCTGAAATTGTACGACGGATCCATTACTGAGGCATTTGTATGGAGATGATAAAACCATGGGTTGGTTAGTTTTTTTTATTTAATTTAGTTGCGAGACGAGCAAGTCGTTTGCCTGATAGTAAGCGCCACGCCCATTGATTGCCGTTTGCCCATAACAATTGCAGTGCCACCCAGAGCTTTTGATACGATAACAAGCTACGTAACTACGTAGCACTGCATTGCGCTCATCACCCTGAGACATCAGATAGTAAGTCTCATATGCCATGCCATGCCTGCTGGCTACCATGCTCGTAGCATAAAAAAACTGCTGGGATAGGGGCCTTCTCTCACAGAGAGAGTACGGGCCATAATCCATCACGCTGGCTTAGTGCAAGTTGGTAAATACCACACGCCCTTGAACTTTATGAATCTTGGGCATGTCAGTTTCCTCGCGACGTTTTCCTTCACCGTTCTTAGAGATATTAAATCCGCAGATAAGAATTTATTATTGCGGAGCCGGCGGGATTTCAACTCCGGTGTGCCCGTTCGTAAGTTGCTGAGCCACACTCGTTCACTGCCAAGCTATGATGAACCATTCAAAAAATAAGATTTTTGTTGAAAAATATATTTTTCAAGACAAGCTTTTAACAAATTTGTAATCGGAACCGCGAGCAAATTAAACTGAGTCCAAACACTAGTAGTTTACGAGTATCCATCAAGATTCCATTGCCCACCTTCCGGCTCCATCTTTAGATCAGCTGTTCTGCTGCATTGCATTGTCATCGGACTTTGACAAGTACCTATGCAAAATTAAAATTCCATAGGGTAAAAGGAAGTGGTTCTGATTCAACTTGATCGGGGAGATAGTTCTGAGCAGTTGTTCAACTGCCGTCTCTCTCTAGATCTATGCGCTCCATCTTAGGCCACATCGTCGCTTCACATCAGGCGAGATAGTGGCCAATTAGGGATCCAATAAGAGTAAAAAAAATAATTAAGATTTGATTAGGTCAAATCTCACACACATTCTCATTGCAAGTTATATAAAAGCTTGTAACAAATTCATCGCGTTTAAAAAACCCTTTTTTCGCGGTAGACGGATAAAAACAATTTCCATTTCCAAAGGTGGTGACACCAGCTCTATATCATGCCGTGAATGGTAATTTCCGATTCGACCGCAACACCTTCCCGCGTCGTTGTGAAGGTACTTCCGTCGGTGAGCGTACTATTACTTTCCTTCGTGCGAATAAACCTTAACCGGACGTACTGAGGATTACTATTGGGGGTACTTTTGCCTCTTTATACAAGTATACCTTTTATCAAACAAAAAACCGACTTCAATGTATCTTCGAAGTCCAAGGTCAAATATCGATGAAATATATGATATGGGACCACTTCGTAGCCATACTGAACCCAACGCAAAAATAATTTTCCAAATCGGTTCATTAATGACGGAGTTCTGAGGTAACAAACATAACAAAAAAGTGCACTTTTGTGCCTATTTAATAAATGATATTTGACTTTGACTTTATTGCACATTCAAAAGGAGAACTTAAAGCTAAAGCATTTTCCAGTTATCCAGTGACGGTAAAAGAAATATAAGAAGCGTGCATCAAAAAGATAAGAAAGTCAAGTTAATTTATAGACCGGCATTAAGACATCTATCCCATCCCCTTCCCTGACTCCGGCCCTGCCTCGGGGTTAAGCTCTTACGTCAGAAATGGAATTGCTTTTAATCAAGCCGCATTGATATTAGCGTCTCTGTGATGTCATATATGATTGCAAACGTTTAAGTAAAGCCGGAGAGTGGCTTAGCAAGAACTCGCGCGACTTACAAGCCGACGCACCGGAGTTCGAATCCAGCTGCCTCGCACCAATGACTTTATTATGTGCAGATTTTACATTCGCTCGAAAACGGTGAAGGAAAACATCGTGAGGAAACCGGCTTGTCCAAGGATGACAAAAGGACTATGGATTATGGCCTATTCTCTCTCTAAGAGAAAAGGCCCGTATCCCAGCAGTGGGAACGTAGTGGGTTGATAATGTGTTAGTAAGTAGGCTGGAACAACAAGTATAGGGACATTTATAAAAAAAAAAAACAACTTCAATGTATCTTCGAAGTCCAACGTCAAATATCGATGAAATTTATATGGGACCACTTCGTAGC
This sequence comes from Petrophora chlorosata, assembly GCA_951640565.1. Classification (NCBI taxonomy): domain Eukaryota; kingdom Metazoa; phylum Arthropoda; class Insecta; order Lepidoptera; family Geometridae; genus Petrophora; species Petrophora chlorosata. Next base: position 1,237,463 of record OX621219.1, read on the forward strand.
TATACTGAACCCAACGCAAAAATAATTTTTCAAATCGGTTAATAAATGACGGAGTTCCGAGGTTTGTTACCTCGGAACTCCGTCATTTACATATAATAAAATAAAAAAATACAATCGAATAGAGAACCTTCTCCTTTTTTGTCGGTCAAAAACATCGTGAGGATCCCGGCTTGTCCAAGGATGACAAAATTCAAGGACTATGGCCTATTCTCTCTCTAAGAGAGAAGGCCCGTATCCCAGCAGTGGGAACCTAATGGGTTGATGATTAGATTGTAAGCCAGCTGGAACAAAACCAGTACCAGCAAGAAGAACAAACTATAAGAGATAAGACCGCCCATTGTAATACTTTGTTTTTAAGTATTGTTTTGTTTTGAAGAGCGAGTGTGGCTCAGTGGGAGCTCGTGCGACTGTCGATCCGACGCACCCGAGTTCGAATCCCGCTGGCCCCGCACCACTGACTTTCTTAAGTTATGTGCGGATTTAACACTCGCTCTAAAAACGGCGAAGGTAAACATCGTGAGGAAACCGGCATGTCCAAGAATTAATCACAAAAAGTCAAGGACATGTGACATCCACCAACCCGCACTGAGTCAGCGTGGTAGATTATGGCCCATTCTCTCTATGAGAGAAGGCCCGTGTCGCAGCAGTGGGAACGTGATGGGCTGGTGATGATGATGATGATTGTTTTGTAATTATTTCATGTTGTTGTGTGACAATAAAGCGTTATCCAATCTAATCAAACACAGTAACAGGAAGAGGAAAGAAAGAGGCTCACGTTCGTTCTTCGGCGCCGGCGGTTTCCTCGTCGCCCAGTTTGTGCGGATGGAGCGGGAGCCGAGCCACTGACCGTTCATAGAAGTAATCGCAGACTCCGCCTCCTGCAAACAAAAACAAAACATAAAAGGATATTTTTTAACCGTTCACCAAAAATACTGATTGTGCACCAAATTTGGTCTGTTTTTAGCACTTAAACGTATAGGTGGCCCTTGGGCCACCCCAACGGTATAAGGAGCAGCCCTCGGTTGGTCAGGGTGCGGCGAGAGTGGCCTTTGGGCCACCTCAACGCCACGAACATGTAGTATTCATAAAATAGGTGCTCATTATGAAATACTAGCGACCCGCCCCGGCTTCGCACGGTTATTATACATATAAACCTTCCTCTTCAATCACTCTATCTATTAAAAAAACCGCATCAAAATCCGTTGCGTAGTTTTAAAGGTTTAAGCATACATAGGGATATAGGGACAGAGAAAGCGACTTTGTTTTATACTATGTAGTGATTTTAATGTACATACTTTGGTGCACAATTAGTATATATGGCGGAAAACGGGAATAAATTGAGTTACAGTTAAATACGATCCAACATAAAACACTACGGATAGTGTGGCTTGTAGATGGAAATTAAAAAAAAAAATAATTAAAAAATGTCCGTTAAAAGTTCAAAAGTTCTTTATTCAATTTTGGCATCTCAGATGCACTTATGAACCTCAATTATTACAATGACTCTACCACCGTATCGGAAAAATAACCACTACTCAGAAGATACGGCAAGAAACTGAACTTTGCCCAAGCATGCACTATTTTCAAGTTTACAAAATCAAATGCACATTTCTCTTTTACCACCACGTTTTCATTAAATCACTTTCTTGTTTGTCTGTCTGTCTGTCGTTCCGGTGGAATCTTGCAACTTAAATTTCGAGCACTTCCCGATTAGCTATCCGGCTGAAACTTGCAGGCTAGCTCACAATTTGATGACAATGCATTCTAAATCCATAAATTCGTGGTTTTTAGATGTTTTTTTTTTGATATTCCCTTTCGTTGCATCTATATTTGAACCTATGCTGTTCCACTCTGGGCAAAGGTATTATATATATTATAAGGTATTATGTATATATATTATGTATATAAATTATAAGATATTATGTATATTATAAGGTATAGGATTTTTCTTACTAATATTTTAATCTGAGAGTTTGTAAGGATGGATTGATGGATAGATGTTTATTACTCAATTACGCTTAAACTACTGAACAGATTTGGATAAAATTTGGTATGTGGATAGTTTAGATCCTGGAAAAGAGACAGGCTACTATTTATCCCGGGAAACCATGAGTAAAACTGCAGCTATTAGAACAATATAACTACAACCCAGTTTAATCTTTAGTCTGGAAAAAAATATATGCAGGTGGACACAAGGGCACTATCATATAATATTAATATTTTATAGGTATTGATTGTTGCCGCGTGTTCACTCTCACGGTTTTACTGACACATGCCTATCTCTATCTCTCTTGTGTGTGTGTGTGATTGTGAGTGAGGGTGTGTGTGTCCAACCCTAGTTCCGGAGTAAAAGACCGCCGTAATTAAACAATTCATTTCCAACAATTAAATTGATGGAGTTATACGAAGTACCTCCATCTCCTTTTTACCATCGGACAACAAGACGCACGGAAACTCGGTATCCGTACATGGTTGACATTATTTCTGCCCGAACAAAGCGTTATGCTTCGACTTTTATAATGCGAACAGCTAAGGAATGGAACACCTTATCAGCGTCTTTGTTTCCCGATTCTTATAATCTAGGTGTTTCAAGTCTCGAGTGAATAGGTCTTCTAGGCAAGCATGATCATCGACCGCTTCGTCACTTTCCATCAGGTGAGGCTGCGGGCAAATGTTTGCCTGTTCGGTAATTAAAAAAAAACCGACACCAGGGTTGCCAGACACCCACAGGAGAGAAGAAGACCCATCCAAATGGTGGCCGCAGCGAAAGTCACAAAGGTTCTTCATTGATAGCTTCTATGTTGAAGTGGCTTGGCGAGTCAGTTCATGTCTCATACACCTTGGACATTAAATAACTAAATAACGCCCAACGATCACATACATAGATCCTGACCCCTAACTAGGATTTCCTGTATCTAAGGAACCAGGAACTATGAGGACCATGGTCCCACAACATCCAGACACGAAACAAATGCTTGCGCTGTTTTTTTCTGTGCATAAACATTTGTCCCGTCGCAGGAATCGAACCCGCAACCTCAGTGGTGTATGAGATTTGAGCCAACCTGCCCAACCACTACACCACAGAGGCTGTCACATTGCACGTTTGACTCCAGCTACGGAAATGTTTGTTCATGAAATTAGTGGAAGGTTTTGTTTTGTGATTCAGTGTTGTGGGACCATGGTCCTAAATCTCTGGATACAGGGAATCCTAGTTCCTACATATATATTTTTTTATGTTACTGGATGACGAGACGAGCTGGTCGTTTGCCTGATGGTAAGCAATACGCCAGCCCATAACAATAACAGCATCATCCAGAACTTTGTTTTGCAAAATCCTGCGCGGCGCTGCACTGCGCTCGTCACCCTGAGACAATTAGCTGTTGAGTCTCATGCAGTGATTTCGCTGGCTACAATGCCCTTCAAACCGGAACACAATATTGCTTGTGCGCTACTGCTTGGCGGTTGAATAACTGGCAAAGCGGTGGTACCAACCCAGACGGCCTCTCGCATACGAAAAACCTACCACCAGTATTTTTTACGTATTATTTTGCTGGATCACGTTAACGTAAGTAGCTGTAATTTTTGAGGCGTTTTTACGATTACGGCTTTAGGATGTTATAGCTATTGCTACCTTATTGGGGATCGGCTATTTTGAGATTGCGGCATCAACATATCACGAGTTTCGAAGGTCTGTATCCCAGCGAAAAAAACTGATGATGATGATGAACTGATGATGATGATGATGGTGAGAAATGAAATTAAATGAAATAAATATTTATTATCGAAATTGTGTATAAATTGGTGTAAGAACGGAATTATGCTATAGTGTCAACAATGTATCCATGTCGGACGTACAATATTTTAAAAAACGATTAATATTTTAGAAATAACAAGAACCGACTTCAATGTATCTTCGAAGTCCGAGGTCGAATATCGATGAAATTTATATGGGACCACTTCGTAGCTATACGAACATATGAACTGAATGCAACAAGAATTTTCCAAATCGGTTCATAAATGACGGAGTTCTGAGGTAACAAACATAAAAAAAAATACAATCGAACAGAGAACCTCCTCCTCTTTTAAAGTCGGTTAAAAATGAAAGTAAGGAATTTTAATATTTATAAGGAAGTTTAGACCAAATGTTAAGATAATAAATCTATTTCAACAGGAAATACACAATAATAGTACATTATGGTACTATAGTGTGTAATGTTGGTGATTACCGCTGAGGCGCCATTGAGACCCGAGCCGTTAGGTGAGGGTCTCAAGAGAGAGAGAAAGAGGACGGTAATCATCAATACCTTTTTCAACACACTTGTGAATAAAATAACAATAAAAACTCATTTTCAACAGTGATAACGAGTTGTGAAAAATGATTCGCTATTGCGGGAAAAATGAATCAGTTTTCCTATGCGCGCGCAATGCGATCAGCCACAGACTAAAGGGATGAGGTTTTTTTTTTATTTTCCGAGCATAGGGTTTGCGCCTATTCTGCCACGTACAAAATGGGGAATTTAAAGTTTTCTTTTATTACAGAGAAAACAAAATTTATATTTGTGTGAAAGTTTTAAAATTATCTATTTAAATAAGAAGTTGCATGAAATGAGCAAGCAATAGGAACATCAATTTATTTGTTCTATTAAACACGATCTTTTTTTGAATAAAAACTTTTTTAAGAACAAAGCACCTTAAACAATAAAATAAAAAAAAATAACTCACTAATGAAAAAGTCACAGTTTGATTATGGGTGTCATTCTGTGCCTAATTGCGGTGACCATAGAGCCACTTTATGAGCAAGTGTGTTGAAAAATATATTATTGAACATGTCATACAGATAATAATTCGAATAATTGCACATTTTTTAAATTTATTTGTATAAAAATTACAACTTTTCTTATATTTCAAACACCTTATAAACCTTAAACAGGTTTGTCTTGGGTGTCGCATTCCTATTCTATTTTCTTTTCTTTAAAAAGTAATAAAGCTAAAGATGATGATGATGATGGTGATGATGATTGATGATGACGCGTAACTGATACTTACAGATTTTTTGAGAAACGAGACGAAGCCATATCCCTTTGATTTGAGCGTTTGTGGATCTCGGACAACTCGGCAGTCACTGTGAACAAAAAAAAGTTGGTTACTAGTCGTGTTTCGGGATGTTTGGTAAACCATCAGGGAGACGATTCTGAGTAGTCCCTCAACTGCCATCCGACAGATCTATGTTCCAACTTAGCCGCATCGTCGCTAAACATCAACAAGATATTGGCTAATCATAATTATAGGGAAGGAGCGAAATTTTAGAACCCTGTGAAGTAGTGTGTGTGTAATTTAATGTAATGTTATATTTATGTATGTATGTTAGTCTGTAAGATATGTATAGATCCGACGCACCCCAGTTCGAATCCCGCTGGCCCGCACCACTGACTTTCTTAAGTTATGTGCGGATTAAACACTCTCTCTAAAAACGGTGAAGGTAAAACATCGTGAGGAAACCGGCATGTCCAAGAATTTATCACAAAAATTCAAGGACATGTGACATCCACCAACCCGCACTGGGCCAGCGTGGTAGATTATGGCCCATACTTTCTCTACGAGGGAAGGCCCGAATCCCAGCAATGGGAACGTAATGGGCTGATGTCGATTATGATAAGGTATATATTCTATGGGCTTCTGTTAATTTTACTTTGTTGTACATTAATATTGCCTGAAATAAAGAGTTTAATAATAATAATAATAAAATAAATGCCAGGGGCGACTTTGTGGCAAGTCGTCGGTGCGTGGCGACACTGAGCCTTACCCCGAGATTCTCCCTGGGGCTAAATGAGACCCCTGACCCCCGGCTTGCCTTAACTGGCCGTCCGGGGGTGGAGATGCAAGAGCTAAGAACTAAGCTCCAAGGGTGGAAGTGTTAAAAGGCATAACGCCGGGGGTAGCGATTAAGTGAAACTGCAGCACACCTCTCGACACCCTTTAGCCACCCACACCAACGTTGCCCCTCTCGTCGCCAATGAACGGCGGCCCTTAAAGGGGGCCCGTTTAGTGGGTGGCGAGTCACCACCTGCCAAAATATTTTCTTATGAGGCGGAACTGGCAGGTGCCGAGGTCTCATGTTATTACATGAGACCTCGGCTCTCATCCATTAAATTAAAATTCACCTCAATAGCCCAATCATAAGTCATTTCCATATCTCCAATAATAGTCCTCGCACTTATCGGGGGCTGTCTTTGATTGCATCTTCTTAATGATGCACTTCCGAGACAGTCCCCGATAAGTGTTGCCCATTACATATCTAAATTAAATGCTCTAAGAGGCCTCTACGTGTTGGACTCATGTCCCCGCGCAAGCCTTCCAAAGGACCGGGTGTATAACCCGTGAGAAAGAGCGACATAATAATAATAATTTAATAATAATAATAATAATTCAATAACTATTATTTTGACTAGTGTTCTTAATATATCTATTATTTTCATGTAATATAATTATATCTATTAATTTCTAGTTGCAGGATAAAAACTAGCCATGTGTTTATCCAGGGTATTAGTCAAAAATCAAAAGATATTTAATATATAATAAGCACAAAAATGCATTTTTAAACGTCATAAACACATAATACAAATTAAATTAAAACGTTAAAAATTGTAAATTAAATTAACATGACTTTAAACAAGTTTTTTGTTCAAGACAACCTTTAACAAATTCGTAATCGGAACCGCGAGCAGATTAAATGAGCCCAAACACTAGTAGTTTACGATTATCCGTCAAGGAGTTCCATTGCCTACCTTCCGTCTCCATCATCAGATCAGCTGGCTGTCACCATAATATTACATTGTCATTGGACTTTGACAAGTATGCGAAATTTCAACTCCGTAGGATAAGAGAAAGTGGGCCTGATTCAACTTGCAAGATTTGACCCAAATAAACAAATAATTAACATTGCAAGTTAAATAAAAGTTTGTAAAAAGGTGAGCATGTCTACCCATTTCTTTCCCATATTTAAATTGAAGTCCAGGCTTAAAAAACAAACGCGAAAACAGAGCTTTTAATGTTATAAAAATTACTGCGTAGCGCTGTATTGCGCTCATCACCCCGAGACATAAAATAAAGTCTCATATAAGTAGCGGTGGTACCTAACCAGACGGCCTCCCGCATACAAGAGAGCTACCACAAGTGAGAGACCTACCACTAGTAAAATCCTCATTGCATAGAAAACGGTAACTATCTTGAAGGTCCCAAATTTCTGCCACATCCTGTGCGTCTTTATCAATACTGATGCGTGTGTTAAAAGAACCCCTAGTTTTATAGACGTCCACTCGATCTCAGCTGCTTATGGACAGTAAGGACACCGACATCCGGTTTCTGAATGCTTGATGAAGGTCTGATGTCCCGTGGTGATAGGCGCAGTGAAGATGGAGGTGACGGGTTTGATTCCCGGTACTTGACAAATGTTTTTGTAACAGCCGAGATAAGGTCCATGTCCCAGCTGTGGGAATGTGATGGGCTCATGATGATACTTTAATTTCAGCTCAACAAGATATACCTACGAGCGAGTGTGGCTCAATCGGAGCATGTGCGACTTTCGATCCGACGCACCCGATTTCGAATCCCACTGGCCCCGCACCACTGCCTTTCTTAAGTTATGTGCGGATTTAACACTTGCTCTAAAAACGGTGAAGAAAACATCGTGAGGAAACCGGCATGTCCAAGAATTAATCACAAAAATTCAAGGACATGTGACATACACCAACCCGCACTGGGCCAGTGTGGCGGATTATGGCCCATACTCTCTCTATGAGAGAAGGCTCGTGTCCCAGCAGTGGGAACGTGATGGGCTAATGATGAAGATATACGGAACCAGTAGGTATGGAAGCTGTTGTATTTTGGCGTGATGTCTTGTCCGTATAAATAAACCATTTCTAGGCAGACATGTCCTTGATTTTCATTGAGTTCCAATCTAAATACAGTATACAGAATCCCGTTGGAAATTATTTTATTCTATTAAGATGCTAGGGAGCTATCTGGCAAGGGATTTTTATTTATATTCTATATTGCTTTGGCAAACCTAATAATGTATCTTAATATATTAAGATTAAGATACATGTACCTACTTCATTCTATATTTATGCTGAAATGTAGTAAAACATCTCACTCGCACTTCTAGTTTGACATTTTGTTAATTACAATTTATACCTAATTGTTTAGTTTTTTATGTAAATGAATGTCGAGACGAGCTGGTCGTTTGCCTGATGGTAAGCAATACGCCAGCCTATAACAATAACAGCACCACCCAGAACTTTATTTTAAGAAATCCTACGCGGCGCTGCACTGCGCTCGTCACCCTGAGACAATTAGCTGTTGAATCTCATCATCATCATCATCATCATCATCAGCCCATCACGTTCCCACTGCTGGGACACGGGTCTTCCCTCATAGAGAGAGAATGGGCCATAATCCACCACGCTGGCCCAGTGCGGGTTGGTGGATGTCACATGTCCTTGAATTTTTTGTGAAAAATTCTTGGACGTGCCGGTTTCCTCACGATGTTTTCCTTCACCGTTTTCGGAGCGAGTGTTAAATCCGCACATAACTTAAGAAAGTCAGTGGTGCGGGGCCAGCGGGATTCAAACTCGGGTGCGTCGGATCGAAAGTCGCACGAGCTCCCACTGAGCCACACTCGCTCAGCTTGAGTCTCATAATGCCCTATAATTTCGCTGTGTAGTGTGATATTTTGAGACATTATTAAATGATTAAAAAAAGAGACATCCCCGCACGCAGTTCCTTGGTGCTATCTTCTTTAGCGGGCGTATTTCCGAAGCACTGGTCGAGTCAGTTTTCACATTTATTTTCTGAGTCCAGACTTTAATTTGAGTATGGGAAAGAAATGGGTAGACTTGCTTACCTTTTTTTTAGTCATGATATATTAGGTAACCATTTTTAACGTATTTCAATTGATTTTGTTATGTGTATATGATGATGGTGTAGTGGTTGGGCAGGTTGGCTCAAATCTTATACATCACTGAGGTTGCGGGTTCGATTACCGCGACGGGACACATATTTGTGCACAGAAAAAAAAAGCGCAAGCATTTGTTTCGTGTCTGGGTGTTGTGGGACCATGGTCCTCATAGTTCCTGGTTCCCTAGATACAGGGAATCCTAGTTAGGTTAGGTTCTATGTATGTGATCGTTGGGCGTATTTATTTATTTATTTATTATTACTTGTGAACCTGCCATCACCTATCATATTGGAGGGAAGGGAGTCTACTCTTATCGCACATTCATCATCATCAGCCTCACGTTCCCACTGTTGGGACACGGGCCTTCTCTCATAGAGCCTATATATCTCATATGGACCATAATCCACCACGCTGGCCCAGTGCCGGTTGGTGGATGTCTTATGTCCTTGAATATCTTTTTATTAATTCTTTGACATGCCGGTTTTCTCACGATGTTTTCCTTCACCGTGTTTAGAGTGTTAAATCCGCACATAACTAAAGAAAGTCAGTGGTGCGGGGCCAGCGCGATTCGAACTCGGGTGTCGAATTGAAAGTCGCACATGCTCTCACTAAGCCATACTCGCTCTACGCACATTCCTTACTGCTTATAACTTTTAGAGGTTCAGATTTCCTGTTATTTTATGTGGAACCATTACATAGTTATCTACAGGCTGATTAGAGACGTAAAGTTTTATGCGCCATTAAAAATATATTAAACATCCTGTAGGATCGGATAACGGGTGAAGCTGTAAAGAAACGTTAGCACTGTGACCCACTGAGCCAGGGGAGTTCAGCTCCTAATTATTCCCAATTATTATTATTAATTTCCTTTTTTTCAAAGTCATGATATTTTAAGTTACAATTTTATAGTATTTTAATTGAATTTTATATAATTAAAAATAAATCAAATTTCAAATTTCATTTATTTCAGGCATGTCATGGCCCATATTATGCAGATGGACAATAGGGGATCGGACAACTTTTCAGAAAGTATTTTATGTTAACTATAATTAATATATATAGCCATGAAAAATACTATTTCAATTAAATAACGCTCTAAAAGTACCTAAAACTATGTTTAAATATTATGTTTCAAATATTGCCGCGCAAAAGGTCACCTCAAAACTTGTGACGTCATATGAAGGTAGAAAACGACAAACACTTCAAAATAAAACTTGCAAAGTGATTTAAATACGTTTTGTTAAGTTTGGGGATGATATTGTAGTAATGGAACGAAAAAATAGCAAAAATACATTTTATGAAAAGCAAAAACGTATAAATAAACACAAGCTTGACTCACGGCATTAGCCTACAAATGACGTCATTCACTGTGTTGGTGTTTCGGAACAGATTAAAAATGTCAGAATTATAAGATTTTATTTATTGATTTAAAAATATAAATCATTATTATTTCACAAAAATATTGATTGAATGATCTTTCTGGTTCGACGAATATTCGTTCTAACTACATTTTAGATTTTTTCTCGATTACTGTCCGATCCCTTCATTCAATAAGGATAAGCTTAGTTAATTATTACGAAACAAAATATTGTTATTGTGATTCGAACTTAGCACATTTCCGGTAAACGGGGCGTTCGCGTGTTGAGCTACCGAAAGATAAGTAAACAAATAACTCGATGACCCAATTTCTTTGTTTTTGACACACATAATATAATTATTGTTACAATACGGTGCAGAATTGCAATTACGGTAATTACGGTGCAATAAGTATATTTATATAGTCATATATATATTTAAGTAATAAGATTATATATTGTATATCATATGTAAGCCCTTAGTATGTCTATTATATTTTCTATCACCACCGTCTGTGTATGTTTCGTTATTCCTCTCCATCCAAAGGTTGTCTGGAAGAGATCGCTTTAAGCGATAAGACCGCCCATTGTTACACCACTGTAAACATTTGAATTGTACTTTATCTCTATTTTTAAGGTGAATAATAAAGTGTTTATCTATCTATTTATCTATCAGAATTGTGGGCCCGAGCGGCAGATTGGGAGAGAGCCTTTAGGTTCCAAAAGCGAGCTGTGCGAGCTATTGTAGGAATCTCTCAGGATATCTCCGCTAGACCGCACTTCAAATCATTAGGTATCCTCACATTCCCTTCCATAGTGATATTGCAAGTAGCTGTTTTTGTAAGGTCAAATGTGGGATCATTCGGGAAAATAGGTGAATCCCATCCTTACAGTACCCGTCGGAAAGGCAAACTTGCCACGCTCTCTCGCCAAGTCTGACAAGTTGACGCATGTCATGGGGCCGACGGTCTACAATAAGCTTCCCGAAGAAGTAAAAGAAGCATCAAGTATGAGAGTGTTTAAGTTGAAATTAAAACGTTGGCTTATCAACCAAACTTTCTACAGCTACGCAGAATTCCTAGGGACTAGATAGAACTTGACATTTTTGTATACTTGCTGACATTTTTTATTATTTATCTTACTTGATTAAACCTATGATCTATTTTTAATCGATGACATTAAATTGCAATTTATTGTGTAATATGGTTTACAGACTATGCACAAGGTCTCTAATAGAACAGAAGGATCCAGAGGCGTATGTAAAAGGCGATATATTTCAGATCACAAAAATGAGTCATCGAATTACCAAAACAAACCGTTTGCGTGTTCTAATTTGCATGGTGGTGCCATCTAGTTTTAAAACGTGAAAACTACATCTGACGTAGCTCTAAACAATGGTACAAAGTAGTATGCTATATATAATAGCTGGATTATTGTTTTTTGTTATATTTTGTGACGTGTATTTTTTATATGAATAAATTACTATGATTATGACTACTATTGTACTTTTGTTTCTAAAGCAAACGCTTGCTTCATAATCAGCCCATCATGTTCCCACTGCTGGGACACGGGCCTTCTCTCATAGAGAGAGTATGAGCCATAATTCAACACGCTGGCCCAGTGCGGGTGATGGATGTCACATGTCCTTGAATTTTTGTAATTAATTGTTGTACATGCCGGTTTCCTCACGATGTTCTCCTTCACCATTTCAAGTGCGAACTTAAGACGCGTTAGTGGTGCGGGGCTAGGTGGATTCGAACAGAGAAACCGAATAGTTTCTCTATCTGGCTCTAAACTGTATCATATAAAAAATTCTGAGTCATTGTGCAGAACGGATTGTTCTGTTATATAACTAGTTATAACACCTAATTACCTATCAGAGGTAAGAGTATTTGAACAAAAAAACGAGTCAAACTATTTCTAAAATATACAAAAACTCAGGTAGACTATTACTACTGGGTACCTACTGAAAAGTTCTTTTCATGCCCTAAAGTTTAACAATGAAAACCAGTTTCCAAGATAAATCAAAGCTAGCTTTTTCAAATAAAAGTTGTTATGAGCTCCAATAAAATTCATCCTGTTAACCGTTCAGACAGCGGATTCAGCGTATCCATTTGCCAGTGATTAGTGCCCGGTTGGATCAATTAAGGCACTATTTGGGTCAAATCGGAGCTCAAATCGAATTGGTTGCAGATTTCGACCTAGATCTAGCTGACACCGGCAGATTTACTTTCTTTTTTGTTTGTTACTCGTTCCGAATGTTACATTACACGTTAATGCTTAGGTCAGTCTCCACCGTAATTAACAAGAAAGCTCCTTAAAGTTATAGTTATGTTAATGACGATGAGGGTTTCTTAATTAATTAAAGTTTTTAATTTACTTTGAAGTTGTTAACTTAAGTCGTTCTTAAGTCCTTTACGAGCGACGAGCGTTGAGCAATTCATTATCTACTTATAGTGACACCCGCTACTGTAATTGCGCTGCCAACCACTCGTCAAATTTCAATCATAAAAAAACCACTCATTAGCATAACAATAATAACTAAAGGGGCTTTATTATACTTCATTATAAATTAAATTCTCTTCTCTCGTCGAATAATTGAATACGAATCGCCATTGAGTTGATGCGAGAGCAATACTAATTATAATTGATTAAATTCGATTGTGAATTGGTTATATTCGAGTAGTTGAGCTTTTGCCCTACTATTTAATTTACCCGACTAAAACAAAGAATTGTGAGAAGTATGAAATTTTGCACACTTGTCAAAGTCCGATGACAATGCAACATTATGGTGACAGCCAACTGATCTGATGATGGAGACAGAAGGTGGGCAATGGAACTCCTTGACGTATAATCGTAAACTACTAGCGTTTGGGCTCATTTTAATCTGCTCGCGGTTCCGATTACAAATTTGTTAAAAGCTTGTCTTGAAAAATAAGTATTTCAACAAAAAAACTTATTAATATATCATAAATTATAATCTAACTAGCGACCCGCCCGCACGGACCAAGAGGAAGGTTTATATGTATGAATAGGGGATCGGACAGTATTCGATAAAAAATCTAAAATGTAGTTAGAACGAATGTTTGTCGAATCTGAAAGATCATTCAATCAATATTTTTGTAAAATAATAATAATTTATATTTTTAAATCTATAAATAAAATCTAATAATTCTGACATTTTTTATCTATTCCGAAACACCAACACAGTGCTTGACGTCATTTCAAAGTAAATACCGAGTGCGAGCTTGTGTATATTTTAATTTTTTGCTTTTTATCTAAATCAAAACGATGTTTTTCATGCCACGACGACCTTAAAGTCTTTAAAATTCACAAAAATGTATAAATCACTTTGCAAGTTTGCTTTCGTAGGGCTTGTCGTTGACTGCTTTCATATGACGTCACACGTTCTTAGGTGATCTTTTGCGCGGCAATATTTGAAACTTAATATTTAAACATAGTTTTAGAGCTTTATTGTTTTAAAGCACTATTTTGATAATCTTTCTGGCTCGACGAACATTACTGTCTGATCCCCTATTCTCACATAACTATTTAAATAGAAACAACAGGTGACCAAAGAGCTGGCGTTTACTTCGGCCAACGAATTAGTCTGGCCATTCAACAAGGTAATGTCGCCCGATCTGTATTTTCTCTAAATTTACTTTTTAATTTTGTTGTAGATTAGTTTAGTCTTTATTACTGCATATATTTGTAAATAATTACAATTTAAATAATTTTAATATATTAATATTAAAAAGCTTATGTTTATTATCCTCGTACATAAATCAGAATAATAACTCCAGTTTCATCATTAAAATTCAAATTTTTCTTACAGACCATGGGGGCGAAAATTTCTTATTTATACTCGTACTAGCTTTGCCTCGCGGTTTTCCCCGTGGAATATTTTCTAGGATAAAACACCCTTCAGCTATTTCCGGGCCTATGCAAATTCAATATCGTTTAGTTAGTAAGTTAAATATATTAGGGTTTTATCGATTTGCTTTCTCCTTTTTAGTAGATTTTCAGAGAATCAACCTTTAATCGACTTCAACGAAAGGAGACGTTTACAATTCGATTGTATTTTTTTATTTTATCCTTGAACTCCGTCGTTTATGATTCCGTGACTTGGAAAAATCTTTCAGGGTTCAGTATAGTTAGAAGATTGTATAATATAAATTACATCGATATTCGGCCGTGGGCTTTCTTTTTTGTTATAAAATTAAGTATTCATCATCATCATCATCATCAGCCCATCACGTTCCCACTGCTGGGACTCGGGCCCTACCTCGTAGAGAGAGTATGGGTCATAATCCACCACGCCGGCCCAATGCGGGTTGGTGAATGTCACATGTCCTTGAATTATTTGTGATAAATTCTTGGACAAGCCGGTTTCCTCACGATGTTTTCCTTCACCGTTTTTAGAGCGAGTGTTTAATCCGCACATAACTTAAGAAAGTCAGTGGTGCGAGGCCAGCGGGATTCGAACTCGGGTGCGTCAGATCGAAAGTCACACGTGCTCCCACTAAGCCACACTCGCTCCAAATTAAGTATTAGTTTCACATAATGTCGAGGATTTTACAAATAAAAATAAGCGAACAGGAACACACAGAACGAGCGGAGGCACGCAGTCTGCGCCGCGATTCCAAAGCGTAAACTCCCGAATGAAGGACATCCTAATTGTCCGAAACCTGGTCGGAGTTATTTCGACACAATCATAACTTCATCCATTAATTTCCATTTTGTTTTAAATCTTGTAGGTGTTATTTTAAACCGATGTCGGCCGTTCAAGTCAAAGATAAAATGTATTTTCCTTTATTCGCTATCTCTCTCACAATC
Source organism: Petrophora chlorosata (assembly GCA_951640565.1). Lineage (NCBI taxonomy): Eukaryota > Metazoa > Arthropoda > Insecta > Lepidoptera > Geometridae > Petrophora > Petrophora chlorosata. The sequence goes on from OX621219.1 coordinate 1,252,610, forward strand.
TCTTTCCTTTCACTCACACTCAGCCGCGTTCACACATCAGTCATCTGTCACATGCGTTCACAGTTATTCCCACACATGTAAGATACACAACAACATAATAAAAAAACACAAACAAACATGTCTTACACCAGCAAAAAAAGAAACTTCTTCTTCTCTTGTGTGTGTGTGTGTGTGGCCAACCCTGGTATCGGAGTTTTAGACCTCCTAAAGGTCTCCGACATGGCCTAACGACTGTTATAATCAATTTTTTTTTTATATTACAGAATGACGAGACGAGCTGGTCGTTCGCCTGATGGTAAGCAATACGCCAGCCCATAACAATAACAGCACCACCCAGAACTTTGTTTTTTAAAATCTGCGCGGTGCTGCGCTGCGCTCGTCACCCAGAGACAATTAGCTGTTGAGTCTCATAATGCCCAGTAATTTCACTGGCTACAATGCCCTTCAAGCCGGAACACAGTAATGCTTGCGCACTACTGCTCGGCGGCTGAATAACTGGCAAAGCGGTGGTACCCACCCAGACGGCCTCTCGCATACAAGAAACCTACCACCAGTAAAAAAATAAATAAAATAAACAACGCCCAACGATCACATACATGTATAGATCCTGGCCCCTAACTAAGATCCCCTGTATCTAGGGAACCAGGAACTATGAGGACCATGGTCCCACAACACCCAGACACGAAACAAATGCTTGCGCTTTTTTTCTGTGCACAAACATTTGTCCCGTCGCTGGAATCGAACCCGCAACCTCAGTGATGTATGAGATTTGAGCCAACCTGCCCAACCACTACACCATAGAGGCTGTCATATCAACCGAGACCGACGGCTTAACATGCCCGAAGGTCGGTAACGCTCAGATGTAACCACACAAACGGTCACCCATCCAAATGGTGTCGCTGCGAACGTTGCTTAACATTGCAGATCTGTTACGAAAGAAAACAAACTTAAAAGGTAAGAATTGTCGATGAAAAGCTTTTCTTCAATTATTTTAATGTAGAAAAGCCTACTTTTGGCTAATGTTACAGTTCTTAAGTAGCCCACAACATAGAGGCGTGGTGGGAATGATAGCGAGTCTATGTAAAACTTATGTGTGGTATAGCGCGGTAACTCCACGTGAACATTAGTAATGTTGGCCACACTGTCGGTGACGGCCAATCAGACGCCGCTTATTTACCCGCGTCATCCACCGCTGGCGCCAGTGTGCAAGCGCCTTCCTCTCAGCAGTCCGACTCTAACAGCTGTGCGCCGCGTTTCGAGCCATACTTTTAGAGTGCCGGCCATCTTTGATTTGTAGTTTGCGTGGCTTACATTATTGTGATTATTTTCATCTCTCGATTGTACATGATTGTACGTGTTCGAAATTAAAAATGTATTAAGACTGCTAGATCGGCTGCGGATCTTTTTAATTCAGAGGCCCGAAGAACCCTACATTTCCGTCGATTACAATGGTACTTAGGTATATCTGACTGCTACCATGCACTACCGGTGCTTCGGAGAGCACGTTAAGCCGTTGGTCCCGGTCTTACGTCAACAATCATTAGGCCATGTCGGAGGCCTTCGGGTGGTCTAAAAACTCCGACACCAAAGTTGACCACACACATAAGAGATAAGTAGAAGAAGAAGCGTAACCGTCTGTCACCATAATATTGCATTGTCATCGCACTGTGACAAGAATGCAAACCTTCCACTCCGTAGGATAAGAGGAAGTGGTTCTGATTTAACTTACAAGATTTGACCTAAACATTGCAAGTTAAATAACTAACTAACTAGGGTGGCGCAGTGACCCAAAGAGAGTCTTGGCCTCCGACAATAGAAGACGCCACTTTAGTCTGTCTTGCGTCAACTCCTGCCATTATTCGATCTGGAGCTCACGCAAGTCCTTCTCCGCTTCGTCTTTCCAGCGGTACTTGGGACGGCCGACCGGTCGTCGGTCAACCGGCCGTCCCAAATACGCTCGCTTCACAGCCCGATCCTCACCCATTCTTTCGAGGTGGCCGAGCCAGCGAAGTCTGTTTGCTTTTATTTCGCCGATGATATTTGGCTCGGCCACTAGAACTTCAATTTCTTTGTTTTTCCTTAGCCTTCACTTTCCATCCTCTCTCTTCACAGGCCCTAGGATTCTTCTTAAAACCTTCCTTTCAGTCACTTGCAGTTTCTTTTCTTCTTTCAGGGTCAGCGCAAGTTAAATAAATGCTTGTAAAAGGTCTGATTTCCGCTCGTACCACGACCCCGCTCGTTTGGCTTGCCGCCAAAGCAACATGAAGGAACAGCTATAAGAACCTACATAGTTTGTGTTGCAATCTCTCTCAGCGCCGACAAAACGCTTTGTTTCCTTACTGCAGTATCATATTGATATTTTATTGAGATGGTCTTTTATTTATTTATTTTTATTTTATTCTCAAAGGGTAACTAACAGCTAGGATCTTAAATAACAGAGTTTATAATAATGTGTACAGATAGCTAATTATAAGTTACCACAAATAGATATTTTGTAAATATAACACTTACAAGAATGTTTTAAAATGATCACATAGACGGAGGAACACAAAAATAAAAGGTTGTCCAGTTTGTGTCATTATGTAAGTGATAAAAACACTCAAAAGTTATAAAAACAGTTAAAAAAAAAACACTCGTCCATTAAATGTGTCACAATAAGATAACAACAGGAACAAAAATATGCAGGCGCTTATGTTGCCTCAGTAGGTTTATAGAACAGATTGTTTACAGTTAAAGAACCTATCATTAAGCAATCGCTTAAGGCGAAGTGTTCTTCTCAAGAAGAAGTCTTGAAAGTTTATTAGGGAAATATGCATGTGATTGATTTTATTCAATGTTATATATGTATATACTAGCTGACCCGGCAAACGTTGTTTTGCAATATAAATGAAAAATAATGTTAAGGGTGAACAACCCTTATCACTTAGGGGTATGAAAAATAGATAGTAGCCGATTCTCAGACCTACTGAATATGCATATAAAATTTGGTAAAAATCAGTAAAGCCGTTTCGGAGGAGTAAGGTAACTAACATTGTGACACGAGAATTTTATATATATGATTTTTTATGTTTTCTTTGAACCCTGTGAAGTAGCGTATACTTATTAATTTTTATACAACGCAAGTGCAATAAATATTGCCTGAAATAGTTTAATAATAATAATTTAATCACAGTGTAATGTCGAAGCGCCTGATCGATGCGACGCGTGACCAAAATGCTGGGACTTATTTGGCTCAACGTATCAGTATTACAATCCAACGGGGCAATACTGCCAGCATCTTGGGAACGCTGCCAACTGGTAGTGGGTTGGAGCATTTGAGCTATCTATAGGCCTTTAATGGTCTATGGGTTGTCCAATTGCTTCTCCTTGTAAATAGTTAGTTTAGTTTTAGTAAGTAGAGTGTAGTTTGTTTTCAGTAATAAAGGCATTCGCCCGTTAAAAAAAAAATTAATTACTTCCACTTCCAACACTACCAAGCATACTTAAATGAGTAGGTACAGCACATTTTTAAACAATATATTTGTTAAATAAATATCTATTTTAACTGTTAACAATTAACTGTCGAGTCCCATAATGCCCAGTAATTTCGCTGGCTACTGCCCTTCAAAACGGAACACAGTAATGCTTGCGCACTACTGCTTGGCTGCTGAATAACTAATAAATTTTAAGAGTAAGTGTGGCTAAGCGGGAACTCGTGCGCCTTTCGATCCGACGCACCTGGTTTCGAATCCCGACTCGGCCCTGCACCAATGACTTAATAGTTTAGTGCAGATTTTGCACGCTCGCTCTAAAAACGGTGAAGGTAAACATCGTGATGAAACTCGCTTACGCGCTTTGGAGTGGTAGGCTCTGGCCGGGGTTGTAATACCACCCACCGAAGAAAGCCATGCCGTCAAGCGACCTAGTCGTGTTTCGGGATAATGTTCGGTGAACCATTGGGGAGACGGGTCTGAGCAGCCGCTCAGCTGCCGTCTCTCTCTAGATCTATGTGCTCCATCTTATGCCACATCATCGCTTAACATCAGGCGAGATAGTGGCCAAACATAGATCTATAAGGCGTAAAAAAAAGAAAAAGAACTGGCAAAGTGGTGGTGTCCACCCAGACGGCCTCTCGCATACGAGAAACCTACCACCAGTAAAGTGATGACCAATAGTGATGTATGTACTTACGATATTTCTCCAAAAGGTGCGAACGCGTCTCGTAAACTCTGCGTCTCGATCTCAGGACTCAAGTCGCCGACGAAGATGTGATAGTGTTCTGCAACAAGCAGACAAGCACTTATTAGATATTTTATTTCACTAGTTGCTGTTTTACCTGCGGTTTCCGTCGCTGTAGGTATCTTAAGTTCTTCGGACTACGTACCTATATACCAAACTTCATCAAAATCCGTTCAGTAGTTTTTTCGTGATTGATAACAAACATCCATCCATCCTGAGTTTCTGAATAATTGTATTGTCATCAGGATTAAAGGTGTGTACCAAATTTGAGATCAATCGGTCAACAGGAAGAGGTTAAAATTTTAATTACTAAAAATAAGCCAAACAGGGCAAGCTTAATAAAACGTTTAAAAAAAGATAAAGGATACGTTTTATCCCGGAAACTGCGAATAGAACCGCGGGGAGCAGCTAGTAGGAAAATATGTAGGTCAAAGTATAGACTGCTTAAAAATTTAATCGCAAAACAGATTAATGTAGCACAATAGGGGCGTGCATGTGTTGTCGAAAAATATGGAAATCATTTTTACGATAGATTACTCCTGTAAACGTTTAGAAATGATATAATTATTATTATTAATTGCGTAGTTTATTTGTATTTTAATGCTTCTTTTTTAACCGACTTCAAAAAAGGAGAAGGTTCTCTGTTCGATTGTTTTTTTTTTATGTTTGTTGATTCAGAACTCCGTCATTTATGAACCGATTTGAAAAATTCTTTTTGCGTCGGGTTCAGTATAGCTACGAAGTGGTCCCTTATAAATTTCATCGTTATGTGACCTTGGACTTCGAAGATACATTGAAGTCGGTTTTTGTTTTTTTCTAAAAATTAATTATTTATCTTGTTTTTGGAGAAACGGAACGTAATCGCAAAACGCTTGAGTACGTTCAACCACGTTTTGACGTCACGCGCTGACAACAAACAGACAAAAAATGACAGAGTTACGAAATTTCATTTATTGATTAAAGTTATTGATAAATCAATATTATTTTACGAAAATATTGATTGGATGATCCCTCGGATTCAACAAACATTCGTTCTCCATTGAAGTTTTTTTTCGATTACTGTCCGATCCCCTATTTCGCTTGATACAGTGCCAAAAAAGTGTTTGAACTAAGCCTTTCCACGTAAATCTTATAACATAAAACTGATCCGATAAACCTTAATAAAATCAAAGAAATAAAACAAACTCGAGCCAAACGACGTGCGCTGTATGTGACTCGAAACCTAAGCACTATAAATCTAGATTTAACCCTCTACAATCCCTAGTTATTCTAGATTCATTCTAGACCTCTCGATAAGTTGACCCTCGTAAATCGAATTAAAAATCTCGTCAATTCGATTTTACGGATACAATCGAGAGATACATGTAGTGTGGGAGGGAGACATATCGATAAACTTACATTACTGTGGTTTGTTTATTCAATTTGCGTCGTATAGAGTGCTCTGTAATATTTATTTCTATTTATTTTTATTCAGGGATTAATTTTACTCGACAGAAAAGTAGTTGTGCTATTGTTTTGTGAATCTAGATATTAAACCAAATCACAGAATGCTAAGGGACAAACTAAAAATAATAATTCGCTACTTTAAACTTTAATGTTACAAACCAATGAGTCTATTTCTCGTCAATACTTTAACGGTTAAAGAAAAAATATTATTTAAGTATCTACATATAAATCAGTGACACAATGATTGACTGACAGCACACAGCCACACGATATAAACATGAATAATTTATAATTTGGAATATATACCTAACGTTCCCTATGAGGTGAAGAGGAGTACAAAGAAGTGTTTTTGAAAATTCCCACGGAAAAACATGAAAATAGCGGGCAGAAAAGACCTCCTTAAGCTTCCTAAAATGGGTCAATACTCAGGTTTCGCAAAAACTAATTTTAGAAAACTTCCAAAGCACATTTGACACTGTTTTGTTTTATTTACCTACTTTATGTTTATGAAAACTTTACTGTTAATCCGCTATTATTATTAACATCCGTAGAAACACAACTTTTGGTATGTTCAACCAGCTACTTTCGCTTCTCGCCAAAAAAAGTTTATTCAATTTAATAATATCGATATTTGAATTTGTGACGTTGATGTAATCGATGCATCCCTAGAGATGTGCGAACGAGCGCGATAGATGTGTGCGAGCGAGATAGCACAGAACCTATGTACCACGCGTGTTCAATTTGCACGGATCGCAGACATTGATTGCATTATGGATTCAGTTACCGGTGCGGTTAGGGTTGCCACGAGGCTTATTTTGTAGTTTTCAAGTTTGAAGGGGAAGTATCCTGTATTCGTAGAAATAAGCGATAGCTAGACAAATATGGGCGGCGCGTGTCTTATATAAAAAGACAATTTTAAATTAAATTGAACTTTATTTGGTCTACTGGTAACCACAATTATGAACGAAGAGAATAATAATGATTAATTATACTTATTTACTTCCTTATATATATATATTCATCCTGGCCGGTTTCGGCCTCGGCGATCAGACTTCGCTTCAACGCTAAATTAATAGATAGAGCCGGGATGTTTACTTTTTAAGTGGCTCGTATATCCAATTTTTGCTGTGAAGGTCCGTGCGCCCGTGTGCAATATAACCTTAGTTAATGCGTGGGTGATATAGAAGCCTCGAGAATAATAAGTACTTAATAAGCAAATTAAAACGAATAAACAAGTCAAAGCTTCTGGTACAATAAGTACAAAGTAACCAAATTAATTTGAACAACAACTACGAGTATATCGCTTTCTCACAGGTCAGCGAAATTTGATATCAAGTTGACAATTCATTAATTAATTAAACTATTTATTTCAGGCAATATTAAGGTACAGCAAAGTAAAACTAACAGAGGCCCATATAATATATACCTTACAGACTAACATACATACAATATACATTACATTAAATAAACCACACACACTACTTCACAGGGTTCAAAAATTTCGCTCCTTCCCTGTATCTCCGGTATACTACCCCTACAGGCCAGAAGTCAGAATTCAGGAACAGTTCCTTATGCACCGGAATTTGGAACCTATAGAACTTGAATTCAGTGGTCCTAGTCGACTCCAGCCTCGACAGTCGCATTGCTATCTGTCCCTGGATCCGTCCATGAAGCGATTCTTTGATGTACTTCAACACTTCATCCCCTGATGTTTCGGGGTACAATGATTGGTACTTAAGAGAAATAAGACGACATTTAGATATGACGCAATTAAACATCAGAGTACCTAGTTGAACTACTAGAGGGCTTGTGGTAGGTATAACTAGCTACACCTTGCCATCCCTTTCAGGGTGTACACAAATTTATTTAAACCAAAGTAGAGGGCCCTTTCCCCTCCTCTCCTTACTGGATTGATATCACGTCAATGCCATTGCTGTTGCAGATGTAGAGAAATAGCACTTCGTCAGCGCGAGTGTGTGACGTGACCTCGATATATGGAACGTCAAATCATGCGGGCTCGAAAGTTTGCAGTTACGAATAATGAGATAGCTACCGAATATCCTTGCTTGATAGAACCGTGTTTTGATAGACCTGGGGTGCAGTGCAGTTAAATCTCGACAATGATCTTGTAATTAAAAAACCAAGTGCGAGTCGGACTCACGCACGAAGGGTTCCGTACGGTTATCTATAAAAACGGCAAAAAAAATCATGTCTTTTGTATGGGAGCCCCCTTTAATATTTATTTTATTCTGTTTTTTAGTATTTGTTGTTATAGCGACAACAGAAATACATCATGTGTGAAAGTTTCAGCTGTCTAACTATAACGGTTCGTGAGATACAGCCTGGTGACAGACGGACAGACAGTCAGACGGACGGACAGCGGAGTCTTAGTAATAGGGTCCCGTTTAGTCTATAGCTATAAGCTTATAGAGAGCCCAAACCAAAAACTCTAACCCAGCCTCTTCTTTCTGTGGGTGGATGAAAAAAGCATACTATACAGTTAGTAATTACATAGAAGACAAAGATGCATGGAACATTCCGCTTCTGCCAAGTAGCCAACTGGCACATAAGAAACATAATATTGTCAAAAACAAACATAAAATATTGTAACAAAAGTTCTAAAGATATGCCCCTCAGTTTCTTGCCGTATCTTCTGAGTAGTGGTTCTTTTTCCGATACGGTGGTAGAGTCATTGTAATAATTGACGTTCATAAGTGCGTCTGTGATGCCAAAATTGAAATAAAAAACTTTTGAATTGCATTTAATTGAATTATTTCTAGTTTCAAATAGTAACCTGTAATTTTGAATACAAGTTTCAATCAATCAATCAAAAGTTCTTTATTCAATTTTGTCGTCACGTAAGTGGTAGGGAACATTCTAAATAAATATATATTTTTTTAAATACATAGATCCTGACCCCTAACTAGGATTCCCTGTATCTAGGGAACCAGAAACTATGAGGACCATGGTCCCACAACACCCAGACACGAAGCAAATGCTTGCGCTTTTTTCTGTGCACGAACATTCGTCCCGTCGCGGGAATCGAACCCGCAACCTCAGTGGTGTATGAGATTTGAGCCAACCTGCCCAACCACAGAGGCTGTCATATTACAATAGGTACTTATAAGTATTATTGTCTACGGTTCAAAAAATCACAACCATGGTCCTGGAGGGCTGTCTCCTCTCACCCCCTAGCCTCTCGCCCCCCTCGTACCTAATTTATAGAGAGAAACAACATTTGTTAATACATATATGCTATACTTTGTATATGGAAGTTTTGGGCAAGAAGCGCCAAACAAAGAGAGGAATGGAAACGCTTGGAGGAGGCTTTTACCGCCACAGGACCGCATATGTTACACTAAGACTACTAAAATTTAGAACAGTAAATAACTAACATAATTTTAAGATTCTTATACTAACAAACTAATTAAAACAAAAGTTTTTTTAGCTATTGCATAGCTTCTATCGCGGGCCTTGAGCGTGGAGACCGAATCCAGAAATTCCGTAACGAAAATAACCTAACGCCCCCCACTCCAAATGCTATGCAATAGCTTTACCGCGGCAGTCTCCGAGTGCCACACGTCTTTTTTTATGTAATGACTACTCGTATAGAGACCCGCCATTAGAATTAAAATCTAGCCTAATAAGACTAATAAGTAATTTAAATTTGACTAAACTGCTAAGTAGAGTAAATCTAAGAATATGTCCATCAACACTTTTCTTAATATTGTCTCTATTAAGGCGAAGTCACTATGTTCTTGTGTTCTTTACAAGTAGCACTAACTGTTTATGTTACGGTTCACTGACACTTCACTAAACTAACTCAAAAGGTTTTGTCCTTTTTAATCTTCTCACTAGGTCTGTGTTGTCGAGGAGCTGGATAGCCTCGACGTTCACGTGATGGTGAAGCCTAAATTCATGAGCTTCGGCATACTTATTAATTACACTAGTGACGAGTTCCACTTTCAGTTCCCGATGGAGGTCGTCATTTCTAATATACCACGGAGCGTTTACAATACCCGGAGTACATTATTTTGAAAAAAAAAAAATGTTTAAATAATTAAGAGCATAGGAAATGTATATGTAAGAATATTTAATATGGAGTAACTTTTTATATTTTAGAACGTTTTGGTGTGGGGAAGTAAAAGCTATTTTATTTTATTTATATTATGAAGGAAAACAACTCCACAAATTCCGCCTCTGAGTTCTGATTAACGTGCCAGCCCTAGCGAAGCTGTGAAGCAAGCTTTTAGCTCCAAATTAAATTCAGTCTATACGCCTATGACGGCATACTATTTGAATGTATAATTATATTTCTCTTGCGAGCATTGGACGACAAACTGGCTATGGAAAATCAATTGTCACTACAATTCTATTGAATGCAACACTATTTAACGGATTTTATCGAGAATCAACTCAAAATCGATGATTTGTCAGTTTCCTTTTTTTTTTATTCACCCGTTTGTTAGGCAGGCAGGCTAAAGTCTCTAGGGCCATACCGTCTTGTTTTACGTAGTTTTTATTTGATAGTTTGTAAAATTACAATAATTTCTTTCGTATATCGGCGTATGAGGGTCATCAGCAACAAGCCGGACCCTCTCCTCATCATCATCATCAGCCTAACACGTTCCCACTGCTGGGACACGGGCCTTCTCTCATAGATATAGTATGGGCCATAATCCACCACGCTGGCCCAGTGCGGGTTGGGGGATGTCTTTGACCCTCTCTTAGTGCTTCAATAAAGTAGTGGAACTTTATTCAAGCTTTCTATGGACTTTTTGCGAGAACATTAAAAGCAATGTTTTTCTCTATTTTGTTAACCGACTTCAAAAAAGGAGAAGGTTTTTTTCTCATTTTTTTAATGTTTTTACCTCAGAACTCCGTCATTTATCAACCGATTTGGAAAATTCTTATTACGTTGGATTCAGTATAGCTACGAAGTGGTCTCATATAGATTCCATCGATATTTGACCTTGAACTTCAAAGATACATTGAAGTCGGTTTTTGTTTATTTTTTTCTAATAATTGATTATTTCTTTTGCCTACACTCGTGCACGTTTACGAACACATAATGGTTAATATTCCACCGATATTACACATGATCACTCGAAATAACACTTGTTTGGAAAATAAAACAAAATCGAACTGTATCACTCTCACTGACCGACTTCGACGGTTAAAAATAAAAAGCTTTAAAACATTAATGTCAAGTTTCATAATTAGGTATTAGAAAGATTTATTGTTTATCCCTTTAACCCTGGATGGCGCAATTTCCACTAAAAGTGTTGTAATCTTTAGTAATAAAGGCATAACCGTTAAAAGAAATCATCGGGCAAGCCCATATTTTGTTAGCAATATTAGACAGCGAATGACTTGCACTATAAATTGTGGGAACAATGAACAAACAAACCTTACAATTCCTTTGTCTATTCGGCTAAATGAAACCCTATTGTCTGATTGATATGACTGACATTAGTTTGACAGCTATTGAGGGTTAGCTTTGGATTCATACGCAGTCCATTTCTGGCACTATGCGTAATCAACAAGTCACATTTTACAAGTTGACTTTGTACGCGTTTCAATTTTTTTTTACGCTTAATAGATTGTTTGGCCACTATCTCGCTTGATTTGAAGCGATGATGTGGCCTAAGATGGAGCACATAGATCTAGAGAGGGAGACGGCAGTTGAGCGGCAGCTTAGACCCGTCTCCCCGATGGTTCACCGAACATCATCCCGAAACACGACTAGGTCGCTTGACGGCATGGCTTTGTTCAGTGGGTGGTATTACAACCACGGCCAGAGCCTACCACTCCAAAGCGCGTAAGCGGGTTTCATCACGATGTTTTCCTTCACCTTTTTTAGAGCGAGCGTGCAAAAACTGCACGCTCTTGCGTTTCTGGCCGTATCTTCTGAGTAGTGGTTCTTTTTCTGATACGGTGGTAGAGTCTTGTGATAATTTGACGTTTATGATCGTCTGTGATGCCAAAATGATTAAAGAGATTTTGATTGATTGATTGATTGCACTTAACTATAATGCTGTTTTGACCCAATTGCAGAAACCTTTCTGGAGCAGCTTGTTCTAATTTAATGATAATCAGATAATCATTTATTCGTAGTAAATACACGTCAAACAATAATTTCAATAATAGTTAGGTACATAATTAGTACGACTGTCGACAAAAACATAGTAAATATCAATAATATTAAAAGAAACATTATTATTGGTAAACTATACAAAAAATATAAATAATAATAATAAAATTGAATTAATATGAAGTACAACAAAAAATAATAATAAATATTTAATTAATCTATATATTATGATGATAATAATAATAAAACATTTGAGCATCAAATTAAACAATAGCATTTTAAAATTGTTCTCTTCCCTCCGTCTCCATTCCCGGCGGTCTTGAGCCTGGTGCATCCAGTCCTGGCCTGCGTGTCTCCTGATATCATCCACCCAGCGCTGCGGTGGTCGGCTGCGACCTCTAGAGTCCGCCCTGGGTCTCCACTCAAGGACTCGTTTCGCCTAACGGCTCGCATCCATTCTTGCAATGTGTCCTGCCCATGCCCACTTTTTCTTTGCTATTGTAGCCATTACGTCACTTTCGTCTTACTCCTGATCCATTCATTTCGTTTGTGGTCACGCAGAGTAATACCGAGCATAGCTTTCTCCATTCCCATCATTCTGCGCGACTCTGAACTTCTCGGCTGACTTTTTAGTGAGCGCCATGGTTTCTGTTCCATATGTTAGCACGGGCATGACACATTGTAATGTAATATATGATTATACATCATGGGCGAAATAAATGAAATTGAATTGAATAGTATTTAGTTAGGCCACTTCGTAGGGTTTCAGATGGTAGACTGATTCCGACACAAGCCCCCCGATTCAGAACCTCACGGTAACAAATCGATTCAAATGGATATAATAATCATGATTTAGGTTCCTTTTCGAGTTATTTCGACCTAAGAGTTCAATGCAGTTTTGGTTACAATATGTATATCGATAACATGCTGCATTTACGGAATTTGTGCTGTGTGCAATATTTCGGAGCGAAAGATATCAAGCCGAATTGGTAGACAACGAGTTATCGTGAGGTTCTAAATCGGCCAGCTTGGTTGGCCACAAAGGGAATGTTTCTTTTTTATGTAACTGAGTGACGAGACAAGCTGGTAGTTGGCTTTATGGTAAGCAATACTCCTGCCCATTACAATAACAGCACCACCCAGAACTTCTTGCACCCTGAGACAATTAGCTGTTAATTTTCATAATGCCCAGTAATTTCACTGGATATAATGCCCTTCAATATATTTATTTAATTAATCTTTATTTCAGGCAATATTAAAATACGTTTCAATGATAGTCTGCGAATCTAAGTATATACATATGTAGTTGTTATAAACGGATAGTTTCTCTAGTTCCGCCATATTGGCATACAGACACGGTCACAAGTTAATTAGTACCTTACAATAAAACAACAATGACATTGACTAAATTATGAATATAATAATAAAAAGATTTATAATTGCGATGTCAATCAAAAAATTATAATACAAATGTCAAAATGAAAATGAATTATAACAAATTTAAAAATGTCAAATTATCAGTATACCAATCACACATTATATATCAGTCAAGTAGTTACAGATGTTATTTACTGTCAAAAGATATTTATTAAATTTTCGCAATTTACTTAGAAACAATTATGTATAAATATATACACAGATAAAAACTAAACTAACCTACAACAAAATTTAAAAAATGAAATTAAATATAAAACAGAATTGAGGTCACTGTCCGCGGGCAAGATGCCCAAAAAACTGGCGACGTTACCTTGTTGATGTTATTGACTCTACGGCCCGTATAAATAATATTAATGCCTGCGCACTACTGCTTGGCGGTAGATTAACTGTCAAAGATGTGGTACCTACCCTGATTTGAGTTGTTTGTTGCAGTTGTTTAGTTACCTACTTATCGCCGCACTCAAGTCTCTGCTGTAATGAGCCGCCCTAAGCAAGGCCTGTATATGCAAATATGTTTATGTACCATCACGGCCGACCTGGATGCATGTATAACGAGATACACAGCGCTTTGACAATGTTAAGCCGGTTTTTATTTATAGCACAGAATACTAAGGGACAGAAGCATTACTCCGCAATGAAATTTAAACAAATAGCGACTCTTGCTATGACACAATAAAATTCAATTCAGCTCGCATAGCGCTGCATACCTATCAGTCATATTAACCTACACAGCGCCTCTCTTTCTATCGCATAGCTCTTATCTCTTCTGACGCGGCACGCGTAACGACGCGCGATCCGCCGTCGGTGTCCGGCTATGTACTTGTAGCTTCGTACCTAAAGTGCGGAGTGCGCTGGGCCTGTTTATAGTGCTAGCAACCTGATATATTAGAGCGAGTGTGGCTTAGTGGGAGAACGGTCGACTTTCGATCCGACGCACCCGAGTTCGAATCCCGCTGGCTCCACACCACTGACTTTCTAAAAACGGTGAAGGAAAACATCGGTAGGAAACCGGCATATCCAAGAATTTATTACAAAAATTCAAGGACATGGTGACATCTACCAACCCGCACTGGGCCAGCGTGGTGGATTATGGCCCATACTCTCGCTATGAGAGAAGGCCGTTTGACCATGATCTCACCTGATGGGAAGTGACGATGCAGTAGAAGATTTCAATTTATTTATTGACATAGTAAGTGTAACAAATTATGATTGAAGTCTCTAGCCCTCGACGTAGCTTGACGCTGTGTTTCAAGGACTAGCTCCTTCACCCAATTTATATTTATAAAAATGTCAAAAATGAATACATAGTTAAATAGACAAAGAGAAAATTACACACAAAATTACAACAATTTAAATCATTTATTGCGTTCCATAATGTTTTTACATAGTTGTCAATAAATAGGTACAGCTCATCAAGCCTGTCGGGCATAACAATTGAAGGGAGGAAGAGCACTAGTGAATATAATTATTATTAAATTATTATTATTAAATTATTTCGCTCTTTCTCACGTGTTATACACCCGGTCCTTTGGAAGGCTTGCGCGGGGACATGAGTCCAACACGTAGAGGCCTCTTAGAGCATTTACTTTAGATATGTAATGGGCAACACTTTTCGGGGACTGTCTCTAAGTGCATCATTATTAAATTATTATTATTAATTTTTTATTATTCAATTATTGTAAACATACAATACGATGTTTAGGAAAACATCGTGATGAAACCCGCTTACGCGCTTTGGAGTGGTAAGCTCTGGCCGTGGTTGTAATACCACCCACCGAACAAAGCCATGCCGTCAAGCGACCTAGTCGTGTTTCGGGATGATGTTCGGCGAACCATCGGGGAGACGGGTCTGAGCAGCCGCTCAACTGCCGTCTCTCTCTAGATCTATGTGCTCCATCTTAGGCCACATCATCGCTTCACATCAGGCGAGGTAGTGGTTAAACATAGGTCTATTAAGGGTAAAAAAAATATGTTATATCTAAATAAGATGCAGCACGCTTGCCTCGTTTCTATTCATTCATGATTTGAACACACCTAGGTTGTATTTAACAGGTAACATAGACGATGGCAGGGCGTTCCACTCTTCGCTATACGTATTAAAAAGGATGAGCCAAAACGCTTCGTACGAATAGGTGGGACTTCTACCATGTAGGGGTGGCGTTGTACTGCTCGTCTTATCCGATGGTGGCATTTACATCAGAGCACTACCAACCAGAGTGCTTCGGAAGGCACTTTAAGCCATCGGTCCTGGTTGTTGCCTTAGGACAACAGTCGTTAGGACATGTTGGATACCTTCGGGCAGTCTAAAAAGTCCAACACCAGGGTTGGACACCACCATGACAGAAGAAGCTTAGACCTGCAAAATTATCTGAATAACACCGTACATTTACAATGTCTCTAAAGTTTTTAAATCGGTTCATAAATGACGGAGTTCTGAGATAACGAACATAATTATTTTTTAGAAAAAATCAAAAACCGACTTCAATGTATCTTTGAAGTTCAAGGTCAAATATCGATGAAATTTATATGGGACCACTTTATAGCTATACTGAATCCAACGCAAGAATTTTCCAAATCGGTGCATAAATGACGGAGTTCTGAGGTAAAAAAAATATACAATCGAACAAAGATCCTTCTCCTTGTTTGAAGTTTTTTTTTTACGCTTAATACATCTATGTTTGGCCACTATTTCGCCTGATGTGAAGCGATGATGTGGCCTAAGATGGAGCACGTAGATCTAGAGAGAGACGGCAGTTGAGCGGCTGCTCAGACCCGTCTCCCCGATGGTTTACCAAACATCATCCCGAAACACGACTAGGTCGTTTGACGGCATGACTTTGTTCGGTGGGTGGTATTACAACCACGGCCAGAGCCTACCACTCCAAAGCGCGTAAGCGTGTTTCATCACGATGTTTTCCTTCACCGTTTTAGAGCGAGCGTGCAAAATTTACTATAAGTCATTGGTGCAGGGCCGAGTCGGGATTCGAACCCGGGTGCGTCGGATCGAAAGGCGCACGAGTTCCCGCTGAGCCACACTCTCTATAAGTCGGTTAAAAAAAAAAATTAGAGACTCCTCCCATTTTTAAAATTAGTAAAAATGAAACAAAACTCTTTCGTATTTAGGTTAAAATAAAAAACAAGACAACAACATTTACGATATTATTTTTGTAAGTTTGTATTTCTTGCGCGTAGCTCGTTATTCTAATCGGCCTAAATTCAAGGCTAGTCCAAAATTATATCAACATACACTGCTAGGTAGGTGGGTAGGTACTTTTAAATAGGTCAGCCTCTATGGTGTAGTGGTTGGGCAGGTTGACTCAAATCTCATACACTACTGAGGTCGCGGGATCGATTCTCGCGACGGAACCAATGTACAGAAAAAAGCGCAAGCATTTGTGTGTTGTGGATTTTTGTTTCTGGTTCCCTAGATACAGGGAATCCTAATTATGGGCCAGGGTCTATGTATGTGATCGTTGGGCGTATTTTTTTTAAAGTACAATTACCGTTCGTGTAATTAAGCGTCACGCCTGTCCATAAATATTACAGTGCCACTCAGAACTTTTAATATCGTAAGAAGTATTGCGTAGCGCAGCATTGCGCTCATCACCCTGACACATAAGATAATGTCTCATATTCCCAGTAATTTCGCTGGCTATAATGCCCTTCAAACTCACGCAGTAATGCTTGCGCACTACTGTTTGACGGCAAATAACTGGCAAAGCTGTGGTACCTACCCAGACGTCCTCCCGAGAGACCTAAAACGAGTAAAATGTCTATGTGGCAACCGGTACATAGGGCTTAGCAACACATCGAGTAATAATATCATTCGTAACTTTTATTAAACTCAACCAAATTAGGTAAACTGTTATAATTTCATACTTAAAATAAAGCATAGGTATTTCATTAACACGGAAGTTTGGACTCACTTTTTATCCTCACATATTTTACGAACATAATGCCAACTAAGGCTCGGACACACCTATGCGAAAGGAGTGACTGCGGGGCAAGAGGGTGAGCCACGCGACATACGCTGTTCGTTGTTTTCTAGGTAAGAATTATCGAGGACGCGGTACGAGGACGGCGAGAAATTTCAGATGCTAACATGTATTTCCCTGACAATTATATTGATTCCTAATTACTTCATTTTATAAATTCTTTGGTTCACGCAGCAATTTGCATACTTTTTTTTAATGTAATTGAATGACGAGACGAGCTTGTCGTTTGCCTGATGGTAAGCAATACGACAGCTCATAACAATAACAGTACCACCAGAACTTTGTTTTGCAAAATCTGGCGCGGCGTTGCACTGCACTCGTCATCCTGAGACAATTAGCTGTTGAACCTCATAATGCCCATTTATTTATTTTTGCTGGCTACAATGCCCTTCAAACCGGAACACAGTAATGCTTGAGCACTACTGCTTGGCGGCAAAATAACTGGCAAAGCGGTGGTACCCACCCCGACGGCCTCTCGCATACGAGAAACCTACCACAAGTAAACTTACCAACAATCGAAGTAAGCTCTCATTTGTCACTACTAAGTATCTACAGCAGTATTGTTGAGACAACCAGACACGTAGTTTGTCTGATGTTGGATAATTTGCCGCAATAATCACGAGTTCGATCTTACAGTTAAAATTAAGTTTTTTTTTCTAGAAATGAACAACGAGACAATAAAATCGTTCGCCTGATGGTAAGCGCCATGTTTGCACATAACAATTGCAGTGCCTACACTGAAATTTTAATAGCATGAAAGTAGGTACTGCGTTGCGCTCGACACCCACACCAACATTGCCCCTCTCGTCGCCAATAAACGGTGGCCCTTAAAGGGGGCCCGTTTAGTGGGTGGCGAGTCACCAGCCTAAATATTTTTTTATGAGGTGGAACTGGCAGGTGCCGAAGTCATGATATGAGACCGGTTCTCATACATTAAAAATTCATCTCAATAGCCCAATCATAAGTAATTTCCATGTCTCCAATAATAGTCCTCGCGCTTATCGGGGCTGTCTTAGATTGCATCTTCTTAACGTTGCATTTAGAGACAGTCCGATAAGTGTTGCCCATTACATATCTAAATTAAATGCTCTAAGAGGCCTCTACGTGTTGGACTCATATCCCTGCGCAAGTCTTCCAAACGACCGGGTGTATAACCCGTGAGAAAGAGCGAGATAATAATATTGCAGTCGCGATGGTCGCTCAGACATGTCCACCTTTTACCATATTAAATACCTAACGCCCTGCTACCACGAGCTAATTAAAAACGCGAAAGGCTGTAATCATGCGATAGGTACTCATTGTTTTAATGTATTACTTCTGTTCACGAAATGTATTTTATATATTTTTTGTTTTACCAGTATTGGGGTTTAAATGCGGTAGCCGGGTTCACACCGGCCGCTCCACGTTCAGATCACATATTAAATTTTTTAATTTTAGTTTATACTAGAAAATTGGTATGAGGTGGCGCAGGAGCGAGACAGGTGGAAGGAATTGGGGGAGGCCTTTGCCCAACAGAGGGACAGTATAGGATAGTAAAAAAAAAAAGTTTATACTTCATTGTTCATTGTCATATTTTGAGACAAAACAGACAAAAAAAATCAATCATTGATTTGTTAGAATACAAAATAATTACTACATACAGGTCTCAGGCTAATTTATAAGCATTAGTATTCAGCCTACAAGCAGACGTGCAAATATTCAGCATTTAATATTATTTCTATGACTTTTTTTCTTTTTTTTAAAAGGGACTTCCCCGCTGAGTTTCTTAGTGAGGTAATTCGACATTTTTGAACATTTAAAGTAGTGTATGTTTTAGATTTTGAAAAGTTTCGTGTTTTCGTTTCGTTGAAAAGTTATTCATAATTGATATAAAACGGCTAAGACTCACTGTAAACGTCGAAAACTACTCCGACCAGGTTTCGGACATTTTAGAAGTCCTTCTGGGAGTTATGAGATCAAGCCGCGGCGTAGGTCGCGAGCCCTCGCACGTAACTGGCGGCGCGGCGTAATTTTCGACGTTTACAGTGAGTCTTAGATAGATAGATAGATAACACTTTATCGCACTTAAAAAAGAAAACATAATATACAGTTGGTAACACATAATCAATAAGCACAATAGGCGGTCTTATCGCTAAGCAGCGATCTCTTCCAGACAACCATAGGGTAAGGAAAACAACACATAAAAGAGGATAGTGTGCAGTAGATAATAAGTAGAAAATGCTTTTAAACTAAAATGGTTAAAATATGATATATATATACATATAGATATACAAATATATATAGATACATTTATACATAGATACATCTATATAATACATAAATCTAATAAATACATAAATACGTCTTAGCCGTTTTATATCAATTATGAAGTGTATGTTTTATTAAATTTTATATTATATTTTTGTGGGTATGTTAGTCTGTAAGGTATATATGCTATGGGCCTCTATTCATTTTACTTTGTTGTACCTTAATATTGCCTGAAATAAAAATTAAAAGAATTAAATTAAATTAAATTAAAATTTATTTATTTAATAATAGTACAAATTACAATTTGTTGCGACTCTAGCCACCAAACTAGGTGTTGACACACCTGTATCTTGGCAGTTAGCTTCTTCCCAGCTTTGTTCTGGCTCTTGTACATATAGTTAAGTTAAATTTAAATTAAATTAAGTAAATTAAATTTAGTTGATTATGATGTTGAAATGTATGATGTTGAATTTAATAGTAATAATCATAACCGCTCTATCATCACGGACAGGACTATTGTAGTCAATAAGCCTGATATCGTGGTGGCCAACCGGTCCCAACGCCGGGCAGTGCTCGTCAACATCACAATCCCACATGATGAGAACCTCGTGAAGGCCAAGAAGGACAAGCGCAGCAAGTATCTTGACTTGGCCCACGAGGTAACCGCCATATGGAATGTTGACTCAACGATCATTGTGCCGATAGTTGTTTCGGCAAACGGTCTTATAGCGAAGAGCCTCGACCAACATCTCAAGAGGCTCTCGGTAGACGGTTGGATCAAGGGTCAGATGCATGCGGCAATACTCCTTGATACGACGCGTATTGTCAGGAGGTTCCTCACTCTGTAGCCCTAACCACCGGTAGTTTGGGCCCTGCCCCGCTGCCGGCAGCACTCAAGCTTTAGGTTTTTATAGCATTTTTGTATACCTATACTTTTGAACTAACAAACATCAAATAGTATTTATCGTATTATAGACATTATCTTTTAATCCCCGAGCCTTAAGCACTCTGCACTAAGTGGAGCAGATTTATAAAGATTACCTTAATCCTGGATCCTAATGGCTTCGCTGTCGTATTTAGGCATTAACCCTTTGCACAGTGGTTGAAGTTTCGTTTGGACGTAACAAATGTGTGTTTCCATTTAAAAGTGGTTTATTTCGTTCAACGTCACCCCATTATGTCCCCACTACTGGGACATAGGCTCTCTCTTAGAGAGTATGTACTACTGGTATTTACTGGTGGTAGGTTTCTCGTATGCGAGAGGCCGTCTGGGTGGGTACCACCGCTTTGCCAGTTATTCAGCCGCCAAGCGGTAGTGCGCAAGCATTACTGTGTTTCAGCTTGAAGGGCATTGTAGCCAGCGAAATTACTGGGCATTATGAGACTCAACAGCTAATTGTCTCAGAGTGACGAGCGCAGTACAGCGCCGCGCAGGATTTTGCAAAACAAAGTTCTGGGTGGTGCTGTTATTGTTATGGGCTGGCGTATTGCTTACCATCAGGCAAACGACCAGCTCGTCTCGTCATTCAGTTACATAAAAAAAAAAACGCTAGCCCAGTGTGGGTGGATGTCACATGTCCTGTAATTTTTATAATAATTTTTTGGACATGCCGGTGTCCTCACTATGTTTTCCTTCACCGTTTTAGAGCGAGTGTTAAATCCGCACATAACTTAAGAAAGTCAGTGGTGCGGGGCCAGCGGGATTCGAACTCTGTTGCGTCGAATCGTAAGTCGCACGAGTTCGCGTTGAGCCACACTCGCTCGGTTTCTTTCCTTATTGCCCAGTAATTTCGCTGGCTACAATGCCCTTCAAACCGGAACAGTAATGCTTGGCGGCAGAATAACTGGCAAAGTGGTAACAAACTTTTAACTACCGTATGTTTCAAAACTAAAATTCAAAAGATATTTTTTAAACAGGCACAAGTAGCATGTCTACATATTTCTTTCCATACTCGAATTGAAGTCAGGGAACAGAAAAGAAATGCAAAAACTTATAAATACGCTCTACAAACCTTATTGCTTAAAAGTTTGTTACCACTTTGCCAGTTATTCGTTATGTTAACGAAAAATCCAATAAGCGGTTATTCATAAATTAAATTTTAATATTTTATAACCTTTGACAAGTCAAATAAGAACTTTCAAAGTAAATCTCGACCATAGGGTATTAAAGTTAAACGTATAAATTAAATAAGTTTTACAAATCTAAGACTTTACGTGCCAATACAATTATTTAAATTATTAAAATGAAAGGTAAACGCTAAATTAAATTCGTCCACCTGTTTCAATAAAACGTCTTCAGCCAACTTTAAGTAAGTCCCTAATACCAGGCCTAGCGCACTCCGCACTGTAGGTACGAAGCTACAAGTACATAGCCGGACACCGAAGGCGGGTCGCGCGTCGTTACACGTGCCGCGTCAGAAGAGATAAGAGCTATGCGATAGAAAGAGAGGCGCTCTGTAGGTTAATATGACTGGTAGGTATGCAGCGCTACGCGAGCTGAATTGAATTTTATTGCGTCATAGCAAGAGTCGCTATTTGTTTAAATTTCTTTGCGGAGTGATGCTTCTGTCCCTTGGTATTCTGTGCTAATACTAACTTAGGTTTTCATCGCGCTGCGAATTCGCAGCGACTTTTGGACGGTCACTAGAAGAATACGAAATTATATATGTATATGTCGCAGGGATATGATAAAAATAGAGATTTGGTCAATTCCGTAAGTGATTTGACCAAATCACGGAGGATGTTAAAATAACAACATGATTTTATCATATCCCTAATCAACATCTAGTGATTTGAACAAATAACAGAACTGGTTTCGTGAAATGACAAAAATAATCACGGTATAATCATATATTCGAAGGACCACTTCTCTGTGGTCCGGCTCAATCGTGCTGCGGCAGCGGCCATCGGAGCGCCAGAAAGTAAATTGAGATTAAAGAGGAATCAATCATTAAAAAAGATGACCGTTTATATGATTTCGCTAACTGTTTTGCAAAATTAAAACGATTATTACATAAGCATCAGAAAAGTATCAAATAATTTTTTGTTGAAAAATATTTTTTTCAAGACATGCTTTTAACAAATTCGTAATAAGAAACGCGAGCAAATTAAAATGAGCCCAAACACTAGTAGTTTACGATTGTACGTCAAGGAGTTCCATTGCCCACCTTCCGTCTCCATCATCCGATCAGCTGACTGTCACCATAATATTGCATTGTCATCGGAATTGGACAAGTATGCAAAATTTCAACTTCGTAGGATAAGAGGAAGTGGTTCTAATTCAGCTTGCAAGATTCCACCCGAATAAACATAGGTACATACATTGCAAGTTAAATAAAAGCTTGTAAAAATATCAGTTTCATCGATACAACAGCTATATCAGAGATCAACCCAATATGATACGAAAATATAGTTATATCATCAAAATATTTTCACAAACAATAAAAGCAGCGCTCGAAATAAAAATCAATGCTAATAAAAACATTACGCGACATCCAAACATCATAAAATAAACCGGCCAAGTGCGCGAATTTCTCGCGCGCAGGGTTCCGAAGATTTTTTAAGCGCCCGTGCGTGGTAGGTTGTACGAGCCGTCGTGCGAGGTGTCTCTTGTATGCGGGAGGCCGTCTGGGTAGGTACCACAGCTTTGCCAGATATTCTGCCGCCAAGCAGTAGTGCGCAAGCATTACTGTTTATAACCAGTCATAAAAAAGGCGAGATAAATGTAATTGTTTCCAGCGAAATCTCTAGATCTATGTGCTCCATCTTAGGCCACATTATCGCTTCACATCAGGTGAGATAGTGGAAAAACAAAGATCTATGAAGCGTAAAAAAACCATCCTCACAAACTTTGCTTGAATATTAAACAATTTACGCCCCGCGGTTTCACCCGCGTATAAAATTTGTCAAACGTAAAAAGTATTCTATATTCTATTTCAGTAATTTTAAGACCCACCAAAATTATCATTTGGGAAAATATCAATAGTTACGGAAGCAAAAAATGCGAGAATCCGCTTTTCCTGCATGACTTAGTACGCTTATGGTAAGATATCTCAACATTGCGATGTCACAGCGCAATAAAACCAGATACACCAGATTTTAAGTTAAAATGTAGGCTATCGAACACTGAAAATTGCATTAAGATCCGTTAGGTAGTTTTCAAGTCTATTGATAACAAACAGACAAACAAACAATAAACTGACAAAAATTCAAAAAACCGTAGTATCATGATTGTACGGTTTTCAGTATCCTCTAAAATTTTGAGTCAAAATAGTCGATCCCTTGACTTGCTTTTCGAAAATATCTTCAACGTACAGAATCGGTTCAGTTCCATTTTCAAAATAGTAATATAATCGATATTAAAATTTTTTTTTTCCTGCTATGAAAATTCTATTTAAGAATTAAACAAAAATCTATTCTTCTGTAATTTTAAAATGAATTATTTTTATTATTAACATTCACTTTACAATTTTTCAATTTTATGACTACAGGTTTTATTAAATTTTACATATATTTATATTCAATTATATTTTGTAGCAAGAACATATTTGAAATGTTTTAAACTGTAAAATGTTTTCAATTAATTCAATTAATCAAATACTCGCCATATAACATTTGTAAGCAGTCGCCTATAATTACAATGGCATTAACCATGTACTATCTTAGAATTAAGTAACATTTAATTTTAATAATGTACATCGTGCTGGCGTTCGATAAATAAATAAATAAATCTGTGATTTACATTCGCCGTTCCTTTCTCACCTGCCAGGTACGAAACCCCAAAGCAAACCCAATAAATGCAAATATCATAAAAGCATAGAAATACAGAATGGAGCAATAAAAACACGAAACCTGACCGATCGTGTATTCGTACGTTTGGGAAATTTCACGGTACGATTGTCAATTTAATAAGGGCTTATTTTATGTCCAGGACTTTTGCAAGTTTACCCACTGGGAGGGCGCTCGCGCTCCCGTGGTGCTGAAGTACGTTCTAAACAAACTTAAATGAGTTTTTTAATGGGCTTCCGGACAGAGAAAGGTTTTTTGTTTCATAAGTAATTGTTTCTATGTTTTTTAACCTTTTGGCGGATGTTTAAGATAAATTCTAATTCTTAACCGACTTCAAAAGAAAAAAAAAAGATAAAATAAAGGAAAAAGAAAGAGAAAGAAGAAGAAGAGGGAAGAGGAAAGGAAAAAGGTTCTCAACTCGATTGTTTTTTTATGTTTGTTACTCGCACCACAGAACTCCGTCATTCATGAACCGATTTGAAAAATTATTTTTGCGTTGGGTTCAGTATAGCTACGAAGTGGTCCCATATAAATTTCATCGGTATTTTGACCTTGGACTTCGAATACATTGAAGTCGAATACAATGGAATCAGGCCTGACGTTGCGGAAATTCATCTCAAAACTGAAACGCAATGAAAATATATAGTGAAAACCCGCTGAATATTATGTAGGTTGTTGTTAGATCCTAACAACAACACTCTTTGTACGACACGTGTTTCGCCGTCTGCACGAGGCATCATCAGGTGTCGACTCGCCGAACGCTGGAACGAGCGCCGTAACGGCGCTCCGTCGCTACCTTTGTTACTCTTTCACGCAAGAACTACAGAATGGATTTTGATGAAACTTTACAATAATATAGCTTATACATCAAAATAACACATAGGCTACTTTTTATCCCGGGAAACCGCGGGTGAAACCGCGGGGCGCAGCTAGTACTATTATAAAAATGGAAAAGAGCCAATTCTGTACATTGAAGATATTTTTGCAAAACCAACTGGGATGGACTATTTATAATGTAATTTATGACTCTAAATAGTCCATCCCAGTTACCCTCTAAATTTTAGAGGGTACTGAACACGAACCTATGGTTTATAGAATTTTTGTGTTTGTTTGTTTGTGTGTTTGTTATCTATAGACTCGGAAACTGCTGAATGGATTTTAATGCGGTTTTTAGGGTTTGGTAGCATCAGTCCCAACTTAGATGTCTATGTAACATTAAACATGGTTGGGTGACTACGAAGATACAGCTTGACCTCTTAGTAGTACGCGCTCCCATATACTGAGGAGGTCTTGCTAAATTGGTTTTGAAACAAAGACAACTATGGGTTTCTGTCTTCTATACGGACGAAGTCGCGGGGAAAAGCTAGTTTCAAATATTTTTTTTCGGATTTACTGGATTTATTAACCAGCTGCATCGAGCGGTTTCACCCGCGGATTCCCAGAATAATAATTAATTTTTAGAAAAAAACAAAAACCGACTTCAATGTATCTTCGAAGTCCAAGGTCACATATCGATGAAATTTATATGGGACCACTTCGTAGCTATACCGAACCCGACGCAAAAAGAATTTTTCAAATCGGTTCATAAATGACGGAGTTCTGAGGTAACAAATATAAAAAAAAATACAATCGAACAGAGAACCTCCTCCTTTTTGAATTCGGTTAAAAGTAATTTAAATCCTTTTCGAGGACCAACACACCAAATTTCATCAAAATCCTTTCTGAAGTTTTTGGGTTATCGAGTAACAAACATTAATCCATTCATCCTCACAAACTTTCACATTTATCTATAATTTTAGTAGTGTCACGATTTATTAAAATTATTTATAATAAGTAATATAAGGCTATAATTGCATTTGAGTACCTACAAAAATATATAAAAGGTTGAGCTAGTATGTCGTCGGCTGAATGGAAAAGCCTACACGATTTAAAAAAAAAGAAAGAAAAAAAAGATGACAGGGCGGGAAGAGTTACAGACGAAAAATTAAAAAGATTAATTTAATAAAACATGATTGTATATGTTTTGAGGGGAATCGAAGTATAATTGTAATGATAAAATAGTTTAATATATTAAGATACGGTTTTGGGGATTTTTTTTTGTAACTGGATGACGATACGAGCTGCGCGTTAATTTGAAACAACTGCGAACGTCTATGGTTCAGTTGTAGTTTGGTTACGACTGTGGTTAAGTTTCGATTCACCTGTCTGAATTTTGGTATTGCGATAAAGTTCAAACGCCAACCAAAGTGGAATCGAAGCTGGAACGTTAACGCTTTATAGTTGTTAGTGACGTTACTTTTAAGTGACAGCTATTTCTGCTACAAAATGCTAAATCGAGGATCGATTTACCATTTTATATTTGTGCATCTCTAGTTTTGACAGCTGACAGTGTGACATTCGCCGACAGATAGACAAATGTACTCTGTGGTAAGACTGGTAAGTAGCACAGAATACTAAGTAGTTTCTTTGC
Organism: Petrophora chlorosata; assembly: GCA_951640565.1. Lineage (NCBI taxonomy): Eukaryota > Metazoa > Arthropoda > Insecta > Lepidoptera > Geometridae > Petrophora > Petrophora chlorosata. The sequence goes on from OX621219.1 coordinate 1,279,305, forward strand.
ATTGAGGAATGACACTATAGAGTCCTTGACAGCGTAACACTTTTGGAAAGCAATAGTTTTTTGACAGTAATTTTGGAGTGTTTACCATACCTATGAAAAATTCTCCCATTCGCTTGAATGAAAATGTAACGTGTTCTGCGTTGCATTGCAGCCACTATAACTTCAGAAGTTCGTGGTTGGTCTGTAAAAGGTAGGACATCTGTACTATTCTGTACCCCAGAGTGAAAGAATAGTGAAATAGGGAATATGCATATGTTGTCGAAAAATCTAGAAATTACTTTTTATGATAGACTCCTGTAAACAGATCAAAAGGTGAAGGTCTCTTTTAGGTGGCCGAGTAATGAATACATTCTAACGTGGCCACAGAATAATAGTATAGATTTCGTACCTTTTACAGACCAACTACCTACGACTTTCTGAAGCTATAGTGGCGGCGATACAACGCAGAGCTCGAATGACATTGCGGTAACTACATTTCCTTACGGTATGCTTCTTATGCAATCATTAATATTTTGTTGTTAACCAGGTTTTATCTAGGATTAAACCAGTTAGGTAAATAAAATATATGACACATTTATACAATATACATACATTCATTATTTCCATACAGGTAAAATTTACAATAGAAAAACTAGTATTTTGACATAATTTACAGGACTGCAGCACAACTGATACGTAGGATATAGGTAGATAGATAAACACAATGTTACAAAAACCACTTGAAGTATTCTAAATAGCATAGTGTCTCAGTTAAATGTCATACTGTCGGAGTAGATCACAGACGTACTTATGAAAGTCAATTATTACATTGACCATACCACCGTATTGGATAGCACTAACTATACATAACTGTCAATTCACTACACTAACCCGAAACGGTTTGTCCTTTTGTGTCCTGAACAGCCTTGACGTTCACATGATGATGAAGTCTACGTTCATGAACTCGTTCTCACTATGTGGCGTTAATTAGGATTAGAAATTCGAGATTCGGTGCTTACATTTTTATTGTAGGATTATGATCCATCAATGGAATTGGATGATTGGCCATAGTAATCGACAGCAAGGACCTGTAAGATAAATTTATTACACAAAATAAGAACTTATTTACAACATATGTTCTTACATAAGAGGCGAATGCCTTTACTATTAAAACAATTCTACTCTCTTCTTACTAAACTTTAACTTTTTAATTTCAAATTAAATAAAAACTATATTCATTAACTACTTTTATTACCTATATCTTAATGAAATGGTTTAAGAATGCACAATTTTAATACATTTAACATTTTACACAAATATGCAATTTGTTACCCGACGTAATGGGAACTGAAATGTTTATACGATGGCCACACTGACACACGAAACTGGTCAATGTTGTTTTAACAAAATAACACCGAAAACTGAATATATCAAGCCAAATGCAGGTTCTAATTGTCGAACCCGATGTATAGTTACATCCACATAAATTATAGTTACCGAAAAACATCAATAAACACAAGAAAAACACATACGTTTGAAAACTTAATCTTTCAGTACAATTTTCACTTCACCATGAATGGAACACCCGAATATTTTTTCACATTCAATTCTAAATTGTTTCTAGTACACATTCACAAAGATTCACTTAAAAATAATAAAAAATACCACAACACAAATTAAAAAACCACAAGCCGACCCTGCCGGGCCACTATTTTGACTTAACATGTCATGACCAATGTTAAGAAAATGGGTTACGCGATAGAGACAATATGATAATAGTTGTACCTCGTTCTTTATAAGAGCCTGTTGTATAGCGCTATCCTTTTTTAGGTCGGAAAACTTCGTAATTATCCCTCTATAGTGTAAGACCTCAATGTTTCTTTGTTTGTTTGTTTTGTTTGTAGTTTCGAAACTTTAAATGTTTTGTAAATGTAAAAAAACTATTGTGTTGGTTGGTGTTGAAGTACCTAATATTGTACGCAGTTACTGAGCTATTTTAAGCACATTATGCTCAGTTAGTACTTAATTTGCTAACAGTGAACACATTTAGAAGAATTCCCTTCTATTGTAGAATTTTGTTTCTGATCTTCAGTTGTGAAATCTTTTAGGAAATGGAAGAGCGCCGCAGATGCACAACAGAACGTCAGCTAAAGCTCATGATAGAGTTTCCTGAAGGACACCGAGACCTTGCTCTTATAGATAGGTGAGGTGTTGAGGCTCGTGCATTTGCAGCACAATTATGGCTTAAATATGCTGAGACCCTTAATGCGAAACGACCTGCCAGAACAGGAAAGGAATAAGCTAAGGTATATACCTACTTCTATAAAAAGTAATTATTAATTTTACTGCTTACAAGTGAAAAAAAAGATGTCATATATAATTTTTTTAGAAAATAATTATTTCATCAATCTTTCAGCTGCCAGAAGTGCATTAGAAGAAACGTATCAAGGTCATCCACATTGAAGAAATGCGGGCAGAGGCTGCTATAAAAAAATACATAAAATGTCTAATCATTCAGATGCTTGCTGAAAGCATTGATAGGTTCAGCCAAAAGGTAATTTATTTTTATATGATATAATATAATAATCAAAATATGCCTGGAATGAGTACTGTCAGGCTATCAGGAAAAGAAGCTGGCGGAACACACTTTTAGCGCATATATGAAGTATAACTACTTACTCTATGCCTTTAACCCCTTTAGGTAGCGACAAATTTTTCAGCAAAAAACTCACAAAGTTTACCTCATCATTATAGTATTGTATTAGTGTACAAAAATCAGTATAACGCAGGGCAGCTGTTAATCGTTATAAAGCCGCCTGAAATATTGGTACTCACAGAACTTACTATCTATTGTTTCAGTATTGTCAACACAAGACCCAGACCATTAGATGATGTAAAGTCAGAAGAAGGACTAGCACAAGTTAATACCAAAAATAAATTACAAAAGGAAAAATAAATTATATGAAGGAGAATCAACATTCATTATTAAATGTGAAAAAAGCTAGTATATGCCTAGAAATATAATTTTTAATTTGTATAGGTTATAGTTATTAACGTGTAAGATTTTTATTTAAGGCCCTGTAAAATAGTTAAAGGGTATGTTATTTTATCTCTCTGAATAAAACCATGTTAACTGTCAATTAATTATTATAGCAAAATCTATGTTTATCACAATAATGATGATGTAGAAACGCTGCATTTCATTTATGAGCTATATCCCTATCTACCCGCAAAAGGTTGTATGAGTGCCTGCTGACGAGCGCGTCCTAGCTCCAACTCGCTGAGGGCGCACTTTGGTCACACCACCGCTGCCGCTGGTGCCTTGGTTTGAGCCTCCTCTGCCTTCAATAGACTATGTGATGTGTGCCTTTTATGCTATAATATGCAGCACACAGCATGCATTAGTTATCATTGCAGCAGCCACTGGTGAATAATTCATCTTTCTATCCACCAACGAGCACCTACAATAGAATATATTTTATGCATTAATAATATCAATAAGTATTCATTAGGGCTATGAATGTCTTGTTAAACAAAATTAATTCCTGATTGACCCAGACAAACAATTACATTATTGATGGACCCAGTGGCATAGAATGCCAATGCAACGAAAACCTAAAATAAATGTTTGTTATTTAATAACAACACAACAAGTACTTAGTAAAGGATTGTCATGCAAATTCCAAGGAATGACAATGTTAGATGTTAATGGCTTTACAGCGGAATCATCGTAGTTAATCACTTCACTTAAAAGCTCCGCACATACATACGTCTTGCACTTATATTTCTCTTCATCTCTTGGGCCCGAGCCATCGCAACGTCGAATACATGGGCCTTCTCTAATAAATCCATGTACGCATTCATTTTGATTAGGTTTTAAAAGTTAAACCGAGTCAAACACCGCTCAACGATTAAAACAAAGTAGCATCTTCCTAACTTTTTCACAACCGTTCGTATGACAGCGGTAACGTTCCAGCTACGATCGAGTTGCGTTTCAACTTTCAGTCAAATCATTAACGCGATACGAAACATTTAAAAAGTTGTGCTGCGTTTCAAGTTCAGTTGCGTTTCAGTCGATATATTTTAGTGCGATTGCCCCCCTGGTCGTTTGCCTGATGGTAAGCAATACCCCAGCCCATAACAATAACAGCACCATCCAGAACTTTGTTTTGCAAAATCCTGCGCGGTGCTGCACTGCGCTTGTCACCCTGAGACAATTAGCTTTCGAGTCTCATAATGCCCAGTAATTTCGCTGGCTACCATGCCCTTCTAACCGGAACACAGTAATGCTTACGCACTACTGCTTGGCGGCTGAATAACTGGCAAAGCGGTGGTACCTACCCAGACGACCTCTCGCATACGAGAAACCTACCACCAGTAAACCACCAGTATAAGTATAGTATAATAATAATAATAATAAATAATAATTAATGCTTTATTGTACACTCAGTTACATAAAAAAAAATACGATTGGCGCTTGAGGGACATATGGGTAGGGGGGCTGGTTGTCACTAAGACGTTGTTCGGTCTATAAATAGTCAGTGGGTACCACGGGTATAGATAACTACGCCTCAGGATAGATTTTCCTATTATCTTTTTGCAGTTATTTTTCCTTATTTTCGGGATAGAAGGAAAAATAAATGGAATTACCTACTTAATTGCTTATTTGTCTAGTAAGTATAGCCGTATAATCTTTATATTCTTTATTCATAATTAATAGAACGGTACGAATCAATTCAAATCAAATCAAAATCTCTTTATTCAGTTTTGGCATCACAGACGCACTTATGAACGTCAATAGGGGATCGGACAGTAATCGAGAAAAAATATAAAATGTAGTTAGAATGAATGTTCGTCGAACCAGAAAGATCAGTCAATCAATATTTATGTGAAATAATAATGATTTATATTTTTATCAATAAATAATTTTACATTTTTAATCTGTTCTTCATCTCAAACGAAACAACAATCACAGCGCATGACGTCACTTGTAGGCAAATGCCGTGAGTCAAGCTTGTGTTTATTTCACGGTTTTGCCTTTCATAAAATGTATTTTTGCTAATTTTTTCGTTCAATTACTACAACATAGTCCCCAAACTTCTCAAACCGTATTAGAATCTCTTTGCAAGTTTTTATTTCGAAGAGTTTGTCGTTTTCTACCTACATATGACATCACAAGTTTTGAGGTGACCTTTAGCGCGGCAATATTTGAAACATAACATTTAATCATAGTTTTAGGTACTTTAAGAGCGTTATTTAATTGAAATAGTATTTTTCATGGCTATATATATTCATTGTAGTTAATTTAAAACACTTTCTGAAAAGTTGTCTGATCCCCTATTATTATAATTGTGTCCCACTGCTGGGACACGGGTCTTCCCTCATAGAGAGAGAATGGGCCATAATCCACCACGCTGGCCCGGTGCGGGTTGGTGGATGTCACATGTCCTTGAATTTTTTGTGACAAATTCTTGGACATGCCGGTTTCCTCACGATGTTTTCCTTCACCGTTTTCGGAGCGAGTGTTAAATCCGCACATAACTTAAGAAAGTCAGTGGTGCGGGGCCAGCGGGATTCGAACTCGGGTGCGTCGGATCGAAAGTCGCACGAGCTCCCACTGAGCCACACTCGCTCTCGAGCCACACTCGCTCTTGAGCCACACTCGCTCTTGAGCCACACTCGCTCTCGCTCATAAGTTTTTATTACATCAGAATTTACTAGGTTAGGAGTCGAGTTAGCCCGCATTGGTAAAATTCTCCGCGGTCACAAGGCATGTGAAATTTAATAAATGCCTGAAGCGTTCCGGAGATCTAACAGAAATTTTATTTCCTGGCTCGATATCCCTTTGGAAAATCAATATAGTATGCTTTTTAACCGACTTCAAAAAGGAGGAGGTTTACAATTCGACGGTATGTTTTTTTTTTTTTTTGTGTTTGTTACGCGATTACTCCGCCAGTTATGCATTGATTTCGATGATTCTTTTTTTGATTGGTAGGTAATACTTCAAAGATGGTCTCATATAAATTTTATCGAAATTCATTCAGTAGTTTTTGAAAAAAATAGCAAAAACAAAATATATAAGTTTAATCTTCAAGTCGATTCTTGTTTTTTTCGTAACCAACTTTCTAAAGGTGGAGGTTTGTATTCGACTGCTTCACCTGCTTCACCCAGGGCTGACTTCCGGTGAGGAAACTTCTCAACGGTGAATACAGACACAACATTTCGTAAATGGATTTAACCATAATAGCCTGTTCTAAATTCCATCACGACATGGCAGATACACCCAGAATTGACTTCCGGCGAGGGAACTCCTCAACAGAGATATAGGACAGACATGAAATTTTTTTGTACATGCATTTAATTGTGATAGCCCGTTTTAAACTTCGTCATGATGTGGCTTCTAGATCATAAAAGCTTGTCTTTAAAAACATTTTGAATTAATTTAATTAAAACTTGTTTTTCACTAAAAAGGGTAAAATAAATTATTTTTCAAAAAAAACTAAACCGACTTCAAAACCACAAATGGCACTCAAAAGTAAAAAATAAATTAATATAATTATCATAAGCGCTACCCACTCATATATTTGAAGTCGGTGCCAGCCAAGTCTAATAGATGGCAGATAAATACTATGTTAATAGTAAGTACTACTTGTAGGTAGTATCTATCTACTACCTTTTAGACTTGGCTGGCACCGACTTCAAATATATGAGTGGGTAGCGCTTATGATAATTATATTAATTTATTTTTTAGTTTTGAGTGCCATTTGTGATTTTGAAGTCGGTTTAGTTTTTTTTTCTTTAGAAAAGTTTCCTCATAAATTGAATTTACTGTCTGTGAGCTCCGTTATACATTTACCTAGATATTCATATAATATTATAAATGCGATTCTGAGGACTGATGTTTGTTACGCAATGACAAAAAAATGATTGAATTGATTTTAATGAAATTTGGTATTATGGTATTAAATCATATTTATTTATTTATTTCAGTTGCTTGCTTCACTAACAGTTTGGTACCAAAGCGTGCAGCAAGCCAATATTACAATGTTGTGCTTAAATAATTAAAACACACATTAACAAATATATTGAACTTAGTAAAAAAAAATGTCTAGATCAGGTTCCTGGGCAATCAGGGCGTTGAGCAGATTTATGGCTTGGGCCGTAGGGGCATATTGAGCGGTCTGCGTACGCACAGGCGGTGCCACGAGCAGGCGCCGAGCGCTGCACGCGCGCGACCGCCGCATTCGGTCCGGAGTAAATAACGAACAGCGAGCCAGAGTGGGTGGGTTGTCGATCTTGTTGTTGAGCAGCATGTAGTAATGCATCAACAACGCACACTTTCGTCTAAGCTCTAACGTGTTGACACCCACCATTCCTGCGACGAACAGAGACGGATATAAATAAGGATAATATCCATACAATTTTTTGTACAGATAGCGAGCAAACTTTCTTTGAACCCGTTCCAGCATAACTTTATATTGCTGCTCGTGCGGATCCCATATTATAGAATTATATTCCAATTTACTGCGCACAAATGCGTAGTAAAGGGTTATAATAGTCTATAAGGGTTATATGTCTGTCGTGAAATCTGGCTGATTGTCGCATGACAAAACCGAGGGATTTAAAAGCTCTATAACAAATGTCTAAAATATGCTTATTAAAAGTTAGTATATGTGTATATGTGTTATTATTATCATATTATGCTTTTATATGTATATGTTATATATTATCTATATATACATATGTATATTACACCTATTTATACATATATTTATAATTTAATATGCATTTCTTTCAAGTAACCACCGTCCTTCCAAATTATGTTAGTCCTTTCTGTTCAAAGGTTGTCTGGAAGAGATCGCTTTGAGCGATAAGACCGCCTATTGTTATGCTGATTACTGTGAAATTTACTTGTTTTTCATGTACCTATATTTAAGTTTTTTTAACTATATCTATCTATCTATGTATCTAAATCCTTGAAAAGGAAACCCGCGGGTGAAACCACGGGGAGTGGCTAGTTTTATTAAAAAGTACGAAATTGGCCATGAAGGACTTATTCGTTTTAGTCTGTTTAAACCTAGGTTCATGAAGCACAAATCGTTGCTTAATTTTGTATCCGCCAGTAGTGGTTTGGTAGACTGGCTCAAATCTCATACACCAGCGAGGTTGCGGGTTCGATTCTCTTGACGGGACAAATATTTGAGCACAGAAAAAAAACATTTCGTGTCTGGTGTTGCGAGACCATAGTCCTCGTAGTTCCTGGTTCCCTAAATATAGGAAATTCTAGGTAGCGGTCAGGATTTACGTGTGTGAAAATAAAATAAATTAAATAATATTTATGTTGAAAACTATTAAGCTATTGCATAGCTTCTATCGCGGGCCTTGAGCGTGGAGACCGAATCCAGAAATTCCGTAACGAAAATAACCTAACACCCCCCACTCCAAATGCTATGCAATAGCTTTACAGCGGCAGTCTCCGAGTGCCACAGTTTTTTTTTTTTCAAGTCACGCTTTTAACACGTTCGTAATCGGAACCGCGAGCAAATTAAAATGAGCCCAAACACTAGTAGTTTACGATTATCCATCAAGGAGTTCCATTGCCCACCTTCCGTCTCCATCATCAGGTCAGCTGGCTGTCTGTCATAATATTGCATTGTCATCGGACTTTGACAAGTATGCAAAATGTTAACTCCGTAGGATAAGAGGAAGTGGTTCAGATTCAACTTGCAAGAATTGACCCAAAATAAAACTTTGTAAAAAATACATAAATACGCCGTCATCATCATCATCTCAATATGTTTTAAACGTTAGTTGCGTCCCCCCTCCCACCACCCCTGGGGGCAGAGGGGATGAGGGGAAGGTAACAAACTTTTTTTACTAAAGTAGGTCAGCTGACATCTCTAATGGCCTCATTAGTGAGTTACACCCCCGTTTTAGGGTACCGCGAGAGAGGACCACAGGAAAATAAATAGAAATAATTCGCAATTAATGTTAATTTGTTAAATCATATTTATTGTGCTTTTTTCAGCGTTAATAGCGCTTTGTGTACATTAAATTAGTTTTTTTCTATCTTTCCTGACTACAGTGTCTATCTGTATATATAAAAACCGGTCTAGTGCGAGTCGGACTCGTGCATGAAGGGTTCCGTATATTATCTATAAAAACGGCAAAAATCACGTTTGTTGTATGGGAGCCACTTTAAATATTTATTTTTCTTTTTCTGTTTTTTAGTATTTGTTGTTATAACGGCAACAGAAATACGTCAACTATAAAAAAAATTAACTGTCTAACTATCACGGTACAGCCTGGTGACAGACGGACAGACAGACAGACGGACGGACAGCGGAGTCTTAGTAATAGGGTCCCGTTTTATCCTTTGGGTACATAACCCTTAAAATGGAACTGAGCCAATTCTGTACGTTCTATTAATATCATAAGCGCGAAAGTTTGTAAAAATGGATGTATGGATGTACCTTTATTACTCTTTTACGCAAAAACTACTGAATGGATTTTGATAAAATTTGGTATGGAGATAGCCTATACCCTGGATTAACATATAGGCTACTTTTTATCCCGGGAAACCGCGGGTGAAACCGCAGGGCGCAGCTAGTTGAAGATATTTTTAAAAAACCAACTAGGATCGCCTATTTAGAGGGGACTGAACATGAATCCACGGATTTTAGATTTTTTATGTATTTATGTATGTTTGTTATCTATAGACTCGGAAACTGCTGAGTAGATTTTAATGTGATTTGCAGGGTTTGGTTGTATTAGTCCCAACCTAGATTATATGTTACATCAGTGTTCAGTTCAGTACAGCTATGAAGTGGTTCCATATAAATTTCATCGATATTTGACCTTGGACTTCGAAGATATAATGTAGTCGGCGGAATTATTCAATTGGACGTGCACATCGTTAGCCTTTTGGTTAGCGCCACGCTTGCCTATAACAATTGCAGTGCCACACAGAACTTTCAATACGATAAAAAGCAATGCGTAGCACTGCATGCGCTTGTCGCGTCGCCCCGACACATCAGACATAAGTCTCAGTATATAATGTACTGTTTTACACTGCGTCGTAGTGTCACAGTCGCTCTAGCTAGAGTAATGCGATGACATTACTAGAGCAACGGACATTGCTAGTCGTTTGTCAGCGAGCGGGGATGGGGGGACATTCCGCGTGTGCATTAGACTTTTTGTCTACCCTCAATTTAGATGGCCACGTTAAGTGGCGATTTATCTACGTTGTTTGTCAATATCGACGTTGCAAAATTGTGTGACCTTCAGGGTTAAAGTGGTCGTAAGTGGAAACCTAATTTTAATAAATACAAAAATGCTTTATTGTACACCAAATAAAAATTAAATAGGTACATGGAAATTACAAACTAAAGTACAATGGCCGGACTTATCGCTAAGAGCGATCTTTTCCAGTCAACCTTTGGATGGAGTTAATTAACGGAGTGAGATAGGTCGGCGGTGTAAATGAAATAATAATAAATGATCTATTCTAGTATACTAAGTCTAAATACAAGTATAATAAATTCATATATACATATATCCCAAATTCATATAAAACCCGCGGTTTCCCGAGATAAAAAGTAGCCTATGTGTTAATCCAGGGTATAAACTATATCCATACCAAATTTCATCAAAATCCATCCAGTAGTTTTTGCGTGAAAGAGTAACAAAGGTACATCCCTACAATACAATACAATAC